>CP092874.1:67300381-67559845 GCA_030710605.1 Cordylochernes scorpioides
TTCCCGGTGATATACCTAATAATATCCCAAAATTTCACGGCGATTGGATGTATGGTTTTGAATCTATAGAGTACAGACAGACATTCAATTTTATATATATAAGATAATATAAATGAGTTTTAAAAATTGTAAAAATAAAAATGCATCGGCCGGGAATCGAACCCGAGCCGCCCGCGTGGCAGGCGAGCATTCTACCACTGAACCACCGATGCTTAAAAAAATGGCCATATTTAGGTATTCATTCCATTCCGGATTAGTCCGCTTAAAAAAAAGTTCTTCAAATGAAAAAAAGAAATAGCCAAAAATACTAATCAAAATGCAGCCGAAAATTTTCCTCAGGTTTATAAAAAGCGACATGCAAAATTTGGTACCAATTGGTTCAGTAGTTTTTGAGTTTATCGCGAAACAGACAGACAGACAGAAATTGACTTTTATATATATATATATATAATAGAGATTTACTCTTCATTGTTGGCTTTTTATCTTACATTCATTCTTCATTGTTGGCTTTTTATATTACATTCACTCTTCATTGTTGGCTTTTTATCTTACATTCACTCTGTTGGCTTTTTATATTACATTTACTCTTCATTGTTGGCTTTTTATCTTACATTCACTCTTCATTGTTGGCTTTTTATATTACATTTACTCTTCATTGTTGGATTTTTATCTTACATTCACTCTTCATTGTTGGCTTTTTATCTTTCATTCATTCTTCATTGTTGGCTTTTTATATTACATTTACTCTTCATTGTTGGATTTTTATCTTACATTCACTCTTCATTGTTGGCTTTTTATCTTTCATTCATTCTTCATTGTTGGCTTTTTATATTACATTCATTCTTCATTGTTGGCTTTTTATCTTACATTCACTCTTCATTGTTGGCTTTTTATATTATATTTACTCTTCATTGTTGGCTTTTTATCTTACATTCATTCTTCATTGTTGGCTTTTTATATTACATTCACTCTTTATTGTTGGCTTTTTATCTTACATTCACTCTGTTGGCTTTTTATATTACATTTACTCTTCATTGTTGGCTTTTTATCTTACATTCCCTTTTCATTGTTGGCTTTTTATATTATATTTACTCTTCATTGTTGGCTTTTTATCTTACATTCATTCTTCACTGTTGGCTTTTTATATTACATTTACTATTCATTTTTGGCTTTTTATCTTACATTCACTCTTCATTGTTGGCTTTTTATCTTACATTCATTCTTCATTGTTGGCTTTTTATTTTACATTCACTCTTCATTGTTGGCTTTTTATCTTACATTCATTCTTCATTGTTGGCTTTTTATATTACATTCACTCTTCATTGTTGGCTTTTTATATCATATAGAAAATCATAGTTTTATCTAGTGAACATTTTTTCCCGTGTCACATTGCCGTGTCATCCTGAGATAATCTTACTTTTGATAAATAATATTTAAGATAACAAACTTATATATATATATATATATATATATATATATATATAGTGATAAGAAAACTTGTTATCATCGTCACAATGGGGTGGCTGCTTGCGAGTTAAATCTACAAATCTGCAAATAACTCTAAGGATATTCAAGATATTCATGTAATTATTTTTCAAAAACCTTCCCGATGATATACCTAATAATATCCCAAAATTTCACGGCGATTGGATGTATGGTTTTTGGATCTATAGAGTACAAACAAACAGACAGACA
Organism: Cordylochernes scorpioides; assembly: GCA_030710605.1. Classification (NCBI taxonomy): domain Eukaryota; kingdom Metazoa; phylum Arthropoda; class Arachnida; order Pseudoscorpiones; family Chernetidae; genus Cordylochernes; species Cordylochernes scorpioides. The sequence goes on from CP092874.1 coordinate 67,302,077, forward strand.
AACAGACAGACATTCAATTTTATATATAGATTAATGTGTGTCAACAACAAACTCAGCGCCACAAACGTTAACAGAATTAAGTTTTTAAAACGTGTGCTGAGTTTGTTGTTGACAAACATTTATATTGTAACGTGGACGACAGAGTAAAGTTGGGGAAAGAGAGGTGAACTCTAGCTGCCCCCGCTGCCATGTGGCAGGCGCCAAAAACAGCATTCCTGTGTGGGGGAGGACGGAGTCTGGTGACATCTGCGGCGAGGAGAAGACGTGGCGACTTGCCTCCGGGAGTATGGATGATCCTGCAATGAGAGCCTGACATCGAAGCGGTCTACAAAACGGTGTAGTCCAGGCTGAATGTGTATAGTGTGGAGCGGAACGCTTCACAAGAGGACATCCACGGCGCCAAGGATTCTTCTGACGGGGAGGTTAAAGGCAAGTCCCACTGTTGTATCCCTTCTATTAAGTGAGATACAATAAAGCGCTAACTTTAGCTGCAATCCCTTCGAACTCACGTGTGTATCTTTGTGGCATCCAAGTAGACAAAGTACACGAATAGCGTCTGGGTACGACATAACAATATGTTATAATACCTTAATGAAGGTTGGCGTTCAGCCAACTGATATATTGATAAAATAAATGATATTTTGATCCAATATATGCCTTTTTCAATTAAAGATTTATTCATGGATTTTTCTATTTTCAAAAAGACATTTGAAGGTTTAGATGTATATAGCTGAATAATTATATTAATATGTGAAGGTTAATTCAAACCCTACAATTAGTTGAATAATAAACAAATAAGTTGAATAATTTGCATAATTTGGGGATATTAAATGTTCATAATTATCATACACTAACTGAATGACCTGGCTTCGCCCAGCTTCTTCCCGAGTGAATGTTTACCAGATGAATAATGGTAATTTTAATGAATGCTATTTATTATGATTAAGAATTGTTGTATCATGGCCAATGCGCCTATATTATTATACATAAAATTCTAAAATAAATTGATATTTTATATTTATATATTCTCATTTTATTATGTTCTATAACTATTTGTATTTTGGGGTATACACAAAAGAAAAGGAAGCATGAAATTCAATCTATTCCCGACTACATTTTTATAGAATGATGGCCGCTCTTTACATCACAGAAATAGTTTCATTTGAAGGGATATATTCAATGTCTATTCGCTAATCTATTCCGTGCCACGACGGTCACCTAGAAGTCAGAAATTTTGCAAACTTGTATTGTTAGCAATACCAGACTTATACTTGGTCTATGTGTATATTATGAATTAGATCACTATCCCGTTCTATGAGCAGGTCTAGAACGATAGGCCAGTTTGAGTGGTTTGGCAGGTGGTTTTGGGCTTTTGGGCATCCATGATTTCATCCAGCTCCTGGAAGTCATTCACGGTGTCCGCGAGGTTCTTCATATCCCTAACTAGTCACTTGGTTATTTCTGTCCGCTGCTCAATGAAGCGGAAAAGGTCCAGGTGAAGAGCTGCGAGGGAGGGCTGTCCGAGTGCATGGAGGATTAGGTAGTGGCGGGAGATGACCATATTGTCTTCTTCTACCAGAGCCGCGATGTCCACCGAGGGTTAAAAGGGCTTGGTGCCTTCTTCTTCTTGCAGGAATCCATGGCGGGAGAGCTGGTAAATTCGCAAATCTGAGATAAGTATGCAAGTATAAGAGCGTTAGGTAATTTGCAGAGCGTTAATTATTCAGGTAAGTATATATGTATGCAAGTATTATGAGCATATGATAATTCTACAAAGCTAATACTTCAACTTTGGAAATATCTCGGAAATATCTTTATTTAGGGGGATGCTAACCCAATGGACGCATAAAGCGGAATATATACAAAGCACTTTATACATTGCACTGTTGGAGGGGCCTGGGGATGGGTGGCCAGGGGATCATCTCCGGGTGAGGCCAGGAGAGACGGGATGTCGAGGAGGATCAAGGGGGCAGGTGCTTATCAACGGAGTTCAGGGGGATGCAGATACGGATCCAATAGTATGAGAATTGAGCCCAAGGGTGACCGTGAAGAGCAGACAATCCGCAATGTTCCGTTGCAGTGTTCCAGGGTACAGTGCCACAATCACACGACAGCATCAGAAGCGGTGGCATATGTAGGGCCGTTCGGGAAACTGGGCAAGCACGGCGGCACATGCGAAAGTTGCAGCTAAGTGCTAGGAGTCCGAGTCACTTGAGTGATCAGACTCCTCCGCGCGGACACGTGGTTTAAGTCTTTCCGAGGCTTTCAGGAACTCCAAGCATGCTCCCGAAGTACTCCTATCGTAGATAAAGTCCCTAAGTGACCGCGGAGTGTACCCCAATTCAACTGCACAGATTGAAAAGAGGCGTAGTCTAAGGGCATCAAGACTGCTGCACTCTAACACGATGTGCGTCAAGGTTTTTTCCCTGTTGGTATCGCAATATGGGCAGGAGGGATCATCAATAACCTCTATCCTGTGGGCAAAACTGTCCGTCCACGTGTGTCCGGATAGCAGACCAATCACAATGTGCTCGCTCGGGACGATGTACTCATACTTTTTGTCTAAGAGACTCATTGGAGTAAGGCCAAAGCGGGTGTGGATAGAAGGAGCTAGAGAGAGAAATCTGATATCCCAAGCTTCACGCGCCCGCCTGTAGATTGTCGCTTTTATATACGACAAAGGAGCGAGCTAGTAGCAGTTTGGGTTAGCAGACTCCGCTTCCCGCTTTGCGTGTGTGTCTGCAATGTCGTTACCCACTGTCCCGCTGTGTTCCTTGATCCATTGGATGGTACACCAGTTTCCGTTGCAGTTCAGCCGCGAAAGCAGAAGTAGAGCGCTGTTGATAAGGTAATTACCAGTCCTAGAGTTCAGAACTTACTTCAGCACTGAGAGATTGTCCAGAAGGAATCCTGAAGTTAGATAGTCAGGTAGTGTGGTAGCGTTTTCAAGAGCCTTAACCAATCCAAGGGCTTCGGCCTGAAAGACTGAACAATGGGCGGACAGGACATGGAAAACACGCATTTCAGGTGCGCAATTGAGATCGGAAATCCTGTATACGCCGGTGCCAACTTTGGTCTTGGAGCCATTTGTGTAATATGTAACATGGAAGTATGAAGTAGGGATATTACTGGGAGCGGATACTTCAACTTTTCCGACTTGATAAATAGTTTCTAGTTTTGTTATGGAGCTATTTTTCTTTTGAAAAAAAAAATATTAATACATATTTCAAATAGAAATAACAGCAAAAAAATATTTATTTAGTTTTAATTATATATTCTAAAGAAAAAGTAGTTTTGGGGTAACCAGTCAATATTCATCATAGCAATATTATGTAATTATTTTCAGTCGTTGTGGAAACGTGTTTATTGCTAGGCAATATCATCATTGAAGGGAGGTTTTATATATCGCATTGCTTTTTATCTTATTATCTGTTGCTTTGAAACAGTGTACAGTTTTTAATGATGTGAAAGAGTTAGGATACATCAATATTTATTATCATTGTTTCAATGATTTTAAAATTTGTTCCGTTGATGTGGGCCGTTTCTGGAATTCAATCCATTCCTGACTACATTTTCATAGAATGATGGCCGCTCTTTACACCACAGAATTAGCTTAATTTGAAAGGAAATATACAATGTCCATTCGCTAATCTATTCCGTGTCACGACGGTCACCGAGAACAAAATACTTGATAAAATCTTCATTGAGAACTCCTTTCTAAAAATGAAATCGATTCAATTACCTCTGACTTGCAAGAGACTACCAAGTAACAAAATACTTTCTTCAATGTTTACGATGGATTTATTCAGTGGTATTTTTTCATCACATAGGACAATTTGTACAAGTAGTGAACTGAAGATGGAAAGTTTTGGAAGAGCTTGTTGAACTTTCAATGCGATTTCGACAATTTATCAGATCGATGCAATATGCGATGTCAATATGCTGATATGTCACAGTGCGCATAGACTCATGCGCATATTTCCAAGTCCTATTTATAACTAGCGGATGTACCCGGCTTCTTCGGGTTTTACCCGAGTAAAGGTTTGTCTAACGAACATTTGTTAAGACAATTCTCTATAAACTTAAATTGTACCTTATCCTTAGATTTGGTCTTATTACCTTCTGTTTCTAATCTATATTCCAAATTGTGCCTTATCATTAGATTTGGTCTTATTACCTATTGTTTCTATCTATATTCCAAATTGTACCTTATCATTAGATTTGGTCTTATTACCTTGTGTTTATAATCTATAATCCAAATTGTACCTTATCATTAGATTTGGTCTTATTACCTTCTGTTTCTAATCTATAATCCAAATTGTGCCTTATCATTAGATTTGGTCTTATTACCTTGTGTTTATAATCTATAATCCAAATTGTACCTTATCATTAGATTTGGTCTTATTACCTTGTGTTTCTAATCTATATTCCAAATTGTACCTTATCATTAGATTTGGTCTTATTACCTATTGTTTCTATCTATAATCCAAATTGTGCCTTATCATTAGATTTGGTCTTATTACCTTGTGTTTATAATCTATAATCCAAATTGTGCCTTATCATTAGATTTGGTCTTATTACCTATTGTTTCTATCTATAATCCAAATTGTACCTTATCATTAGATTTGGTCTTATTACCTATTGTTTCTATCTATAATCCAAATTGTGCCTTATCATTAGATTTGGTCTTATTACCTTGTGTTTATAATCTATAATCCAAATTGTGCCTTATCATTAGATTTGGTCTTATTACCTTGTGTTTATAATCTATAATCCAAATTGTGCCTTATCATTAGATTTGGTCTTATTACCTTGTGTTTATAATCTATAATCCAAATTGTGCCTTATCATTAGATTTGGTCTTATTACCTTGTGTTTATAATCTATAATCCAAATTGTACCTTATCACACACTATTTTTTTATTTGGCCGAATGACCCGTGTTTTACCCGATTGAATGTTTTTATTCAAATACTATTTGTTACAATTTTAAATTGGAGCCGTGGATGTCACTCTTGTGAAACGTCCCGCTCCAAACTTTACATGTACATTAGGTCAGCTGGTATTACCCCTCATTTTCACCGCTAGTAATGATCATAATGATGATGCGCGCGCATCCGTGACAGCGGCCGATGAGGAATTGAGGAAAGACGGTCGTGACTATATATATTAATAATAACTAGACGAATGGCCCGGGCAACGCCCGGGTTTTACCCGAGTGCGTATATATTTTAAAAACGTTTTAATTCAAATGCTATTCGTTACAATTATAAATTGGCGCCATGGATGTCACTCTTGTGAAACGTCCCGTTCCAAACTGTGTGTTTTTAAAATGTTTTATTTAAAATACTATTCGTTACAATTATAAATTGGCGCCGTGGATGTCTCTCTTGTGAAACGTCCCGCCCCAAACTGTGTGTGTCTTGAAAATATAAAAATAAAAATGTGAATTTTCATAAAGATTTCATCATGTCGATTTTTTTTTTTTGCATTTCACCTACTAAATCGATAGAGATAATTACATTTGCAACATGAACTTAGGTATATTGACTAAATAGAAAACTGCATAGTAATAAAGATCATTTTTTAAAGGCACCATATCGTTTTTTTTTTCAATAAAATCGAAACAAAAATTAACGATAAATAACGATAATTGCCTTAAAAAGAAATTGCCTTAAAAAAAAAGAAACATTCGCGGTGATTTTGTCTTGCATTCGTTTATACAATTATTATATACGAATGACCCGGGCAACGCCCGGGTTTTACCCGATTAAATGCTTTTATTCAAATACTATTCGTTACAATTATAAATTGGCGCCGTGGATGTCATTCTTGTATAATATATAAATGAGTTTTAAAAATTGTAAAAAAAAATGCATCGGCCGGGAATCGAACCCGGGCCGCCCGCGTGGCAGGCGAGCATTCTACCACTGAACCACCGATGGTTATGAAAAATTCCATCCGTGAGCTTCAAACAGACAAACAGACAGAATAAGGCAAATATATAAGTAGATTTACTCTTCATTGTTGGCTTTTTATCTTACATTCATTCTTCATTTTTGGCTTTTTATATTACATTTACTCTTCATTGTTGGCTTTTTATCTTACATTCACTCTTCATTGTTGGCTTTATATCTTACATTCATTCTTCATTGTTGGCTTTTTATATTACATTCACTCTTCATTGTTGGCTTTTTATCTTACATTCATTCTTCATTGTTGGCTTTTTATATTACATTTACTCTTCATTGTTGGCTTTTTATCTTACATTCACTCTTCATTGTTGGCTTTTTATATTATATTTACTCTTCATTGTTGGCTTTTTATCTTACATTTATTCTTTATTGTTGGCTTTTTATATTACATTTACTCTTCATTGTTGGCTTTTAATCTTACATTCATTCTTCATTGTTGGCTTTTTATATCATATTTACTCTTCATTGTTGGCTTTTTATCTGACATTCATTCTTCATTGTTGGCTTTTTATATTATATTTACTCTTCATTGTTGGCTTTTTATCTTACATTTATTCTTCATTGTTGGCTTTTTATATTATATTTACTCTTCATTGTTGGCTTTTGATCTTACATTTATTCTTCATTGTTGGCTTTTTATATTACATTTACTCTTTATTGTTGGCTTTTTATCTTACATTCATTCTTCATTGTTGGCTTTTTATATCATATTTACTCTTCATTGTTGGCTTTTTATCTTACATTCATTCTTCATTGTTGGCTTTTTATATTATACTAATGATGATGCGCGCGCATCCGTGACATGAGGAATTGAGGAATTGATGACATGACGGTGGAAAGACGGTCGTGACTATATATGTTGAAAAATTATTATTATCATTAGATAATGATAATGATCATAATGATGATGCGCGCGCATCCGTGACAGCGGCCGATGAGGAATTGAGGAAAGACGGTCGTGACTATATATATTAATATAGATTATTTCGTTTTGAATATGGACATATGCAGATTTATATATACGAGGGCCATCCAATAAATAAGTTTCCCTATTTTTTAACAAATAAACCACATTATTTACAATTATTAAGTTATTTTAGTTTCATTATACAACTCATAGACTACTTCTCTAAATAATCACCATTTCTGTCCAAACATTTTTCGTACCGTTGTAGTAATTTTTTGATACCACTGCTGTACCAAGCCGTGTCCTGTCTTCGTAGCCAGTGGTTCTCCTCCGCCTGCATTTCGTCATCATTCGCAAAGTGCTTGCCTCCAAGGTGCCACTTGAGTGCTGGAAAAAGATGGAAGTCGCTTGGGGCAAGTTCCGGAGAATAAGGTGGATGTGTGAAAATTTCCCATTTGAAGTTTTCCATAGCCATAACTTTGCCTGCAGAGATTGTGACCTTCGCCTTTTTTGGTGCACTTTCCTCAGGCTTCTTCCACACCATGCTTTGTCGTTTTGTTTCTGGAGTTGAATGATGCACCCAGCTTTCATCTCCAGTGACAATACGGGAAAACAGTTGATCTCCATCTCTTTGATGCATTTTCAGGAAAGCTCGGGCTGCCTCCATCCGTTGTTGCTTGTGATTTTCCAAGAGCAAACGTGGGACCCATCTTGCGCAGACTTTGCGAAAATTCAAAATATCTAACATGATTGTTCCAATCGAAGAGCGTCCAATTTCGATTCCAGGAGGCAGTCGAATCATTATTTCGTCAATGGTGACGCGGCGATCTGCTTCCTCCACATTCCGAACAGCAGCAACGGCTGCATTGTCCGTAGCAGTAACGGGCCTGCCGCTTCGCTCGTCATCATGCACGTTTTGCCGTCCTTCTAAAAACCATGAACGCCATCGGCGAACCGTTTGGATGCTCATACATTCTTCACCATACACTGACACTAAATTGCGATGAATATTGACCGCAGTTTCATTTTTTTGCCGTGAAAAAACGAATTACAGAACGGAGTTCGCCAGTGGACACGTTCACCAGTGGTAGCTCCATGGAAACTGAAGCGCTACGGACTTGCGCGTACGAGTAGCGTGATTTTGAAGGTCACCAGCTTCCAACGCATCCTAGTGACCATTTCTTCCATACTAACTAATTTTTACAACGTTTCGTTTGCAGAAAAAAAAAAGGGAAACTTATTTATTGGATGGCCCTCGTATATATATATATTTGTACTGTTGGCCAGAGAGCTGAATTAGAAAGACAGCTTGCTGGCAGGCGCGTGTGCTCGCTGACAGGTGCATGCGCAGGCAGCTCGTGCTTTTTGTACGAAAATATTTCTAAATAAAAGTGATAAAATGAAGAGGTTAATAGGATATATCTGGAGGATATTTATTGGACTTAAACTTAAAGTCACTAATACAGGCAAACAACACAATAACAACAGGAAGAAATGCACCTACTCTATCTAACCAACAGCTATATATATCTAGAGCAACACCACAGAGTAGCAAGTCACTGGTCCGATGATAATTATTTATATTCATAGAAATGCGAGATAATTGTCAATTTCAACACTTCCTCTCAATTTATCACATTTCTACATTCCAAATCCAGCAACATGTTTATCATACAAGACTCTTGGCAGACCTTTAGTAAGGATGTCGGCAACATTTTCCTGGGTTGGTGTGTGAACGACCTCGATAAGACCATCGCTGCAAATGCTTCTAATGTAATGCCATTTGATGTCAATGTGTTTAGTTCTGGCATGATGGACTGGATTTCTCGCCAGCTGTTGAGCGCCCTAGTTATCAGTCTTTAAAACCGTAGGTTCATTCAATAATTCACCAAATCCCATCTCACCCAACAGCGCTCTAAGATAGACTGCCTCCTTTCCCGCTTCACAAAGTGCTATGTACTCAGATTCCGTGCTCGAAAGAGCGACAGTCTGCTGCTTCTTCGATTCCCAAGCTATTAGACCTCCTGCTAAGAAGAAAACAAGTCCCGTTTGAGATTTTCTATCCGCAAGGTTTCCACCCCAATCAGCGTCGACATAACCATAAAGGTTCTCATTAGTTTTCTCGTAAGTAATTTTCAAACATAAAGTGCCATTTAGATAGCGGAGGACACGCTTGGCCGCATTCCAGTGCTGTCTCCTAGGATCATTGCTGAACTGTCCCAAAGCACTAACCGCATAGGCTATATCAGGCCTTGTCGACACTGAAAGATATATTAACTATCCAATCAGTGATTGGTATTCTACCTTTTTTAGTGGCTCATTCTCACCCTCTATAGATGAAATCTTTGTTAACTTGGAGTTCGAGTCCATGGGTGTAGAAATCGGCTTGGCCTCTTTCATCCTATATTTCGCCAGAAGTTCTTCAATATATTTCTCTTGATCTATGGATATTGAGCCATCCTTTTCCGTTTGTATTCTTATTCCCAAACAATAATTTATCTTTACAAGATCCTTTATTTTGAATATCTTCTTCATACTTTCTTTAAAGGATATCAACGTGTCTTCTCTTTCAGCTGCAATTATCAAATCATCAACATAGATTGCCACCATAAGAATGCCTTCATGATGTTTGATGTAGACACAGTTGTCAGATTGAATTTGCTTCAGTCCCAAATATTTTAATTCAGTGTCAAGCTTTTCATGCCAAACTATTCCAGCTTGTTTTAACCCATAAATGGCCTTCTTGAGTCGACATACCTTCTCTGGATATTTTCTTGATACAAAGTTCTCTGGCTGTGCCATATAAACTTCTTCCTTAATTTATCCGTTCAAGTAAGCAGATTGAACGTCCATTTGGTGGACTATCAAGTTGTATTCTACAGCCAAAGCGAAAAAAACTCTAATTGTACTTTGGCGCACTACTGGAGCAAATGTTTCTTCGTAGTCGATTCCGTACTGCTGTGAAAACCCCCTTGCTACAAGACGAGCCTTATGGCGCTCAAGAGAACCATCACTACTGTACTTTTTTTTGAATACCCATTTGCTTCCAATTACGTTTTGGCCCTTAGGGGGATCAACCAGTTCCCAAGTTTTGTTTTCAATCAATGAATCAAACTCCTCCTTCATTGCTTTCCTCCAAAAATAAGAATCTTTTCCAGACAGCGCTTCCTCTGCGTCTTTTGGATCTGGGGAGTACTTCACTTCTGAAAATTCTTGCGTGGATAAATTTGCTGTAGGATATTCCTTTCTTGGTCGGCCAGGTTTTCCCGTTCTAATATACCTTGGTCTTCCTCTTCTAGAAATTATCACTCCACTTTCTGATGGCTCGTTTGACACTTCAGATACTTCTAGATCCGATTGGCTTTCAATTTCAGCTTTTGGGTCAATTTCTGATGTACTTCCTCTTTCTTCTACTAGAGGGATTTCCTTGAAAGAAGCCCTTTCTGAACCAACATCAATTTCAACGACTTCATTCCTAATTTTGGACAATTCTGGTTCAATAAAACGTACATCTCGGCTTTTTATAATTGTACGCGTTCCAGGCTTCCAAAGTCTATATGCCTTAGATTCTGAAAAATAGCCTATCAATTTGTATTCCTCATCACGAGGTGCGAACTTTGATCTATTTGGCCTATTATTCATGGCAAACGATTTACTTCCTATAATTTTTAAATGAGAAACTACAGGTTTTCTTTTGGTAAATAACTCATGTGGAGTTTTACAATCGTTATGCCTCGGGCATCTATTTCTGATACAAGTTGACGTGTGTACTAGTTCAGCCCATAAAGTTTCAGGTAAATTACCTTCAATCATAAAGCACCTTGTCATATCTACTAGAGTTCTATTCGCTCTCTCAGCGACACCGTTCTGTTGAGATGTATATTCGACAGAGAGCTGACGTCCTATACCTTCTCCTTCTAGGTAATCCTTGAATTCTTTGCTAAGGTATTCAGGCGCATTATCATTCCTAATACATTTCAACCTTTTTCCGGTTTGCTTCTCAGCATAATTTTTGAATATTCTAAATCCTTTGAATACTTCACTTCTTGATTTCATTATAAATGTGAATATGAATCTCGAAAAATCATCAATAAAGGTTGCAAAATAAAGGGCACCACCCAATGATTTTGTTCTCATTGGACCACAAATGTCGGTATGAACCAGTTCCAATGGTTCCCTTGTTTTCGTAAAGGATTCTTTTCGGAAAGGTAGCCTTGTTTGTTTACCCTTCAAACAAACTTCACAGTTAAAATCTATAAAATTAAAATTTGGCAGGCCATAAACAGAATAGAAATTCGGCTCACCAAGCCAGGGACGATATAGGCAGCAATGCCCTTGCGTCCCCTCTAGCGTCACACAGCCCGAAGGAATGATGCATTCTCCATGCATCGAGCGGCCTTTGGTAGGCCCCTCGCGCCCGCCAGTATGGTCCGGCTACAATGGGGTTGACCATTCACCCACAGGCGTCTCCGAGAGTTCATTGACAAGGTTGCTGACCGAGCCCTCTCGTTCGGACTTAGTTCAACCCGTCCTACGCTCCAATAGGACTATACGCTCCAATAGGCCATAAACAATATTTTGCATTTTTAGCTTTTTGAGATCTTGCAAATTTAAATGGCCAAATCGACTGTGCCATTTTTCATAGTTTTTATCGCCCGCTATGCAAATCTCATTTGTTAATAATGCCTTAGGACAATTGGTTCGGCTCAACATGTAAAGTCCTTTCTTTTCATATGCTTGTATGCAAATTTTTGTGCGCATGTTCACAATTTCAGCTTTTCTGTGCTTGAAATTAACGACATTAAATTTACTTGTGCACTTACTGATAGAAAATAGATTTCCATTTAATCTAGGAACAAACAGCACATTTTCTAAGGGTAAGGTTACAGTTCCAGTATTGCTTTGACAATCCAATTTTACATTCCCCTTTCCTATAGCTTCAATGAATTGACCATCTGTGCCAGTTCATATGCTTGTATGCAAATTTTTGTGCGCATGTTCACAATTTCAGCTTTTCTGTGCTTGAAATTAACGACATTAAATTTACTTGTGCACTTACTGATAGAAAATAGATTTCCATTTAATCTAGGAACAAACAGCACATTTTCTAAGGATAAGGTTACAGTTCCAGTATTGCTTTGACAATCCAATTTTACATTCCCCTTTCCTATAGCTTCAATGAATTGACCATCTGTGCCAGTGTAATTTTTACTGGTGCTGTTTCTTCAAAATAAGTGAATGACTTCTTTGTGCTACACATGTGGGCAGTTGCGCCACTCGTTTGCATCAAGTTTGTTCAAACATTCGATTCCCAATGATGCAACCATTTCAGTTCTAGGACTCTTGTACTTTCTTTTTCTGCAATCAGCAGCTTTATGTCCCTTTTTCCCACAGAAGTGGCAGTTAAATGGGAATCCTTTCGCCTTTGGCCTCGATGTGCTTGAGAAAGGCTTTCTTTCTGAATTACCAAGGAATACCTTTTCTTCAGAATCGGTTGTACCGTTTAATTCAGTTTGTCTGATTTCCTCCTCCAGCATTTTTACTTTTAAAGTTTCAAAGCTCGGCAACTTGTCCCTAGTTTCAATGGCAGTTCTAAAACCCTCATAACTCTCGGGAAGGCTACACAACAGAAGGATGGAAAGGAAGTCTTCTGGGACTTGTGCATCCATTTCACTCAACTTGTCAGCCAAACTGCTAAACTTGTTGAGATAATCCTGCATCCTTTCATTTGGTTTAATCTTCAATAATATTAACTGTTTCGTAAGAAACACTTTCGTTGCAGGTCCTTTTGGCTGATGCACTTCATTTAGAAGCTTCCATGCCTCTGCAGAAGTTTTACATCGCTTCACGTGTATTATCTCTGAAGGACTTAAACTTAGGACTATAGTTGCTAGCGCCTTCTGGTCCTTCTTCTCCCATTCAGCAGATTCTACTACCGCCAGCAGAAGGAGATCCTGCCACGGATCTGCCTCTTCAAAGTGGATGAAGAGACATCCAACTCCACAATTGAGGAGACCTTCCTGGAAACCGCTGCTGTTAGAAAACTTCCTGGGGACAAGGTGGTGCGCGTGGCGCACCGTTCTGCACCCAGAAGCGGGACCTGCACCGCCTTCATCGAGGTGGACCTCAAGACCTTCAGAGCCCTGGGCGTTCGCGGGAGAATCGTGGTGGATGGAGTAATCCTCAACTTCGAGGAGTCCATCCGCGCCAGCGTCTGCTTCCGCTGTTGTGGCTTCGGCCACAACTCTGCCCAATGCTCCAGAGCTCCTAAGTGCTTCCACTGCGGTTTGATCCTTATGCTATTTGCATAATCCCAAAGTTCGGAATGAATTTGAATCATTTTCATTTGCATCTTCCATGTCTCGTAATTTTCGGAATTCAATTTTTCAATTTGGTAAAGACTTGACATTTTTGAAATATTCTTACCAGATGCAATTTTATTTGCGCATTCCTGGGCCCATAACCCTGATAAAATGAAGAGGTCAATAGGATATATCTGGAGGATATTTATTGGACTTAAACTTAAAGTCACTAATACAGGCAAACAACACAATAACAACTGGAAGAAATGCACCTACTCTAGAGAAAATATGGTTTTACGGGCTAATAACCAAAAGTTATGATTTTTGAGCCCAAGCGCGAATTTAGGTGTCAAGGGATCCTAGGATCTGGCGGCAGGAGATGTGTCGCAGGGGTGGTGGAAACGTTGGGCAAGCAGGGGAACAGCGCCAGGGTGCAGTAAGGCAGGAGCATTGAATTGGCCAGGAATCCAGGAGAATTGGCAGATGGAATTGGAGGCAGAAGGTCCTTGAAGCCTAGAACTTGAGGGCCCTAGACTTCAGGATGGGGCAGCTTGAGGCTCTCGCCTCGTGCTTGTCAGGAAGGCCCTTGGAGCAGCAGTTGGCACATTTGGAGGTGCGCTGGTCAGCAATGGATGGGCAGGCGCGGCCTTCATGGCCGTCTTGACCGCAGTGGAAGCACTTAGGAGCTCTGGAGCATTGGGCAGAGTTGTGGCCGAAGCCACAACAGCGGAAGCAGACGCTGGCGCGGATGGACTCCTCGAAGTTGAGGATTACTCCATCCACCACGATTCTCCTGCGAACGCCCAGGGCTCTGAAGGTCTTGAGGTCCACCTCGATGAAGGCGGTGCAGGTCCCGCTTCTGGGTGCAGAACGGTGCGCCACGCGCACCACCTTGTCCCCAGGAAGTTTTCTAACAGCAGCGGTTTCCAGGAAGGTCTCCTCAATTGTGGAGTTGGATGTCTCTTCATCCACTTTGAAGAGGCAGATCCGTGGCAGGATCTCCTTCTGCTGGCGGACCTTCATTCCATTCAACTTGCTGGCCAGGGAGGTTGTCACCTCAGGGATGATGTCAGGATTACTGGAGTGGAGGACCAGCTTCCCCATGGTGTGCAGGGAGGCCCAAACGCCTTAGGGGAGAGTGTGGGCAGCGCGGACAGCTTTTAGCATCTCCCTTGGGTCTACCTGTGGGCCCTCAGAGATGACCACTGTGTGGGCCGCCGATTTTTCTCCATGGAGGATCACTTGGGCGGCCGCAGGCTTGGATACGCGGGAAGGCGCAGGTTTTGAAGGACCATTCAGGTTTGTCCTCTTTGCAGGCGGGTTGGGAGCCTCAGACTGCTTCCTTTTGGTTGGAGCAGGAGCAGGCAAGGTGGAGGCAGGCTTCTTGGCAGGGAGAGCAGCAGGAGCAGGAGTGGTGGGCTTGGTGGGGTCAGTCTGGGAGCTGGTTTCCTTGCAGGAAGGAGCAGGGCAGGTTTGAGTGCCGCGGGAAGCAGTCTTGGGCTTGTTGGCCTCCTCAATTTCGTCCAACTCTGCGAAGGACTCGAGGGTGTCAGTGAGGTTCTCTACTTCGGTAGCGAGGGCCTTGATCATTTCAGTCCGCGAGGCGATGTAGCGGATCAGGTCCTCATGCAGGGATTTCAGGGCAGGATGGCCAATGGAGCTCAGGATGCTGCAGTTGCGTGAGATAACCATCTCATCTTCCCTCTCCAGGTCGGCGACGTTCACGATGGGCTTGTAGGCCTTCTTTTTCTTCTTGGCAGGATTCATGTATAATTGCAATGTTTCAAGCACCTACTCTTATTTATTTATTTATTTCATCTCAATTTGCAGGTGTTACATTCGAGCACAGCTCGCGAGTCACCTTGTCCATATTATTTACACATGGCGAGTTGTGATGCTGGAGTGGCCCCCCGAACCTTACAGGAGGGCAGTTGTTGGGTGTTTGGCTGTCAGCTAGCCATTGGGTCCAGGTCGTCGGATTCGGTGGCTGAGGTCACCTTGGTTTTGAACAATTTCTTGTATAGTTGGATTTGAGGATTTTTGAAATTGCGAGAATAGTCTTGTCGCAGTGTCTTGATAAATCTCTTCTATATTAGGCTGGTTGAGATCTTCTTTGAGAATTTTGTTTGAAAGATTGAATGGGGCTCCTATAGTGGTTCGTAAGCAAATCCTCATGAAGGCATCTATTCTTTTTTTATCCGTAGGTGTGATATATTTGCCCCAGACTGGTAGTGCGTACGTGATGATGGGTAGAATGCAGGTTTTGTACAACGTGAATTTATGCTTTGTTGTTAAATTACTTTTAAAATTAAGCAGGCTTGATAGAGATATTTTGGCTATCTTTGCCTTTCTTATGGTGTTTTGGACATGTAGGTTAAATTTTAATTTCGAATCCAAAGTGACACCAAGATACTTGGCATGGTCGGCCCAACTAATAGTGCTTGAGTTTACTGTCAAGTTGGTTTGTGGCTTGAATTTTTTGTTATCTCTTGGGGGAAAAACTATTGCTTGAGTCTTAGTTGGGTTAATGTCTAGTTTCCACTCATCGCACCATTTGATTATGTCATTTAGGTAATTCTGAAGCTGAGTAACCAATAGGTTGACTGATTTGGAGTTGAATAAAATTGCTGTGTCATCTGCGAAGAGCTTAAGTTTACATTTAGAGTGCAGTGGGATGTCATTAATGTAAATATTGAAAAGGTAGGGTCCGAGGATAGAGCCTTGAGGTACTCCAGTCTGGATTGGCTTTGGTTCAGTTATAAAATTTCCTTGCTTGACTGAAAATGTCCTGCCCTGTAGATAATTCTGCATAAAATTGATAATGTCACTTGGAAACTGGTGTTTTGTGAGTTTCTTTATAAGGCCATTATGCCAAACTTTATCAAATGCTTTCGCAAAATCTAGAAAGACAGCACCTACCACTTCCTTGTGGGATCTTCTTATCTGGATATAGTCCAGAACTGCAATGAGTTGGTGAGTTGTTGAGTGCCCCCTTCTAAATCCGAATTGCTGCGGGATGATGAAGTTAGAGTTGTCCAAGTACATCTGAAGTCTACGTAGAATAATTCTTTCGTAAATTTTGCCGATGGTGGAGAGGAGGCTGATAGGTCTTAGATCTTCAGGGGATTTAGCGGATTTTTTTGGAATTGGAATTATGATAGCATGCTTCCAGACTTTGGGGTAGTAACACAAGTGCAGTGCGGCGTTGAATACTCCAGCTAGAAATACAATCCATTTGATGGGAAGATTCTTGGCCATTTGCGGAGTGATATTGTCATGGCCAGGAGCTTTGTGGTTAGCTAAGTATTTAATCACTTCTTTGACTTCATTTGGTGTCGTCATTGTGAGCATTTTTTCTTGTTGGTGATTATAAGTTATATTTGGTTGGTCTTCTTCTTTTTCCTTGGAGAACTGGTGGGAGAAGTGTTCTGCAAGTTCATTTCCGATTTCTTTGTCGGTCAATAAGGTTTTGCCGTTCGTTACTAAACTTGAGATCCTTTCCGTTTTTTTCCTGATGGGTTTTGTTTTTCTCCAGAAGTCCTTTGGGCTTGATTCAATCTTGTGTATGAATTGATTCCAGTTCTCGGTGGAGTCGGATTTGAGGGCTTTGTTAACTTTTCCCTGTAGGTTTAAATAAATGGCTCTATGGGCTGGATCCCAGGTTGCTTGCCACTCTTACGAGCTTTATTCTTTTCTTTTATCAAGGCCTTGGTCGAGGGGTTCTGTTTTGATGAAGAGGATGATATAACTGTGTTTTTTGAGTAGCTGTTGTAGATTTTATCATTTAGTATGGTCACTGCTGAGTCAATATTGGCTTCCGTTTTCAAGGGTACTCTAGGAGGCGTACTGGAAATTAAGTCTTGTTGGAAGTGTACCCAGTTAGTGAGTCGGCAAGCCCTAGTCGTGAATTCATCCTTCGGGCAGGTCAGCTCTAGGATTACTGGGAGGTGATCTGAAGATAAGGCATCCAGGGTCTTAATCCTCGAAGCCCAGGGAATGTTTCTAAGAATTGCGATGTCTAAAACGTCTGGATTTCCCAAAGGACTGTAGTGCGTGGGTGAAGAAGGTGCGACAATGTCCAGGTTTTCTTTTTCGGAAAAATTATGAAGCACGGTTCCACTATTATTGGAGGTTCTTGAGCCCCAAAGAGGGTGCTTGGAGTTCCAGTCTCCTGCAGCGATTACTGATTGATTATTCTCTAACAAGAGATTCAGATCTTCCTCCTGGAGTGGTAGATCGGGTTTCTTATAGATTGACGATATCTGCACTACTGCCCTTCCATCTGGTTTCATTAGAATTGTGGTGTTTTCCATGTTAGATGTTTGAATCAGCACTTTTTTTATATTTAAGATAGTTTTTTAGAATTATTGCCGTTCCACCGCCCCTTCCAACGATTCTATCGTCTCTTATTGTCTGATAGTTTCTGAGTTTGAGGTCGACAGATGGTTTTAAGTGTGTTTCACTGAGCAGTGCCATGTCTATTGAGTTTTCTTCTAAAAACTGTAGGAATTCTTCTTTTTTGAGTTTGATTCCGTTGCAATTCCAGAAAACGATTTTTAAAGGTAATTTGCCTTTCATTGTAGGTAAGTTTTGATAATTTCTAATAACTTTTCGCACAGTTCCCTGGTGTCAGAACGAGTAGTTTTCTTTTTTGTAGTTTCCGCGTAACTTGCCTTTTGTTTTTCAACAGTTGCTTCTTCTGTTTTAGTGGAGCTTGCTTGAGGTATGGTGTTAGGGGAGTTTTGTCTGGGAGGCTTTAGCTGCTGTTGTTGTGGCTTCGGAAAATTTGGGCATCCGCGGTAATTGGCTGTGTGCGCCTCTCCACAGTTAGCGCACTTTGGTGGGAGCTGTTTCGACTTTCTTGGACAATCCTTCGAATGATGTTCTTCAGCACACTTGACGCATTTGGGCTTCAAAAAGCAGTTTAGCTGGCCATGCCCAAAACCCTGGCAGTTAAAGCATTGGGTCACTCGTTTTGTAGTCCTGAATGATTCCACGACTATTTTTTGGTAAAGTATTTCAGTTATTCCATAGATTCGTTTATTGTGTTCATTTTTCGGTAGCTCTACTAGGACTATATTCATCGGTATTTTGGTCGATTGTCTATGGAGTCTTTTGACAATGACCTCAGTGAAGCCCATTGAGACCAGTTCAGTTACGACGTCTTCTTCTTTGAAGGCTGTTGTTACCCCCTTCAATACCACTTTCAGTGGTTTTTCCTCCTGTAGTCTGTAGGAATATCCTCCATTATTTTTCTGTACATACTCCCTGATTTTTTTGAAGTCGCCTATGTTTTTCGATTTAATTATGTGCTTTTTGCCAGAAATCGTGACTTGGAATGGTTCCGTGCACAAGCCTTTTAGTTCTTGGCAAAGAAGCTTCCAATCTGCTACATTTTCTGCAATAACAGGAGGAATTCTCGGTTTTTTCACGTTAGTGACTGTGGTCCATGGGCCATCGTTGTCGTTTTTTTCTTCATCGTCTTGCGGTGGGTGAGCTACGTTCATTTGTTGAGAAATTTCAGTGGCGGGACTTTGTTCGTCGATGTCCATTCTAGGCGTCTTCAGATTACGCTCGCTCCTAGTTGGCGATCTTGAGTCATCCGATTGGGAGCCGCGAGTTCTCTTCTTTGATTGAACCGTTTCCTCAAGTTTATACTCGATTCCACATTTGTCTAGGATCTTCGTTATTAAGGAGGCTTCGATTATGCATAGTTTCTCGCCGGTTGGTCCGATCGTCGATTTAATTACAATCGGTGGCATATTATTACTTACTCTAAAAAACTTTCAACAGAAATCTTCACTAATTTACATTCAATTTTTTGTTGAGTCCCGCACCTACTCTATCTAACCAACAGCTATATATATCTAGAGCACCACCACAGAGTAGCAAGTCACTGGTCCGATGATAATTATTTATATTCATAGAAATGCGAGATAATTGTCAATTTCAACAAAAAGAAGTGTGTTTATGATTTTCCTGGCTGTAATTTTTGATAAGTTGATAAATAGAGAGTGGGTCCTTAATTAGAAAAACCTACAGCTTACATGTGATGGTTTATTTCTGGCGATGGTGTTTAACAAATCTAGGGAAAAAGGAGGATTTTCCACCATGTGGCTAACAGAAAAAGGCTGCAAGAATATAATGCTCTAGCTTAGCTTGGTGTAATTCTTTCTCCTCTTTGTGATGCTTTATGTTGTTCAAGGTGAAACTAATAATTCTTCTTTTATAAAATGAAATCATACAAAAATTTGGCCATTCGCAGTTTGAGTTTATACATGCTATGGAGCCTCTTTATAATAGCAAATTGACAATTGATTAACATAGTTTTAAATTACCAAGTTTTAAGTTTCAATTGCTTTAACTTTGGTTCTAACAACAACATGGTTATAACAACATGAAATATTTGTCCAGGGTATTGCTGTTATAGCAAGATTCAATGGTATATCAAACATTAAGGCGTTTATTAGTAGGTACTTTTATTAACATTAAGTTGCGTTATAAATAGCAAGTGAAAACATCAAGACACAAATGTTTTTTTCACACCTAAATCAATTTCAACTGTCCTTACTGCGATGAAAAAGTAAGAACAGTAGATATTTATGTGTGAATGAAACATTCGCGTGTTGATGTTTTCATTTGCTAGTAAATGTGGCGGGTTATTGATTTATATTATATTTTTTGCTATGGGCAAGAAATAGGGTAGTAGGTTTATTATACACTGTGTCACTCATAATTTTCAACACGAAGAATTATAGGAAAAAATATCAAATTTCAGGGTAACGTTACTTCAACGAGTTATATAAATGAGGTAAATTGCTCAGCTATATCCCGAACATGTTGATTGAGATAAAAAACTCCAAATTTACTAATATTTGCGCCTCTCTTGATAATAATAATGAATATGTACTGACTCTAGATGACCCAGCTACGCCCGGCTTCTCCTCTAGTGAATGTTTACCAGGTGTTAAATATCCATTAGAGAAAGCAAGCAGCTCGGGAGTACGACCCCATCGAGCAACACCTGGAGGCGGCTGGCGTGGTGTGCGCCTGCGCGGAATCGAGACTATAACTGTGGCTTGCAAATAAAATGATGGCTGACAATGTTTACGTTTTTTTCTATATTTTTCTTTTGTTCTTTTTCTTTGATTTATATATATGTAAATAATTAAAATTCTATATTTTAAATTCAATAAAAAAGGCCTTTTATATTTTCTTTTGGTATCCTGGTTCAAATCACATTAATAGGTACCGCTCAGCAAGAGCAACCTAGTTCATGATGATTGAACAATGAATAATATTTGAAGGTCATTCACATATTAAACAATTTTTAACGCGGGATTCAATCCTGGTTCATGACTGTCGGGAATCGACGGGGTTACCCACTCGTCCACCGACTTTCTATTGGTATTGTGTCATTAATTAACAAAACCAGGCGAATTATTTTCAATAAATGTTATTTAAAACTAATTGGCCAGGAGAGAGCCCGTTTCCGAATGAAATAGGCAAGTATTCAAAGAACTCAACGATATTATAGACTTGAATATTTGACTATACGTTTTTTATTCAACACTTAATACACACACACAAAGCTTTATTAAGACCATTGGGCTTATACAGATTCACCACAGGAAGAAAGGAATCATAGATGGAACTCCCGTACTCCAGGCAGCGCAGCACTCAACAATAGCCTCCTCCAGGTCCGACAACTCTTAATACTGGTAATATTTGAGGAAGATTAGTTATGTATTGAGGACCTACATAGCCGTCAAACATATACATATAATTTTATTTTTTTATATTTATACTAACCGATGTGTGTTTGTGTACCCGGGTTTTGCCCGAGTGAAAGTTTGCCTAACGAATATGTAATAAAAATATTTTATCGAGCAAATTCCTTTTACCTATTATATTCTTATAAAGATAAATTAAGGTTTGTTACTTTACTTCACAAAAATACTAAAAAAAAATCATTGAAAATGTTTGCATGTTGATAGCTGAATACAATTAAACCTGTCTATAGCGCCCCTTATTAATAACGCCTTCCTCTCTATAGCGCCCGATTTTAAACATTAAAATGTAAACATTTTACATTTAGAGTGACCTGTCTATAGCAGCCTATTTTGGTGAGTCCTAAGAGGGGGCGCTATAGACAGGTTTAACTGTATATAGATCAACATATAAACTAATCAAAATACTAAAACTTTATAATAAAGAACATTTTGCATATATATATATGTTGGAATTATAAAAAATATGAGATAATTATTATATATTGACATACCTTTTCTGCATAATCCCAAGTGAATATTTTGCTAGACTTATATAACTAAACATATTTATTTCAATATATGATATCATTTCGAAGAAGTAATCAAAGCTAACGGGAACGACTTTCGCGGTATAATCTTGGCAAGCTTTCGGACTATGACGTCCTTTAACAGGTTACTATGCAAGAAACTAGACAATAATATATACATGTAGATATATATAAATAATCATTATTTTCATGAAAATGTATAATTATGTTTTTTTTTCTTTTTTATCTCCGTATGCAAATTAGTTGTGAGAAAAGGATAACTGCCAATAATGCAGAGAAAGGCAAAAACCATCTAAACCCCTCAGACCCCTCTGTCTGCAATGCAAGTGTACAAATTTTAAACTTCTTGGTGGCTGTGATGGTTGGGAATAGACAAGAGTAGAAAATGTTCTTTCGAACGAACAAAAATAAGCTCAGCCGTTTCTCAAGCGTTATGAGCGACTGGAAATCCATAAAAATGTGGTAGGGGTGGTCGGGACTGGACTAATTTCTATATTTCCTTTCAATTTCGTGATAAATATTTAATATACCTTTTCGGCTCACACATAGAAGTCTGAAATTATATGCAAGTCTATAAAATTTAAGACTTCTTGGTTGTCGGGAATGGATTAATTTATTTTTCTTCTCTAATTTTACGAACAATTTTTAATATACTTCCAGAACGCAGGTACAAGTCCAAAGGTTTGTACACTAACTCAATCAAGCTAGCAACGCAAGTATACAAAATTATAACTTCTAGGTGACCGTGTTGTATGTGGTTTAAAATAGACTATAGAATAGAATTTGTATATACTGTATATCAAAAGGAAAAAATAGACGTAGACGTTTGTGGCGTAATGAGCGGTTGGAATTTTTTATTTTTTTTAATCAAAAGAATGAACTAGAGCTATAAAATTGTGAGGGTACCAGAAATAAGACATGGATATTTTTGGGTACCGCCATATAACAATTTTATTTACAATGTATGCTTCTGAATTTAAAACACTAGAATAATTGGGCAGAAAAATATACACACTCCAGGGTAAATTAGCTCACCGATTTATGTGGAAGATGCAAATTTCGCATCAATCCCTTGCATGTTGATTGAGATATAAGAGAAGAAACTTGCAAGTTTTCCAATATTCGCACCTTTCTGTCTGACAGAGAAAGCAGTTAGATTTCTTTTTACTAGGAGAAAATATTTAGTAACAGAGAATATCCGGCCACCGCCAGCTGAGGAAATTCCAGCAAACAGACGACGTCATGAGAGGTGATTGGACTCAGAAGGGCCAGTTGGTCCATACGTCAAATCTCTACCGACAGAAACGACGACGCGTCCTCAGTGCATCTTCTATGGCGAAAATGGCTTTAATGAGAAAATGAGGCATGGTTGAGGGTTGCTGTTGCGGCCAGAGTGACGTCAGTACGCCTGGACGGACGTCTCCGCCGAATGCCGTTGGCGGCCCCACAGTCCATTGCTGTCGTCATTTTTTCAGAGTGTGCAGGACACTTTTGATTCTCCTAATTCGACCCATTATACTCAGATTGGTCGCCGGCCGTCTACACTCATGGCGCCTGTTAAGAAGACTGTCATTGACCCAACATCACTGACCCCACTTCTTTTGAAATTTTGTCGGGATAGAGCCAAATGGACAGCAGAATGACACAGGGTAGTGTTCTTCTATGAATATCGATTTTGTTATAATAATGACGGTCACCGAGTAAGAGCTTGGCTCCTTCTTGGTAACAGGTCCAAACAGGCCGCATCTATGGAACGCCGCGACAACGCGGTATTATGGTTTGGGGAGCCATTGCCTATGATAGCGGATCACCTCTGGTTCAATTTGAAGGCACTATGACGGCCCAATGATACATGGATGACATGCTGCGGCTAGTGAAGATAATTATTTGTGGCATTTTTTATTATTATTCAGAATCTCTTCTACTTGAGCATACTTTCTGACGGCTAAAATTATAAAATTTTGTACATTTTCGTTGTCATCAAGATTGAGCTAGTTATCAAATTCTAATTGCTTCTACGTGGTCTTGAAGCATGATTAAAATGAATAGCAAAATTTTTGGACGAACAGAAAGAGTAACGGAAGCTCAGTAAAATTTGGCATGCAATGACGTTTCGACTTAACATGCAACTTAATAAATGTTTGAAACCAATACATTTCATCATATCTTGATTTAAAAAGTGGCAAATATATAAAAGGCCTATTTTCTCGGTAAAAGAATATTTGCGAATGTTATTCCGTCTTCATACACAGAGAGTATCTTTGTATAGCAAACAGTTTGGCGCATACTATGAGCATATGTCAGCATTCGAGAAATGGCCTGTAGTTGGACTTAAACAAACTGGTTGGTTTAATCCAAAAGTTCCTCGATATTGAATAGGAGCGATTTTAATGTATGACGATGTTGGCAGGAATTATATCCCTTACAATATAGAACATTATTCTAAACGATTTATTGGATAACTATTCAGAATCAAACAGGGAAATCATTGCTTATGCGGATGATATAACTGTGATATGTTGGGGAAACAACTTTACAGAACTTTGGAGTACAACAGGAAAGGTCATGGGGAGAATATTAGACTCGTGTGGGAACAATAAGTTGACCGTATCTGAAGAGAAAACGAAAATCTTAATAGCAATCTTAATAGCAAAATAGCTGCAAAAATTCCGAACACTATCACTGCCAATCGGGTGGAAAAACTGAATATTATGGAAATAACTTTTAAAAATCATAGAAATAAAAACAAATTGGATTTTTTGCCTCATATTGATGAGATTATTACTTAGACAAATAGAGCTAGTGGATACCTAATTGGATTAACCGGGAAAGCATGGGGACTGGACAGTAAAAGAAGAATAGTACTTTATAAGACACTGTTTCGAAATTCACTAACTTATGGTTCCACGATCTGGTACAATTTTTTTATACCCAAAAAATTCAAAGATAAATTAAACTCTCTGCAGTACAACATTTTGAAGCACAGTACACGGGTTTATAATTCAACATCTTCAAACTGTACTCATATTGTTACTAGAACACCAAAGCTCACGGATTTTATTGACACAAATATACTAAAAAGAAATATTAGATACAAAAAATCAAATCCAACTAAAAGAAAAATTACATCTAATTTTATAAACCAGAAATTTGATAAATACTACAGAGGTGCCAATGATAATTTCAAGGGATTCTTTGAGACTTCAAGAATTCCTAACTATGTTCAACCCAACTTCTATAACGTTCAATTTTTTACTGGAAATGGTGACTTCAACACATATTTGTTTAGAATTGGCAAAATTGGCTACCTGCATGCACTTGTAGAAGCGAAAAACAAACCCCTGAACACCTTCTGATAAACTGCCGTTAACTTCTGATCTAAGGGAAGAAAACCAACTTTACCTGACAAATACAAAACAAGTTGTTTACACAATAAAGCCCAATACATCAAGTTTAATAGATTCTGTTGGCTGTATATTTTAAGGCGAAAGTGTTGACTGTACATATTTCAAGCTACTATTTCTAATTACTATATGGAAAATATGACATCGAATGTGTAATTTTCATGCTTCCCAATGTTCAATTATGTTAATTTCACAATGATTTGATTTGTATGTAATTTCAGATATATACGCAATTATCCTAATTGTGGATATGGCGTGTCTCTGCTAACTGTTAAATAAAATAAAAATGTTGGCAGGAATAGCCAAAAAATGTTTGAATTCGGAGTTAAGAAGATATCGATTGATTCAGATAGACGACTGAACGTGAAAACTGAACAATCGTGAGACTGGCTTTTATAGTACGCAGTCACATTTAGCGCGCATCGATCTGACTGTTATATCAATGATCTCAAGAAAGATTAATTAGAGGCTCAGAGAAATGTAACTGAGCTCACGGCATCGTTTGAATGACACAGCAATTCATTTAAGGCAAGAACAACATCAATTATTATTTATTTAGGTAACCCGGATTCCTGGAGCATACTAAAGTCGCCAACTATCCGGGTTGGTCTTTAGACTTCACGTCTAATGGTGGCAGCGGACATCCAGTTTATCAGGTGTCGCCAGGCTGACTTGTGCTTGGGGATGTTCTGCAGGTCTTCAGGGGCAAATATATTTATTCCTAGGAGGGTGGCTGTTTGGAACCTATGAAGGTGGTAGGCGGGACATCTGAAGAGAAGGTGGTCGACAGTTTGGTCTTCCTCGTGGCAGTGTGGGCAGGTAGGATCGTCTCTAGATAATTTTGCAGCATCGGCTTTGACAAAGCCATGACCTGTGAGGATTGTTGAGGTGGTGCCACAAAATTTTATTTTGGGCAGGATCGCCATGAGAGTGTTTGGGAATGCAGCTATTCTCCTGAGGTTTCTTGTGGAGTGATCTGTGACATATAATTCCTTCCAGAGTTGGTGTGAATACTGTTCGCTGCGGGCTCGAACAAACTTTTTGGATAGAGTGGAGTAGGATATGGGCAAGTTTGATTCAGCTGCTGCCTTGGCTAATTTATCTGCATGCTCATTGCCTTCTATGCCGCTGTGGCCTCTAACCCAGCAGAGCTGTACGTTTAAATGGTTAAGATTGCGAACTATCTCAGCTATGAGTGAGGTTTTTGGGAGTTCTGGGTTACAAATGGCATGGAGAGCTGCCAGGCAATCAGAAGCGATTGCTGTTGGTTGTCTTTGCATGAGCTGGATCGCTCTAGTTGCATATAGGATAGCAAGTAATTCTGCCTGGAAGGAGGTGCAGAGATCATGGAGTTTTAGTTGTATTGAAGTGGAGGGGGGTGGCAGAAAAACTGCGCCGCCTACGCCTTTGAGGGACCGCGATCCATCGGTGTATATGATGGTTGCATTTTCTGGAAGCGACTTTGAAAACTGAAGTAGTTTTCTAAGGGGTGGATAGTGGACTGCGCTAGGCCTTGGACGTGTCTCAAAAGGACCATTTTTTATTGCTTCCTTGTACGCCAGATGTGCCTTGATTGAAATGTCCAATGGAGGGCCGCCAGTGAGTGAGATAGCTGGAATTGTGGGGGTACAGGGGCCCCCCCTAATAAGAATTTTAGCAAATTTATAGTGGAGACTACGTAGTTTACGAGTGCCATTGGTGTCGAACACTCTCTTGCCCCAAACACCCGAGCCGTAGAGCAGAGCAGGGAGAATTACCATCTTGATTATTTTCAGGCCTGAGCTGTAAGTGAGTCCATATTGTTCCCTAATTGTGCTTATTAATCGAGGAAGCATCCATTTGCATTTGTTGAAAATGTTGTCCGAGTGGCGAACGAATGTGCGTGTGGTGTCAAAAGTTATGCCCAGTATTTTTATATGGTTGTTGATTAAAATAGGCTGGTCGAGGAATTTTATATTTTGGTAACTAGGGCGCTTGGATTTCCAATGAAAGAGGCAAGCCTGGGTCTTCTCAGGATTAAAGGTCAATCCATGCCCTTTACCCCACAAGCTGAAAGTTTTAAGAAATTTGTTAATCTCTTTTGTTGGTAATCTACGGAAGGCTCTGAAAAGCAAGGTGAAGTCGTCTGCAAAGCAAATTATTTGGCAGTTTTGGGGCTTTGGAAGGGAAAGAGCTTTCCTGGCTACAATGTTGAAAAAGAAGGGGCTTAGCGGTGCCCCTTGTGCAACACCCAGTACTGTGTGCGCGGTGAGAGTGGAGTCCCAGGCTTGGTAGATCACTTTCCTGCCTCTGAGAGAGCTTGCAGAGAGTTGTATAAGCTCTTCTGGACAGTTGAGGTCCCGGAGGCCTTGAATGATGGTATGTCTTTGAACCGTGTCGAAGGCATGGCTAATGTCCAAGCTTATTGCCACTGTCTTTCTCCAGTGCTTCAGGCCGTCGTTGATAAAGTTGTTGATTGAGTCAAGGGCTCCTTCTGCCGAACGCCCAGGGACGAAGCCAAATTGCATGGGCGAGAACCAGCCATGCTGGTCCGCTAGCCATTGCAGCCTCGCTAGGATGCATCGTTCAAAAACTTTGGCTAATGTATTGATCATAGTAATTGGACGGTAATTGTCCAGTGGGTTGGATGAGGTGGAGTTTTGTTTGGGGATGAGAACAAGTAGTCCAGCTTTCCAAGGGGTTGGGAAGTGTCCGAGGCGCAGGCATTTGGTGAAGATTTGCGATAAGAGTTCATGCAGTGCTGGTCCACCGAGGAGTATGCACCTGACTCCAAGTCTGTCGGGACCTGGGGACTTTCTCCATCCACATCGTCGGATCGCGCGGAAGATTTCAGCCGCTGTGAAAGCCGGTTCTTGGTTAAAGGTTGGGAGCCAGTCCACTGTTGGTCTTGGCACAGTCCAATCTGTTGGAAAGTAGTTCTGAAGTACCTCTCGACAGGTTTCCTCTGAGGTTAGTGGGGTACCATCTTTGTGTTTTAGCAGAGGTGGCCCTAAAGAGCCTCTCCGACCTTTGGAGATAAAGCGGTGAATTGAGCTCCATGCGGCTGAGGAGACCTCTTGGCACAGTGATATCCAGGATAGACGCTTTGCTCGCCTTATAGCCGCTTTGAGTTTATTGTGGCAGGCTCTGTAAAGGCCTTTGAAGAAGCTCCTGGTGGGAAAGAAGGTGTTTTGGGAGCAGCGGCGGAGAGCCACCACAATATTGCGGAGCTTAGAAAGTTCTTTGTTCCACTAAGGTTTTGATGGTCTTGGTGACTTGGACTTCTTCTTCATAGATGCATCGCAGGCCTCTTGGAGACAGGTGGTGAGGAGAATAACTGCTTCGTCAATATCTCCTGGGGTAAGTGCGGTCTGGAGGCGTGAGGCCACGTGGTGGAGGGTGTTCCCTAGGAAAGCTGCAAATGGATGGCGAGGGAGCTTGATGCTAGGGTGACGTTTATGGAGGAGCGCAGGGCCCCGTTGGACCAGGTATAAGGTGTTGGACCACCCAGAAAGTGTAGGCCCATTAGTGAAGCGGAGGCCTCCAAACTAGCTCCACGAGTGTCGCGGACGGCTCCGCTGCCCCAGGTTGGAGAGAACAACATCAAAATTAATAAGATACAAGATAAACAATGAGTGAAGTTTCTAGAGTGGCAGAATATAAATAATATAAAATTAAAAAATAATAATCTGTATATAAAATATGATAAATACTTTGCTACAATATATATTCAGTAATATATGTCAATATACACTGTATTTTCATATGTACCATAATTATGAATAGTGTAACAGGCCTAAAATGTCGACACAATTTGAGGCGTCAGCTTGGCCATCATGTAATCACAAACAAAGCAATAAGTTTTATTGAGAGTCCGCCGCAACCAAGACAGGGCGAGGTCCTAGGTCCAATTTGGTCAAAATTATTCATTTCTTCCCAGGAAACTTCAAAGAAGTTTACGACCACCGACAGGTGACATACAACCTGCTTTGTGTTACTGATTGACGCCTGACCACGAGGCCCCATGACTGTAAGTGGTACCACATTACACTGAAAAAATAAAAGTAGCACATCAAAATTATTTATAATCATAATTATATTTTTGTTGTTATTTGCTTACAAGTATGTTACGAAAATAGTGAGCCCATTTTATTTTATAAAAATATGTTCTCACAACTTCCTACCATTGACGTGACCTGAGTGTAAAATTAGGGTATGATAGATCATAGTATAGTAAACAATTAGAGATTCTAAAAGAAAAATCAATGGACTTTTTCAAACAATGCAGAAGACTAGCTATTGACCAACTCAGCAGCTCGATGGCCAAAATTACAAAGCCAGGTTAGTTGATATGAAGTGAATCAGCTTTCCAATATATTCGGATATCAAGAATATACCATGGAATAATTCAAATTGCATAGCGAGACCTGAATTTTAATTCCAATAGCAAAATTTAATCTAAATAATTGGTATAAATGAAAACAAAATCAAAATTTAAAAATCCAAAGAAGCTCTCTAATAATATTCTTCGACATTCTTTCATAATTTTGGAATCTTCTAGAAATACAAGATTAATTTAAAACGGAGAATGTTTTTGGAAGAATCCGATGTAGAAATGAACAGTTTGATTTAACAAAAAAATTAAAACGTCAGCCTATAAATATCAAATTATCAGTTTTATTATGTCGCCACTTTGGGATAATAATTTGTAATTATGTAAATATATAAATATATGTATATACATATATTTTTTATAAAACTTTCTGGAAGGATTGTAAATATTCGGAATATCAAGAAGGACAATATACGACACGATATTGTCCACAACAAGAGAATATTGTCACAGTAATGAAGGTGACGTTTGGGTAGAATAAAATAATAATTTATTAGATGAATTTAAATAGTTAAATAGTTTGAGGGATAAAAATGAGAAGAGTTAAACTAAGTTAAATTGATAATTATCAATTAAGGAAGTAATGACAAAGACCCAAATGGCTGGCGATCGGCTACACCCCCTAATATGGCAGCAATTGTTTACAAATTTCCCTCCTAGCGCGCCCGCCATCTATCGGAGCTTAGGTACATAACATTCGCCTAGCTGCCGATGTATTATTCACATATACACGCTATGTACATTTTTGGTTATGCCAATATAAATAGATGAAATATATATATGTAAATAGAACGCACACAATACAAACAAATACATATTTATAAAGCTCAACATATTCCATAAATCCTGTATATATATCCCACTATATATCCTAAGTTTGTATTCTGAACATTTTTTTATTTATCCTTGTTTACATATGTACATATGCGCCATTTCTGAATTATTATAATCTCTTTCCGAAAATATTGTATTTCTATATTTTTAAAGTATTGTATATATCTATTTTATGAAATGAATTGCAATTTTATATTTTTAAAAGTAAAGATAATTTGTCTATATTTGAAAGTATTGTATATATCTTAAAGTACTGTTTTTTCCCTCTATATCTGAATGTACTGTTTTTGTTATATGAATATATATATGAAAGTATATTGTATTTGAATCTCTCTCTCTCTTTCGTCTATACGTATTTGTCTATGTATATAAAGTAATTTATTTGTGTATATCTGAAAAATTGTATTTGTATATATCAGAAAAAAATGGGTTTTATTTATTTCTGAAAGTATTATTTTTGTCTATTTCTGAAAGTATTGTATTTGTCTATATATGGTAGAATTGCATTTGTCTATATATGAAAGAATTGTATTTGTCTATATATGAAAGAATTGTATTTGTCTCTATCTGAAAGTATTGAATTTGTTTAAATCTGAAAGTGTTGAATTTGTCTTTACCAGAAAGTTTTATATTTTTCTATTATAGTAAATATTGTATTTTAGTCATTTTATGGAGTTTTATATATTTTTGTCCAGTTTAAGTATTTTTAAATATATATTATTTTGTGAGAGCACATTGTATATTTCTATTTCTCAATATATATATTGGGAGTACAAATAAGTTTTGAGGGATTTGCAAAAGAAGCCACAACAAATATTATATAAATAGCATCGGACCTTGTAAGGTTTCATGTTAAGGCTTGATCATTTCCCCAAAAAAATCAGAAGAAGTCTTTTCACTCAAGTGTAAGGAACTTTTTTTTTTTTTTTGGTGTTCTAACCATGTCAACCTTTGTGCCAACAAAACACAATTTGCGGGAAGCGCTGCTTTTTTGTTTTAATTTGAAGAAAAGTGCAACTGATGGACATCGATTGCTATGTGAGGCATATGGTAAACATGCTCTATCAATAAAATCATGTGAGTACTGGTTTCTGCGTTTCAAAAGTGGCGATTTTGACACCAGAGACAAAGAACGCGGAGGGAGGCCAATAAAGTTCGAAGACGCCGAGTTGGAGGCTTTATTGGACGAAGATTCAAGCCAAACTCAAGAGGAGCTCGCTGAAACCTTGGGAGTGACTCAACAAGCGATTTCGAACCGTCTCAAGGTCATGGGTATGGTGCAAAAACAAGGAAATTGGGTTCCATATGAACTCAAGCCAGGAATCATCGAGCGCAGTATTTGCACGTGCGAACTACTGCTCAAAAGACAAAATCGGAAGGGTTTTTTGCATCGAATCGTGACGGGGGACGAAAAGTGGATTCACTACGACAACCCAAAGCGCAGAAAATCGTCGGTTAAGCCCGGTCATGCATCAACTTCAACGGCCAAACCGATTATTCATGGCAAGAAGCTAATGCTGTGCATCTGGTGGGATCAGCTCGGAGTGATCTACTATGAGCTACTTCAGCCTAACGAAACCATCACTGGAGAACGTTACCAACAACAATTGATGCGATTAAGCCGAGCATTGAAGATTAAACGCCCACTATATGCCAAAAGACATGACAAGGTGATCTATCAGCACGACAACGCTCGGCCACATGTTGCAAAAGTTGTCAAGGAGACTGTGGAGGCGCTTCAATGGGATGTCCTACCCCACCCGCTGTATTCACCAGACATTGCTCCTTCAGACTACCACATGTTCCGTTCGATGACACATGGCCTGGCCGAGCAGCACTTCACTTCTTACGAAGAGGCGAAAAATTGGGTCAATGTTTGGATCGCCTCAAAAGACGAGGAATTTTTTCGACACGGAATCCGTATGCTGCCTGAAAGATAGGAAAAAGTCGTAGCTAAAGATGGACAATACTTTGAATGAAATATATTGTACTGATTTCTCTGAATAAAGCTTCGAATTTATAAAAATATCCCTCAAAACTTATTTGTACTCCTAATATATTAAATGTATCTATTTCTCATTGTATCTGTCTATTTCTGAATGTATTTGGCCGTTTTTTTTTTCTGAAAATATTGTATATATCTATTAATGACAGGTTGTATTTGGCTATATGGCAAAGTATTATTTTTGTTTTATATATTCCTGAAAATATTGTATTTGTCTGATTCATAAAAAAAATCATTTTGTCTATTTCTAAAGTTATTGTATTTATCGATTTCTTAGAAAGTATTGTATATATATATGTGAAAGAATTGTATGTATCTCTTCAGGAAGTGTATTGTATTCGCTATTATGCTGGAAATATATAATGTTTATCTATTTCTGAAGGTATTGTGTATATCTTTTCAGAAAGAGAGAGAGAGAGAGGAAGTATTGTATTTCCTATTCAAAAGGTATTGTATTTATCTATTTCTAAATATTATGCATATGTTTATTTCTGAAACTATATTGTATTTGTATATTTATGGAGAAAAATGTAATAATTTATATTCTAATAGTATTTATATATTTCTGAGAGTATTGTATCTTTCTATTTTTGAGTGAAATTATTCTATCTACTTGCGACCTTGTTTGAATTAAATCTTGTTTGTTAAAATATGTGTATATTGTATAGTAGTGTAGTACATGTGTATGTACATTAGTATATGTTTGTAAAGTTTTTGTTTTTGTAAAGTTTTCATATATGTAATAATGAACATTGGTTTGAATGAAAGATTTAGTATTCTTTTGTGTATAAACCAATATTTTGTTTTTTCACCACTTATTTTATTTCTATTTCTTCATTTTTAAATATCTCAAGAATCTTATCAGAGTCTAAAATTCTTTAAAAATAGATTTGTGTGTGATTAAAAAATTTGTATTTATATTTTAACATATGGTCAGACCTCCTTAAAAGCCTGAAAATTTACACCTAGGCTCAATCAGATGACAATTATTGTTCAAGGTGGACGAGTGGGTAAAACCCTCGATTCCCGACAGTCATGAACTGGGATCAAATCCCGCGTTAACATCTTGTTTATTATATGAATAGCCTTCACATATTATTCATTGTTGCAAATATCATAAACTAGGTTGCTCTTTTTGAGCGGTACCTAATAAAGTAATTTTGGAACCGAATAATTGTTCATATAATATCTAGATATCTAGGTGGATATGATGTAGGATCTACATTGTAGGTTAATTATAAAAATATTCAGAAATCAAACAAAGAAAATAAGGAAATAGAATCATTGCCCATATAAAATGAGGACTATATTAAAAGATAAAGGATTAAAATAATCAGAGAAAACCTGCTAAAAACAGAAGGTAAGATAAAGCTAACAAACAAAGTAAAATACAAGAAAGTGGTAAAACAAATGAAATATGTCTGAAAATATATTTTAAAAGATAAACATCTTCTATATATATAAAAATGAATGTTTGTATGTTGGTCTGTTGGTATGTCCGGTATACAAATTCGCATTAGTTCACTATTTCAAACCAAAATTTCCATACATAGGTAAAAAATAACGGGGTTGACGATAGGCTATTTTAAAATATATATAAATCATTTATTAAAACTATATATTCAAATTATTCAACTTAGCTCACGAGCAGCGCCCTCTAGAACACTCAGACGTCGACGGCGGCGCGCGACGATTGGCTACCGGGGCGCAGCACGTGACTTCCCTGCTCCCTGCCCCCCCCCCCCCCCCGCCAGGTAAATGAGATCTCCCGGCTGCCGGTCGGTTGAGCTTACGAGCAGCGCCCTCTAGAACGCGTGGCGATTTTGACGGCGGGGCACGCTCCCGGTTGGACAGTTGCGCGGGGGCAGAGTGACCTCGCGGGTGCCCTCCGGGAACTACGTCCATCTTCCATATGTAATATACATTTAATCGTGTAAACCCGGGCGTTGCCCGGTCATTCGTCTACAAATTCGCAGTAGTTCACTAATTCAAACCAAAATTTCCATACATAGGTAAAAGAATACTGGGAAGACGATAGGCTATTTTAAAAATATTGCTGTTTCATGTTTGATTATCAGGATTATATCGGGAAAAATTCCAAAAAACAGAGACCTCGGGTGAAACAGGGTACATTTAATAGGGTAAAACCCGGGCGTTGCCCGGGTCATTCGTCTAGTAAGCAATATATCAGAAGGGAAGGTAGAACTAAATATTGTTACATCATGATTAATGGCGTATTTCTTATATTAGTTTTAATATATTTGAAATTTAAATTATATATTTATTTATTTTTATATAAAATATTCTATGATATTTATTTAAAACAGATTATTTAGATTATCATCATTTATATTTAGGTACACGTGTGACTTCACTGCTCTCTTTGATGTGAGAAAATAAATAGATTATTCTGGAGGCTACTTAAAGTAGACTTATCTCATTATTCCCTTATATAAATTTGTAGGATGGTTGAAACACGCTCTGGTAAGATGCAAGACCCAGCACAGGAGAGAATCGTGGCTGAAGAGTCTGCCAAGCCGCAACCTGGTGCAACAATATGCAGGAATTTATAATCTTCATAGTTTAAAATAATTATTATTTCCTTCGTGTTTAATCAAATATAAATAATGTGTTTAAACATCTAATATAAAATAGCTCAAAATTTTAGCATCATCGTGAGTGAGAAAGTAGAAACTAATTTATTGTGTACAAAAGTTGATACATTTGTTTATACGAAATATAAAAGAACAAAATATATTTATAGAAAACATCTCAGCTACAACTATTAAATAGATTTTCATGGCTAAAATATAGAAGCGATAAGGTAGACAGTATTAATATTGTAATTTATTTTATATAAAGCAACTCGCTAGCAATTTTAAATGTTATTTACTTTTTCGTAGTTATCCGAGTATATATAATGAAGAATTTCTCAAAAGCTTTTTTTTATTTTCAATTGTTTATTGTTGGTATATATATTTAAAGAGAGAGTTAGAAAAATCTCTCTCTCTCTCTCTGAAAGCATTATTTTCTTTCACACACACTTTTGTTTTCCTTTATACGCAGTAAATGCATCTCCTTATAAAGTTTTTTTTTCAAATTTAAATAAGAAATTATCTTAAGTAATGAGACAATGGAATGTGTGTGCTAGTTCCATATTTTGCCAAATTCCACAAAATACATATATATTAAAGGTAGAGGTGTATTTTTAGAACATATACATGTACATGTATATGCTAGAATATTCGCTTCAAGGTATATATATGTAGCATCAGTTGTATGTCAAATGAAAATAAAATGATTGACTCTTTAGGCAAATGTAATTTTGTAACAGATTATTTTATGAAAATATTATTCTTCTCTTGATATTTTTTATATTCCTAAACAACAATTTCAGGTATTTTATAAGTTTAAATTGTCTTTGGACTAATTATCGCGTCATTTTTAATTTATTTTCCTCAATTTCTACGTGTGAGGGAATTTAAATTAATTCGAATATAAAACGAGAAGACTTTGAAGATATCATAGTAGAGTAGAGCGTAAAACTGT
This sequence comes from Cordylochernes scorpioides, assembly GCA_030710605.1. Taxonomy (NCBI): domain Eukaryota; kingdom Metazoa; phylum Arthropoda; class Arachnida; order Pseudoscorpiones; family Chernetidae; genus Cordylochernes; species Cordylochernes scorpioides. The sequence continues at coordinate 67,337,744 of CP092874.1, forward strand.
TAATGAAGCAAAACGAAAAAAAAACGACGAAATAAAACTAAGAAGAGTTTCAAAATTGTGCGGTAAATTTCGGGAATATTAAACTGAATTAGTTGATGGACAAATAACTAATAATTAATTAGGGTAGCCTAGTGGACATGGCAACTACCCGGTAAGCAGAACACTATGGTTCCCATCCCTGGACACCTTTATTTTTATGTTTATCATTACTCTTCACAATTCAGCCTTTCATACTTCATTCCTAAGGTTAGAAATAATCGTTTTTTCTCCTTAAAATAACTTTCGATTTTTCGTTCAAAAGAAACATTTGCGGGATAATTGTTAAATGTCGTTCTACAATATATCATAAGTCGCATTATATTGTATTATAAATTAAATATATCGAATCAAAAACACTGAAAAGGAGAAGAATATTTTTTAACTACAGCCATTGAACATATATATTTATATGAATCGAAATAAAAGTGACGATCATCATTAATTTCTGACTTTATGTTAATTAATAAGTAACTGATTAGAGAATTTTTATGTTTCACTTCAAATTTTCCCTCTTCCCTTAATATACAATGTTCGTCTCCCACTTCTTTTAACTCATACAAATCTAATCTTTAAGATATCAGTTAGGGACAATTATTGCTACTCTTCTCTCAATATATGATTTCCCCCTCCCCATTTAATTTTATTCCATAAATCAAATTTCCAAAGGATATAACTGAGAAATATGAAATAGCAAATTTGTTAAATTTTTATTATAGTTATTTATTTTTATATAAAAAAACTAAATCATTTATATCTTTAGTTTTTTTTCGAGCTACTCCTTTTTTATAAATGGCCAAACGCTCATTACGCTACAAAAACTGCTGTGTATTATTTTCGTTTGAAAGAAATTTGCAAATTATTTTCTATAAACTATTTGCGGCCACCACGGCCACCTAGAACTCTGAAATTTTGTATCCTTGCAATGATAGTTGGATTTTAATTGTTATCAAACTTCTACATGGTCAAGAAGTATATTGATAAATTGAACACATATTTGAAAGGACATATTGAAAATACAACATTTCTGACTACCCGGAAATCTGATTTTGTCAATTTTCAATGTCTTTTGGTTTGAACAATTGTACTAAATTTCAGACTTCTAGATGCTCTATGTAAGTATGTTACAAATTGATCACAAGATTTGTAGACCGAAATGGAAACAAGCTAAATAAAATCTTTTTTGAAAAGCAATGATAAATTATTGCAAATGTAAGAGGCGCAAAGAGCGTGAATTGATTTTGAGAGAGAAAAACAAATAACATGACGATTGCAGAGAATTTCATGGAATATTTCAATATTTTATCTTTGTATTAGAGGGATCTCTAATATAATGGAAGGTTTTAGCGTTGTAAGTTAATATTTTGTTTTCATCAAATCTACATATTTTAGGTTTATTTATTGTTGAGATGTGGCTTGATGTTCAATGATTTGTTTTTTAGTTCTTTAAAGTAAGATATACTTCGTCTAGAGAGAGAAATTATTAATTATTTATGTTTAGACAAAAAAAGGTTTTGCCTTCGTTAAGAAAAATATCATCCAAGGTTTGCATTTATAACGCCTTGCTTAAAGAATTTTGTTGAAACGTTGAAAAATATTTCTCTATCCAAAGTGTCTCTAATTTCAAAGAACCATGAATGCTGGCCAGGCAACCTCTATCCTCTCTCTCAAATCATGTTATGTGGTTTAAGATAAAACTGTGATAAGGTACAGAACTGGCTATCTATACCATTCATATAACGTCTAAAATGATCTAGAGTATATATATGGTGGCAGAAGGACCTGACTCTGCGAGTTGAAATTTGCTAAACGAATATTGAATTATCAAATATTATTCATTATGATTACATAATGTTCATGCTAATTTGTATATTCATTATTATAATAATAACCGTTGGACTGAAGCAACACTATACCCCAGTATAATAGTTTCTAATTTGCTCTTTATAAATACTTATTAGATTTCGACATAAGTCTAACATAGTATGTGGTGTAGAGCTGTCACTTTCCCATGTTCCTACTGTGGTGAGACTCCAGTAAAAGAGAAGATTTCCTGCCATGATCTAAATCTACTCCGAGAACAAGGAGACAGTGATTTCCTACAAGACACGGAACGTCCAGCCCACTGTGAGTACATATCTAGCTGGGACAACTTGAACTGTGAGTTCTAAGGTATAGTTTCGTCTATGTGAATGGATCTGGCCGCAACCAGGAAATGTGTTTAAATTATTTTTATCAAATGTTTGGCTTGGTCTGATGTTCAATTAAATATTTTTTTTTTCAGAACAAATGGTTTTTAAATATTGACCAATAATGTTTAGACTAATTTAGACCATAGATCATTGAAATTATTAACGGAAAGACATTTATCGATAAAAAGTAATATCAAATCTTATTAAAATAGTTGCAAAATCCTATCACAAAACAGAACATTTACACACAAAACATTAAATAAAACAGTGATTATATACCCCATAATTTTAGCATCTTTTTGACAAAAGTGATATTTCTTTTTATAAATTAAAATCCTACAACAAAATTTCCATCTATATTTCAGCCATAAAATTAGCCTAGCCGATTTTTCAAATAAACATCTCTTCGGAACTTTTTAAAGATTTTATGGATCCCTTGTGGATATCGTGGAGCCAGTAGCCTGAAACCATAGCCTCAGTTAGCTCTTGTTTTCATCCCCGGCAACAGTCCCGTTACATATATGATGTGTTTAGGCATTTAGTGGTACCCTTTATTCGAGGCCTTATGAATGCTACGTTTCAGCTGGATAATGCATGACCGCACGATGTTGGCATAGCTTCATACATACAGAAATGCGTCGGCTGCTACCCTGGCCAGAACGTTCTCCTGATCTGTCACCAATAGAAAGGGTCTGTTTCTTGAAAATAAAAATACTTCAGCCAGTAATTTTTTTTATTACCTTGACGTTTCGACAAAAAGCTTTTGTCCTCGTCAGGAGCAAACAAAAATTAAAACATTTGGCAAGGCGTTAGAAATCATTCTAAGGTTCCAAGGGCGTTCTCACGCCATATTCCAAATTTTGTACAACATATAAAGCACGAGTCAAAAATAAATATTTAACTCACAAAAGACTATGATCTTTGAAATAAATTATAATATACATATATATAATGAGAAATTATAAACAAAAATAAATATAAAAATAATAATAATTTTTACACAGATTTCCCAATCTATATATATTGCCACGTGGAAAATTAGGGAAGACAAAAACTTCAGGAGGAAACAAAATTTATTTCAGGCAAGGACAAACTATCAATTGTAAACAAAAGATAAGCCACGAGGGAAATTTACAGAGTCGCTAGATATAAACATAAAAATGACCACTCTGTTAATAAAAAAAATAATAAATACTTTGTTACATAAATAAAATTAATAAATACCATGTTACAATATATAAAACTAGCGGACGTACCCGGCTTCGCCCGGGTTTTACCCGAGTAAAGGTTTGTCTAACGAATCTCTCGATAAAGTGAACATTTTTTCCCGGTCCCTTTAAAAATACTCGATAAGTTGAATAAAATCAATATTAATTGGTTCCCTCGGTAATTGGAAGTTAAAGGAATAGTATCTTGCCTTGGAATTGTATCATTATTCTGGTCTCAAATAAATTGCCGTGCCATCCTGAATTTTGTCTTTCCTAATTTTCTACATTACAAAATTATCGTATCATCATGATAATATTTAGAGCAGATTGTTGAATTATAACAGATAAATTAGAATATTTATCTTGATTATTTTTAGGCGAAAAGTTATTTCAAAATTGTTTTTGCTAGAAACCTTCCCAGTACTATACTAAATAACTTTCCAAAGTTTCATGGCGTTCCAATGAGTGGTTTGGTCAGGCATAAAGGACACACACACACACATACATTCATTTTTATATATATATAGATTGAATGTCTGTCTGTCTTTATGTTTGTACTCTATAGATTTTCAAAAACCATACATCCAATCGCCGTAAAGTTTTGGGATATTATTATGTATATCCCCGGGAAGGTCTTTGAAAAATAATTTCTTGAATATCCTTCTAGTAATTTGCAGATTTGTAGATTTAACTCGCAAGCAGCGCCCCCATTGCGACGATGTTAACAAGTTTTTTATCTATAAGTTTTATTATCACTAAGTTTATTATCTTATAGATTATTTATCAAAAGTAAGATTTTCTACCTATTAATTGCGCACAAGTCAAAGTTAGTTTTATCATTTATCTACAACATATATATTGGGAGAATAGATAAAATGATGATTTTGTAATGTAGAAAATTAGGAAAGACAAAATTCAGGTTGACACGGCAATTTTTTTTTTTTTGAGACAAGAATAATGATAATTAATATTGATTTTATTCAACTTATCGAGTATTTTTCAAGGGACCGGGAAAAAATGTTCACTTTATCGAGAGATTCAAATTTACGAGTTTCAAATTATCAAAATATATCTATTATTTTTTACATATGTTATATTCAAATGACATTTATGTAGGTATATTTTTAGTGTTAATTTTCATTTTGATGTATTGTGTATACATTTGATCATTAATAAATTATTATTTAGGTATTAAAACTGCCTTTTTGTTCAAAGACAGCAACGTTTGAACGGTACAGCTAGGTGGAGCAGATAATCAAACATAAAGTTATTTTGCCGAGTATAGATTCAGTAGGGATTGAATGTTTTCTAGAATTGTTTTAACAAATGTTCGTTAGGTAAACTTTCACTAGGGTAAAACCCGGGCGAAGTAGTATATATAAATCGATATCTATTATGTACAATTTATACCTACCCTTTACAATTCATTTTTAAATTTATAAACAAATTATATTGTAGCGGAATATCTTCAAATGCATTTAAAGTTCTTTTCCCCATTTCACGTGATACCCATCCCTCTAAAAATAATCTCTTATTTTTAAAATTTATAGTCCTGTAAAATATCTCAATATCATTCCAATCTGGCCTACGTCCTGAAAATAATGCATGTTCCTCAATTTTGCTTAACGTCCTTCTCCCCGTTAAACCCTGTTGGTTCTTTAATCCTGGTCTCTAAATTACGGCCGGTTTCTCCTACATATATTTTGTCACATTCTGTGTATTTAACCCCATAAATTACATTACTTGGTTTTGATGTGCTTATGTTATCCCTCATATGCTATTTCTAGTTAAAAATTCCCTTTTTGTCCCCGTACTATGCCATATATTATATTTAAATTTTCTCAAAATTCTAGATATTTCGATATACATCTCTAAAATATGGAATAACTATATTATTGTAATCATCTTTATTCCTATTTGAATTTGGCCTATCTATTTCATATATTCTGATCCATTTGTTTGTGAAACCAACTGGATGATCAGATTGTTCTAATTCTGCTCTAATTTTCATTATCTCTTTTTTATAAATATCTTGGTCTGTACATACCTGTTTGGCTCTTTGTACAAGAGATTTTATCACCTGTCTTTTATGTATTATAGGATTATTGGAATTAAAATTTAGATGTATCCCACAATCTGTTGGCTTTCTGAAAACGCTGGTTAGAATAGAACCATCTTCTTTGCGAGTTAGTCCTACATCTAAGAATGATAAAAATCGCTCCCTTTCTGTTTCAACCGTGAATTCTATATTCCTCTTTCTAAATTATTCAACATGACCATGATTCCATTAAGATTTTCTTTGCTCCTGACGAGGACAAAGGCTTTTTGTCGAAACGTCGAGGTAATAAAAAGATTTACTGGCCGAAGTATCTTTATTTTCAAGAAATATGAATGCCGGCCAGGGAGCCTCTATCTTTACGAGAAAGAGTCTGGTTAATGGTTACTGAGCGACATCACCACACGACACTGTGGATGAACTGTGGTATCGTGCTGAAGCTGCAGTGTACCTATACATACCATCCAATCTCTGTTTGACTCAATGCCCAAGCGTACAAGTGTTGTAAAAATACGCTAATCTATGCAAGGTGGATTCTGTGGCCACTGATAATACGTCGGACCTGGAGGCTGTTGAGTTCTGCGCTGTCTGGAGTAAAGGAGCTCCATCTATGATTTCTTCCTGTGGTGAATCTGTATGAGAACGGTGATTTTAATAAAGCTGTATGTGTATGTAAAAGTGATGTTTTTGATGCCAAAAGTAGTTATTCTGGGTACCGATTTTTCAATATCCATACCTCCAAATTTATTGTAATTAAACCTCTCTCTTTCTCATTTGATAATCCAAGTTTATTGTTATTTGCTGTGTTGAAGCTGCATGGGAAGCTGTATCTGTCCATGATTTTCCATTTGTTTTAAATTAAGCCCAGGCGTATATAAGTGCTGTTATTACTGACAGAGGTAGTTTATTGAGAACTGCAGGTTGTGAATGCCTACATATTTCTTGTAATTTAATCATTTGGTAAGTGTATTGTATGTTTCCAATATATATAATTGTTATTTGCTGTGTTGAAGCTGCATGGAAAGCTGTACCTGTACATGATAATCAATCTCGGCTCAACTTAATGCCCAGGAGTGCTGTTATTACTGCCATAAGTGGTTTTTCTGAGAACAAATTTATCAGGTCCCATTCTTGAAAATTTCTTAAATTTTATTCACTTGTTAATCCGAGTATATTGTGTTTACCAATATATATAAAATTGTTATTTGCATTCCTTCCTGGTGTGTGGCAATTTCAGGTAATGTATATCAAAATCTCACTAAAATTACAATGGTAAATGATGCTAAGAATATAATGGTGCTATTTTAGAGGAAAGAGATATAAACGATATCAAACTTCTTGATGATTTTTTTTTCTATTAGGCAAACATTTACAAGTAGAGAACCCGGGCTATACATGTTTATAAAAAATATAATTGTAAGGAATATTATTTGATTTTAAAAGCATGGATAAAACCCGGGCGTTGTTCTAGTAATTGGACTAGTATTATTCATATGGGCTGTCATATATTTTATCTTCTGTAGAAATTTATAAATTCATAATTCTCATACCCTTTAATACTATACAATCTGCATGCAATGGAATTATGCCATATATTCACAGTAATTAGATATAGTTTCACACAATCCTATAACTCTCTCTTTTTGTTCAGGATGGCTGCTCCCGACCTTCCATTGTAAAGTGAGAGTGCAGCTCCAGAAGAGGAAGCTTGCCTAACTGCGGTAATACAGAGCTTACCTTTTATCATTGTGCTTGAAATTAACAATTTTTGAAGGATTTTCACAATTGCCAGAGGTGGTTTTGGTCACGTATTCCGTGCTCAGAATAAATAATACAGAGAAATCAGTGCATTAACCTCAATGAAAAAATGAGCAGAAATCAGAGCCGAGAGAGATTTCTTTAAATTATCAAAAGTTTTCCTTTACTGATGGGGTTAGTTAGTTGCAATTTTGCATTTTAGTAATTGCTTTTTCAAATTGATTAAATTCCCTTCATTATATGAAAGAATGGAATAGAAATTCAAAAGACAACGCCGGGTTTTACACCGATGAAATAGCTTTGTCATTACATTATCCTCACATCATTCAGGAAGATGTTAAATTAGAAGTATTCTTTTGAATTTTGAAGGCCATGTAAAACTGTTGCTTATATAAGCTAAACATCAAATCATAGAAAAATACAAGATGGTGTTGTGGCACTTATATGGTCCCAGATATCGTTATCAATAAGCCATATTATTTGACTTCGATTGGTGGACTTTGAGCGCTACTCTTTACAAAATGTCAATAGGTCAAGTTCTTCTTTATATATTGGGAGAAACGGTACTAAAATACCTGTTAATTTGGCAGCAGTAATATGATGACTAAAAATACGGTGCAAATATAACAAAGTTTGAAGAGCCCATTTTATCTCAAACTGCTATCAATGGATAATGTTGGAATCCCATGTCATGACCAGGAAGGGAGAGCAGGGGGAGTCAGTAGGATAGAATGTTTAGAAACTCTTCTTTTTGAGGGTGTGGACTCCACTCTGGAGGGGCGTGGGTGGGAGGCCTCCAGGAGGGGGTGGGGCTGTATACCACCTCTCTCACGACTCCCTTCCTGGACATATATCGCCTGAAACCTCCATTTGAGAACCCTATGCTATTAATTCCATCTATAATTACGATTCCACGGCCCTACAGAGAAAGTCAGCCTCATAGCCTCAGAGGATCAGTCTGTGGCCTCCCCCTTGAACCCATAGATCCTTTGGCCTGGCTTGTGACCTTTCCCTTTGGCCCTATTGATTCGGTGGTCTGGGACGTGTGCTGACTCTAAGCTGGCCATGATTTCCATCAACAGCATGCCAACTGCTTGCTCTACTTTATCTCGTGGTGTCCCAACATTTACGATGGGACTCTGAATAAATATACCTAATGAAGTACTGAACAAATTTGAGTGTTAAACCTTTTTTATTGATTTAATTCTATCCCTATATAAATTAAACTAATTTTAGAGGTGCAATTAATACATATTATGTAATTATTAATTAATATATTCAACCTTTTTATATTTTTCCAACTTTTTTTAAAAACCTTTATTTTTCACGCCTTTTCACAGATATTTTAAATATTGTTAAGTAATTTTGATTTTTCTTTGTGTTTATATTTCGCTGGGTATGGAGTACACGCTCCACACTCTTAAAAAGATCAGTTCACTCAGAATTTAAATACAAAGTAAACACAATAGCAAACATATTTATATAAAAATGGCGTACCTGGATATGTTGAAGAAAAAAAAACTTTTTAGAAATATTTCGGAGGATTGCTCTCTTTTCATCAATTTAGTTGAAAAAGAGAGAGCAAATCTTCGAAATATTTTGAGAAAAAAGTTTTTTTTCTTTTTTTAATAGATCCTATTACGCCTTTTTTATATAAATATTTTCAATTAATTGTGTTTTTATTAAAACTAGCATAAATACAGTTTCTCTTGAAAAAAGGCGAGTGGCCAAAACGATGAAAATATAATATAAAAAGGTTGAAGATATTAATTTGTGTTGAACGACATTTGAAAGTTATCCCGCGTGTGTTTCATTTGAACGAAAAATCGAAATTTATTTTAAGGAGAAATAACGATTATTTCTAACCTTAGGAATGAAGTATGAAAGAATGAATTGTGAAGGGTAATATTTTCCGTTTATCATTAATCTTCACAATTCATCCTTTCATACTTCATCCCTAAGGTTAGAAATAATCGTTATTTCTCCCTAAAATAAATTTCGAATTTTTGTCCAAAAGAAACACATGCGAGATAATTATAAAATGTCGTTCTACAATCATAAGCCGCCTTATATTGATTATATTAATTTATGATTTCAATTATATGACCAATTACACAAATGCCATTTTCCATAATATACATTTTAGTTAACAGTTCTTTAACCTTTGTGTGTGAATTACAAGTTACTTAATTTGTTACTTTTTCATTTCAAAATTTTTGACACAAACACTAAGGATACTTACCATTTATATATATATAAAAGATGGTATAAAAGATTTTATGATTTAATATCTATTTTGTCTATATTTGCATATATATTATTTTGAAAGTGATTTGCATATATGCACTATTTCTTGCAAATCACTTCTAAGTGTTAGTTATCTGAAGGAATGAAATTTGATAAATGGGTAAATCTCTATCTACAATTTTTATATATTTTTAATAAAACCGATCTAATTGATTAAAATTAATTATTGTATTTTATAATTTTACAGACACTTTCTTCTTTAATATTTTATTCATAGGCTATTAACAATGTATGTCCAATATATATATATATATATATATATATATATATATATATATATATATATATATAATATTAGATTTAGCTTGCTAATCTAATCAAATCTAATTGATATAAGTTATCATTATTATCAGTTTGCTCCTTAGGTTTTAAAAGTAGAATCACTGTTATAATGTTATTATATAGTTTTTACACTATATATATATATATATGTTAGCACACAAAAAATACCATGAAAGACTGGCGTTTCCCAACATTTTTGTTATTACTCTATTGTGTTATATATAAATGCATGTTATTGTACCACATTTTATCTTAGATAAATATCTTCAATATAATGTAGAGATTTAATATTCAAACAGTATTATTATTGTGTGTGGATCTTAATGGAAATAATATCGGCTAAATATCAAGAACACCTGATGGAGTTTCTGGAGTGACCCAGCTCGAGGTTGTCTCCATTTACACGAGCCTTTACATCAGTGGGCCCTCTTCCTGGTCCTGGGATCTATCATATCACGGCTACGTTCTTCTGACACCACAGCTGCAGACGACCTGGAGCCGGCTTGGGGAACAATTCGAATCACTTGGCTTTCTGGAATAATTTGAAGTTGAGTACCGTCGGTCTGCTGAACATCGTGAGCCAGCAACAGTCTCGTGCGGCCACTAGACCTACTGGCTTCCTAGCGCGGTCTCAAGTCTGGTGTCGGAGCCTTCCTTATAATTTTCCTGTCATAGTCTGCTCAACGCGTTCTGCGCTTTGCTAGCGTCTACTACAGGTCGCCAACTACCGGATGGTGCACGAGGGGGAAAACGTCGTCCTGCGATTTCAACACACACACACATCCACAGTCAGTTCGCGGGGAGGAATCTGGATTCAACTTTTCCAACAAATATATTCTTCAAAGCTGAAGACGTGCTGGGATATTCCCTTCATTTCTGTCCCCTCCGCTCTATCTCCTGGGTCGACCTACGTCTTAATTACTTTTCGGAACAATACATACCCCTACCACATCCTGAACAATCTGCTTCGAGGTGTGCCAAATATGAATCCAGAGATAGATCGCTGATAAACAGCTATTGGAGTTGCCGTGATCTTTAACCATTTCCAAGATGTGTTTACTTCCCACAAGGTGCTTCTGGGGACCAACTGGCCGTTCTCGCCGATTCGACTTAAGATCGAGATCACATAATCCCCCTCTTGTAATGAAGAAAATTTAAACAATCAATCTCCCTGTATATATCTTTTCTATATATATATTTAAACTTTTCTATCTATGTTATTCCGTGGAATAAAATTGTAATGAAAACAGTTTATTTTTCTATACTTTTTTTTTGGTAACAACACATATTTTCTAATAGAGAGATATTATACAATAAATTATCTTACTTAAAAACTATTTCTTTAAGAAGGTATATTTAACAAAATGAAAAAAAAATACTTTTTTTTGGTAACAACACATATTTTATAATAGAGAGATATTATACAATAAAGTATCTTACTTAAAAACTATTTCTTTAAAAAGGTATATTTAACAAAATGGATTTATGTATTAATATGTCTTCTTTGAATCCTTCTAAATATTAGTTTAACTATTTAGAGATAGAATTAATTCAATAATAATCATTATAAAATGTGAATTTATTATCATTGTCATTCCAATTTCATTTGATTAGGCTATCTATTTTTCATCCTTATTCCTTTTTGGACTAAATCTCCAATATACATTTGATATTGGGGTTTGCCATTCTTCTTTGGTCTGGATCTCCAATATACCCTTGTGTTGGGGTTTGTTATTCTTCTTTGGTCTGGATCTCCAATATACCCTTGTGTTGGGGTTTGTTATTCCTTTTTGGTCTGGATCTCCAATATACCCTTGATATTGGGGTTTGTTATTCCTTTTTGGACTGGATCTCCAATATACCCTTGATATTGGGGTTTGTTATTCCTTTTTGGACTGGATCTCCAATATACCCTTGATATTGGGGTTTGTTATTCCTTTTTGGACTGGATCTCCAATATACCCTTGATATTGGGGTTTGTTATTCCTTTTTGGACTGGATCTCCAATATACCCTTGATATTGGGGTTTGTCATTCTTCTTTGGTCTGGATCTCCAATATACCCTTGATATTGGCGTTTGTTATTCCTTTTTGGACAGGATCTCCAATATACCCTTGATATTGGGGTTTGTTATTCCTTTTTGGTCTAGATCTCCAATATACCCTTGATATTGGGGTTTGCTATTCTTCTTTGGCCTGGATCTCCAATATACATTTGATATTGGGGTTTGTTATTCATTTTTGGACCGGATCTCCAATATACCCTTGATATTGGGGTTTGTTATTCCTTTTTGGTCTGGATCTCCAATATACCATTGATATTGGGGTTTGTTATTCCTTTTTGGTCTGGATCTCCAATATACATTTGACATTGGGGTTTTTTATTACTTTTTGGACTGGATCTCCAATATGCCCTTGATATTGGGGTTTGCTATTCTTCTTTGGTCTGGATCTCCAATATACCCTTGTATTGGGGTTGTCATTCCTTTTTGGTCTAGATCCCCAATATACCCTCGTATTGGGGTTTGTTTCTCCTTTTTGGTCTAAGTCTCCAATATACCCTTGATATTGGGGTTTGTTATTCCTTTTTGGTCTGGATCTCCAAAATACCCTCGATATTGGGGTTTGTTACTTCTTTTTGGTCTGGATCCCCAATATTCCCTTGATATTGGGGTTTGTTTTTCCTTTTTGGGGTCTGGATCTCCAATATACCCTTGATATTGGGATTTGTTATTCTTCTTTGGTGTATATCTCCAATATACTCTTAATATTGTTTTTTTTTTTTTCAAATTCCATTTTGATATGCTAAATTTTATTTCAGAATATATTTCTGAATTTATTATTTTTTCAACTCCAATTATCTTTCATCTGCCCTCTCGCTCACTTTCTTGCTCGGTCTTCTATCCATTCGGCGATAGTAATGATGGTGAATTCACATTTTTAAAGACAGGATTTTAAATAGAATTTGTTAAAAATAATATTTGTTCAGTACTGAATCTTTTAAATGATTCAGAGTCTCAACAACCAATGTAGGGTATACCTCGAGATAAGGTAGGGCTGGCACTTGGCATGTTGTTGTTTCAATGGCTGGCTGAAGGGTTGGCTACTGACTGGGCTACTGGATCGCGGGGCTCGGGTTAGGTCATAGGCTGGGTCATTGGGTCTATGTGGTTCAGGGGATGGCCGCAGACTGGTCCACTGGATGGGGCTATGGGGCTGACTCCGACCCTATCCTATAGAATAAAATACAATTTCTAAAACTATAAATAGAATTGAACCACTATTCGTTGACTACACAAATTTACAACAGAGTCAATGGACGAGTGGGTAACACCCTCGATTCCCGACAGTCATGAACAGGGATTGAATCCGGCGTTAACATTTTGTTTAATATGTGAATTCACATATTATTCATTGTTGCAAATATCATAAACTAGATTGCTCTTTTTGAGCGGTACCTAATAAAGTGATTTTGGAACCGAACGCATTTACAGGGAATGTATCTTGTTTAAAGTTTGTTAATATTACATTTTTTGCTAAAAATATATTTATGTTGTTTCTAAACACCTTTACTAACCAATTGTAAAATATAATTCCTCAAGATAATGAAAAATAACTTGATGAAAAGAATAACCTAGATATGAGTCCTATTACTGTTAAAGATTTTTTTTCTGCAAAATTAGATAGCATTATTGTTACAGATGTACAACTGTTAACCTACTAAAATAACATTTCATAAGTTTAAATCCAGTGAGAGAGAATGGAAAGGGTATTTTCATTTAAAAATCAAATTATCAATAATATCATCTACTAAGATGTTATTTATTTATTGTATTTATATCAAGGTCATATCTGATATAAAATGTAAAGTTGGGGAATTAATAAGTAAATTATACAAATACCATCTGCAATGAGGTGGTTTCAATTTGTTCTTTATAGTTGAACTATACCAAAATCATCTTCTATCAGAGTTGTTTGCCAAATTGGAATTTAAATTTCTATAATTTCAAAATCATCTGCTTTGAGATGGTTGCCCAATAAGAATTTATAGTTGAATTATACCCAGATCATCTGAATTGAGGTGGTCACCATGTTAAAATTTATATTTGAATTATATCAAAATCATCTGTTAGAGGTGGTTGCCTAATGTTAATTAATAGTTAATTTATACTAAGATCATCTGCTATTAGAGATGGTCGCCATGTTGGAATTTATATTAGAATTCTACCGAGATTATCTACTATGAGGTTGTCACTTTAATGATAGTTTATATTTGAAATTCTCCAAGACCATCTGAAGTTCCTATGTTCAATACAGCGTGCGATCTACAATAAGATAATTTCTTAACTAAAATTGCTCTTTAGTATCAACTGAGATTTACTATTAATCACCTTTTGTAAATATATTAAAATATTATGTATGATTATCAAAAGAATGGATGTATAAGGGATTGTTTGAATAACTTTAAATTAACAAAACAGCTCAGTTTTGAAATATCTTTATTATATCAAACCAAAGCGATTTATTTAAGTTAATAGGATTAGAGAAGCTGTGCCTAAATGTATTCTTATTTTATTACTGAAACGAGTTCCATCTTTGTAATGCTTAACTAGCAATTTCATTAATTTCGTTTACTTCTATATTTTATTATAAAATAAATGAAGCTTCCAAGGTTAAGTTTCTTCTATATTTGTTGAATATTAGTTTTCCTCAACTAAAAATCTTAAACGTATATCATTAATATTTTTATATTGATTTTATGAAGTATTTAATTTTCTAAAATAATATATTGATACTATTCTGAGTATCAAGTAATATTTATTTAAAAGATATCGAGAAATATGCCCCTTTGAACTAATTTATTTCTATTGTTTACAAAACAACTCTGTTTATATTTATATTTATATATATATGTTTCAATTTTTTAAACCTCTCTTCAAATTATTTTCTTTCATCAATACTTTCAACTGATCCTTTTATTGTGTGTTTTATAGAGGTTTGTCTTCTCCGAATTATCTGCTGCTTTATCTCAATCCTATAAAATAAAAAGTTTTCAAAACTCATCCATGCTGTTCAACTGTTTATTTTATATTTCATTCTTCACATGGAGAAATAAAGAAAAATATAAAACCCCATCGTACTATAACACACACATTGGGAGTAGGTAGACGAATCGTTGGTTTTCGACCGCTACGACCCGGGATCGAATCCGCATGGGCACTCTTTTTTAATTAAAAAAAATGCTCCAATGCCACCGATTCTTGCAAAATTCCACCTCTACTAGCGAGTGTACCTGCTTCTGAAGCTAACAAGCAAGGCATGACACGTGATGATGACCAAAACTACTGATTTAGTCACACAATACACATTGTACCAATTTAAAATTTCAAATATTTTACGATGGGAGAAGTAGCCATTTCAAGTTTATGTCATTATATTCCCAACAAAAATCTGTTCTTATTTTGGAGATAGAATTCGCTCAGAAACCTTTTACAGAATGAATATCTCTTTTTTAAATTTTGAACTGACGAGAAGCTGAGCTCATGGGCTCCAGAAAGAGCGTTTTGAAATTGAGAAAGCTGTTGTTGATTGTCACCAACCGAATATGCTAGGAATGGTCAATAGATAACATATGGCTTCTATGCCAATTTTGATAGGTGAGATAGCCATTTCCTTTTAGTTAAAATATGTTCCTTGCAAAGTTCTCATCAATATTTTTAAATTGTTATTGTTTCCCAATTATATTTTGATTTGTTGTAAATTATTCGAAATATAATTGGCCAAGATAAATATTTGAAAATATATTATTGTCACGACCATTTGTTATATCTGCATGATTTAGATTGGTTTTATTATATACCCTGCATTTACTAAGGAAGGCAGCTTTGGGTGGAATAAGGAACCTATGGACATAAGCTCAGAGGTATGTAAAGAGAGAGGCGCAAACATATAAAAACTTCACTATTTTATAAATATATAAAATTTTGTACATATAGATTTATCAGCCTGTGGACTTTATGAGGCACAATGCACAAATCTCAAAACAGATCCAACACTCACACGGACACATCAGTCACACAACAAACAACACACATTCAAAACATGCAACTTATGCCACACATAATACATACTCCACACGCAATCACACGCACAACACAAAACATAGATGATATACATAACGCACACAACAAATACATAACTCACAACCATTCAAACATGCACACACGCAAACACGCAAACTACACATACAAAACGCACAACCACACAAACCACACACACGACCACGCATACCCAAACCCAACACACATACCAAAGACACCATGCACACCACACCTTAAACATTTGAAAACACGTATATACAAACGCAACACACACCCTAAAACACATTATGTATACTCCACATGCAACACACAATCACGCACACCATGCACACCTCGCTTACAACACTTACAACCACGCACACTCAAAATCAATACATATACCACACACACAATGTACACCACACCTACGACATTTACATACGCACACACCAATGTAACACACAAACGCAACACGAATACATTGATGCAATGCACACCTCACCTACACCACTTACAACCACGCACACATAAACGCAACACGTAATCATCAATGCAATGCACACCTCACCTATACCACTTACAACCATGAACACATAAACGCAACACGCAATCATTCATGCAATGCACACCTCACCTACAAAACCTACGACCACGCACACACAAACGCAACACACAATCACTAACGCCATACAGACCACACCTACAATACTTACAATCAAGTACGAGTACACACAAAGGCAACACGCAATCACACAAACAATACACATCACACTTACAACAACGCACAAACAAACGCAACACGCAACCACCCACGCTATACATATCACACCTACAACACTTAAACCACCCTCATATAAAGGCAACACACACACCATGCACACCACACCTACAATATCTACAACCACACACACATAAACGCAACACGCTTAGGTAAAAGCCTCCTCAACCATACACAAACAAGTTTATAACACGGCTTCACCAGTAGATAACTCCTCAGTCATAAACAAACAAGTTTATAACTATTTCACCGATAGATACCTCCTAAACCATACACAAACAAGTTTAAACCAGTACTTCACAGGTAGATACCTCCTAACCAAACACAAACAAGTTTATAAAAGGACTTCCCCGATAGATACCTCCTAAACCATACACAAAAAAGTTTAAACCACTACCTCACAGGTAGATACCACCTAACCAAACACAAACAAGTTTATAACAGGACTTCCCCGATAGATACCTCCTAAACCATACACAAACAAGTTTAAACCAGTACTTCACAGGTAGATACCTCCTAACCAAACACAAACAAGTTTATAAAAGGACTTCCCCGATAGATACCTCCTAAACCATACACAAAAAAGTTTAAACCACTACCTCACAGGTAGATACCACCTAACCAAACACAAACAAGTTTATAACAGGACTTCCCCGATAGATACCTCCTAAACCATACACAAACAAGTTTAAACCACTACTTCACAGGTAGATACCTCCTAACCATACACAAACAAGTTTATAACGGGACTTCAGTGGTAGATGCCTTCTCAGCCATAACCAGTTTATAACACGTCTCCACCGAAAGAAGCCTTCTCAACTATACACAGACAAGTTTATTTAATGTCTCTTTTCAGGCACATGCCTCTTCAGCCATACACAAACAAGTTTATAACACGACTTCACCGATAGATGCCTACTCAACCATACACAAACAAGTTTATAACACCTCTTTAAACTTAGATACCTCCTCAGTCATACAGAAACAAGTTTATCAAGTATCTGTGATGGTTATTGAATTTTTGTCTGCGCCAAATGCAGTTAATATAAATAAAATAAAATATGAATTTTATATGTTTAATGTTTATAATAATGTTAAATGTTTCTAACACGAGAAATGATGCAATCTCGGAAAGAAATTTGTTTAGACCTCATCGAATCAAAACAAGACCAGTTTCTGAAGCCTTTGAAGGTGTCATAACGTGTGATGAGATTTGGGTTTATCATTATGACATTTCTTCAAAGCGCAAATCAATGTAATGGACCCATAAAATGTCTTCATCGAGAAAAAAACCAAGGCTTTCTCTTTCCAAAGACAACATCATGATAACGATCTTTAGGGACCAAGATGGGCTCATATTCATGGACATGCATTCCAAGAATACTTCCATCAACAAGGAAAGATATTGTAAATCATTAGAAAAGCTAAAAAGAACAATTTCAACAAAAAGGCTGGGCCTAAAAGACTGTCAAATCAAATTTCATCAAGACAATGCAAGAACTCACACCGCGCGACAGATATTGGCTCATATTCCAGATATGGGTGGACTTTGATGCCTCACCCAGCTTACAGTCCTGACCTGGCTCCTTCCGACTTCTACCTGTTTGGTAAATTAAAGAAATTTTACGCGGCAGAACATTTGAAATGATGAAATCTTACTCCATGAGGTTAGAGGGGGGTTCAGAAAGCAAGATGTAGTATTTTACCAAAGTGCTTTTGTGAGTTGGAAAGAACGCTGGACCAAATGTGTACAGAGGGAAGGTAGATATATTGAATGATATATAGCTAATAGTTAGGTATTTATATATACAAAGTTTCATATTTATGGTTTGTTAAATAAATATATTATTGATGATTGTGCATTACTTATTGACCCATACTGGTATTTGGTCCCAAAGGCTTCCTGAGAAACAAGAAATGGGAATATGTATATAACACAATCATGGAAAAAAATAATGAAGTTGTACCTTTTAGCCTGTATTTCGGATTTCAGACAATAACTCTGAAAGTTATTTGATGCAAAGTGACCTATCTTGAACACACACGAGATAACGAAGTATGAACAAAAGAATTGCTTGTCTACAAAAAAAAAATTAGACGACTGGCGACATCAAATACGTTACACTTCCTCAAATTTTCCCTATGAGTGTACAAAAGATTTGTTCTGATTTTTCACAAATGCTGTAAAACTACCGAAAACTTTTTAAAATGTCATGCACCTATAAACCACAAATATATATTTACATAACCATAGTTGCAGCAATTCTAGATGTTGGCTCCACTTTGATGCAGCAAACGGTAATTAGTTGATCTGCATGAAATTCCAAGGAAAGAGATTTGAACCTCTGAAACAAAGTTTAGAAAAGACATTTTTGGAAAAAAATATATATTGTAAAAAGAATCCTGTGAAGTTTCAAGTGATAGAATAAAAAACGTCGGTGTTCGAGTGGGTAACACCCTCGATTCCCGACAGCCATGAACCGGGATCGAATCCCGCTTTAACATTTTGTTTAATATGTGAATAACCTTCACATATTATTCATTGTTACAAATATCATAAACTAGGTTGGTCTTGTTGAGCGATACCTAATAAAGTGACTTTGGAACAAGTGATAGAATAAACAAAGACTCGACAGCAGGAACAATTTATTGTTAGACCTATATACACCGATGTGACAGAGACGGGGTGAGCAGACAGCGGACTGCGGAATACGGCAGGGTGGATAGTGGTTGTTGACTTGACAACCAGCTAATCACACTGCCACACTCCACAGCCCAACAACGCTTCTTCTAACTGCTTCTTCTTGCAACACTGATGAAGGTTTCTCTTGCAACAAGTGAGAAAAACTCAGTTAATATATTACAACAAAGGAATAATTCTTACAACAGAATTAAAATGTCCTAAAGATAGAGGTTGCCTGACCAGAATTCATATTTCTGTGAAAAATAGACACTTCGGCCAGTTAGAGTTTTTTTTTCTCAACGTTTCAACAAAAATATTTTGTCTTCGTTAGGAGAAATAAATAAAAAATAAAGCATTTGGCAACGCGTTAAAAATTGTTCTGAGGTTGAAAGGGCTTTCTCACGCGATATTTCGAATTTAGTACAAATGATTAAAATGATTCTTACAAAAAAAGGTTAATATTTTATACAGTAAAGATTTTCCATCTTACAAATAATGGTTAAGATATCTATAAAAACTGAACTTGTTGTTATAATTCCAGTGAAGAATTTCCTGCAATGGATATGGCAAAGTTGATTGAACAATCCGAAATTTAAATAAGAAATCTTTGATGAAATTCCATAAAAGCGTATTGATTAGTAAATTTCAAGATTTATTTACAAATTATGGTTATTTTAATGCTAGTGAAGAATTTCCTTCAATAGATATGGCAAAGTTGATTAAACAATCCAAAATTTGAATAAGAAAACCTTTGATGAAATTCTACAAAAGCATATGGATTAGTAAATTTCAAGAGTTTCATCACATATTATGGTTAACATTCCAACAATGACATAGTAATTCAAACAATCAAGAGCTAGGTTAACAATGAACAATTGAATATCGAATTTCATTGTTATAATAGGTTTAAAATTGAATAGTTTGCAGAAACATTTAGGAATATTTATTCTACAAAATTCCAAAGAGTTATATCAATTGCGTTCTTTGATTTTATATTCTATATAATATCATGAATTTCTAATCAATCTCTAACACATATTTGATTGTTGAGATTATAACAAAAATCTTAATTTGACTGAGTTATTTACCATGTTTTAAATTCAATATTAATGGCAGATTTTCTCATTTTCTTAAACGAACAATATAAATTTATATGCGAAACTATTTTAAAGGCGTAAGATTCTTTTTGAAATTAAACAATTTCTACTGCCCTTACTGCAATGGAAAAATTAATGCCCATTGCAGTAAGGGCAGTAGAAATTGTTTAATTTCAAAAAGAATCTTAAGCCTTTAAAATAGTTTCGAATTTTGATAACAGATGGCGCGCTAGTGCATAATATAAATTTAGTATAATATGATCTAGAAGTCGAGGATTAAGAAATATTAATTCAAAATTCTCACGAAATCGTACAGATATATCTCGACCATATAGCGAATTGAATTTGTCTTTAAATCTCAATCTTTCTGACAGTTCAGAAAAACGTTGTGAAGGCAAATTTTATTTTTACTCAGTAAATTAGCAAAATATAACGATGATTAAAGAGGAATGTCTTATACGAACTTTATTCGCCGCAAGTTTTCGGACGTCCTTCTACAGGTGGTCATCGTAATGTCTGTAGAAGGACGTCCGAAAGCTTGCTAATATAGTTCGTATAAGACAATCCTCTTCAATCTTCGTTAGATTTTGCTATTTTTATTCGAAGAGATCAATTAAGTCGACTCAGTAAATTAGTTTGGTGAATCTCCTTAAAATATCATCAGAATATGAACAGAGAATTTATCCCGACTTGTTAACCATATTATACTATAAACCTTTAAAAATAATTAACAATATTTATTATTAAAAAGGCAGTAAACATATATAATAGTACAGTAGAACCTTCATGAGAGGACACTCACGCTAGAGGATACCTCTCTACAAAGGACAGTTTTTAGTTTCAAATTTACAATTTTTACCATTCAGTAACTCTCCGGTAAGAAGGCACTTCTCTCTAAAGGATACTTTGACTCTGCAATTAGGTGTTGTCCTTTACATGGAGTTTCTACTGTATATATGCAATATATTAAGTCATATACAGTTATATATATTCAATAGTAATACATACACACAATAAACAATCAGCTATTCCAAAAAGCCACATGAAAGATGGGACTAATGAAATTTAAAGTCAAATTCATCTAAATCATAGAAAGAATATATACAGTTTTATGTTTAAATTTGTAGGCAATGTGTTTCTTTTCAATAATATCATCAAAAACTATCTCTATAGACCTTATTGTAATGAAATAAGTTATTGAATGAGAGGGCTTATTTCATTACAGTAAGGTCTGTAGAGATAATATTTGATGATATTATTGAAAAGAAACATATTGCCAGTAAATTTATTTGTACCAAACCCTCTCATTCAATAACCCATCATTGCAGTAAGGTCTGTAGCGATAATATTTGATGATATTATTGGAAAGAAACACATTACCAGTAAATTTATTTGTTCAATTTATAAATTTAAAGTTTTATGTGTAAATGAATTAGAAAACGTATAAAAAAAAACAATTTACATTTTAATCGCAGAATATTAATTACTCAAGTATATATAAATTTAGCGTCCAATACTTAAACTTGACTTATTAAAGTCAAACACTACGGCTGAAAAACTAAATTCTGAAGCACGTAGGCTAGGGTAGTATTAAATTTAATACAAAGCAATAACATGCCATCTATATATGAAGAAAAAAATACATTAAGATGCGAATTTTTCTTTTCACAAATAAATCAAACTTCATATTTTCATCGTAGTACTGGACAGTAGAAGTTTGATTTGTGAAAAGAAACATTCGCGTCTTAATGTCTTCTTTCTTTATTTTATTTAATGCTATAAGTATTTATCTTTCCAAATCATGGTTCAGCAGAAATATACCGCAGTGTTTAGTCTGTATTATTTACATATTTACTAGGCTATAGTGCAATAAAGAAGTCTGTAATAAAGTAAAATAGCTATTTATATTTTCAAAAAGTCAAATAAATTTACCGTTTGGAGGATTCAGTGATATTTGAGAGACTATATCTTCTTAACAAA
Source organism: Cordylochernes scorpioides (assembly GCA_030710605.1). Lineage (NCBI taxonomy): Eukaryota > Metazoa > Arthropoda > Arachnida > Pseudoscorpiones > Chernetidae > Cordylochernes > Cordylochernes scorpioides. The sequence goes on from CP092874.1 coordinate 67,360,200, forward strand.
TTTGATCGAAAGGAATATGATAACAATTTGAATTAAGACTTCCAAAAGATATTTTTACTTCAGTTCAATATATTAATATGTAAATATATAAAATATTGTTATTTTATTGAGATAGTATAAAAAACATTTTTTTTTTCTAAAATAAAAAATATATATTATAGTATTTATATATTTTTAAAAAGGATATTTTAACATAATTTCTTTAGTATGTGAAAATTTAGGTTACAAATCTTGAAAATAACAATCAAAAATAGATTTAGTTAAAAATATAGAGAGCATACGATGGTATTGAAGATCTCTAAATAATTTTAATGTTGAAAACACCCACTGACCTTCAGATAATTTACATAATCTAGAAAAAAAATAGAAGATATTGAACAATGCAGTCAACGAACTTGATAAATTCGAACTTATCATTTTTTATATAAACAATTGCTGTAACGATGTTATAAATTTCGTTTATAATTTTACTTTAAAGAAGTTAGAACATATTTTATTTGAATATATACATATTTCAAGAATTTTTTATTATATCAAGGATCGATCTGAAAATCTTGAATATAGCCACTACATATCCTTTTATACTTTATAAAATATTTTTCGGGATACGATTTTATTATTGTCAGGCGGTAATGAACTTGCCTATGAAAGAAGATTGCTGTTATAAAGGACTTTGATAATTATGAAGAGTATTATTCTCAAGAAAAAATCAGCCTGGCGATATCTGACAAACTGGATGTCCACCATTAGACGTGAAGTCTAAAGACCAACCCTGATAGTTGGCGAATTTAGTACGTGGCTTCAGAAATCCGGGTTACCACAAGAGAAAGAGAGATAGATGAAGAGTATGAAAGGTAGTACTGGAAAACACGGATCTGTACAGGAATTTGTAAGTTTATTTGTAATTGAAACAATGGCTGTGATATCGGAGAGAATTGTACATTCCACTGTCTTTAGGTTTGTATAACATCGTAGATGATTAAGAAGAGAAGCATATACAACTCTACAGGCCTCATAGGTGATGGGTAATAAAATATAGGCTATAGACACAATAGGAGATGCAATATTTAACCAATAATTAGGATAGACTGTCAATATGTGAATGCTATAGAGTAAATAATCCAACAATATAGCAAATATGTGTGCGACTAATTCCTGGAGGAAATAAACGACCTGTGTATTTAATATGAGACCATGTGAAAGAAAATAACTTTTGGAATTGAGGTTCCAAGAAACCAAAATTTTGACAAAAAGAACACCGCTTTTGGACACCATTCAGAAGAACGTGGAACAAATCCGACAATAGGAAGAAAGAAGGTAAACTAAAGGTATTTAACATTCTTAAAATTTCATCCGTCGGTATTTGAAAATATTTGGAACAATAATTCAGATTGAGGCCAACAGGCCTGCGAGTAACGTATTCTAAACAAAGGTCTTGTTGAAGTCTACCAATCTGCGTTAGGACGTGGAGGTGTTCGACCTGAGCAGTCGAAGCAAAAGATTACAACATCTAAAGGAACTAAATTATTTAAAATTTATTGAAATAAAAATGTCCCGCCCCCACCTAGACGGAACACGGTCTTCCATACACCAAGAAGTTGGGGTTTAAATGGAGAAAGAGCGTACAATAAAGTCCTGTTTAAAAGAGGAAAATAAAATCAGAATTATAACGAGCCTCAAAATATCATTTACAAAGGAGTTTGTATCCATACAGTATATTGGGAATAAGAGAAGGGAGGTTTTGAAGACTATAAATAAAAGAGAGATAAAATGTAAAATCCCTAAGCATTTCGATTAATCACTATAGACAAAACCAAGTGAAGCTACACTTCCTTAAAACACGAAGAAAAAAAAGCAGAGAGCTTGAGCGCCCAGCCGAAAATACCTGTAGAACTATGGTAAAAAGGCGATGAAGGATGTAGAACTATGGTAAAAAAGCGATGAAGGCTATTGAGCTATGGTAAAAAGGCGATGAAGGATGTAGTACTATGGTAAGAAGGCGATGAAGACTGTAGAATTATGGTAAGAAAGCGATGAAGGCTTAGAACAATGATAAAAATGCGATGAAGGCTGTAGAACTATGGTAAAAAGGCGATGAAGGATGTAGAACTATGGTAAGAAGGCTATGAAGGTTGTAGAACTATGGTAAGAAGGCGATGAAGACTGTAGAACAATTGTAAGAAGGCGATGAAGGATGTAGAACAATGGACAATGGTAAGAAGGCGATGAAGGCTTTAAAACAATGTAAGAAGTTCCACTGTAGAACAGTGGAAAACATGCGATGTAAACTGTAAAACTATAGTAAGAAGGCGATAAAGGATGTAGAACAATGGAAAACATGCGATGAAGACTGTAGAACTATGGTAAGAAGGCGATGAAGGCTGTAGAACAATTGTAAGAAGTCTTTGAAGGATGTAGAACTATGGTAAGAAGGCTATGAAGGCTGTAGAACTATGGTAAGAAGGCGATGAAGACTGTAGAACAATTGTAAGAAGGCGATGAAGGATGTAGAACAATGGTAAGAAGGCGATGAAGGCTTTAAAACAATGCAAGAAGGCGATGAAGGCTGTAGAACAATGGTAAGAAGGCGATGAAGGCTGTAGAACAATGGTAAGAAGGCGATGAAGGATGTAGAACTATAGTAAGAAGGCGATGAAGGATGTAGAACTATAGTAAGAAGGCGATGAAGGATGTAGAACAATGGTAAGAAGGCGATGAAGGATGTAGAACTATAGTAAGAAGGCGATGAAGGATGTAGAACATTGGAAAACATGCTATGAAGACTGTAAAACTATGGTAAGAAGGCGATGAAGGCTGTAGAACTATGGTAAGAAGGCGATGAAGGATGTAGAACTATAGTAAGAAGGCGATGAAGGATGTAGAATAATGGAAAACATGCTATGAAGACTGTAGAACTATTGTAAGAAGGCGATGAAGGCTGTAGAACTATGGTAAGAAGGCGATGAAGGATGTAGAACTATAGTAAGAAGGCGATGAAGGATGTAGAACATTGAAAACATGCTATGAAGACTGTAGAACTATGGTAAGAAGGCGATGAAGGCTGTAGAACAATGGTAAGAAGGCGATGGAGGATGTAGAACTATGGTAAGAAGGCGATGAAGGCTGTAGAACTATGGTAAGAAGGCGATGAAGGCTGTAGAACTATGGTAAGAATGCGATGAAGGATGTAGAAAAATGAAAAACGCGCGAAGAAGACTGTAGAACTATAGTAAGAAGGCGATGAAGGATGTAGAACAATGGAAAACATGCGATGAAGACTGTAGAACTATGGTAAGAAGACGATGAAGGATCAAGAACAATGGAAAACATGCTATGAAGGCTGTAGAACTATGGTAAGAAAGCGATGAAGGCTGTAGAACTATGGTAAGAAGGCAATGAAGGATGTAGAACTATGGTAAGAAGGCGATAGGTATGTAGAACAATGGTAAGAAGGCGATGAAGGCTGAAGAACTATGGTAAGAAGGCGATGAAGTATTTACAACTATGGTAAGAAAACGACGAAGGCTGTAGAACAATAGAAAGAAGGCGAGGAAGGATGTAGAACTATAGTAAGAAGGCGATGAAGACTGTGGAACTATGGTAAGAAGGTCATGAAGGATCTATGACTATGAAAAGAAGGTGATGAAGTATTTACAACTATGGTTAGAAAACGACGAAGGCTGTAGAACAATAGAAAGAAGGCGAGGAAGGATGTAGAACTATAGTAAGAAGGCGATGAAGACTGTGGAACCATGGTAAGAAGGTGTTGAAGACTGTGGAACTATGGTAAGAAGGTGATGAAGGATCTATAACAATGAAGAGAAGGCGATGTAGTATGTATAAATATGGTAAGAAGGCGACGAAAGCTGTAAAACAATAGAAAGAAGGCGAGTATGGCTGTAAAACAATGGTAAAAATGCGATGAAGGATGTAAAACTATGGTAATAAGGCGATGAGTCTTTGAGAAGAGACCAGTGCGATAGAATGAAAGGCACCAGTGACATTAGTAAAGAGACCAGTGAGAGAGAATACAAGGCAACAGTGACATGAAAGCAGAGATCAGTGAGAGAGAATACAAGGCACTAGTGATATGAGAGAAGAGACCAGAGTGAGAGAATGAAAGACACAAGTGACATTTGAGAAAAGACCAGTGAGAGAATACAAGGCACCAGTGACATGAGAAGAGACCAGTGAGAGAGAATACAAGGCACCAGTGACAGAAGAGAAGAGACCAGTGACCGGAGAGACGAGACCAGTGAGAGAGAATACAAAGCACCTATGACAGGAGAGAAGAGACCAGTGATAGAGAATACAATGCACCAGTGACATGAGAGGAGACCAGTGACAGGAGAGAAGAGACCAGTGAGAGTATATACAAAGCACCTATGTCATGAGAGAGGAGACCAGTGAGAGAGAATACAAGGCACCAGTGACATGAGAAGAGACCAGTGAGAGAGAATACAAGGCACCAGTGACATGAGAGGAGACCAGTGACAGGAGAGAAGAGACCAGTGACAGGGAATACAAAGTACCTATGACAGTAGAGAAGAGACCAGTGATAGAAAATACAATGCACCAGTGACATGAGAGGAGACCAGTGACAGGAGAGAAGAGACCAGTGAGAGTATATACAAAGCACCTATGTCATGAGAGAGGAGACCAGTGAGAGGGAATACAAGGCACCAGTGACATGAGAGGAGACCAGTGACAGGAGAGAAGAGACCAGTGAAAGGGAATACAAAGTACCTATGACAGGAGAGAAGAGACCAGTGAGAGAGAATACAATGCACCAGTGACATGAGAGGAGACCAGTGACATGAGAGAGGAGACCAGTGACATGAGAGAGGAGACCAGTGATAGAGAATACAAGGCACCAGTGACATGAGAGAGGAGAGAATACAAGGCACCAGTGACATGAGAGAGGAGAGAATACAAGGCACCAGTGACATGAGAGAGGAGAGAATACAAGGCAACCAGCGGCAGGAGAGAAGAGACCAGTGACAGGAGAGAAGAGACCAGTGACAGGAGAGAGGAGACCAGTGACAGGAGAGAAGAGACCAGTGACAGGAGAGAGGAGACCAGTGACAGGAGAGAAGAGACCAGTGACAGGAGAGAAGAGACCAGTGACAGGAGAGAGGAGACCAGTGACAGGAGAGAAGAGACCAGTGACAGGAGAGAAGAGACCAGTGACAGGAGAGAGGAGACCAGTGACAGGAGAGAAGAGACCAGTGACAGGAGAGAAGAGACCAGTGACAGGAGAGAGGAGACCAGTGACAGGAGAGAAGAGACCAGTGACAGTAGAGAAGAGACCAGTGACAGTAGAGAGGAGACCAGTGACAGGAGAGAAGAGACCAGTGACAAGAGAGAAGAGTCCAGTGAGTGTGACATTAGCGTATGTCTACAGAGAGAGAGAGAGGAGACAGCCGGTGCGCCGACGACGGAGTGCCACGGGCCTACTGAGATACCACCAGCTGTGTTCACACCGCGGCGCCATGTGAACGCAGAGTGGTACTCGGCATGGACCACGCGGTCGACCACCTGAACCACACACACCACAGAGTCACATTTGGAGTCACAGGCAGTCAATATAATGTCACATATAATTTATAACAAAAAAAAATTAGGCCCACATACAAGGCACATGATAAATCACAACTGTTTTTTTTTTTTATTATCCCTAATACATGTGGTACAGAGGCCATGATAATCTTCTTCTTCTTTCTTATCTTCACACTGGGTGATGTATAATGCGTCTGCGTTTGTCATTAAGACTGGCAGCTCTACTCAGTGGCAGGCTGACTTAGTTCCAAAAGAAATGGCCGCCTCTGACATGAGGAACAGACGCCATGTGCAGTCGCTCCTAACATGGAGTACAAATGTATCCCTGGATTAGGAGCCCTTACAGGGTACTATCAGCCAGGTCAGTTGAATACAGGGTTTTTAGTGAGCTTGTTACTACTCTCCCTTCTCTTTTTTCATGATAATCACGGTGGGTAGAATTGGCGACTGCTTTTACTGTAAGTGCACCACATGTCTACACATGTGAAAAGTAGTTCGACTTTGCACTTACAAATGTGCCAGAGCCCCGTTTGGTTACTTGCACTCGCTGGTTGGGTTGGACTTTTACAAGAATTGAGGGCCATTGGAGCATTATTTTTATTTAGAAAAAAAGTGCCTAATGCGGGATTCGATCCCGGGTCGTAAAGGTCGAAAACCAAAGATTTAGACCACCACCGACCTCCACTGTTGCACACGTCACCAACTCAACATTCCTTTTGCGAATTCGGACGTCATCATGGTTTTTAGAGAAGGAAAAGACGATATTCAAACAACCTTGAACAGTAGAGAAGGTTAAATATTGAGAGAATACACAAGAGCAATTTCCGAATAAAGAGTAGGTTTGGAATTTGACATCTTCAGGGAATTCGGATTGTGCAATTTGAGCATCAATGGTCATAAAGACATGGGTTCTCTATGCTTATGACATTCATATTCCCAATTGAGTAATAAATGTATTAAAACACTACGAATATGTAAAGCAATAATCGCATAAGTATATCTAAACCAAATATATTTTAAAGGGGCATACAACAAGAGTAGGATAATCCTTTATATTCTTCTATAGATTCTAGTGATGGGTGGTAGACCGTGGAACTTCAGGAGGCATCTAATGGATCTCACTGAAGTTTGGATGCCAGTTTAAAATTTGTTTGAATTGTAATGGAGACAAGTGCGTTTGAAAACCAAAAAGTGTTTTTACAAATATCTTCGGTTGCCTTATTATAAATATTGTTAATTTTAGAATTTATACTAAATACAAACATATGTTTAAGGCAAATTTGACAAAGAATCTGCAAATCTACCTAGAAACTGATTATTCTGATCTGAACAATGAATCCGCATTTTTGGCAATTTCCCTTATTGGTGACTTTCCCAACCCAAGCTATACACATTTATTTCTCAAGTAAGAATATATTTCATAGCGCTTTTTCTACATGAACCCTCTTGAAAATTTGAATTATGTGTCAAGCACCCATCCTAGAACATAACTGTGTTTCACAATTTGCAAAATGTCAACTAACTATATCCATTTGTTTTCTTTCTACAACCACAAATGGGCAACCAAATAAAACTGTGAAACCTACAAATGAGGCTTTCAAACCTAAGAAAAGACCTTTCTAAAACTCATAAAAAGGATTCAAATACCTAAAAAAATATTATCAAGAATAAAAACAAAACCCCCTTTCTCCTAGAAAAAACACCTATAAAAACCATCACTCCAAGCAATATGCTCTCACACATAGCAAAGAGTTTTTGTATGTAAAATACATAACGTCAGATATATTTATAGAAAAGAATTATTAAGAATAAAGACGTTCACATCTAGGACAAAATCCCATTCTCCTAGGAATAAAATCTTACAAAAGACTATCATACCAAGTTATATCCCCTCACACATTGAAAAGGGTTCTTGTATGTAAAATATATAACGTTAGATATATTTCCAAGTTGACCATTCACACAATTTGTCTTATTTTACAGCAGTCATCAGCAAGACGGACGCCTGAGATCTACTTTCCCAACGTTACTACCAGCACTATGAGAACACCTCCTTCCCTTCCCCTTCATATTTATACAGCTTCCTTCACTCGGCTCTTTCCTACTTCATAATACTTAACATTGCAAAGATGGGAAATACAGACACCAATACTCCTATGTTATTAAAGTAAGTAAGAAGGATGAATCCGTAACCAATTTAACTATGCATATTATTTATTATTAATAGCAATTATACAAAAACAAATCTTGGTATATGTTTTACGTGAAAACAACCAAACATAATTATTATATACAAGTTCCTTTTTAAACACGAACTCATCTATAGCCATTGTTACTCTGTGTAATATTCCAACAAATACAACTATCGAACAGCATTTAAAATCGACATACATTCATTTCTGTTAATATTTTCCAATAGAATGGGTGTGTGTCTAATACCTTTGCGAGAGCTGACCTCAAAATAACACTGGAATTCCTCATATATCTATGAAAAATAGACATTTCGACCAGTTAGAGGTTTTTATTTTCTCAACGTTTCGACAAAAATCTTTTGTCTTCGTCAGGAGAAATAAATAAAAATAAAGCATTTCGCAAAGCGTTAAAGCCAGGCAACCTCTATCTTTAGGATAATCAAGACCTATTTTGGGCCCGAGGTGAAAATAAAAAACTCTAACTGGCCAAAGTGAAATATGAATGCCGGCCAGGCAACTTCTATCTTCAGGATCCTCATATCTGTTATTTTCCAATATGCTTATATTCGTAGTACTTCACTCACATAGAATTGTCGGTGAACTGCGCTAGAAACTCGAGGGTTGGGCAAATCGTTCTAGCTAGCAAGAAAACTGCAGCAGTGACTCACACTCAAGAGTTAGCAAGGTTTCCAACAAACTATAGAGATTCGCGCAATCCTTCTGTAAAAGGATTAAGTCAAGAGATACTAAGCCAATGTTACCCAAGAAGTATGTTTCTCGGGGCTGTAACCCGAATTGAAGTTTTTTTTTTAATCGATTTAATGCACAAAATTTATTCAACCACAGAAGGGTATGGAAATATGTTTTAATGAAAAACACGTGTGCGCAACTAAACATATCAGGCACTAACTAAAAACTGATTTCTATCAAATTATAAATCGACAGAAAATATTCAACTTTGAGAGGTGTGGAATAAGGTTATATCTCAATGGTCTAAGTTTATAGCAGCGCTTGGAAAAATCAAATTTTCCTGCAAATTCAATCGATATGTTTTAATGACAGTTATATGAAAGTATGGGGAGTGTGCTTACGAGGGATTCTGATATCAGGAGAGGACAAAAAGAAGATATAAAGGGAATTTTGAGAACAGAACATATACTATCCAAGTTAAAAGAGACACTTGTAAAATGCACAGATAGCACTTCTCTTACAATTCGCTTTACTAATGTTACTCATAGAAGATACAAAAGTGGGGCGTAGCCATCCTTGGTGAAATTGATGACGTAAAATTCTTGCAACAGCTTGTCAGCGGTGGGTTGTGTTTGGATTCATTCTCCAGCCTTGTGCTCTCAGGTTCCAGAGTAACTCTTTCAAAACTATAGGATTTCTTGTAAACAGACCTCTCGAGCCTTAGCGATCTCTGCCAGTAGAAGTGTTCTGGAGATGAAAACATCAATTCTATTATAGATAGAGATTAATAAGTGAAAAAGCATGCGCTGAGTCACTTAAATAAGTTTATTTTATATGGAAAAGCGCCATATTTCGGTATAAATATCAACTAAAGGTTGGATTTGTCTTTTTTTTCCATTTCCTATTTATTTTCTTATAAAATTTTGAAAATCCAACCACGTATGGGTTTGGTTCTCGTCAGGTGTAGGCTGCATTTCAACGAGCCACCCGAATGGTAAGGAGGCTTCCTGAAAATCAATTTTTGCCCGAATTTGCATGTTGATTATGCTAATACTCGCTATTACCAAATATGTCTGGCATATTTTTGTAGTGTCGTAAGGCAGGGAATAAAAGATTGAGGTTACAGAATCCCCCGCTATGTGTGGTAAGGAAACTGGAGTAGATCGGTGGTATAACCAGGATGGCATGAGAGATTTTCTCAACGTTGAAGCCAAATCTCGGAAGGAATCAGGCAAGACCAAGTGAAACAGTCAGATCTTGGAGAACCGCCAGGTTTCCACACAGAGAGGAGAAAGCAGATTCTGCGCACCTACCCCATCTACGAAACTAAACGGAAAACTGAAAATCAGAAATGGTGAAAAACTCCAATTTACATATTTCACTGCTCTGCTGGTTCAACACCTTTTTCACCGGAACAACACCTTAAAGATAACAAATTTCACAAACACATATTTTTATTAATACAAAGCCATAACGCGTCATCTATATATAAGGAATAAAGACATTAAGATGCGAATGCTTTTTTTCACAAATAAATCAAACTTCTACTCTCCTTTCTGCGATGAAAAACATATTTCTATCTGAAAAACTTCATTGATTCGGAGAATGTCTTTTCATTTATATTAACTGCGTTACATTTTCTTATCTTTTTATAACTATTTATTCATCTTTTCATGCACATTTTTATCGTACTTACGCAAATCCGGCTCGAAAATACCCATTTCTTGATTTTTTTAAGGAAGCCTCATTAACCGCCTTGGTGGGTGTTTGAGATACAGGCGTCACTCGGCTGGACGAGTCCCAACAGCCTGAAACGCGAATGTGGTTGGATTTTCATATTTATTAAGAAAATGCATTGAATAATATATTAGAATAGAGTTACTTAGTCTTCTATATATACCACAATAGTTCACGAATTTATTAAATTTAATTTGAAGTCTTGAGATATCATTCAACCAGCACGTATCATCCACCATGCAAGTATATATTTTCAAAAATTGTTTATAACACACAAGGAATGTAATATATTTTTCTCCCCTTAAAATATCATTGCAATATTTAAAATATGTAAATAATAATTTGTACATAAAAATAGTATATATCATCAATTTATTATCGTGATACTCCCTTTGAAGAACTGACAAGTCCGAAAACTTGAAAATAAAAAGTTGAAAAAGAAACTTAACCCTGGAAGCTTCATTTATTTTATAATAAGAGTTATAGTTTAATACAAATACCATTTATAAGATTCCACCCTTCAGTGTAACATATAAAAGCAGAATGATCAAATACAGTATTAGAGCTCCGTAGAAGCAGTCTGGTAGATTAAATTGGCAAAACCGTTGGGAGGGTTCACCACTGAGGAAACAAAAGCCCTCCCAATATTTTTTCATCGCAGTAAGGACAATAGAAGTTTTATTTATTTGTGAAAAGAAACATTCGCGTCTTAATGTCTTCATTCGTTATATAAAGTTATATTTATCGGTATTCATTCTGAGAGGATCAGGATGTTTTGTCTTTTTGTTCATATTCCCATCAAATGATTATCAGAATTTGAAATGAAGGCGATAAAAACGTGGTGATTTTCTTTTAATGATAAAAAACAAGCTTTCAGGCAAGAATGCCCTTCTTCAGGTTCATCAGAATTGTACGGTGAATTTGTAACAGGTGTGTAGAGATGAGCCCGTAATTTATAGAATAGCAGTTACACATCATTATTACAGATATCAGGGTTTAGTTCAGTTAATAAACAAGTTTCAGACATAATATGGTGGCTGAAACACTCGAAATAGCTCTAGAAAAACATACTTCTGAGGTTATTGGATTCGAAGTACAGTAGAACCTCCCTGTAAAGGACACCTAATTGCAGAGCCAAAGTGTCCTTTAGGGAGAGGTGTCCTCTTACCGGAGAGTTGCTAAATAATAAAAATGGTAATTTTTCAAGTGGAAACTGTCTTTTATAGAGAGGTGTCTGCTAAGGGGAGGTTCTATTGTAGTAAAAATTTGAAAAAAGTATATATACTAAAGTATTATATTTTCTGTATGTTGGTTTTAAGTGAGCGAATCCACAAAGAAGTGGCAGTCTGCTGCAATATGTTATTTTGAGTTCGATTATATAATAAAATAGAGCTTTAGTTAATCAACAAGTTTTAGACATAATATGGCGGTTGAAATGCTCTCGCAAACAGCTCTAAAGGAGCATACTGATGAGGTTATTGAATTCGTACTTGGATGTTACCAGCAGTTATTGTATATCGTAGAAGTTTCCTACAAGAGAAATCAGGCCTAGTGTGGTGTATTTACATATGTAGCTAAACGACTTCCAAAAAATAATAAGAAAAGAATTTAATCAATAAATTATTTAAAAAATATTCATTCAAAATGTTTTCTAAAATTTTGAACGTCTATTGTGCAAAGTTTTATATCTCCTCACGTATTTTTACCAAAATATTTTTCATACATGAACCCAATAAGTCATCACTAATACATGTTAGAAGAAAGGTGTTTTTTAATGAAAGTATAAATACGAAACTATTATAGACGCGTTTGATTCTTTTAAAAATTAAACAATATCTACTGCCCTTACTGCAATGGAAAAATTAATGGGAGGGCCTGGCTCATCAGCGGTGAACTCTCCCAGCGGTTTCGCCAGTTTAATCTACCATACAGCTTTTATATTGCATTTTTCGATGTTCCTATCATAGTGATACTGATGCTAGACTCTTGGAATGGATATTTTAGATTAACTAAAAGAAAGTTCGAAAATGCAATATAATAGCGATATGGTAGAGAAAACTGGCAAAATCGCTGGGAGGGTTCACCACTGATGATCCAGGCCCTCCCAATAATTTTTACATTGCAGTAAGGACAGTATAAATTGTTTTATTTTTAAAAGAATCATACGCGTCTATAATAGTTCAGAATTTTAATAACAGATGGCGCGGTAATGCATCATAATATAGACGTATAAATGGTACAGGGAGTCATGCTAATCATAGTAGGCTACTGTTTATTCTGTAAGTATCCCACATGTCTACACTTAAAAGATGTCTAGGAGACCTATTTGATGACTTGAAACACAAAGGAAATAACAGCTGAATTAAAAACCCCGTATTAGCTGTTTAGACCACCTATCTCATTCATGAAGGAAATAAAGATTAATAAAAATCAAGAATCCATTGACATTCTGCGTTGGTGAAACTCAACATTGTATTGCAAGCGAACATTCAATGTACAGCGAAAAGTAACGACTTGAAGAGACCGAGAAGAAATTTACTTATATAAGTACATAGTTTTTTTAATATGAATAGTTTTTATTGCAAGGATTATTGTTATTTATCCAGATGGAGGTTGGAGGACAAGAAAGAAACATTTGATATAGTGAGTAACAGCAGTCTTACCTCCATTGTCCTTGTCCACCGGTTAGCTCCGCCCGACCCTGCACTATACACTCCAGTCAAACACATAGCTTTGTTAGTTTTTTGATACAATGTCATATTGTGGGATAGCACAACCTAAAGTCTTTCTTGTTTGATATACCCCTTTTTTTCAAAATAAAAATTTAATTTAAGGTTGGGAAGCAGCTAGGCAGGATCCCACATGAGGGGCGAGTCGGCGGTTAAAAAACAATTAAGATGGATATATTATAGTGGTAATTATACCCATATAAGCCAACATGTTAAAAACCTTTTTACGGTTGCAAAAATACTACTCTTCCAGATATAAGCATGAAGTACACCGATTAATTGTTGGCTGCCTAGACCGAAGTCTTTAGGCAAAAGCATCCAGTACACCGATGGGCTGCCTAGACCGATGTCTGTAGGCAAGAACATGCAGTACAACGATGGGCTGCCTAGACCGAAGTCTGTAGGCAAGAACATGCAGTACCCCGATGAGCTGCCTAGACCGATAAATTGTTGGCTGCCTAGGCCGGAGTCTGTACGCCAGGACATGCAGTACACCGATGAATTGTTGGCTGCCTAGAACGAAGTCTGTAGGCAAGAACATGCACTACACCGATGGGCTGCCTAGACCGAAGTCTGTAGGCAAGAACATGCAGTACACCGATGAGCTGCCTAGACCGAAGTCTGAACGCCGGAACAAGCAGTACACCGATGGGCTGCCTAGACCGAAGTCTGTACTCCAGAACATGAAGTACATTGTAGGGAAGGAAGAGAGATAGATTGGATTAATACAATATGAAGTGAAAGGTTAGAAGCAGGAGGGAGATGTTCCCAATCGAAAGCAGCCGTCATTTTAAAGAACGTTTTGAGTAGGTGGTGCTATCATTTGGCGTTCTGCACAATCAGGTCCCGGGCAGGGAACCCGCCAGATTGACACCAAGTTGTTTCATTGGCCTCCATTCTTCAGCAAATACAACCCCACAGTCTTCTAGGTTCTTGTAAATGCAAAGTTGATCTATTTCGCTATTTATAAACATGTTGTTGTTGTTGTCGTGTCCAATGAAGAGCCTCAGATGTCCCCGTGCATCTCTATCACAGCAGTCACAATTTCCACTATCTTGGGTGTGTAATGCTGCTGCTTTTTGCTCTTCATTAGAAAATGGGTGCCGTTGCACGTTAGTCACCTTGGAAACGAACCAGAATTTGTTCGAATATTCCAAGGGTCTAGGGGGAACTGGTGTGGTCGGACTTCTCCCCCCCCTATTCAATGTTTATTGAAGGGTTGATAAGGAGATGACCGGGGTTGCACAGGTATGTGAGAAGTACATAAATAAGAGACAGTCACTAACCCTATTACACCAACATAACCTATACCATGTGTTAATCTCCACTTCCAAATACGAGACGTTTGAGTGCCTGCGCTCATATTGTAGTACAGTGGTTTATGGATGACGGAGTCCAGTCTACCAAGCAATCATTGAAGATCTGAAAATATTTCTGCCGCAAGAACTATGGGTAAAGCCTCTGATCACAAAAATTTTGAGCGCAACTGATTGATGTTTAAAAGAATGATAGTGCTATCTATTTACCTATAACAAGTGGATTTTGTTTCGACACGACTCAAAGTCCGCTTTGAGACACAGGATTGGCGCTGCGGCGGATGCCAAGCGCTATCTTGTTTCCAAATCCGGCTGATTAGCCAAAGATAAGATGGTGCGGGCGATAAGAAATCCGTTGCCGCCAGGAGGTGACAGCCAAATGGAATTAGCGCAGTGGACGCACGACCGTTACACACCATAAGACTCCAATATTATCGCAGAGGATGCACGATCGCTACACGCCCTAAGACTCCAAAGCAGAGGATGCACGACCGATACACGCCATAAGACTCCAATGTTAACGCAGAGGATGCACGACCGCTACACGCCATAAGACTCCAATGTTAACGCAGATGATGCAAGATCGCTACACGCCATAAGACTCCATTGTTAGCGCAGAGGATGCACGATCGCTACACGCCATAAGACTCCAATGTTAACGCAGATGATGCAAGATCGCTACACGCCATAAGACTCCATTGTTAGCGCAGAGGATGCAAGATCGCTACACGCCATAAGACTCCATTGTTAGCGCAGAGGATGCACGATCGCTACACGCCATAAGACTCCAATGTTAGCGCAGAGGATGCACGACCGCTACACGCCATAAGACTCCAATGTTAGCGCAGATGATGCACGACTGCTACACGCCATAACACACCAACGTAGAGGATGCACGACCGATACACGGCATAAGACTCCAATGTTAGCGCAGAGGATGCACGACCGATACACGCCATAAGACTCCAACTCAGAGGATGCACGACCGAAACACGCCATAAGACTCCAACGTAGAGGATGCACGACCGATACACGGCATAAGACTCCAATGTTAGCGCAGAAGATGCACGACCGATACACGCCATAAAACTCTAACTCAGAGGATGCACGACCGAAACACGTCATAAGACTCCAACACAGAGGATGCACACCCGATCAATGAACCATTCAGCTTGGACTTGAATAAGCGTCCTGACCTGAATCTAGGGAACCGGGTCAAAACTTCCCAAAATATCCACCTGCCCTCTTGATATTTAAACGGCGAGTGGGCGGCAGTTGCTGGGCAACCTGACGTCAGCGCTCTTCCGGGAGGAACTGGGCCACGAGCCAATTAAAAGGATGCGCCGGACTGACAGAGAAGTGAGTGTAAACAAGCCGAGTTGAAGCCATTACTGAGTGATTCCACCATAACTTTGTTCATGGAGCGCTGACCTTTCACATCCATCCCCGTCAATTTGGTTCCTTCATAATTCTCTCAAGCAGTGATGACAGTGACGTGGTTGAAATCCATACCCCGTTAACCATATCTCACACACGGAGCTGAATTAAACTAATTTTATTTTTACAACAAATACCTACACTTATGAACAAAACTTGAGAAGTTGTACTTTTTAGCAAGTATATCGGGATTCAGACAAAATGTTTTGAAGATATTCAATACACAGTGATCTTTATTGAAGACACACGAGATAACCAAGGGTGGACACAATTGTGTTTGTTTCCTTAAAAAAAAAGACGACTGGCGACATCAAAATATAAAACATCTTTAAGCCTCGTCAATGAGTGCAATATATATTTTAAAGCCCTTCTGACATTTTCACCATCTAGATAGAACCCTGGTCTCCAGGTGACCTCTCTTAGCTCTTCAAATTTGATGTTAGAGCTTTGTCATCGACTTGTTCAATTGAAGAGACAAGTTGCGCATCAAATTTTGGGATCTACCTTGTTGGAAGAAGGGATCTTTATTTTTTAGATCAATATCATTCTTGAAAAATTTCCATATCTGAATATTTTGGCCATTGTATTATAATTTTCACTTCAACAGATAAACATACCTCTTTGTAAAATTCTCAAGATTCCATTATCTCTTGTGGAACTGTCGCAATCAAATAACGCTCTTAGCAGACGCGTCCAACACAATGGTCATCAGGTCGACATTCTGAATTTGGCAATCGGTGTTTTGGCTTTGTCACCAACCTGAGACTGTCAGAGTTAACTGGTGGTTAACCGATAATGATGCAAGGTTTTCTGTGTCTATTTTGATGGAATAAGAAATTTTTATTTCTAATTTTGTATTTGCATAATGATAAATATTGATCATGGATATCATAGAGGTTGCCTGGCCGGCATTCAAATTTCTGTGAAAAATAGACACTTTGGCCAGTTAGTTTTTTTTCTCAACGTTTCAACAAAAATATTTTGTATTCATCAAGAGAAATAAATAAAAATAAAGCATTTGGCAAGGCTTGAAAAAACTCTTTTTTTAACGCCTTGTCAAATGCTTTATTTTTATTTATTTCTCCTGACGAAGACAAAAGAATTTTGTTGAAACGTTGAGGAAATAAAAAACTCTAACTGGCCAAAGTGTCTATTTATTACAGGATATCATTAAGTGGAAAATGATTCTAGGACTAGGTCTTATGATGAAACTGGGGCTTTGATAGAAAGTGATTCTAGGACTAGGAAATAGAAAGTGATTCTAGACTTAGCGAGTTCTTTATACATGTTTCATTTGTTCAGCTTTAATCAAAGTCTTATTTCTAAAGCTATAGTCAAAGAATATGGCTATATTAGCATTGTGACTGACCACTCCGAGGTCTATTGACAACAACGTAGCTTCGATCAAAAGCCATTATGTAAATTTATAATAAGTTGCATATAGATAGGTACATGATCAATATATCAATAGCTCTGGTGTATTCCCGGTGCTTGAAGCCGTTGTTGCCGAATGATAGTGTCGAAGAATCCTCAACGTCAGCAGTAAAGTCAGCGGACATTCACCTGCTGTCTACTCGGGCTGCCTATGATTTCTCACTACCTGCTTAGAACGTGTTAAACGTCTAAATTGATTAACCGGGCAACAGAACTGTTGCTTCAATTAACGAAACACTTAATAAAGGTTCATCACAAAATAAGTTATACCAAATTTCTTGAATCAAATTTCAGTTTTAAAACATAATAAGAACAAATAGGATCTGCCTAATGACGAGGTACAGATTACCTTGATCATGCGGTTATATATATTTACATATTATTTTTTAAGTATAAAAAAGTACATGACCCTGTTCTGCGTTACCTAGACGTCCTGTCTACTTCTTGTTTAATTCTTATTTATTGTATACTACTTGTATATCTCTTGTCAGTTTCTTGTCTAATTGAAGACGTTTTTCTATTTAGTGTCTACTTCTTTTTGTTAATATTTACAACAAGTTGGTACCATAAGGGTAACACTATTAAATGACGTTCCTCGGATATATTAATCTATACAGATTGTTGATCCCATAGATTCATGCCGCTCACCCAAGTAACGGTAATGTGGGTGATTTCTCTGAACGATAGCATTCTAGGTTTACGACAACGTGGACAAAGCTTCATCGCTATCTTAAAGCTGATTACATTTTTTACACTAAATCAAGTATTCATATAATTTATAAATGCAGAAAATATTTATAATAACTGAAAAGATTAATAGAAAAAGATTGGAATGACTCATTAGTAGAGAACAGTCCTCTTTACCAGCAGATTAGAATGACGAAATTAAGTTAATTACTGATAAGTTAAAATTTCACAGTTCTTTCATCTTTCATTTGATGATTGTAAAAAAAAGGTTTAGAAATAAAAGTTTGTCCCAAAAGTTTGTGTTTTTTCTTATTACTTGGCAAATAATAACGGCGAATACATAATACAATTACTTCATACATAATAAAAAGACATTATACATAACGGCGAATAATATTGGTATTGCTATTTTTTGCAAGTGTTTGCGAACTTTTGGGACAACCTTGTAAATAAGGGGAAGGGATCGCAAGAATAGCTGCGTCAATTGAATGGCGCAGACACGTTGTAGGTTGGACAACCTATAAGTGAGTCGAGTATTTTTGAGCTTAGAAGACAACTCCACTTCCGTACATCGTAATCGTGATAATTCGTGTAAACGCGTTCATTGGGTATCCTATCCGAGAAGTTGATAAACCATCCTTCTGCACTGCCAAAGCCTATTTTTCCTCAAAGCAGGGGTCGGCAAACTTTTGAAGAGCCAAAAATTACAATTTACCAACTTCATAGTTTTTAAAGAGCCACATTTTTTTATTGCCAACAACAAATAGTGCATAAATAATATTTACGTATGGAACTATATAAACAACTTCACATCCAAAGAGCCGCATGTTACTCGCTAGCCGCAGTTTTTGACCCCTGCCTCAGAGGGCCTCGTCTCTACGTAATTAACCAACCAAGGGTAATTTGGAGAGAGAAGATTCCCTCTAACTCACTGATTGAAAGACAACCATCGGATCCTAGACGAAGGGTTGAAGGAAGAATTGCCCAGCCAATCCTAGAAATCATTAGACTTTCTTCTAGACATGTGGATTCTGCATCCCCAGAAGGGCAAGAAGGTGTACGTATCGAACCAACCTAGGTAGACTTTGACAGATATTCTCTCTACATCAAGTAGACAAACCTTCTGCTCGTCTTCAAAAGACCTATATCAAATGCGACTAGCTTTCCTCTATAAATGTACATACTTTATTAAGACGACAAAAACTTCTCTTCGAACTTTGAGTCATGAATGTTTTTATACGCCGATAGCCTTTCTCAGAAGCAAGTGTATGTGTGTTGAAGAGGATATGTGCCATAGCAAAACAAACACAGATTTAAATAAATAAAAATTATAACTGGGCGTAGATTCCTGTACAGAGAAGGCCGACACAATGCTGGTCGTGTGTAGATGTACAAATCAGCTGGTTAGCGATGAACAAGAGACACGATTGTAGTATTTAGGAAATAAAAAATGAATAAATTTTAAATAGATGAAGGAAGAGAAAAAAAGGAGAAATTTGAGAAACTGGGTCATTCGCCGAGTGAAAGGAAAGGGGGGTCAGTAGTTTATAGTTGGAGGAAATAGGAAGCGGTTTTTTTTATCGAATGTTTTTGATGTCGTTGCCAAAAAACTCATCTTGCTGCGTCACTAGCTCGGAGGTAGCAACAGCCATCTCGTTGCTTGGATACAGCGAAACACCGAGACAGAAATAGATGTAAAAAATATACAAATTGTGTGAGAATTACTGGGAACGCAACCCAACTGGCTCTAGCGTGTTTCAAATTTTGATGATCAATCATTCAGAATCTGGAAAACGGATGATTTCATACGAATATTTTGAACACATGCTAATTTGGTGCATATTGGCGACATTTTACGGCGAAACTAGAGCCTACGACAACGGGATTGTGACATGTGACATGGAGGTTGCGTGAGAAATGTCATCCAGAGTCAGAGGTCATCAAATGTTGTGTGCTACAGCCGAGACTAGACCACAGGAGACACAGATGACAGATAAATATCATTATACGGACAACTTTCACATTTCTTAATCATTCCAGTATGAGTATTGAAGTATTGATCATTTCTAAAACTGAGGCACGATTTGAAAAGAGCGATAAATATAATTGTTCCTTTTTATACAGAGTGGATAGATTGGATAGGCCCTAAGTAAGATGGTTTCACACAGTACTGGTGCATTCGGCGGTAACGGACCACACAGTACCAGTACACTGGGCGGTAACGGACCACACAGTGCCAGTACACTGTGCGGTAACGG
Source organism: Cordylochernes scorpioides (assembly GCA_030710605.1). Classification (NCBI taxonomy): domain Eukaryota; kingdom Metazoa; phylum Arthropoda; class Arachnida; order Pseudoscorpiones; family Chernetidae; genus Cordylochernes; species Cordylochernes scorpioides. The sequence continues at coordinate 67,380,239 of CP092874.1, forward strand.
ACCAGACAGTACCAGTACACTGGGCGGTAACGGATCAGACAGTACCAGTACACTGGGCGGTAAGGGACCACACAGCACCAGTACACTGTGCGGTAACGGACCACACAGCACCAGTACACTGGACAGTCACGGACCACACAGCACCAGTACACTGGGCGGTAACGGACCACACAGTACCAGTACACTGGGCGGTAACGGACCACACAGTACCAGTACACTGGGCGGTAACGGACCACACAGAACCAGTACACTGGGCGGTAACGGACCACACAGCACCAGTACACTGGGCGGTAACGGACCACACAGCACCAGTACACTGGGCGGTGAGGGACCACACAGTACCAGAACACTGGGCGGTAACGGACCACACAGCACCAGTACACTGGGCGGTGAGGGACCACACAGTACCAGTACACTGGGCGGTAACGGACCACACAGCACCAGTACACTGGGCGGTAACGGACCACACAGCACCAGTACACTGGGCGGTGAGGGACCACACAGTACAAGTACACTGGGCGGTGAGGGACCACACAGTACCATTACACTGGGTGATAACGGACCACACAGCACCAGTACACTGGGCGGTGAGGGACCACACAGTACAAGTACACTGTGCGGTGAGGGACCACACAGTAACAGTACACTGGGCGGTGAGGGACCACACAGTACCATTACACTGGGTGGTAACGGACCACACAGCACCAGTACACTGGGCGGTAACGGACCACACAGTACCATTACACTGGGCGGTAACGGACCACACAGCACCAGTACACTGGGCGGTAACGGACCACACAGCACCAGTACACTGGGCGGTGTGGGACCACACAGTACCAGTACACTGGGCGGTGAGGGACCACACAGTACCAGTACACTGGGCGGTAACGGACCACACAGTACCAGTACACTGGGCGGTAACGGATCACACAGTACCAGTACACTGGGCGGTGAGGGACCACACAGTACCAGAACACTGGGCGGTAACGGACCACACAGCACCAGTACACTGGGCGGTGAGGGACCGCACAGTACCAGTACACTGGGCGGTAACGGACCACACAGCACCAGTATACTGGGCGGTAACGGACCACACAGCACCAGTACACTGGGCGGTAACGGACCACACAGCACCAGTATACTGGGCGGTAACGGACCACACAGCACCAGTACACTGGGCGGTAACGGACCACACAGCACCAGTACACTGGGCGGTAACGGACCACACAGCACCAGTACACTGGGCGGTAACGGACCACACAGCACCAGTACACTGGGCGGTAACGGACCACACAGCACCAGTAAACTGGGCGGTGAGGGACCACACAGTACCAGAACACTGGGCGGTAACGGACCACACAGCACCAGTACACTGGGCGGTGAGGGACCACACAGTACCAGTACACTGGGCGGTAACGGACCACACAGCACCAGTACACTGGGCGGTAACGGACCACACAGCACCAGTACACTGGGCGGTGAGGGACCACACAGTACCATTACACTGGGTGATAACGGACCACACAGCACCAGTACACTGGGCGGTGAGGGACCACACAGTACCATTACACTGGGTGGTAACGGACCACACAGCACCAGTACACTGGGCGGTAACGGACCACACAGTACCATTACACTGGGCGGTAACGGACCACACAGCACCAGTACACTGGGCGGTAACGGACCACACAATACCAGTACACTGGGCGGTAACGGACCACACAGCACCAGTACACTGGGCGGTAACGGACCACACAGTACCATTACACTGGGTGGTAACGGACCACACAGCACCAGTACACTGGGCGGTAACGGACCACACAGCACCAGTACACTGGGCGGTAACGGACCACACAGCACCAGTACACTGGGCGGTAACGGACCACACAGTACCATTACACTGGGTGGTAACGGACCACACAATACCAGTATACTGGGCGGTAACGGACCACACAGCACCAGTACACTGGGTGGTAACGGACCACACAGCACCAGTACACTGGGCGGTAACGGACCACACAGTACCATTACACTGGGTGGTAACGGACCACACAATACCAGTATACTGGGCGGTAACGGACCACACAGCACCAGTACACTGGGTGGTAACGGACCACACAGCACCAGTATACTGGGCGGTAACGGACCACACAGCACCAGTACACTGGGCGGTAACGGACCACACAGTACCAGTACACTGGGCGGTGAGGGACCACACAGCACCAGTACACTGGGCGGTAACGGACCGCACAGCACCAGTACATTGTTTTGTAGAAAGCAACACAGTAGAGTACTGTAAGAAAATACTTTGAGAAAAAGTTCCGTTACATCAAACACAGCCCCACTGACGTGGGTTAATTAGGAAAGTAAATTAAAGAGATTCCCTCCATCCGCACGGAGAGATCCAAGGTAAGCCCGACCCCCGTTACGTAAAGCGCCCTTGACCTGGTGATATTTCCAGAACTTCGATCGCATTACGTCATCGCCGACTGTCTCTGCCGCCGGGTGGCGCCACGGTGCCTGCATGTACTGGACACATCCGTACCTACATGTACCGGACACACATCCGTACCTACATGTACTGGACACATCCGTACCTACATGTACCGGACATATCCGTACCTACATGTACCGGACACATATCCGTACCTACATGTACCGGACATATCCGTACCTACATGTACCGGACACATATCCGTACCTACATGTACCGGACATATCCGTACCTACATGTACCGGACACATATCCGTACCTACATGTACTGGACATATCCGTACCTACATGTACCGGACATATCCGTACCTACATGTACCGGACATATCTGTCCCTACATATACCGGACATATCCGTACCTACATGTACCGGACACATATCCGTACCTACATGTACTGGACATATCCGTACCTACATGTACCGGACATATCCGTACCTACATGTACCGGACATATCCGTACCTACATGTACCGGACATATCTGTCCCTACATATACCGGACATATCCGTACCTACATGTACCGGACACATATCCGTACCTACATGTACTGGACATATCTGTCCCTACATATACCGGACATATCCGTACCTACATGTACCGGACATATCCGTACCTACATGTACCGGACATATCCGTACCTACATGTACCGGACATATCCGTACCTACATGTACCGGACACATATCCGTACCTACATGTACCGGACATATCCGTACCTACATGTACTGGACATATCTGTCCCTACATATACCGGACATATCCGTACCTACATGTACTGGACATATCTGTCCCTACATATACCGGACATATCCGTACCTACATGTACCGGACATATCCGTACCTACATGTACCGGACATATCCGTACCTACATTTACCTTGAACGATCTTACATACATATACTGGAAACTAGGTATTTTCACTAATAGACAAAACCTAAGGAAATTGTACCCTTTAGAATGTACATTTTTTAGAAATCAGACAATATAACATACAAAGATATTCGATACACAATGACATTTATTGAGTACATACGAGATAACGATGTGTGAGCAAAATCATCTGTGTCCTTCAAAATGACAGCCAGAGATATAAAAGACTTTTCACTTCCCTATGTTTTGTCCAAGAGTGTACCTTGAACATTCGTACATACATGTACTGAACACAATTGTTCTACAATAGTGGTATTAGAAGTGTTACATCAGATAAAGTATTTTAAAAAGACATAGAATTCTATAAATTTACCCTTTTTTACCTTTAATAAATGGTTAAATTCTGTATGCAAAGGTTTATAAATATAGTTTGATTCTTTTTTATTATTGTCTAATCATTTAGCTATGTAATACCCAGTATATTCATTCTCAGTTTTAAGGTATTCCACCAGTTACTTCAATGTATAAAACTTTCTATTTCCTTTAGTCTTAAAGATAAACTGGATACACGCATACATACATTGGTGGACACATTAGCTCAAAGTTAGATATTAAAAAAAGGCATATCCTGACCAAGAGCACATGTGCTTTTCAGAAGGCAGAGTGCCATCTGGTGAAAGAGAAATCAACTAAGCATTGATTTAGCCTGTTCCCTGATGTTTGGCCAACCCAATTTCTTGATAAATCATGAAAAGCCTACCACGAACGCGTTTCGTGCTGTTGGCGGTCGTCAGCGTGTAGTAGGCTGTACCACATATATATGTGTCAAAATATCAGAAATATATAAATAAAATGGCCTGTGTGGGAGTACAAGGAAAGAGGGAAGATAGCCGAGTTAAAAAACAATCCCCTTGGTAAACAAGTGTCAAGTCTTCGTTCTCCCCTTTATCTTACTCAAATCGGTTTAAAAGCGGCTGGATTTGTAGGATCTAGGGATAGTTCTCACCGAGGTGGTCTCGACACCAGTTGTTCTAGGGTTGTTCTCGGATCTTCTATCTTTCCTCCCCGATCTATTTTCTCACCGGGCCGGCCTCTGGATCCTGTGTGTCCTTACCACCCATCACTCAACCACCACGACTGCTTCTAACCAACATGCCACACTATAGTCTTCCAACAGGATAAAACACATTACAACATTTATATAGTAAATACATATATATCCTATAAAATAAAATTTTCCCAGGTAAATTATATGTAGATTTCTGTGCACTTTCTTCCATTTACTGCAGTATTAGGCTCGTGACTATTTTTTAATTCTAATTTTTGAGTCACTAGAAAAATGCTTGTTATTAGAGCGTTTAGAAATTTTACTTTTTTTGTTAGCTTTTAGTCTTCACATTTTTGTGATGGCAGCTCTTAGTCGCTTAAAGGATTTCTTTCGGTGAAGATGAATTGGGTGATTGGAGAATGGAAAATCTCTGAAGTGGTGGGATGGCTCAATCTTTCAATTAAAGTTGTTTAAAGGAGGTTTGGTGAAGTCTACACTTTGAATCGATCAAATTCCACACAATCTACAATCAGAGTATGCTCAAAATTTCAAGACAGGTTGATTCAAACCTTTAGAGGAAGTTGACGGAGATAGGTACGGTTGATCAAAGATCAGGTCAAACAGAAAAATACCCACAAAAATCCAAATATTGCTTTATGACACATACAGCAAAGTGCCATAGAGACATGACAGCTCTCCGAAGCTAGTCTCTGCCGTAGGAACCCATATTTCACTAGGTCACTGGGAGAGGTTAATGGAAGAAAGCCAAAGATATACATTCACTTAGGTTTCATCACTAGAGAGTACGTTTGTAATGGTGTCGTGAACACCTCATATGGATCTTTTACAATGTTGAGTCAGCCTGTTGTGATCTGGAGAAATCGAAGAAATCAACCGACCAACATCAGGGGAAAAGACCGCAGTCCAGTTTCACGGTCTGTAGTTGTATATTTGCTGAACATGGCGTAGTAGAACGTGGAACACTGCCTGGTGACAGGTATCGAGGCCAAGTCATTCTGAATCCATCCATCTAAAAGCATTTCTATGTATAATATACATATGACAGACCACTGGGATCATGTAAAAGATTTCCTTGGAGAAGATATTCACCAGATGGAGTTGCCAGAGAATCTCCAGATCTGATTGAGCGTGTGTGATGTTTTAGAAAGACGAATTAAGCGGCGCTACCACACTTTCTCGAAATCTTCAGTTACAAAACTGTTCTTTTAGAATAGTAGGATTTGTTACCCCAGCCTTTTCTATCGATGCCCTAATTAACGCTGTGTGAAGCTTACATTGCTGTTGGGTAAAGTTTTCAACTAGCAATAATCGCGCCTCGAAAGATCCTCATTGGCTACGGTTTCACCTCTGCGCAATACATTGCTGTTGGGGGATGGTATCAATACTGATCCATTCCGAAGTAAAGGAACTAGACCCAAATTTTGAAGGTGCGTTTTTCCCCCTATTTTTATATTTTAGACAAATTTAAAATTGTTTATTCATTATATCTGATGTATTTTTTTTTTTTACTATTTTTTCATGGAGATATTATCATTAATTCATATGATATATACACAGAATATGTGCCGAGTAGAACAAATTGCGATAAAATCACAAGATTTGAGGAAATTTTATTTGAAGAAACATTCATCCAGAAGTTGAAGAATTGGCTATTGACGACCGTGCCAGTCCGTACCAGGATGTTGGCCCATTAGTTCTGGAAACGCTGTCTTTCCTTTTAAAAGGCGATGGCGCAATGGTGGTTTCTAAGCATTCGCCCGGTAGTTTAGTAATCAACTGAGAAGTGTCCCCCTTTCTGGTGGATCATTTGGTGTTTACTTTCCAGGCCTCATAGAGTCTATAGTTGGTTACAAGTCTGTAATTCTGTATGTCTGTATGCCTCCATATAACCCACAGTATAGCTAGATGGACACCAAGGATACCTCCATATAACCCACAGTATAGCTAGATGGATATCAGGGATGTATCCATATGACCCACGGGGTAGCTAGAGGCGACACCAGGGATGCCTCCATATAACCCACGGGATAGCTAGAGGCGACACCAGGGATGCCTCCATATAACCCACGGGGTAGCTAGAGGCGACACCAGGTATGCCTCCATATAACCCACGGGATAGCTAGAGGCGACACCAGGTATGCCTCCATATAACCCACGGGGTAGCTAGAGGCGACACCAGGTATGCCTCCATATAACCCACGGGGTAGCTAGAGGCGACACCAGGGATGCCTCCATATAACCTACGGGATAGCTAGAGGCGACACCAGGTATGTCTCCATATAACCCACGGGGTAGCTAGAGGCGACACCAGGGATGCCTCCATATAACCCTTGGGATAGCTAGAGGCAACACCAAGGATGCCTCCATATAACCCACGGGATAGCTAGAGGCGACACCAGGGATGCCTCCATATGACCCACGGGGTAGCTAGAGGCGACACCAGGGATGCCTCCATATAACCCACGGGATAGCTAGAGGCGACACCAGGGAAGCCTCCATATAACCCACGGGGTAGCTAGAGGCGACACCAGGGATGCCTCCATATAACCCACGGGGTAGCTAGAGGCGACACCAGGGATGCCTCCATATAACCCACGGGATAGCTAGAGGCGACACCAGGGATGCCTCCATATAACCCACGGGGTAGCTAGAGGCGACACCTGGGATGCCTCCATATAACCCACGGGATAGCTAGAGGCGACACCAGGGATGCCTCCATATAACCCACGGGATAGCTAGAGGCGACACCAGGGATGCCTCCATATTACCCACGGGGTAGCTAGAGGCGACACCAGGTATGCCTCCATATAACCCACGGTGTAGCTAGAGGCGACACCAGGGATGCCTCCATATGGCCCACGGGATAGCTAGAGGCGACACCAGGGATGCCTCATATAACCCACGGGATAGCTAGAGGCGACACCAGGGATGCCTCCATATGATCCACGGGGTAGCTAGAGGCGACACCAGGGATGCCTCCATATGATCCACGGGGTAGCTAGAGGCGACACCAGGTATGCCTCCATATAACCCACGGGGTAGCTAGAGGCGACACCAGGTATGCCTCCATATAACCCACGGGGTAGCTAGAGGCGACACCAGGGATGCCTCCATATAACCCACGGGGTAGCTAGAGGCGACACCAGGGATGCCTCCATATAACCCACGGGATAGCTAGAGGCGACACCAGGGATGCCTCCATATAACCCACGGGGTAGCTAGAGGCGACACCTGGGATGCCTCCATATAACCCACGGGGTAGCTAGAGGCGACACCAGGGATGCCTCCATATAACCCACGGGATAGCTAGAGGCGACACCAGGTATGCCTCCATATAACCCACGGTGTAGCTAGAGGCGACACCAGGGATGCCTCCATATGGCCCACGGGATAGCTAGAGGCGACCCCAGGGATGCCTCATATAACCCACGGGATAGCTAGAGGCGACACCAGGGATGCCTCATATAACCCACGGGATAGCTAGAGGCGACACCAGGGATGCCTCCATATAACCCACGGGATAGCTAGGCGACACCAGGGATGCCTCCATATGATCCACGGGATAGCTAGAGGCGACACCAGGGATGCCTCCATATGACCCACGGGGTAGCTAGAGGCGACACCAGGTATGCCTCCATATAACCCACGGTGTAGCTAGAGGCGACACCAGGGATGCCTCCATATAACCCACGGGATAGCTAGAGGCGACACCAGGGATGCCTCCATATGATCCACGGGATAGGTAGAGGCGACACCAGGGATGCCTCCATATAACCCACGGGAAAGCTAGAGGCAACACCAGGGATGTCGCCATTTAACCCACGGCGTAGCTAGAGGCGACACCAGGGATGCCTCCATATAACCCACGGGATAGCTAGAGGCGACACCAGGGATGTCGCCATTTAACCCACGGGAGAAGCGACATATGGCCGGGCAGATGTCCTTGATGTTGCCGCCTCCTCTCGGAAGGAAATTCGATCGAAGTGAACTTGTGACCCACTTAAGTTGTTTACGTTGTTTCAAGGAACGTATAAGAAGGTGGCTTCCAGGAATGCTATTCTGGGACTTCCATTCCACGTGTGGAAGTGGGTCGCTGGTAGATGCACGGGGCTTCCAATACGCAGACTCCTTCTGTTTACGCCACAGTGCTAGCTGTACTGCCTACATCACAACACCAGCTTTCTCTTTACAACAGGCTGTGCTTTTAGCATACGCTGAATACTCTAATGGAAGGTGAAGGTTTTCGCATCCAACCATTCATATTTTTCCAACACATCACCTCCCACTTGCACACCAGAAAAATATATCCGCCAAACTTCCATATCCTCATCGGAAAATCTCATGAATGTTATGACCGAGCTGCTTCTTCGAGCCGAAGTGTTAAAATAAAAACGATATTGTACCTGGAGTTTGAAACGTGAATTACTTCTTATATGCTACGACATCGTTCATGTCGTTTAGCATTACTATACTGCAGAAATATTGTAAACTACCATTCCTTGCTACAACCTTTTGTACGTTTCATCAGTCCCACAGTCTACAGAATTAATACATCCTAAGATCAATACTCCTGCTAGTCCTAAAAAGTCAATAGGTCTCCTTATTCACCGCCGAATCCTAAAACATCTGGGAAGAAGGTAGCTTACGTATCGAAGTACCTGTACGCCATCTTGCCATAGTAACGACATCCTGAATAGCTTGAAGAATATCGCTGACTCAACCATATGATCACTGCTACGCTACTGTCCAAATTCTCGAGCACATGTGTTGACTCGTCAATCCGATGGCATTCACATCACGAAGCACATGTGGAGTATGGAAAGCGCCTATGCATTCCAAACAACCACCACATCCGCCGTATGTCGTGAACCACAGAGACTATCCCATTGGAACACCAGATGTGTGCTATACCTGCCTGCTGAGAACTTCTGTGGAAATTAGTGCTCTTGTACATTTTAATAGATATGCGAGTGTTGCACGGTTCTTGGTATAGTATATTGTCTGGGATATATAAGAGCTTGGGGAGTTATTATGATGTACACAATAAGGAATAAATCATTTTTTGCCTGTAGTGTACCAGGTGAAAAAAGAACTCGGGTTTAAAACATATCGGATAAGATGGTCTTTCCTTAGATAAACTGGATCCCACATAAATTCTTTTGAAAACTCAAGAAAATCAAATCACGCGTACCTCTCTGGCTGTTGCCATTGTTGATATTTCAAGAGAAAGGGATAGGCTAACTTAGGAAAATACAAAAAATCAACTGAGAATTGATAAATTATTTTTCGAGAAAAGGTAGATAGCCATCAGCACTATTCAGCTGCACTATCAGGAGGAATTTCCCTTTTATTATATTATTCTATAACACTCCCTGATTCTTCTGTACTTTTAAACACTTTTCAAACATGCTATGGAAGAAATAGATAGGCTTTCGCCAGAACCAGAGGTTTAAACGGTCGAGGTATCAAGACTAAACTATAAGGTAATCCTAAAAAGTTCGTGTTTTTTTTTTTTAAACCTTGTTTTTCTTATTACTTGGCGAATAATATTATTGCGGCATATACATAATAATACATAATACAATTACTTTATACATAATACATAGGCATTATACATAACGGCGAATAATATTGGTATTTAAATTTTTAGCAAGTGTTTACTAACTTTTGGGACAACCTTGTAAAACTAAGTATCATAGCCTTAGTAGCGTAGAAGGGTTTGTACTCTACATAGAGTTTCCTAGGTGAATGTTAGAACTTCATTTGATAGTTCCCTAGTCAAAATGGACAAATAATAACTTGGGCGGAGGCTAAAAGGTAAGTTTATGGTCAAATTTAAGTCAAATGCTTGTAGAAGAGGTTTTGAGCTGTATATAAAGGCAACTTTACGTGACTCCACCTAAGTCCACAGTCCGTCGAAGTCATGAGAGGCGATCAAATAACGGGGGTCGCGAGATACAGGTGCTGCCATCTACTGGTGTGTTCTGGACATATTAAGCTGGCTTGGTGGCCCTGCCCGGTGTGCGAGAGCTAGGTCAGACACTGTCATGAACTGCCAGCTTTGTGTCACAAACTTTAAAAGAATCATTGGAGAAATGCACACTCTCTTCAATGCTTACTAGGTTCATTTTCGAATAGAAAGATTTCTCCATCTGGAGCCTCGGATAATTGCTAACCTTCTAGAATTCGATGTATCGGTCTGCAAGTTGGAGCATCGACACAAGTCAAGTCTATCTCGATGAAAGAACTCTCTACAATAGCACAGTGACGGAAGAGGCTTTTACAACCATATGAACAAGTCATGAATTTTGTGTCTTACAGATGATTAAACCTGCCACTATATATATGGTCAATAATTTGCTTCTAGGCGGACTTCTGTGGCAGCATATACCTGCCATGTCTTCAGCTTGTCCGGTGCCAAGCCGCGAAATATTTTGACAGATCCTAAGATGTTTTTGCCTGTCTGCGTTGAAATTTTGTATTAAAATTAATATTAATAATATTTATATGATATCTCTGAACGTTAATACCTTAAATTTTATGATTTATATAAAAATAAAAAAAAATTTAACGTAAATTATAAATCTTTAATACAAATATTTTGTCGTAAAGATAGAGCTGCCTGGCCGGCATTCATATTTATATTAAAGAAATGACACATCGGCCAGTTGGAGTTTTTTATTTTCTCAACGTTTCGACAAAAATCTTTTGTCTTCGTCAGAAGTAAATAAAATAAAACATCTATCAAGGCGTTAAAAATAAGATCAACAGTACCTACAAGTTCGATTAGCCACTATATGTGAAGGAAGACAGGCAGTGCGCTTACAGTACAAGTAATTTCATTTTTTTAAAATATAAATACAAATATTTTGCTTAAAAACATTGGGGTCTGTAGATATTTTCACAATTTTACTATTCCAAAGGGCCAACAAAAGTTGTAATATGCTGGTACACTGTGGAATACCGAATCATCAGAAAACCCACCAATTGGCACATTTATAGTGAGATAGGCGAAGTAAAAGGTTTAGTTTCAAATTAAATTTTTGGGTTCCGTTACTTTTCACAGGGGGATAGAACACCCAACAAAATACTACTATGCGGCAAAATAAATATTTGTTATAGAATTCGGTTTATTGAATTTGTTTTCAGTGAGTAAATATGATTGACTGCGTGTATTTAATTGAAACCAGAATAGAAGCAGCCCAAACTTCCAAATGTGTCTCTATTATCCGAACTTTATAAAGTCCAGGAGGAAAATTTGCTGTTGTAATGTGATTCAATCTGGTCACTCTGACGGATTATCACTGAGTTTCTTGAAGTAAACACCACGTGACTGGCAATGACGCCATTGGTTGGCGAAACCATTCAGTCTGGTTGCTATTGCAGCCTTCCTGACAAACTGAGGTATAGTTCAAACCTTGCAGAGTGACCAATACTGTAGTGGGAACAGCTACAAACCAAGTTCAACCATTCCATAAGATCAACAATACCTACAAGTTCGATCAGCCACTATATATGAATGGAGACAGGCAGTGCGCTTACAGTACAAGCAATTTCGACCCTCTAATTGTATTATTATTATGGCCAATATATAGTACCATATAGCTTGCTTTGTAGAGGAGCGTTTGGCTGTTAGGATGTTATACAAAGGGCTGTGTCACATGTTCCTAGCATCAATGATATCATGATTAAGGCACGTAATATGCTTCAAGTATAGTGATCCATGTTTCAACATCTACTATGTATTATACATAGTATTGCCAGCTAGCGCTGAATATTGTGTGTCATTTTTACCTCAACTTTTTATTATTATTTTATATACAAGGGTGTCCCAAAAGTTCATAAACACTTGCAGAAAAATTGAAATATCAATATTATTCTCCATAATATTATTCGCCGTTATGTATAATGCCTTTGTATTATGTATAAAATAATTGTATTATTAGGTATTCGCCGTAATAATATTATTCGCCGTTATGTATAATGTCTTTGTATTATGTATAAAGTAATTGTATTATTATGTATTCGCCGTAATAATATTATTCGCCAAGTAATAAGAAAAACATGAACTTTTGGGACAACCTCATAATATTTATTTTCTAATAAAAAAAAAATCCGAGTTAAAATTGGTCAAACATTGTATAGCTAAGATAATATTGTCATACACGGTAAATATATTTAATTTGTGTAATACTATTTATTAGAAGCTCGACCTAATCAGCATTACCTATGTATCGACATGTAAGAAATCTCATTAGATACTGTCGATTTATGCCACAGAAATCCCCGGGTTTAAATTCTACTTGGCTCTTTCATCAGGTTATTCTTATTCTCAGGTTCTGGTTTAAAGGTGGACCGTCTACAATTTCCACAATCTACACAAAGACTAAGATAGTGACACGGTGAGATATTGGTCTTCGTAAATCTATTTAGAATTGGTTTGAAAATATTATTACAAGAGAATAAATTGCCAGACATCATTTCGAAGATGGAATCAAAGCTGACGGCGACATGTTTCTTTGTGCGGTATAATCATGGCAAGTTTTCGGACTATGACATAGACATTATACATAACGGCGAATAATATTGGTATAGTTAAACCTGTCTATAGTGCCCCCTCTAAATAGCGCCTTCCTCTCTATAGCGCCCGATTTTAAACATTAAAATGAAAACATTTTACATTAAAAGTGACCTGTCTATAACACCCCCTCTCTATAGCCCCCTATTTTGATGAGTTCCAAGAGGGAGCGCTATAGACAGGTTTAACTGTATATCAATTTTTTTGCAGGTGTTTTCGAACTTTTGTGACAACCTTGTAAAACTAAGTATCATAGCCTTAGTTAGTAGTGTAGTAGGGTTTGTTCTCTACAATAGTTTTCTAGGTGAATGTTAGAACTTCATTCGATAGTTCCCTAATTAAAATGGACAAGTAATAACTTGGGCAGAGGTTAGAAGTTATTATGGTAAAATTAAGTCAAATGATTGTGAGAGGTTTTGAGATGTGTAGGAAGGCAACTTTATGTGACTCCACGTAAGTGCACAGTCTGGTGAAGTCATGAGTACGATCAAATAATCTAGTTTCTTGTATAGTAGCCTGTTGAAAGACGCCATAGTCTGAAAGCCTGCCAAGATTATACCCCACAAATAAACTTGTCACTATTAGCTTTGATTCCTTTTTCGAAAAATCTTATATTCAAGTTTTTGCAAATTATAATCATCATAGTATTATAACATTATAGTCTTATTGGTCGATATTTCCTATAGTTTAGGGTTTTATTTCTCGGTGCTTTATAATATGGGTTTTAATTTCTGAATTCATAGATCTGGTTTTAATGCTTTGACGGCCCCAAAGTTTTAGCATCGATATTGCGTACATATATTTTGATAATTTGTTCTCCGGATGTATGGCCCTACATATGTAAATACAGACAATATTTTTAAAAAGGCCCCCCATGTATATAATTTTATATTTTTAATCTTTTAATTTGCAAAAGTTTTTATTTTTAGACTTTTATGAATTCTTTATATATACAGATACATGATGATTTGCATATATTTCAGAAAATGGTGTATGTATATAAGTAGAACTAGGATTTAAAGTAATCATTCCCCTGAAGAGAGAAGTCATTGAAATGTCGGGAGTTAAACTATTGGTTGATGTGGCTGTGTTTTTTCTCTGAATTATAGTCTTTAATATGAAAGATCTGAAATTGGAAATCTTGTTCTTCAATCCGGCAGTTCATAAATTGTTCTTGCGTTCCTTTATTTATATTTGCGGAAGAGCGATTGCTCGAAGCATATTATATATTTATAATTTATATATATTTATAATTATATGTAATTCTGCTATCCCCTAAAAGCTTAAGTCCATAGTTCATCTAAAATACCCATTCGAAGAGTCAAGCATCAGTATCACTATAAAAGGAAGTTCCAAAAATGCAATATAACAGCGGTATGGTAGATTAAACTGGCGAAACCGCTGGGAGGGTTCACCACTGATGAGCCAGGCCCTCCCTATAATTTTTCCATTGCAGTAAGGGCAGTAGAAATTGTTTTATTTTAAAAAGAATATTACGCGTCTAAAATAGTTTTGTAATTTGATGATTTAAATGTGTTTGTCTATTCTTATGGATGACCCCTACGTGCCAATAAAATAAATGGCTCCCGTATTTAATTATTGAAATACTATTGAAAAACATCTTAATCGTTTTATTACTGATTAACCAAAATTTCACTCTACTAACTCATTTTTCTTAGAAACTCCGCCTTTGCCGGTCCCAAGCCCGGATGAAAAAGGAGGAGGGGAAGCAGTAACAAGGAGTAACAAGCTCGGTAAAAAAACCTGGGCTCAGCTGGCCAGGCTGATAGTACCCTGTAAGGGCTCCTGATCCAGGGATACAGGAGCGGCTGCACATGGCGTCTGTTCCTCATAACAGAGGCGGCCATTTCTTTTGGAGCTAAGTAGGCCTGTCACTGAGTAGTGCTCCCAGTCTTAACGACAAACGCATTCTAAAACAATATCCCTAACCTACCAATATACAACAGACAAGCCATCTATTCCGTTAAATGTAATCATTGCAATAATATATACGTTGGAGAAACAGGCAGGTCAGTTAAGGACAGAATCAATGAACACAATTGAAATATAAAAAACAAAGACAATAGATCACTTATTTTTCAACACATCGAAACAACAGCCGAACCAAAAACTTACTACACCAACATAAATAATAAACATAAAAGACTAATCCTTGAAGCCATAATATCCACGAAACACCAGAGCATTAATAGACATCCCAGAAGTATACAATAGTTTAATACACAACCCCGATACATAAAACTACATTCCAGATAAGCAATAGTATATTTCTCACTTGTTTTGTATATATAAAATATAAAATTTAACTCAGGCATAAAATATTCATGTTAATTAAAAAATCTTTTGCACATTTTAAAATATGTAAATAACATACCATATATAAATAATAGCTAAAAACTGTGATTCATTTCGTCTTACACACTCCTGTCGAAGGGTTTACGATATCCGAAAGCTCGAGATATTATTTATGAAATAAAGAAACTTATCCTCGGAGTTTTCATGTGTTACTGAAACGCATTCTACTTCACTCAGTCATGATGGTTGCTCTTCAAGCTTGATACCCTAATATGATTGAGTGGAGATAAGAAAGAAGAAAAATATTTTCCTCAGAATCGGTATATAAAGCCTTGCAAAAGGCAAATTTCATAGTAGAATATTGAACATCTACCAGGAAATTTATTGTTAAAAAAAAGCGCAAGACAATTCTTAAGTACAATTTCAAAGCAGACGAAAAGTCCTACCGATATATTCTGCACGATCCTAATTTGCGTGAAGAGTTTTTGAAAAATACAAATAATTTATATTTAAATTTTAAAAGTTTATCTAAAACTTACCGAATATATTCCTGAAGATTGCATTTTTCTCTTTTGTTCCATAAATTTTAGCTCGCCTGAAACAAATTAAAGGGATTAAAATACAGATTAAAGTTTTTTTTGTTCAAATAACAATTAAAAAATAAAAATACCGACTCTAATTTTATGGAAATATTTATTTTAATCGATATATAGTTTTTCTAAAGAATCAAATATTTAGAAGTTATAATTTTAAGTGTCACAAATATTAAAATTGTTTTGAAATCACAGAATAAAAAATATATAATTTATTTTACTGAAAAATATCCTTGGGGAATCGATTATAACTGCATTAACAAATTTGGTTTGTTTTCACACACATGCAAATACATTCCCCACTTGTATAAACCATAGAACATCGGTAAGTATGTATATACATATAAAAAATAGTACGTATGTGATATTGTATTGGGATGAGTTGCATAAATTATTAAAAAAGGGATCGCCTTTTCGTGCAACTGAAAGTTTCTGATGGTTTGCGCCATCTATCTTTTAATTAATCTATATTTATTCCGATAGATGGCGCAAGCCATCAGAAACTTTCAGTCGCACGATAAGGAGATTCATTTTTTCATAAATTATGCATGTACAGTTAAACTTGGATAATTCGAAGCCCAAGGAAAAAAAAAAATCAAATTATCCAAAAATTCGAATTAGAAACGGAAATTCTAGGGACCAAGATAAATAATCGATAATACAATATAATGCGGCCTATGATTGTAGAACAACGTTTGACAATTTTACCTCAAATGTTTCTTTTGAACGAAAAATCGTAATTTATTTTAAGGAGAAATAATGATTATTTCTAACCTTAGGGATGAAGTATGAAAGGATGAATTGTAAAGAGTAATGATGAACGGAAAAATAAAGTGTCCAGGGATGGGACATGGCATCTGCCCGGTAAGCGGAACACTGTGGGTTCATTTCCCATCCCTGGACACTTTATTTTTCCGTTTATCATTACTCTTCACAATTCATCCTTTCATACTTCATCCCTAAGCTTAGAAATAATCGTTATTTCTCCTTAAAATAAATTACGATTTTTCGTTCAAAAGAAACATTTGCGGTAAATTTGTCAAACATCGTTCTATAAATAATCAAATTAAAGACATTCAAATTACCAAGTTCTACTAGGTGTGGTAAATACCATACGGTGTTATAACAGTATGGTGCGAAGGGAAGAGAAAGATGGAGTCCGATAATTTTTATTGAGTTATCAGAGGCAAGAATAGATCATTGTCAGAGAGACCTTGGATACAAGGTTAGTTCCATAAATGGCCGGCAGATGGCATTTCTACTTCAATTTGTTACTGCCGTCGTAACAAGGGTTCTGTATGTAGCATTCACAAGTATGACCTGGCTCTTGAAGTGATAGAGCTTCGTTTATAGAGTTGGTTAGTGTATCGAGTAGCTTTTCTATTAACGGCTTCTATGATGAAAGGAAAAACTTCTCTGAGCACAATCAATTATGTAATATAAAAAAAAATATTGACATGGACCCAAAGCAGCAGCTTTATACACCCAAGATAGTGGACATTGCGACTGCCCTGATAGAGATACATGGGGACATCTGAGGCTCTTCATTGGACACGACAACAACAACAAAATCAATCGTTATAATCTAGTCCGACCTCCAATGAGGAACCGTCACCATACCATGGTCTCTCATAGGAGGTTGCATAGCACTATAGCGTACTTCCAGATGACCCATTAATGTACTAAATTCCTCAGGACTAGTATACTACCGTTTCTATCCTATTACTACAAACACTTTATTCGGGAATAATTTAAAAACCTTCATATTAGGATCAAACTTAGACAAATATTTGTTATCATAATAATTATGTTGCAAATGTAATCTATACTTAGTTTATACATCTGCAAAACTATAAAAGCCACGAATATAACAGGGAAAAATGACAATAGAACAAAACAAGTATCTATAGAAACTATAGACAGCTTCACTCGCAACACATAATAATAAATTAAGAAAAAGATATATTCTGATCATGCATTCTTAATTCATCTACCTGATCCCTGTACAATTTCACCTTTCACACCATAAAATAAGTTTCTACAAAAGTAGAAGTTAAGCCATATTTCCATATTCCTCTTAAGCTCAAAGGTCTATACATTTTATCATCAATTTTTCACATAACCGCTTTAAGAACAGAACTTGGACATACTTAGCATGGTAGCCTAACAAACGAAAGTTCTCTATTTGAAGTTATATATGTATCTGCTAATATATATTACAACGTTTGAAAACTATATCTCTGATATAGGTTAGATACCTCGTTAAACCTTCAACTTCAACTGTTTACCGCTCTACCATGACGCAAAGAAAACAAAAAGATCAATGATACAATACATCAATCAGTCTTATATCTCAACTGCCAATCAACCACAGCTATCCTCAAGATTGTGCGGCACAGAAGACTTTTGTCTCAACCAAAGATTTATAGAATTCCATATATAGTTCCATAGAGAGTATTTAAATACAGACGAACTTGGATAATTCGAAGCCCAAGGGACCAAAAATATTTTTGAATTATTCAAAAATTCGAATTCAAAACGGATATTCTATTTATAGGAAATTCTAGAGCTAAAAAGTTAAATATTCGAATTAAAGACTTTCTCGAATTAATTATCCAAATTCTACTGTATTAGCAACATATAGGTAACTCAGGCTTCTGGCGCTTATCCATAGATCGATAAATTAAGATCATAAACAAAATTATAATCTTTAGAAAATTTGCTGTGAAAAGATATTGACCATTTGAGTACAGGTCATCTAATCCTGGCTATTCACACATGGTCAAATGAAATATAGAGATGATCCTCTACCATCCAGACAATTATTTTTTGTCTCGGTCATTTTTTATGTAGCCCTGCTCCGTAAGTTAAAACTAAACGCTGAAAGACTTAATAACCTAAAATAACACAGGAGGGTCGGTGGAAGGATGGTCTAAACCATTAGTTTTCGACCGCTACAACCCGGGTTCGATTCCCGCAAAGAGTACTTTTTCTGATTTAAAAAAATGCTCCAATGACCTCCGATTCTTGGGAAAGTCCAATCCCACGAGTGAGTGTAAGTAACCAAACGGGACTCTTTGGCACATTTGTAAATGCAAAAGTCGAACTGCTTTTCGTGTGTGTAGACATGTGGTCCACTTACAGTAAAGGCAGTCGTCTACTTCTACCCACCATGAATATCACCATTGACTGTACCACGTGTACTAGGGATAAGAAGAAAAAAACATTTTAGGAACTGATTTTAGAAGTTTTCCTAATTGATTCTCCGACCTATTTTGATAGTTAATTAAAACCGTAATTAGGGTCTTAGCAGCGTTCTCTGTAGATACGTTTGGCAGCTGTTCTCCTTGAAGATGACTTGCACAGGCAGCTTGTCCACAAAGTCGGCGATGGACTTTTATACCAGCCACTTTCATTACTCACTCCAGGTTAGTTCTCTGTGGAGCTGCCCTTTCACTATGAAGATAACCTACAAAAATTACAATCGTTCCCCACGTCGAAATTTACATTTGTTTGCTATTCCAATATCTAAATTATAATCAATATTATTTCTTTTTCAAAAGAAATGTGTGTTGTCTGATGAAGGAAGGTCTTACTCTTTGTTTTCACCGAACTTTTAGCTCCACTTTACATATTTCCACCAATGTCTTCCCTAGGCTTAATATTAATTTCTTGAAAATAGTACAAATGTGAAATTGTACTGATATCAAGTTGATAAAGGAATATCCTGATCGTGCAACTAAAGGTTACTAATGGCTTGCACCATTTGTTGGAATAAATATCTCAACTATAATTGTTGATTTTAATTATTACAGAATTGGTCAAATATAATTAATCTATTTATGAATCATCCCTTTCGTTACTACAGGAAATATGTAGCAAACCTCTTTTTATTTGAAAAAACGTGTTCCTTAGAATAAAGTCCCTAAATTGGACCTGAAATGAAAAATAGTAAATTTAAATTCGAAAATACTATAAAGTACTCTCAGTGATTCGCATGGATTTGTGTCAAGAACCTCTGAGGTAAGTTCCAGCCCAGACGTGCCCAGTCCCGTCAGTAGGATGTCCCAGACGTGTCCAGTCTCGTCAGTAGGGTGTTCCCAGCCCAGGCTGCCCATTCCCGTCAGTAGGGTGTCCCAGCCCAGGCTGCCCAGTCCCGTCAGTAGGGTGTCCCAGCCCAGGCTGTTCAGTCCCGTCAGTAGGGTGTCCCAGCCCAGGCTGCCCATTCCCGTCAGTAGGGTGTCCCAGCCCAGGCTGTTCAGTCCCGTCAGTAGGGTGTCCCAGCCCAGGCTGTCCAGTCCCGTCAGTAGGGTGTCCCAGCCCAGGCTGTTCAGTCCCGTCAGTAGGGTGTCCCAGCCCAGGCTGCCCATTCCCGTCAGTAGGGTGTCCCAGCCCAGGCTGCCCATTCCCGTCAGTAGGGTGTCCCAGCCCAGGCTGTCCAGTCCCGTCAGTAGGGTGTCCCAGCCCAGGCTGCCCAGTCCCGTCAGTAGGGTGTCCCAGACGTGCCCAGTCCCGTCAGTAGGGTGTCCCAGCCCAGGCTGCCCATTCCCGTCAGTAGGGTGTCCCAGCCCAGGCTGCCCATTCCCGTCAGTAGGGTGTCCCAGCCCAGGCTGTTCAGTCCCGTCAGTAGGGTGTCCCAGCCCAGGCTGTTCAGTCCCGTCAGTAGGGTGTCCCAGCCCAGGCTGCCCTTTCCCGTCAGTAGGGTGTCCCAGCCCAGGCTGCCCATTCCCGTCAGTAGGGTGTCCCAGCCCAGGCTGTTCAGTCCCGTCAGTAGGGTGTCCCAGCCCAGGCTGCCCATTCCCGTCAGTAGGGTGTCCCAGCCCAGGCTGCCCATTCCCGTCAGTAGGGTGTCCCAGCCCAGGCTGTTCAGTCCCGTCAGTAGGGTGTCCCAGCCCAGGCTGCCCATTCCCGTCAGTAGGGTGTCCCAGCCCAGGCTGTTCAGTCCCGTCAGTAGGGTGTCCCAGCCCAGGCTGCCCATTCCCGTCAGTAGGGTGTCCCAGCCCAGGCTGTTCAGTCCCGTCAGTAGGGTGTCCCAGCCCAGGCTGCCCAGTCCCGTCAGTAGGGTGTCCCAGCCCAGGCTGTTCAGTCCCGTCAGTAGGGTGTCCCAGCCCAGGCTGTTCAGTCCCGTCAGTAGGGTGTCCCAGCCCAGGCTGCCCAGTCCCGTCAGTAGGGTGTCCCAGCCCAGGCTGTTCAGTCCCGTCAGTAGGGTGTCCCAGCCCAGGCTGTTCAGTCCCGTCAGTAGGGTGTCCCAGCCCAGGCTGCCCAGTCCCGTCAGTAGGGTGTCCCAGCCCAGGCTGTTCAGTCCCGTCAGTAGGGTGTCCCAGCCCAGGCTGCCCAGTCCCGTCAGTAGGGTGTCCCAGCCCAGGCTGCCCAGTCCCGTCAGTAGGGTGTCCCAGCCCAGGCTGTCCAGTCCCGTCAGTAGGGTGTCCCAGCCCAGGCTGCCCAGTCCCGTCAGTAGGGTGTCCCAGCCCAGGCTGTCCAGTCCCGTCAGTAGGGTGTCCCAGCCCAGGCTGTTCAGTCCCGTCAGTAGGGTGTCCCAGCCCAGGCTGCCCAGTCCCGTCAGTAGGGTGTCCCAGCCCAGGCTGTTCAGTCCCGTCAGTAGGGTGTCCCAGCCCAGGCTGCCCAGTCCCGTCAGTAGGGTGTCCCAGCCCAGGCTGTTCAGTCCCGTCAGTAGGGTGTCCCAGCCCAGGCTGCCCAGTCCCGTCAGTAGGGTGTCCCAGCCCAGGCTGCCCAGTCCCGTCAGTAGGGTGTCCCAGCCCAGGCTGTCCAGTCCCGTCAGTAGGGTGTCCCAGCCCAGGCTGTCCAGTCCCGTCAGTAGGGTGTCCCAGCCCAGGCTGTTCAGTCCCGTCAGTAGGGTGTCCCAGCCCAGGCTGCCCAGTCCCGTCAGTAGGGTGTCCCAGCCCAGGCTGTTCAGTCCCGTCAGTAGGGTGTCCCAGCCCAGGCTGTCCAGTCCCGTCAGTAGGGTGTCCCAGCCCAGGCTGTTCAGTCCCGTCAGTAGGGTGTCCCAGCCCAGGCTGCCCAGTCCCGTCAGTAGGGTGTCCCAGCCCAGGCTGCCCAGTCCCGTCAGTAGGGTGTCCCAGCCCAGGCTGCCCAGTCCCGTCAGTAGGGTGTCCCAGCCCAGGCTGTTCAGTCCCGTCAGTAGGGTGTCCCAGCCCAGGCTGTTCAGTCCCGTCAGTAGGGTGTCCCAGCCCAGGCTGTTCAGTCCCGTCAGTAGGGTGTCCCAGCCCAGGCTGCCCAGTCCCGTCAGTAGGGTGTCCCAGCCCAGGCTGTTCAGTCCCGTCAGTAGGGTGTCCCAGCCCAGGCTGCCCAGTCCCGTCAGTAGGGTGTCCCAGCCCAGGCTGTTCAGTCCCGTCAGTAGGGTGTCCCAGCCCAGGCTGCCCAGTCCCGTCAGTAGGGTGTCCCAGCCCAGACTGCCCAGTCCCGTCAGTAGGGTGTCCCAGCCCAGGCTGCCCAGTCCCGTCAGTAGGGTGTCCCAGGCTGCCCAGTCCCGTCAGTAGGGTGTCCCAGCCCAGGCTGCCCAGTCCCGTCAGTAGGGTGTCCCAGGCTGCCCAGTCCCGTCAGTAGGGTGTCCCAGCCCAGGCTGCCCTTTCCCGTCAGTAGGGTGTCCCAGCCCAGGCTGCCCAGTCCCGTCAGTAGGGTGTCCCAGCCCAGGCTGCCCAGTCCCGTCAGTAGGGTGTCCCAGCCCAGGCTGCCCAGTCCCGTCAGTAGGGTGCCCCAGCCCAGGCTGTCCATCCCATCAGTAGGGTGTTCCAGCCCAGACCTGCCGAGGTTCACCAGCAGCAACACAACTCACCCGGTTTCATAATGGCGTTGACGCATTTCCGCCCAAACTTCCTTATTGAAATATGACCCTTTCCTTCTCCACTTTCCCCGCGGCACTTTTCCTGTTCTATTGTCGTTGAAACTTATGTAACTTGTCTGTGGATCCTTGTCGCGATGTTGGCTCTAGGCACGAGAGAATAAGCTTCCTGGGGGTCCCGAAGTTGCACAGCAAAGGTATGGTCACAATTGATCTCGAATAGTCTTCCTTGATAAAGTGGTTGATGTGGCCGAGTTGATGGGCAGCTCAGCAGAATTCACAACTTTGGGGAGTTTCAAGAATCCCTGCCGGCCAGCATCCAGCAGTACAGTAAACACTTGATTGAAATGTCCATTCTTCCTCCACAATATCGGATTCAAACTTGAGGTCAACTCAAGTCTCCTGGAGTAACTTCAGCCTATTCAATATTATTTCGGTTGAAAGGGGGAATTTCGCCTTATTAGTTTACATTGAGCCGAATCGGGAACAGTGTTCGTTTACCAATCAAATGATACGAAAGAATTCAATACTGCCGTATCAAGTTTAACTCTACACTTTGTTGCTAAACAAAAATTATGATCCATTGTTTGCCAATTTTTTCAGGATTTCCAAGTTAATTCTATTAGTCCTTCAAACCTTGTGTGTGGTCATTAAGTAATAAAAATGGTACGTCTATTTTACTTCTATTTCTATTATGTGTGTGCTATTTTTTACTGTTATACATAATGAAAAAAATATATAGAGCTCAATCTCAGGACCCTACTAGAGATTTCATCAGTTTGATATCCAGCAGAGAAACTTGTACAATTTCGGGAGAGAAGACACTACGATACCATCAAAAATATTAGCCATAGAAAGAAAGATCTGAGGAAAAGGTATACTACCACCCATCAACCAATGTTTTATTATTATTATTATTATTGTTATTATTATCCCTAGTACACGTGGTACAGGCCATGATAATCATTTTGGGTAGAAGAAGGCGACTTTTTTTACTGTAAATGCACCATATGTCTACTACACATGTGAAAAGCAGTTAGACTTTGCACTTACGTATGTGTTGTACTCAACCAATGAGAAGCAAAAAAAAAACCAACAGACTGTCTACAATAATATTGTATGTAGCTAGAATTTGAAAGTCTATTCTATGAAAGTGTGTTTGGCGAAATGTTTTAATATAATCAATGTGTGAAAATTAAGAAAAGCATAAAAAAGTAAAAAAGAAAGAAAAGTTAAAGTTGGATGTGGCTATCCAAAATGTGAACTATCTCGAGGAGAAGTCGGGGCTATAAGTACGTGGCAAAAATAGCCACCGCGGCGTGAAGGAAAGAAAGTTTAAACAATTTAAATCTTGTTACAGATGGTTACGCCTTCAGTTCTGGGAGCTCGGCCAACACATTCTGGAAATATCACTGAACAGATTCTACTGCTAGTCATATTCGTTTGTTGCCTCTCTTAATAGAATATAGAAATATCGAGAATCGTGCGGATGTAGTTGGGAGTGTGTGGAACTCTACGAGTTTCAAGTTTCCTCTACCATTTCAACTATTTGGTGAATAAAATCTCATTTGGCGGACACTGCAGAATCCATCAAACCTGAGTCTAGTATCTAGATATTGAGTATCCAGTACATGCTGTCATTAAAGACCTTCAATAAACTGCATTTAAAGATCAGTTTGGAATTCCTACGATACTTTAGACATGTAGAAATATGTTTCTTTTACTGATCGAAATTTTCGCTATCATAACAGAAGCTAAAGGAAATAGACCAAACAAATGTCATCATGGGGAGAGTAATTCCAGGTGAAGGCCAAATTAAAATAGAAAAGATGAAATTTGTTAGAGCGCAGGTAGAAATTAGCGGAAAGAAGTAGAAAACATAGAGCAATGAAAGCTAATAAAAATGGATTCATACCTTGTATAAGTGAACTACCAACCAAGGATTGGAGAAGGTGTTAAGTCCACAATGTTTCCATAACTTTCAATCTCATTCTGTCCAGTTTGACTCCACAGGATTGACACGTTCGGTAAGAACCTGGCGTCAGTGAATTCAGCGACAAGATACAAGGATCAAGTTCGACCGTCTTGAGCTGCGGCGATCCAAGGGCGCGGCACAGACGAGACCGGACGCACGCAAGATCCAGCACGTGCGATCGATGATTGGATGACGACATATGAGGAAACACGTGACCTCCAACTCACCCATGTGACCACCTCTTAGTCATAAGGTGTTAGAATCGTTGCGCCGAAGTCCTAATTTCCATTTTAAAATTTCTACCATCGTCGACCCTATCTGGTATTACATGTTCCACCTGGTAGAAGTGTTTATGTGGTGTGTACATAGGGCGAGTCTCTAACAACTTCTCAACCAACTTTTCCAAGATTAGCATTAAGTGCCTCATGAGATGTCAACAAAAGAGATTATACTATTTTAGATAGTGCACTGGAAATTTATTTCTAATAGCTTAGTGTTCGAAAAAAAAAGACTAATCCTTTGGTTTTAATCCCAAAGAATTATACGGCTTAACTAGAATTAATCCCTGGCTCAAACCTGGAGCCTACACCACGTTACCCCTCGCCTGCTCCAACTGCAGACGCCCAAGAGTGCTGGCAGCAAGTTGAAGTATGGTATTTTAAATGCTAATTAAATGTATATTTTTCTATGATATATCATCTTAATGACAGCTTGAAGAATTTTACTATCTCGTATTTGGATTCACAAGTCTTAAGCTGCCATTCTACCTGGGGAAAGGCTTTTGGCGACTTCTAGAAGCACCATCATTGCTTTACACCCAAGCAGTTTTTGAATGCACTTTGAAATTGATCTGATATCTAAGAATTGAGCTGAGAGGTCTGTAAACTTACAGATCTGTAAACTATGTAAATATCTCAAGAAGAATCTAGCTTGAATGTACAAACAGAAAGTCAACGACCGTGCGATGTAGGAATCTACCGACACTCGCGGGCAGCATGGAACAATGGGACAGAGGACACAGAAGAATTACATCATTTCTTGCCAATTTCGCGGACAACTCAAGGCTAAGTTGGTGATTGTTCTCTAACATTGTCTCATAGTGGGCGTGCCGGGTCCTTCCTTTCCTTGGGACACGAGCAGTTCTTCCTATACTGGGTGCGTCATTGCGTCCCCAGGGTATTCTTATTCCATGTGTGCCGGTAGAGGATGACAATTCTGGGTTACCAGTAAGTAGAGTAGTGGAAGTAGGAATGGAGAGAAATATTGACGCTAATCTAAGTAAACGGGAGATAGGATAATTAAGATCAAGGTCATTAGCAAAGTTTATATAGTTAAGAGGTAAAATAGAGTCAATATATTGCACACTGTGCAATAAATTGATAAAGAGGGAGCAATCTCTCGAAATATTTTGAGAAAAAAATTGTTGTTGTTTTTTTTTCTTTTACAGATCCAGGTACGCCCTTTTTATATAAACTTATTTGATAGATCGTCTTTTGACTCAAAATAGAGTCAGGTTTGCCCAGAGGTTATGTAAATATGAGTTAGCAAGAGAAATATAGGTAGAGCATATGTAGATAGGAAGTAGGATCGAAAGAATTACAGTTATCTAAGTAAATGTACATGGTAGATAGGTCAAGGTTAGCCGAGGAGATGGGAGTTATATATAAAGCGTCAAGGTTAGCAGAGTATATAAATAGATGGGAAGTAAAATATAGTCAGGTTTGGCAGAACATATGTAGATGGGGGGGGTAAAAATAGAGATAAGATTGGCAGGAGCATATGTAGATGGGGAGTATTCAGGGTTGGTAGAGTTGAAGGGCTGAAATGAAAGAGGCTGAAAGTTAGCAGAGAGAAGATAAATGGAACACCTTGTGATATTCTAAGTAGATAGGAAATCTGCAGATGAGAGATCTCTTCAAACGAAGACATCTGGAAAGTAGGTAAAAGAACATCAGGAGAAGAATGGGGCAGTAGAAGCAGCCAGGAAGTCGTGAATCACAAGCCGGAAATCACCCCCTACCACAGAAATAGCATGTTTACTGTCGTGACGTCATCAAACACGTGACCTCGAGCTCAGTGTGGGTTTGTGTTTGTTCCTCAACTGACGCGCATTATTTGGCCTTCTGTCAGTTTGTATCGGTTGACAATCGTCTGCAAACTATGGCAAGAAACACCATCTGGACGCCTAAAGTACGGCATACACAAATTTTTGTAACAATAATAAAAGGAAACTGTCTTTTGGTCAAAAACATTAGTTTTCAATAAATAATATTCAATGAAATCACTGCGAAAATCATAAGTGTAGTAAGAAAATAGAGTTCTGAATTTTCCAGTTTGGTGAAAAATTGTAATTATTTCTAGAAATTATTCAACCTATATCAAATTGACCTGAAATACTCGCTATGAAAATATAAAATACTTTTAAAATTTATTTTAAGGTTTTGCTAATTGATTCTTTGAGTTGACAGAAAAAAGGCCTAGATTATTATTATTATTTTTTTTTTGGCATTCCAACTTCCATTCGAGTTATAATAGGGTTATATTTTGACTTTTAAATTAATTTTTGATGATGCAAATAAAATATATACGTGTCTGGTGTTTCTAGCGAGTACACGAATCTGACTGGTAAGAATTTTTACAACACTAGCCACGGTAAACTCAGAGAGCCCGCTTGAAGGCCATTGGTTTTGGCCTATGCCACTTGGAGTGTCTCCATAAGATCCTACGAGAACATTTGTCGTCCTTGGAATGTGCCAAAGAGGCGAGAAGTGGGACATTTGGAGACATTTCAAAGTCAGAATATTGAAGAGCATTACACAGGGATGTGTCTTTGGCTTTGTCAACAACGGATTCACAATTCTAAAATAAAAATTTAAACTTTTTCAGCATTTTACAACACAATAATAGATGGAAAATACAGTAGGATCATAATTATCCATATTTTAGGCTATGGTATCTCTCATGGAATCTTAATAGACAATTACAGTAGAACCTCCATGAGAGAACACTCGCGCTAGAGAACACCCCTCTACAAAAAGGTTTTCATTTGTAAAATGATCATTTTTACAATTTAACAACTCTCCAGTAAAAGGACACCTCTCCCTAAAGAACATTTTAGCTCTTCAATTAGGTGTTGTCATTTACAGGGAGTTAATTATATAATAAATTGGTTTTTAAAATATACGCAATTGTAGTTCAATCTAATCAATATAAAGTTCATATTTTCAAATTAAATATTTCAACCCCTCACACACAATACTTTTGCAAACATCGAAATTTAAACTCCTCTGAAATCTATTATGTGTTTACTATTGCACATTGTGTAAGGTTTCAGATGTCAACTGAGATTATAGTCAATATTTTGTATTGTAAATTAAATTTATAAATTTAATTGCCACCTATCGATAGAATTTGTAACAAATAAACTGGCAATGTGTTTCTTTTCAATAATATCATCAAACACTATATTGTATACACAAGGTAATAAGACCAAATCCAAATAAATAAATTCGATAATTTCGATAAATTCGATAACAGCGTTGTTACCATCTTCAGATAAAAGTACCGAATGAAAAATTTTACCACTACACTTCTCATTCAATACTTTTGTCTAAAGATGGTAACAACGCTGTTACAGAAACGTCACACACTATTTATTTGGATTTGGTCTTATTACCTTGTGTTTATAATCTATAATCCAAATTGTGCCTTATCACTCTATTGTATATTGTTCTTCTATAATGGACACATCAGAATCTCTGCATCATAGGAATAAAAGACAAAACCTTGGTATTTACCGATCATCTAAGAATACTTTGTTCTTACATCACTGAGGAAGAATCTGCCTAAAGAAATCAGTCCGTTTTGTAAACGCTCTATAACAATGGTATGTGTCCTTTCACGCCATTCGTGTTTTACTCGTGTAGATTCAAGTTGATTCTATCAGGGTATTTTGTTGAAAATATTCTTTATAATCAAAATTCACACACACACAATTTTAAGCGTATTAGATATTTTTAGCAATATATTCATAGACAAAACTTAAGGAGGTTGTACATTTTAGCATGTATATCGGGGTTCGGACAATAACTCTGAATTATACTTGATACAGAGTGACCTTTATTTAGGGAAGACATAAAGGTTAACCAAATGTGAACAAAATTGAATCCGTCTCTTTCAAAAAAAAAAAAAAGTCGACCGGCTATTTTAAACTCTTTCCACTTTCTAAGTTTTGTCTATAGGTGTAAATATAGAATTAATCTTTTATTATATTTTGTAGTTGTTATAGTCTTACAAATTTATAATATTTAGAATGGGGTTAGTTTTTAGATAATTATATTTTAACTTCTATGGCACCGAGATAAAACAGTAGCTTATCGTTCCAACAAACAGAGTGGGTGACTGCTCCTATGAAATATATTATTGACTTTGTGCCATTAAGTCATGAAGATACCTTGGGACGAAAATTGGTCTTGACTATCGGTAGACTAAACAGTTTTGCCTAAAAAATTAAAAATCATATCCAGACCTCTTACATGAGTATTTGGCTACCGTGCATTAGTCATTATTGTTGTTGTTGTCGTGTCCAATGAAGAGACTCAGATGTCTCCATCACAGCATTTGGCTACCGTGCATTAGTCACTATTGTTGTTGTTGTCGTGTCCAATGAAGAGACTCAGATGTCTCCATCACAGCATTTGGCTACCATGCATTAGTCACTATTGTTGTTGTTGTCGTGTCCAATGAAGAGACTCAGATGTCTCCATCACAGCATTTGGCTACCATGCATTAGTCACTATTGTTGTTGTTATCGTGTCCAATGAAGAGACTCAGATGTCTCCATCACAGCATTTGGCTACCATGCATTAGTCACTATTGTTGTTGTTATCGTGTCCAATGAAGAGACTCAGATGTCTCCATCACAGCATTTGGCTACCATGCATTAGTCACTATTGTTGTTGTTATCGTGTCCAATGAATAGACTCAGATGTCTCCATCACAGTATTTGGCTACCATGCATTAGTCACTATTGTTGTTGTTGTCGTGTCCAATGAAGAGACTCAGATGTCTCCATCACAGCATTTGGCTACCATGCATTAGTCACTATTGTTGTTGTTGTCGTGTCCAATGAATAGACTCAGATGTCTCCATCACAGCATTTGGCTACCATACATTAGTCACTATTGTTGTTGTTGTCGTGTCCAATGAAGAGACTCAGATGTCTCCATCACAGCATTTACAATGTCCTCTATCTTGTGTGTGTGAAGCTGTTGCTCTGTTCCATGCCAATTTTCTGCAAGGCTGCGGCCATTACTGATCATGAGAATATGAGGGTAGGTGTTAGTTCCACACCAGAACAATTGTTGTATGTCCTATAGGTTCTTGTGCCATCTGGATGTATTGTCATTCCTTTATAGTGTTTCGTTCTGAGTCTTGTTATTGTTTTTGTAATTCTTTTATCGGCGTTTATTTTGCATTGAACGATTAAAATGCTTTGATCACAAACAGAATCAACAACAAGTCTCCAAAGATAAGTGTTTTCTTTTATTACCAACGCTTCTATATATTCGAGCTATGATATATGAATGTGATCATACACCATATTCGATATTACTGTAGAAGGGTCGTTATACCCTCGATGTCTTGGTAATAAAAGAAGACACTTATCCTTGGAAACTTGTTGATTCTGTTTATTTCGCATGTTTGATCTATCCTTGACTATTGTTGATATTGATCCATATTAGAGGCAGACCATTCAGCACCCATATGTGCGAACCCCGACACTTACAGTCAGGCCACCGTGATGTCACTCGAGGGATCTTGGTGTCATTTTAAGTCTGACAAATCACTTTGCTCGACGTGCACGTAGTTCTTACGCCCCATACACAGGATGACAAGCAATTAGTTGGATCATACACACAAAATTAATTAGGCAACGGCTTAATTCGTGGTATTATTGAATGCACACACACACACAAAGCCTTTATTAGGGACTTGCCCCATACAGATTCTCCCAATTGGGTAAGGTAACAATCATCTTGTGTTATTTACATAAGTAGTAAGATAGAACTGTGGCTTTACTCTTCGTCTCAAAGTCATTCAATTGTTGACTGGTCCTTACATAATGATTATCTAAAATATTTATAGTAAGCTATTGCCTTAGATTTGTGGTATTATTGAATATATGCAAGTAATCTTAGAAGACATTACAAGGTTGTTCAAAAAGATTGTAAATACTTGCAAAAATAGAAATACCAATATTATTAGCCATAATATTATTTGCCCTTATGTATAATGTCTTTATATTATATATAAAGTAATTGTATTATGTATTATTATGTATTCGCCGTAATGATATTATTCGCCAAGTAATAATGAAAAGCACGAACTTGGGACAACCTTGTATTAATAATGAATATATATAAAAACTTGTTCGCGCAGTCAACAAATGATTACATCTAAGGGGAACCTTTCTAGTTATAAAATACATATTTCAATATATTAGATAACAAAAAAAGGCATATATTGGATTTAATAAAAGATTTATTTTGCCAATATTTCGGCTGGCTGAACGCCAACCTTTATCAAGGCATTACATTTTTGTATACACAAACTCAGCGCAGCATAGTGTATACACATTGTATACACAAAGTGAGTTTATGTAAACAAAAATGTAATGCCTTGATAAAGGTTTGGCGTTCAGCCAACCGAAATATTGGCAAAATAAATATTTTATTAAATCCAATATATGCCTTTTTATTATCTAATAAATTAAATATGGATTGCTCTATTTTCAAAACGATTTCAATATATATGTTCAAAAATAATGTGTATTACAAAACATTTTATATTCATAAAATATTCTTTAATTTTCGAGATTTGAAAAAAAAAAAGGTACGAGCATTTTTGTTGATATAGAACGCTATTTATTTTAATTTTTAATAAGAGAAATAAGGTCGTTTTTTTATTTAATGGAACAAAAAAGAGTGAAAGCAGACGAAAAGTAGAGTGGCGGGATATTCAGTCGGTTGTCAAGAATGAAAGAAGCGACCGCAGCTGACGGCGCCAAGGTCACCCATGTTGTATAACGCCTTGGCAACACTGCCAAATGTACGGGTAGTCTGCATCTATCGGCTGCATTCTGCCTCGTCGTCTGCTTCCTCTTTTTCTATTTACCTTCTGATGACATCCAATCTCCATGATTTGTCTTATAAACCCTTTCTTTATCTCCTGTTCTTTTGTATATAATTATAGAAATGGCAGCTTTCAATACAGTAGAACAACCTCCCTGTAAAGGACACCTAATTGCAGAGCTAAATGTCCTTTAGGAAAAGGTGTCCTTTTACTGGAGAGTTGCTAAATAGTGAAAATGATAATTTTACAAATGAAAACTGTCTTTGTAGAGAGGTGTCTTTTAGCGCGAGTGTCCTCTCATGGAGGTTCTACTCTATATTGTATATTAAGATTCAATGAGAGATACCATATCCTAAAATATGGCTAATTATGGTTTCTACTGAAATTTCCATCGCTTATTGGTACTGGTCAAGTTATTTCTCACTCTTCACAGGAATTACAGAAATAAAACTCGAACTAAACAGCGTTGAGATCGTTTGAATCCGAGTCTAACGTAAAACTGTTTTATGAAAACTTCACATTTACGGCCAAGCTTATATCAGGATTTTAAAACCCCGAATACAGTTTTATATTTTAATTTTAAACAAAAATGTTCAAAAGTTTGTCTTCAAATTGAGTAGCTTCATAGAAATCAATTTCACGCTTATAATTAGAAATTATATCAAACCGGGTTTAAAGACACTTCAATCATTTAATGCTGATGATAAAATATAGGATTGGAGAATCTAGTATCGACAATTTATAAGTATATAAAATAGTCAACAATATTTCAGATATTTTCCCCATGAGTGACCTATAGTCTGTGAAGATCAGCCCTAACCTTAAAATATCAAAATGGACAAAAAACCTTCAATAACTACTTGAAATGTAATAGTGCAGAAGAGCTTCTCCAGAACATATCATGCTCAGAACTGACAATAGAGGACCTATTTTCCAGGCCTATAACTACCATCGCAAAATTGGAGAGGAGTGGACTTCAGGAATTGGTTTAACCATGGAGATAAGCACCACCACCACATCAGTCCTAGTATTTTTATTTGAGGGGTAGTGTCTCATTATGTATTTAACAAAGGTGGTTGGTCGCTCAGGGAGGTAGGTAATAAGAGAAGTTGCTCACGAGAGGATGTAACATCCTGCTAACTGAAGTTCGCCCTTGTTGGTATAGTTGTCCAATTCAGTATCGTATAATTTAAGATCTCAAATATATGAGGTGTGTCAGCTCCAATATATTCTTGAAAAGGTCAATCAAACATAGCTATTAAGAAAGTGGCATACTTTTCTGAGATTCTACTTTATTTTGAGAAGAGGCAATTGAGAATGTTTCCATACACGTCTTAAAAAACAGAGTGTGGTTGAAACATTCCTATTACAAGTGAACTCCTACGCAGATATGTTCACAAATTGGTTTTGTTTACAGTTCCTACCCTCCATAGTATCACTGGTGTGTCCACACTAACAAATTAACCCTTAATTACTCGCGTCGAGACACAGGTCTCACCTAAAATTTTAATCGAAAAAATAAATACGATTTTCGAGTCCAAATAATTTGTAAGTTTTTGTAGCTTAAGATAGCATCGAAATAAATATTTTAGACCATTTGTTCTATCGCTTGGCCCCTAGAAGGAAGAAAAATAAAACAAAAAAGCCACCGCCTGAGACAAACGTCTCGACGCGAGTACTTGCGTAATAATTTTGGTTTAGGTTTCATTTTCTGGCTGGCTCTATCTTCGTAAAACAGTAAGTTATTGTTCTTCTTCTAAGTATATTTTTTGTTCCTAAATATCCTAAATTCTCTGTCTCTCTTAGATATTTAGAATTTATTTATTTTTATTCAATATTTTAATACTAAATATTTTCTAAAATATATATTATATTATAAAAAATGGCTAGTACTTCTGAGAGGAATCAGAGTGAATCCGACATGGATTGCGATGAAATAATTTGATTTATCCGATACTTCTGATACCGAAATTTATAGTTATCATGACACAGACTCTGAACAGAATTCAGAGGCGGATGAAGAATTACCAAATGATGATTCTGAATTTTATTTTGGAAAGGATGGTGTCACAAAATGGAAAAAGACAATGTGGCAGAAAACCCAGATTCGTACAAGAAGTACAAATATAATTTCTCAATTGCCAGGGCCTAAATCTGAAGCAAAATCGATAGAATCTGAATCGGATGCATTTACAAAAATAATTGATAATGATATGGTACAAAAAATTGTAGATTGTACGAATGCTTATATAAGCAATATCAAAGAACATTTCTCTAGAGAAAGAGATGCCAAATTAACTACTGTAACTGAAATCCTAGCTTTATTTGGACTTTTGATAATGTCAGGTGTCAAAAGAGCTGCTCATTTAACTTATAAAGAGCTATGGGCGGTGGATGGCTCAGGAGTAGAAATTGTGAGAGCAATTATGTCACAAGATCGTTTTTTATTTCTTCTACGTTGCCTGAGATTTGATGATATTACAACAAGAAAAGAACGAAAAAAGCTGGACAAACTTGCTCCAATTAGAGAATTTGTAGAAGCCTTTGTATATAACTGTAAAAAGCTCTATACTCCAGGTGAATATAATACAATACAATTGATGAGAAGCTCATTCCATTTCGTGGCAGGTGTGGCTTTAGACAGTATATGCCCAACAAACCTGCAAAATATGGGCTCAAAATATATACCATTAGTGATGCAAGAACATTTTATACCTTTAATTTTGAAATATATTGCGGAAAACAACCCGATGGTCCATATAAAAAAAGTAATTCACCCGATGATATCGTAAAAAGATTGATCACTCCAATATCTGGGACAAGCCGAAACATAACAACAGACAATTGGTACACTAGTTATAAATTATCCCAAGATCTTCTTACAGAACATAAACTCACTTTAGTTGGCACTTTGAAAAAAAATAAAAAGGAAATCCCTAAAATATTTCTGCCCAATAGGAATAGGCCAAAATATAATAGTATATTTGGCTTCACTCAGAATACCACCCTTGTATCTTATGTCCCAAAAAAGAGCAAGGCTGTTCTATTGCTCTCAACAATGCACTCAACTCCCACAATTGACGAAGAAAGTGGATTCAAATTAAAACCTGAAATTGTAACATTTTATAATTTGACTAAAGGCGGGGTTGACATGGTGAACCAAATGTGTGGAACTTATTCTGTTGGCCGTCGAACCAACAGATGGCCTCTATGCCTATTTTTCGACCTACTAAATGTTGCAGGCATAAATTCAGAAATAATTTTCAAATCTTTAAATATAAATTCACCTCGAGTTCCAAGAAGAATCTTTTTGAAAAATATTTCCCTACAATTATTCCAGGATCATTTAAAAATTCGATCCCAATTGAAAAACTTGTCAAGAAGTCTCCATGACCTGATAATATTGCATTGCAAGAAGGCTGAAAGTCCAGAGGTAAGTTATATATATTTCATAAAATTATTTAAAATGATAAACATAACAATCTTTTGTTTACCACAGATCGAAATGAGTGTAGAGTCAGAACCTAAGAAGCGAAAACGGTGCTATGTTTGCCCAAGTACCAAAGGTAGTATGACACAAATTATTTGCTACAAATGCAGGAGACACATCTGTCAACGTCATTCTTCGAATATTTGCAAAGATTGCGAATAATATCCGTCTGCAACTTTTAATAGTAGCCTATTTGTAAAACTATGTCAAACATTCATTGTTTTTACTATAGTCATCGTTTCAATAAAAATAAATAAATATAAAAATATTTTTTGCTTTAATTCACATGTGTCATAAACTACACACAATTACGAATATAATGCAGCCTAATTTTCAATCCAAATATTAAAATTTAACATATATTTCGGTTTTTTAAAAGTGAGACCTGGATCTCAACGCGAGTACTTACGTAACAAATATAGGCGCGAGTAATTAAGGGTTAAAGTACGTTTGATGACATATGGAAGCAGATATACAAATATGACGTGGTAGTGTCTAGTGAAGTCGACGTAGCTATCATTGAAAATATTAGGGAGAAGAACAAATACCGTAGTTTCACTTCCGATCCTAAAGGCTCTCCCTATCTTTGGAATACAAATGTGATGCCATGAACGATCATCTGATGAGCAACTAGATTGGTAAATTCAAATACCACTTAACTCGATCTATAATGAGAGAAAATCTCTCAGAAGACATGGAGAACCAACGAGCGAGCGATGGAACTTCCTCTGTATGACCGGAGGTGAGAAATAATGATGATGCTATCATCGCTATCATATGTGGCAATCGGGCAGTTTTTTTTATCCAGCCAGAAACCATTGCCCAACTGCGGTGACCAAATACAGCAGCAGAGGTCCTTGTTTGAATCCTGATTTGTTGGGTTTTTGCATCCATCGGCCAATTTCAGGTTTGACTAAAGGACGCTTACAAAAACTTGCACCGAGGAATTATACGTTTTCGATAATACATTTGGTAGCTGTCTGCCACCTATGCAGACACTTGGTTCTCTAATGATACCTGGGAGGACAACTACGGCGTTAAAAATACGAATTTCTGTACACGAGAGCTGTCTCTCACAATAGGCCAAAATAGATAATGGGCTGTCTTCTATATAGGATGTTATTCTTTTGGGGGCTTGTTAGGAAGCTGTAGAAAAGATTTGAAGTCCAGACGGTGTAAATAAAGTTCCCCCGAATGAAGAGAAACAAACAAGAGCAGCGTAATTTGTATAACCTTCTGAGCAGAGAGACGGGGTAATCTCGACCCAAGAGAATGATGACGGACCGCGACAAATAAGTCCAGCGCTGAGTCACCAAGGCCACGACTTCCTCCGCAGACCCTGTGTAGACACTTTGGTAGATGCTACGCCCGAAGGCCTCGGGGAAATGCCTCCGTTAATTCATTGAAGATCGGCACTTCCTCCTCTTAGCAAAGGCAGAGTAACGGATGGCCTGTTGGGTCATATCCGGACCTCCACAATGGCTCTCCGTATGCAAATAAATCATGACAGGGAAGTAAATACGGCTTCTTGGAAAACCCGCGGGTTTCCATATTTCTATAGGTACCTACCTCTATGTGTGCAAGGACATTCCCAATGACGCATGCGCGGACCTTGGAAGAGGACGAACACTAAGGAGGATATACCTTCGACGTTTGAATCGAGGCAAGCAACTATCGTGTACAGGGGCTGGAGTTGATTCTAGTTGGGACATCAAGGCAAGCAACTATCGTGTACATGGGCTGGATTTGTCTCTAGTTGGGACATCGAGGTAAGGAATTATCGTGTACAAGGGCTGGATTTGTCTCTAAGTTGGTACATCAAGGCAAGCAACTATCGTGTACAGGGGCTGGAGTTGATTCTAGTTGGGACATCAAGGCAAGCAACTATCGTGTACATGGGCTGGAGTTGTCTCTAGTTAGGATATCGAGGCAAGCAACTATCGTGTACATGGGCTGGAGTTGTCTCTAGTTGGCACATCAAGGCAAGCAACTATCGTGTACAAGGGCTGGAGTTGTCTCTAGTTGGGACATCGAGGCAAGGAATTATCGTGTACAAGGGCTGGATTTGTCTCTAAGTTGGGACATCAAGGCAAGCAACTATCGTGTACAGGGCTGGAGTTGTCTCTAGTTGGGACATCAAGGCAAGCAACTACCGTGTACATGGGCTAGAGTTGTCTCTAGTTAGGACATCGAGTCAAGCAACTACCGTGTACATGGGCTGGAATTGTCTCTAGTTGGGACATCGAGGTAAGGAATTATCGTGTACAAGGGCTGGATTTGTCTCTAAGTTGGTACATCAAGGCAAGCAACTATCGTGTACCGGGGCTGGGGTTGTCTCTAGTTGGGACATCAAGGCAAGCAACTACCGTGTATAGGGGCTGGAGTTGTCTCTAGTTAGGACATCGAGGCAAGGAACTATCGTGTACATGGGCTGGAGTTGTCTCTAGTTGGGACATCGAGGCAAGTAATTATCGTGGACATGGGCTGGAGTTAGGACATCGAGGCAAGCAACTATCGTGTACATGGGCTTGAGTTGTTTCTAGTTGGGACATCAAGGCAAGCAACTACCGTGTACATGGGCTGGAGTTGGGACATCGAGGCAAGCAACTATCGTGCACATAGGCTGGAGT
The DNA here is from genome assembly GCA_030710605.1 of Cordylochernes scorpioides. Lineage (NCBI taxonomy): Eukaryota > Metazoa > Arthropoda > Arachnida > Pseudoscorpiones > Chernetidae > Cordylochernes > Cordylochernes scorpioides. The sequence goes on from CP092874.1 coordinate 67,418,186, forward strand.
TGTCTCTAGTTAGGACATCAAGGCAAGCAACTATCGTGTACATAGGCTGGAGTTGTCTCTAGTTAGGACATCAAGGCAAGCAACTATCGTGTACATGGGCTGGAGTTGGGAAATCGAGGCAAGCAACTATCGTGTACATAGGCTGGAGTTGTCTCTAGTTAGGACATCAAGGCAAGCAACTACCGTGTACATGGGCTGGAATTGTCTCTAGTTAGGACATCGAGGCAAGCAACTATCGTGTACAGGGGCTGGGGTTGTCTCTAGTTAGGACATCGAGGCAAGCAACTATCGTGTACAGGGGCTGGGGTTGTCTCTAGTTGGGACATCAAGGCAAGCAACTATCGTGTACATGGGCTGGAGTTGGGACATCGAGGCAAGCAACTATCGTGTACATAGGCTGGAGTTGTCTCTAGTTAGGACATCAAGGCAAGCAACTACCGTGTACATGGGCTGGAATTGTCTCTAGTTAGGACATCGAGGCAAGCAACTATCGTGTACAGGGGCTGGGGTTGTCTCTAGTTAGGGTATCGAGGCAAGCAACTATCGTGTACAGGGGCTGGGGTTGTCTCTAGTTGGGACATCAAGGCAAGAAACTACCGTGTGCATGAGCTGGAATTGTGTTTAGTTGAAACATCAAGGCAAGGAACTACCGTGTACCTGAGCTGGAGTTGTCTCTAGTTAGGACATCGAGGCAAGCAACTATCGTGTACAGGGGCTGGAGTTGTCTCTAGTTGGGACATCAAGGCAAGCAACTGCCGTGTACATGGGCTGGAATTGTCTCTAGTTAGGACATCGAGGCAAGCAACTATCGTGTACAGGGGCTGGAGTTTTCTCTAGTTGAAACATCCAGGCAAGGAACTATCGTGTACATGGGCTGGAGTTGTCTCTAGTTGGGACATCGAGGCAAGCAACTATCGTGTACAGGGGCTGGGGTTGTCTCTAGTTAGGACATCGAGGCAAGCAATTATCGTGTACAGGGGCTGGGGTTGTCTCTAGTTGGGACATCAAGGCAAGAAACTACCGTGTGCATGAGCTGGAATTGTGTTTAGTTGAAACATCAAGGCAAGGAACTACCGTGTACCTGAGCTGGAGTTGTCTCTAGTTAGGACATCGAGGCAAGCAACTATCGTGTACAGGGGCTGGAGTTGTCTCTAGTTGGGACATCAAGGCAAGCAACTGCCGTGTACATGGGCTGGAATTGTCTCTAGTTAGGACATCGAGACAAGCAACTATCGTGTACAGGGGCTGGAGTTTTCTCTAGTTGAAACATCAAGGCAAGGAACTATCGTGTACATGGGCTGGAGTTGTCTCTAGTTGGGACATCAAAGTAGAAGTTCCTGGAAAGCCGGATCTCCGCATGAGCTGACTGTACTCCGCTGAGGAATGCGGACAGGGAGAGCGCCGAGTTTTCCGCACGGCTTTAGTGATATCTGGGATTTGATACCGACTTGGTTTATCAGATATACCCCTATTCATTTCTTCAGATTGGTTTTCTTTCGGTCGTCTTGTACACACGGTGATAAAGATGATGGGTTAGGGTCTATGATAAAGAGCGCAACGGTATAATAAAATAATTCTCACAGAAGTCCATCTCAACGTGCGCGGTTGGAAATACTAGGGCTCCAGTATCTAACTTTTCTTGTTGCTGGGTGGTTCAACAAAGGGCACTATTAGTTCAATCAGGTGTCTCCCAAGATAGGTATGATAAGCAAAACTAGATTCAAAGGGCTTTTTGTGAGATTCTGGAAACATGATCATTTTATATATATGAAAAAACAATAGAAAAAAAAAAAGATAAGTGGGTCAGGTGTTGATATTAAAAATAAAGAAGGCATCTCCTGACCACGAGCACATGTGCTTTTTAGATGGCAGAGCGCCATCTAGTCTTTAATAAGCGTCTTTACGCAAATTTGGCCTTAAATACCCATTTCTTGATTTTTCGGGAAGCCATTGGGACCAAAAATATTTTTTGGTCGCAGTGGTTACAGCCTTCTCCACGCTGACGAGCGCCAACAGCGCGAAACGCGTTCGTGGATGGCTTTTCTTGATTTATCAAGAAATTGGGTTGGCCAAATATCACGGAGCAAGCTAAATAAACGTTTAGTTTATTCTTGCTCCACTAGATGGCGCTCTGCCATCTAAAAAGCACATGTGCTCGTGGTCAGGAGATGCCTTCTTTATTTTTAATATATATATATATATATATATATATATATAGAATAAGATTAAATATTTTATGGCGGTGGTGTTGTGTCCATGAAATGCTCCATGCAAAGAGGGGAGGGGGGTGCCATTGCCCCGTTAGTCAGCCACATTTCAGAGTTCCCTGTTCACGGTTACTGTAACGGCTTAAATATTTTATGGAAATGTGTTAATACGTATTAAAGGAATATTTCTATTTATTGTTATACATAATTCAGTGAGAAATATGAAGTTGTAGAATGATTAAAGCGCGGAACAAGATGATGTAGGGGAGGCACGTAGCGAGGTTTAGATACTGTCGCCTCCCTACAGTTACCAGAGGACACGTTCTGTTCACACTTTCCTGTGACAGAGTATCTACGGCAGGTAGAGCTATCTCCGCGCAGATGCCACAAGCCCACAGATAACGCCGCTGACGTGTGCCTACTGATGATGCATATTTGGTGATCCTGGATGCCCAACTTTCACCAACTCCTAGAAATATACTGGAGAAAGCGTTGAATGAAGCCAACATAAGCAGTGAATACAAATCTTGTGTTCAAAATTAACTGTTTTGGAAATCCTCCCAAACATTTTTTTTTGTGCGATGTCTTAACTAAAATATGAGTCCCTATGACGGGCATTCACAAACTATCTGGACACAGAATCGTTCTATGGGAATTGTATTCACGTTTTCAGGACATATACCACTGGCATTGCCCCCTTTCAGACCATGATCGTCGTTTACACATTGAGGTTGAAAACATCGGTCTGTAATGAAGCATGACATCGTGTGGAATCGAAGACTATAGGCCCTGGACTCTGGTGATCTCAGAGCAACGTTCGACGTCAAATTCCTCGTACCATGTTTGCGGAACGTTGCGCCCGGACTTCTCGGCTGCTCAGTGAAGCGTCACGTCGATTACACTCTGTACATCCTTTCTCTACAGGTAGTATTTGATTCAATTGTAATCCTCCTTTACTCTCTGTCTGTTGACCTTGTTCCATATGTAACCTTTACGTTCCTTCTCTCACCACAGATCTTGTTACATATGTAACCTTTACGTCCCTTCTCTTACCGCAGATATTGTTACCTATGTAATATTTATGTTCCTTCTCTGTTCGCAGACTTTGTTACATATGTAACCTTTACGTTCCTTCTCTCACCACAGATCTTGTTACATATGTAATCTTTACGTTCCTTCTCTGTTCATAAACCTTGTTCCATAAGTAATCCTTTCGTTTATTCTCTGCCATAGACCTTGTTCCAAATGTAATCTTTACGTTCCTTCTCTGTCCACAGATATTGTTAAATATGTAATCTTTACGTTCCTTTTCTGTCCGCAGATCTTGTTACATATATAACCTTTACGTTCCTTTTCTGTCAATAGACCTTGTTCTACAAATAATCCATTCGTTTTTTCTCTGTCCATAAACTTTGTTCAATATTTAATATTTAGGTACTTCTCTGTCTGTAGACCTTGTTCTATAAATAAACCTGACCTACCTTCCCTGTTTATACTCCTTTTTAACCTTTACGCCCAATGTTATTTCGTCATGAATCATGCTAGGTATCGTAACTTGAACCTTGCGAACATATTTCATTTTAACGTAATTTATTTCTAATTTATGTACAGATATTCTCTTCACAGCGACTTTCCTCTCTGCTAACCAATTTTACAGAACTGCGGCACCTGCCGTATCCACTTCCGTCCTGGAGACTTCCGCTCTGCTCCCTTCCGTTCTTCCTGGCATCTGGCTCTCTACCTAGATGTGGTTATAGCTACTTCCTGATGTGTGCTATAGCTGGGTAACCCAGATCTCACGGTATTATAGAGGAGGACTCTACCTAGATGTGGTTATAGCTACTTCCTGATGTGTGCTATAGCTGGGTAACCCAGATCTCACGGTGTTATAGAGGAGGACTCTACCTAGATGTTGTTATAGCTACTTCCTGATGTGTGCTATAGCTGGGTAACCTAGATCTCACGGTGTTATAGAGGAGGACTCTACCTAGATGTTGTTATAGCTCCTTCCTGATGTGTGCTATAGCTGGGTAACCCAGATCTCACGGTGTTATAGAGGAGGACTCTACCTAGATGTGGTTATAGCTACTTCCTGATGTGTGCTATAGCTGGGTAACCCAGATCTCACGGTGTTATAGAGGAGGACTCTACCTAGATGTTGTTATAGCTACTTCCTGATGTGTGCTATAGCTGGGTAACCCAGATCTCACGGTGTTATAGAGGAGGACTCTACCTAGATGTTGTTATAGCTACTTCCTGATGTGTGCTATAGCTGGGTAACCCAGATCTCACGGTGTTATAGAGGAGGACTCTACCTAGATGTTGTTATAGCTACTTCCTGATGTGTGCTATAGCTGGGTAACCCAGATCTCACGGTGTTATAGAGGAGGACTCTACCTAGATGTTGTTATAGCTACTTCCTGATGTGTGCTATAGCTGGGTAACCCAGATCTCACGGTGTTATAGAGGAGGACTCTACCTAGATGTTGTTATAGCTACTTCCTGATGTGTGCTATAGCTGGGTAACCCAGATCTCACGGTGTTATAGAGGAGGACTCTACCTAGATGTTGTTATAGCTACTTCCTGATGTGTGCTATAGCTGGGTAACCCAGATCTCACGGTGTTATAGAGGAGGACTCTACCTAGATGTTGTTATAGCTACTTCCTGATGTGTGCTATAGCTGGGTAACCCAGATCTCACGGTGTTATAGAGGAGGACTCTACCTAGATGTTGTTATAGCTACTTCCTGATGTGTGCTATAGCTGGGTAACCCAGATCTCACGGTGTTATAGAGGAGGACTCTACCTAGATGTTGTTATAGCTACTTCCTGATGTGTGCTATAGCTGGGTAACCCAGATCTCACGGTGTTATAGAGGAGGACTCTACCTAGATGTTGTTATAGCTACTTCCTGATGTGTGCTATAGCTGGGTCAGGAAACAATCTTGATCTCATGGTTCTATGGAGGAGGACTCTACCCAGATGTTGTTATATCTACTTCCTGATGTGTGCTATAGCTGGGTCAGGAAACAATCTTGATCTCATGGTTCTATGAAGGAGGACTCTACCCAGATGTTGTTATATCTACTTCCTGATGTGTGCTATAGCTGGGTCAGGAAACAATCTTGATCTCATGGTTCTATGAAGGAGGACTCTACCTAGATGTTGTTATAGCTACTTCCTGATGTGTGCTATAGCTGGGTAACCCAGATCTCACGGTATTATGGAGGAAGACTCTACCTAGATGTTGTTATAGCTACTTCCTGGTGTGTGCTATAGCTGGGTAACCCAGATCTCACGGTGCTATGGAGGAGGACTCTACCCAGATGTTGTTATAGCTACTTCCTGATGTGTGCTATAGCTGGATCAGGAAACAATCTTGATCTCATGGTTCTATGAGGGAGAACTCTACCCAGATGTTGTTATATCTACTTCCTGATGTGTGCTATAGCTGGGTAACCCAGATCTCACGGTGCTATGGAGGAAGACTCTACCTAGATGTTGTTATAGCTACTTCCTGATGTGTGCTATAGCTGACCCAGATCTCACGGTGCTATGGAGGAGAACTCTACACAGATATTGTTATAGCTACTTCCTGGTGTGTGCTATAGCTGGGTAACCCAGATCTCACGGTATTATGGAGGAAGACTCTACCTAGATGTTGTTATAGCTACTTCCTGATGTGTTCTATAGCTGGGTAACCCAGATCTCACGGTGTTATGGAGGAGAACTCTACCCAGATGTTGTTATAGCTACTTTTTGATGTGTGCTATAGCTGGGTCAGGAAACAATCTTGATCTCATGGTTCTATGGATGAGGACTCTACCCAGATGTTGTTATAGCTACTTCCTGATGTGTGCTATAGCTGGGTCAGGAAACAATCTTGATCTCATGGTTCTATGGAGGAGGACTCTACCCAGATGTTGTTATATCTACTTCCTGATGTGTGCTATAGCTGGGTAACCCAGATCTCACGGTGCTATGGAGGAGGACTCTACCCAGATGTTGTTATATCTACTTCCTGATGTGTGCTATAGCTGGGTAACCCAGATCTCACGGTGCTATGGAGGAGGACTCTACACAGATATTGTTATAGCTACTTCCTGATGTGTGCCATAGCTGGGTAACCCAGATCTCACGGTGCTATGGAGGAGGACTGTACCCAGATGTTGTTATAGCTATTCCTGGTGTGTGCCATAGCTGGGTAACCCAGATCTCACGGTGCTATGGAGAAGGACTGTACCCAGATGTTGTTATAGCTACTTCCTGATGTGTGCCATAGCTGGGTAACCCAGATCTCACGGTGCTATGGAGGAGGACTGTACCCAGATGTTGTTATAGCTATTCCTGGTGTGTGCCATAGCTGGGTAACCCAGATCTCACGGTGCTATGGAGAAGGACTGTACCCAGATGTTGTTATAGCTATTCCTGGTGTGTGCCATAGCTGGGTAACCCAGATCTCACGGTGCTATGGAGGAGGACTGTACCCAGATGTTGTTATAGCTACTTCCTGATGTGTGCCATAGCTGGGTAACCCAGATCTCACGGTGCTATGGAGGAGGACTGTACCCAGATGTTGTTATAGCTATTCCTGGTGTGTGCCATAGCTGGGTAACCCAGATCTCACGGTGCTATGGAGGAGGACTGTACCCAGATGTTGTTATAGCTACTTCCTGATGTGTGCCATAGCTGGGTAACCCAGATCTCACGGTGCTATGGAGGAAGGCTCTACCTAGATGTTGTTATAGCTACTTCCTGGTGTGTTCTATAGCTGGGTAAGCCAGATCTCACGGTGCTATGGAGAAGGACTGTACCCAGATGTTGTTATAGCTACTTCCTGATGTGTGCTATAGCTGGGTCAGGAAACAACCCAGATCTCTAGGTGCTATGGAAGATTCTACACAAAAGTTTAAATATATATAATTTTAAAATAAAATATTCAAAGAATTTAATATATTCCTGTGTGTGTAACAGAAGAACTCCCCAGTGAGAAAAAATTCACTTACTTAGAAAGGGATACGTATATATTAAACAAAGAAAACAAACCAATGTATGTAAATCCGAATTGCCATTTGTGATTAAGTGGGGAGTCCAATTTGAACCAAAATATTGGAGGCAGACGAACGGCTAAATATAGCCTCGTCCACCCAATACCTGGAATGTAACGTGATCTTCTGCAACATCTGTCTGCAGTTATATCTGGAAACGCCACTTGCGGTTGAAGAAAGGACGTTGAACAGCGTGCAAGGACTTGAAAACCTCTTGTTCTGAAGTGACGACCAGAATGACTTGTAATAGATAAATGGCTGGGGTATTGCTGGTCTATTAGAGAGGAGTTACAAGATCAAGGTACAATCGGGCGATGAGAAGAAACTGTTAGATAACATAGGTTAACCCTTAACACAAGTTCAAGAACATGCACTATTTAACCATGGGACCATGTGGTTGTATGCAATAGTTTATGGTCCGTTTAAGACAGGTTGTATTGTATTTTTAAAACACAGATTTGACAATGAAAGACAATTTCAGCGACATCTCCAGCTTCTATTGCCAAAGTAATGATATTGAAGCTGAAATATCAACAAGAACATCATGGAATTTATGTATGCAAATCTTGGAACACCATTTTGCTCTCTCTTTGTATTTCCTGAGGTGCAGTGCGGAGAGCCAATTCAAACCTAATTCTGTCACCTTATAGATAGCCATAGCTTGGAGATGGTTATACATCTCAGCTATTCAGATTTCTCTAGGTCGGGTTACTTTTCATATTGAAATTATCTACACATATAGTATACAAGATGGCAACCTAGATGGTTATAAGGCTTACTTTATCTGAACAGTAAATTCCCCTTTTTTATATATATATGGTAATTTGAACCAACAACCTCATATTGGTTTATAACAAGATTGTATGATGTAAAACGTGTAATAGGAACTGTAATTGAAACTATCCTAGTAAAACTGTGTCCCTTCGTTTGTTGTGTGGAAATCCCAAGTCTTCCAATCTGCCTCGACCACGACTGCCTGTACTCTGTGATAACTGTTAAAGGTCTTCTAAGGTGCAGAGAGGTACTGGAAAACTCTCCACACCCTGATTGTTCCTCTCGGTTACCACAGTAGTTGACGAGAGTTGACAGGATTGAGCCCTCTCATTAATACATATATATATAATGACAAGTTATAATATTCATTGTGCTTAGATGTACCTTTCCAAAGTGTTTCAAACAGGCGAACTTCTTCCTATATTTATAGCAACGTCAACCAACACGGGTATTTTAGAAGCATGAATGTTCTGTAAATGTATAGTTTCAAATATTCGTTGATTCGCTACAGCTGCTTCAAATAAATACTATCACCATTGAAATATACTATTCTACCTTTTAATGTCCTAACTGGTATTTCAACCATGTGGGGTGGCACAGAAAGGTACCCTGGCACGGGCCTAATACAACTACATGAATAAAAATGAAAGTGTGACATCACAAACCAAACAAAAAAGGAAAATATCAATAAGCACTCGACCAATTTCAAAAATATAACTTATCTATTATGTTTACGTTGATCGTAGCTGACTGGAATCAGTAGGTATGGGAGGGAAGCATTAAACACAAAATTCCATGGATAGAAAATACCTAGGTTGCCCTTTGAACGAACCTCTGGACTCTTTTCATATAGAGTAAAACCTGTCTTTAGCACCGCCTCTAAATAGCGCCTTCCTCTCTATAGCGCCCGATTTTAAATACATAGTACGATGCGATTTACATTAAAAGTGACTTGTCTATAGCACCCCCTCTCTATAGCGCCCGATTTTAAAAACGTATTACGATCCGATTTACATTAAAAGTGACCTGTCTATAGCACCCCCTCTCTATAGCACCCTATTTTGGTGAGTCCCAAGAGGAGGCGCTATACACAGGTTTAACTGTATAAACATGGTTTCATTTGCTTAATCAGATGACGAGGGAGATTATCTCGCTTAATGAATAAAGAAGACTCTTTTCTACCTAACTGAAAGGCTCTAAGATGTCAAATAAACTGACAGTTTGTACATGCCGGGATTGTCTGAATATTGCAACGTGGAGAATTAGGGAAGACCAAATTCGGGATGAGACAGCAATTTATTTAAGGCAAGAACAAACTATGAGTGATAAACAAAAGCAATGAGGGAAGTTTACAGAGTAGTAAAATATAAACATAAAAATGATACTCTGTTAATAAAATAATAAATACTTTGTTGCAATATTCAGAGAAAAGCTCTACACGATATCTGGGCAGCCGATGTCCTCTCTAGCCTTCAAGACGCGGTATATACCCAGACCTTGTACCTTGTTTTAAATTTTGCATATTTTTAAAAACACTTGCCTCTATTACTTTGTGCTAAACACCAAAACACACCTTCAAATGTACATGGTGAATCCAAATATGAACCGAGGATAAACTTAAGGGGAATATGTTCTATACATAAAAAATGTCCATTAAACATTTCCCTATTGTTCTATATATAGAACCTAGCCATGTATGAAGTTTGTGTTCACCATGTATTCAATGGTGTAGAGATTTGGTAGAATAATTTAGCGAAACCGTTTTGGAGAGTTGCTGATAATTGATGAGAGTCAGGTATTCCTAATCTTTATCAGCTTGCGTTTGTTGTTTGCATATAAATTTGTTTTTTTTTTTAAATATAATCAAAATGCGTAGGAGAGGACTATAGGACCCAGGACTATAATAGAAAAGCTGAGACAATGGAACCTAATGGAGATCGTTTAAACGACTTGAGTAATTAGTAACAACAACAACAAAAGTGCGTGAAAAGAAAAAACAATTTGAATCTCTTAATAACGTAAGCATATGTGAGTTAAACAATTCGATGATGACAGAACATTGGAGAGTATGGTCACGTTCCTTAGTACGCACGTCCCTATGGGACAAAGTTTATGCATCAAGAGGTGTAATTCTACTATGCGCCAGGGACAACTCCAGTACTCATCAAGAACTTCTTTCCAATAGATATATTCGGGGATTATATCAAAGTCTGGGTTTTTAGATAAGATAATGTAGAAAGATGGGTCAGCGACCAATTTTTATTAATGGATTCAGATATTTTATTGGTTCTATAATTGGCTTGAATCTACAATTCACAGAATTATATGCCTAGCTTTCTATGGATCCTAATGAATTCTGTACAACTCACTACATGTAGATCTAAGTCCAAGGATACTACGATTGCATCTATGGATTTTATTATACATGTCCTACAAGGAATAAATACAGAAGGTCTATGGAGCGATTAGTAAAATATTCTATGGATTTAGAAGAATCAACATGTTCTACATGGAACAAGCAGAAAGTGTGTATTGAGCAAGAATGCTCTAGGCCAGGGGTCGCGAGCCACATACGGCTCTTTTGGATGTGAAGATCTTTATATAGTTCCATATGTAAATATTATTAATGCGAGTACTATTTATTGTTGGAAAGAAAATATTTGTGGCTCTTTAATAAATTTGAAATTTTATAGATTGTAATTTTTGACTCTTTGACTCAAAATATTACTGACCCCTGCCCTATACGAATATAGAAAGTTTATGAACATGTATATCCTACACGGAAGGAACACTGAAGGAGTCAGAGCTACACGGATATAAATTCTATGGATCCACGGCGGGAAAGACCATAGTGGGTTTGTGGGAATTCCCCAAAGACTCGGTGACTCACAGATGTTCCGAGAAGGAAATAAAAATGCTCGAGGTGGCACTGCCATCTGTGACTGGCGGTACCACTACGGGCTCGCTACTCTGTGAATTTTTTTTTTTTTTTTGACTAATAGCCAAGGGCGAAAAAATTCATTCTTCACATCTGTGAACCAAATGTATATAAATAGACATTCATAGGTAAAAATACTACCACTTCCAGAGTTTTGATTAATTCACGGTGACAATTATATGTTAGCGGCATAACTAAGTTATGTAAATAAACTATATTGCCTGTTTATTTACTAGCATTAAACTCTAGCTTCCCTGATAATCAAGCAGAAGATAGCCCTGTGCTGAGGAAGACGTTTAACGTGGTTTTAAGAACCTATTTTTAAAGATTTATATACAGACAGCTAGGAAGATTAAAGATTACGTTGTTTGATGATTCCCAATTCTTATGTTCCTTTCAATAAAGCAAGGTTGCTTGTTATAAAAAAAATCAAATGGTAATTAAGACCGAATGCCATCTAGAGGAAGATCTAAAAGAACTTGTAGCAATTCCATTGGTCACTGGTAGGATTGATAGTTAGTTGGGATATTTACAAGCCTTAGCTTTTGAAATAATTTGGCCGTTTATAATCAAAACGTGATCGTTAAAGAGGCTTTTCTAACTTTCTAACTAGGACGCGCGATACCTGTATTCAAATATGTAAACTATTTAACGTGAATCTTTCATTTATAATGTTACTGCACCTTTATTATTGCAAAGATAAAAATATTGGGAAGGTCTGGTTCAACGATGGTGATCCTTTGCTTGGTATTGTTGTTACTGGTAGACACGCCGTGCACTGGAAAGGTCGACGACGCAATGTCTACAACGTAGACGAGTGGTGGCCAAGGTTAGGAAACAAAATAAATTTACATTAAATTTTCAACGGTAAATAATGATAGCTCCCAATATGTAAATGTGTTATATATAGACAAATCTTCCTATAATGATTCACAAAAAAACTTATCGTAAAATTATAAATCAAAATTTGCAAAGAACCAGGCGTCATTCGATAAGTTGAACTCAGACTATTAGCTTGTTTTGAACTTATTTTATATATATATTAATATTTTTATGGGGAGAAGTCCGACCACACCATCCCCCCCTGGATCCTTGGAATATTTGACCAAATTCTGGTCTAAGGTGACTAACGTGGTAACGGCACCTATTTTCCAATGAAGAGCACCATGATAGAGAACGACTGCTGTGATAGAGATGCATGGAGACATCTGAGGATCTTCATTGGACACGACCACAAAAATATTTTTATATATAATACTTTTTATAATTTTGTCAAACCTCATTTTATTGTTTGTTTCTTAACTTTTGTACAGAGCAGTAAATCTAAAAGATTTATGGACCGAACCACAACTAACATAACAACCTAGATTTATCGTAAAAAAATAGAGGCTGCCTGGCCAGCATTCATATTTCTATGAAAAATAGACATTTCGGCCAGTTAGAGTTTTTTTTTTTTTTTTTCTCAATGTTTCGACAAAAATATTTTGTCTTTGTCAGGCGGAGTAAATAAAAAAAAAGCATTTGGCAAGGCGTTAAAAATTGTTCTGAGGTTGCAAGGGCGTTCTCACGTGATTTTTCGAATTTAGTACAACATCTAAAGCGCGAGTCAAAAACAAATATTAAACTCGTCAAAGACTATGATCTTGGAAATAAAAATATATTATAATAAAATTATAATTAAAATAAATAAATACAGTAATAATAATAATCACAAAGATTACATATCTCCTGACGAAGACAAAATATTTTTGTCGAAACGTTGAGAAAAAAAAAAAAACTCTAACTGGCCGAAGTGTCTATTTTTCATAGAAACCTAGATTTGAACGTTCGCAGATCTCCAAGTGTCCGCCCCAACAGAGTGGCTGGCGGCCGTTGGAAACAGCGGAGAAAGTGGAAGCACAAGATTAAAGGAAGGGCTCCTGTCTAATTTGCATGCGTGTCAGACGACATCGTCGATCTTCTGCTGCACGCAAGGTCCTGTCATATTCCTCTACCACTGGTGTCACATCCCCCATTCCATCGCTGACATTTTCTGTCCGACATCCTCGACCAGGAATCGAATTCTCCTTTCAACTTTTCTTTCAATTATTAAAAAAAAAGATCAATTGCTTAAATGGATTTGTACAACTCCAACTCCATAGAAAGTACAAGTAACCAAATAGTGAACCTTGTTAATACAAGTTGAACTGTTTTTAAGTAGAAGGCCAGGTGGCGTAATTACAGGATAATTTGTCGTAATCTTCCCTACCTACCATGATTATCATGGCCAGTACACCTCCATCACACATAGTGAAAGGAAGTGGTTGTAATAGTTAAGTACGGTTGTAATTGAAAGTTAAATATAGTTGTAATATTGAAGTACTGTTATAATAGTGAAGTACGCTTGTAACAGTACACAACTACATGCAAAATTACTCAGGGTAACTCGTTATAATTAGGTTTAAAGGAATTTTTCACACAAAATGAAAAAAAGGCTTTCTCTAATCAGCCATTAAGGTAGACTCCAACATATATTAACGCTGAAATTAAACCCGACCTATATTCAGTTAATTTCGATGACATTCGACGTTTGTGCAGTTTCCAGGACATTATATTATGTAGTTACAGAGTTGATGTAGTGACACTGTGGGATAACTGAGGTAGAGAATTCTCACTAAGTGTTGCCATCTTCAGTACTTCATGGTAAACCGATTCAACGACCGGGGATTACCTGTCATGTCACACATTCTGTTCTCTCTATATGAATCAACCTATAGCCGTATATGGCACCGGGAAATGAATAGCCCTGGTGTTCGCTACCTGCCTCCAAAGTACTACATGGTATTAGGAATAAACAGAGACTGGGATAATCCCATTCTAATACGAAGAAGGACACTCACTTATCCTTGAAATTGGAAACGGTTTCTGAAGACCGATTAACTTACTAGTAGGAGGGGAGAAGTCCGAAAACACCTCCCTGCGATCCCCTCTGGACCTTCGGAATATTTGACCAAATTCTGGTTCGTTTCCAAGGTGACTAACGTGGCAAAGGCATCCATTTTCCAATGAATAGTTGCGACTGCTGTGATAGAGATGCACGGGGACATCTGAGGCTCTTCATTGAACACGACAACAGCCTACTAGTAGGTCAACAGCATATGGATGCGAAGGGCAAGAAGAAAATGCTTTATTTTTCAACGAAAAAGCAGACTAGGGCTATGGATTGATCGCCACGGTAGAGCCTTATTGAGGAAATAAATGAATATCTACGTAATCATATTTCAAAAAAAAAATAATATTATGTGAACTGTTGGTGTCGTAATTAGACTACAACAACTCAAACTTGACCATGACTCTTTATTTAGCTCTTATTCTTCCCAGCCAACAATCAATGTCCAATTTATATACACATTTATTTTTACAAAAAGGGGCTTTAAAGAATGCAAATAATCTTCATATTTACATACACAACATGAACATTGAAAAAATTGATTTACATGTCATTCTACGTTATGCTAGTACGATATTGACATTTGAGTTGGAAATCGTCTCAGTGAGAAAGCTGGTCTGCTACTTCCAAAGTGCTTCTTTCCTTCACGTCGTTGTCATGCATACTAGTGGATGTCGCCAAGATGTCCAATTTAATGTAAATAATAACATTTAACACAACAACAACAGACAACAAAATTTATATTAATTCAAAAATCTGCTAGGTTGTGCTGATTACTGAGAACAGTTTAGTTCAATCTTCCACTCCTAGTATCTCCCTTATAAATACGACATTGGTAAAATAATTCAATAAAAAAAAAACGCGTTAAATAGTTTAATTTATTATCGATAGATGGCGCTCTTATGTTTAATAACATAAGTACGTTGGAATATTCAATAGTGAACTACCGACCGTTGTTAGAGAGAAGAGGATCAAGCCGTTTAGAGAGTTGTTGGTAAATAAAGAATAAACCTGTTGCGTCTATAACTATTGGCGGCGGCAGTATTGAGTGGTAAAATGGATGGGAACTATTGTTTTACATCTTGGTCAAGTGTGGGCTGCAATCCATTTTGAGTGGTGTTCAATTTCGGGAAGCTTCAAGTTTTTTAAATCCACCATAGTTAATGGAATCATCTCATATACCGAGTAAGTAGTTTACCCCTTTTTACATATATACCTAGAGGCTCATGTTTGGGCGCCAATTTGAGTGTGTTATATTCTCAAGTACATTCGAGCGTGATACCCTACTATCATCCTGTTTAGTCAGTCGACTATGTCCTATAATCTACCTACGAAGATCTAATGAGTGTTGACATTTACTTAAAATATTAGTGTATCAAAAATTAGAATAAGTAAATTTTGTTAAATGTTGAAAAGTATTTTTTCACATGTTTGAATTGAGTTTAAAAATCGCGAAAATTGAGAAAATATTTCCAAGTTGTTGCAGCAGACGTTGCCAACCCATTCTATGTTTTCAAACGCTTGCCTAAGTAAAGTGAAATTTCTTTCCTGAAAAACTCGATTATCTTACTCCCAACTTCTATACCCCCGCCACTTTTTGAACGCTACGCCGACAGTTCTTTAACTATGTATGAAATAGAGATGCTTAAATTTTAAGTAAATAGCCTTGATTTTGTTCCAAACGATCCTGAAAAAACGGCGGCGTCTATTCGAATTTTGTTTCAAAATGTTTAATCAATAAATGGTATAATGCTTTGAACGGTTACTTTTAAACTATTCTATACGCAACCTAGTAAGAGTTTAATACATTCAATATGGGATTAAAAAATAAAAATGGATCTCTATCTTCACAGAAGAAATATTTTAAAAAGGCACAATATATATTTTTATATTTAAAATTTGTGAATTTAAATTATATAATCGTTTTATAAAATTATTTTTATTATCGTAAATATATTTAACATACTAATTTTAATTGAGTTTATAAAGCTTTGAAATCTTCTGAAAAATAATTAATTTAATAGGCCCACATCTGCTTTACAAGATTGATAAATCTTTATTAAAATTTGTATGAATTTTTCTTTTTTTTATATATATAAAATAAAAAAACAAATCGCATCAACTTCAAAATATGTTTTTTTATAATGTGTGATTTTAAATTATTTATTTAACGCATATAAAAATGTTTTCTCTGGATAAAACAAAGGTCGCCAGTCACCCGGGGCTAGACCTTCAAACTTGAGTATACATATTATATACTTTAAAAATATTAATATTTTATAATATAAAAATATACTTTTTAGTTTGTTCAATCATTGATAATTTTTTTAACAAAAGTTTTAGAATATTCTACTTTTTATTGTTGTAAATATGTATAGTTAACTTACTGTATATTTTTTAATTCGCTAACATAAGATAAATTTTACAAATCCTATTTAACTGTGAAAAATATTTTATAGTATTTTCTTTTTCAGGTAATTGTGAAAATAAAACTACTTGATAGTAAATAATTATTTTTCTATTTTTCTTTTATCCCGACTGCATCTTCAATTATATATTTTACAAAAAAAAAAAAAGTTCATAGCATACATATATATTTTTATTCGATATTCCAGTGGTAATCCAAGTTATGTGAGGTGGCGTCAAGATTTATTTCTTGGGAGATCCTCCATGGTTGCTGAATTCTTGAGTGTAGATGTTTTGAATCTTTTGGTATTGTAAGGCTTGGCAGTTGAGGGAAGAAGTGATGGTAAAGTTTTAAAATCACTTAAATGTATTCTAATTATTTACCTGAATTTTCATCCAATTCAAATTTTAAAAACTCCATCGTCAAATTCGTATTTAATCATTATTTTGAATCATATATTATTTCATTGATAATTTCATATTTGCTTTCCTAAAATAGGAGGGTATGATGTTAAAATTATTCAATATAATTTGAGAGTTTTTATTGGGTAAAATCTTATCGTGAATAGTTTTGTGTATTACAATATAGGATGTATATGCGGGGTTTTATTCATAAAAATGGATCTATTCAACACGTCTAAATGCAAAAAGAAAGTCGTTATAATAGAATTTGTTATCTGGTGGAGTCAAGATTAGACTTCCGTTTCATCGCGCCGCGGTATGCTCCCGCCCACACCATGTCTTGAATTATTTTTATTGATAATTTATCTCATAGACACCCTTCAGATGATATTTTATTTTATTCAGAAATTTTCATATCGAAATAAAAATCTTGAGAACAATAACATTAAATTGTACTTCTAATTTTGAAAGGGTTTGATTTCTTGCCTTTATTGGAGTTTTTTAAAATTCTCTTTCTTTTATTTTTCTTATATATAAAAAGAAATAACTTCATATTGTTTTAGCGAATATCTTTTTTTTTTCATCAATTAAACAATTTTTATATGCTTGTTCAAGTTTCTTCAGTCAATTTGTTTAAAGAGTTTCTTCCATATCATTTTTAGTATTTTTATTTTTGGGTATATATATTTTTTTTTAGATCTCTGCTTCGGTAACCTTTTGACCTTGTAAGAAATGCGAAAGTTTTCCTTTTCTGTAGGCCTAGCAAATTCGTTTTGAGAATATTAAAGGATTATTTTGTGGGTGGCATGGAATTCTAGGCGGAGTCAGATAACAAATTATTTATTGTAAAATCAACTTTTAATTACATTTATTTTTACAAATTATCAGAAGGGTTAAATTGGTGTATACTACATGTTGAAGTTATTTTTTGTTTATATGTGTGTGTGGTCAAATATCAATTCTAGATTATATAATGTTAGACATATGTGCTTGATATATTATAGATAAATATTTACATTTCATATTATTTATGATTTATATTTAGAATGATGTATAATTATTTTATAAGCATTATATATTTATAAGATGAATAATTTTAATATTTGAATTGAATAGTTATTAAACAAATTAAAACTTATAATGAAAATAGGAAAAGTTAATATTTGGGAGCCGCTACATCACTCCCCCGCCAGTGAAGACTTAAAGTCGAAAACGTACGTGGCGTCCATAGCGAGTGGTGTAGCTACTTGTCTTCGGTGTAGTTTCCTCAGCACCGTCGGGCATAGGTGGCAGAATTGAAGAATCGTGGAAACTTTGAGGGGTGTTTTCTATGAATGCAGGCTTTAGTCTGTTGACAGAAATGACTTTGTTTTGGTCATTGATTTTAACTGTAAATGTCTTCGAAGATCTTGATACCACTGGAAATGGACCTTCGTATGGTGGAGATAAAGCTCTTTTTACAAAATCTTTTCTTACAAAGACGTGTGAGCAGGTGTCTAAGTCTTTATGAGAAAAAATATTGTTTTGGTTTGTTCGTCTTGTTGGTTGAGGTCGAATTCTACTCATATAATTTTTTAATTGAGTGGCAAAATTTGATGGATCGGGGTTTTTAAATTCTGAATTGGTTAGTAAATCAGCTGGAAGATTTAAAGTTGTCCCGAAAACCATTTCTGCAGCAGTGCATTTCAGGTCTTCTTTGTAGGATGTTCTGATGCCTAGCAGTACTAGAGGCAAAGCATCTATCCAATTAATAGTATTTCCGCTTGCCATGATTGCAGCTTTAATTTGACGATGCAAGCGTTCGACGAGACCGTTTGCTGCAGGGTTGTATGCCGTTGTTCGTATTCTGTTGGTGCCAATGAGTGAAGTGAGATCCTTGAAAAGATGTGATTCAAATTCACGACCTTGGTCAGTAGTTATTGTTGCTGGAACTCCGTATCTAGAAATCCAACCGCGAAAAAAAACTTTTGCTACGCTTATTGCAGTTTTGTCCGAAATCGGAAAGGCTTCAGGCCATTTTGAATATCTGTCTATAGCAGTCAAAATGTGGGTACAATTTTCAGAATGGGGTAAGGGGCCTATTAAATCAAGATGAACGTGTTCAAAGCGAGTTGATGGGAGAGGAAAAATTCCGTGTTTTGTAATTGTATGCCTGTGAATTTTGCTTTTCTGACAATCTAAACAGGACTTTGACCAATGATTTATTGTTTGATTCATTTTGGGCCAAAAGTATTTTTGAGTTATTAGTTTTCTTGTTGCACGAATTCCTGGATGAGACAAATTATGGAGAGAATTAAAAATTTGTCGTCGGAAATTTTCAGGCACGAAAGGTCTGGGATTTCCAGTAGAAACATCGCAGTAAATTAATTTATTGCAAAAAGGAACTTGTTGTTTTATTAATTTGATTGTTTGTGAAGAATTTGAATTATCAATGAGAGTTTTTAGTTCTTTGTCCTTTTCTTGAATTTCAGGGAATGCATTAAGATCTAGATTAACCTTCGTGTGATTGAAAGTTTCGATTTCAATTCTTGAAAGGGTATCAGCCACAATGTTTTCACTTCCCTTAACATAGCGTATGTCCATGGAGAATTGTGAAAGATAGTTGAGATGACGTTCTTGACGAGGTGAACGTTCAGATTTTGATGTGAAAGCATACGTTAGAGGCTTGTGGTCTGTAAAAAGCATGAATGTTTTTCCATCAAGAAAGTATGAGAAATGCTTAACAGAGAGGAATGCAGCTAGGAGTTCCCGGTCGAATGCTGAGTATTTCGTTTCTGCTGGGGATAGCTTTTTTGAAAAAAATGAAATTGGTTCCCATGCAGTGTCATTCAGTTGTTGGAGGACACCACCAACAGCAACGTTGGAGGCATCAACCAGTACACTTAATGTAGAATTGGGTTGAAGGTAGTTTAAAAGTGTGTTTTCTGCAAGAGCATTTTTGATGTTTTGAAAAGCTTCTAATGTGTCTGAAGTCCAATTTAATGATGCATTGGGAGATTTAGTTTTTAAAAGTGAATAAAGCGGAGCTAAAATATGACTTGAATTTTTTATGAACCTGTGATAAAAATTTACAAGACCAATAAATCTTTGGAGTTGACGGGTCGAATTAGGTTGAGGAAAATCTTTAACGATTCTTATTTTCTCAGGAAGAGGTTTTATTCCTTTGTTGTCAATGATGTGTCCAAGAAATTCTAATGAAGCTTTTCCGAAAACGCTTTTAGATATATTGACTGTTAATCCATGATCGGAAAGTCTTTTGAAGATTGTATGCAGATGTTGAATGTGATCATTTTCATTTTTACTGGCGATCAAAACGTCATCAATGTAAACGAAGACAAAATCTAGACCTTTTGTTACTTCATCCATGAATCTTTGAAATGTTTGGCTTGCGTTTTTTAAGCCAAAGTTCATTCGTGTGAATTCAAATAGACCAAATGGCGTAGTTATTGCCGTTTTGGTTATGTCTTCTTGGTTAATTGGAATATGGTGGTACGCCTTCACTAGATCTATTTTGCTGAAAATTGTACAGCCATGAAGGCTTTGGGTGAAATCCTGAATGTGCGGAATGGGGTAACAATCAGGTTGGGTCACAGCATTTAGTCTTCTGTAGTCGCCACATGGTCTCCAGTCTATAGAATTTTTCTTAGGGACTAGATGTAAAGGTGATGCCCATGCTCCGTCTCCTCTCTTGCATAAACCTAGTTCCATCATGTGCTCAAATTCTGATTTGGCAATTTTAAATTTTTCTGGATTCAGCCGTCTTGGTTTGGAGAATGTTGGTTGCCCTTTTGTAGTAATATGATGAGTGACTGAATGCTTGACTGGTGTGGAATATGATGGAGGCTTAGTTAGAGAGGGATAATGAGAGAGAATGTTCAAAAATTTGTCTTCATAGCTGTTTATTGAGCACTTTGGAGAAAGCGAGTTGAAATTTGTAATTGATGCACGCTTGCGTAGCTTCGTTAAAGAATCAATTATAAACTTTCCTTTGATATCTGGAATTATTCCAAAGTGTTCCATAAAATCAGCTCCTAGAATGGCTTTGTTTGTGTCTGCTATTATGAATCTCCATTTGAAATCTCTACGAAGACCTAGATCAAGATTAAGGAATCTTTCGCCATAAGTCTTGATAGGTGAATTGTTTGCTGCTGTGAGAGTAAATTTTGTTGGACCACGCCGTCTATCTTCAGGACGAGGAGGCAGGACACTGATCTCTGCACCTGTGTCAAGGAGAAAACTAATTTTGTTGCGGTAGTCAGTGATAAATAGACGGTGGCTTTTATTATTGCTACAATCAGTAACCACCGGGCTTACTGATTGTTGTTGGAGTTTTCCTGCTGGTTCTTTGCTTTTTTGTTGAAAGTACAAGGTGAGATGCATTTTCTTGCATGGTGCTTGAATCGAAAATGATACCAGCACCAAGAGCCATTTGGATTGTACTTTCTATAACTGTTTGGGGAAGATTTTCGAGATGAAGATGAGCTTCTGGATCTTGAACGAGGTATTCTTTCTTCCTTCTTGTTAAGGTCAATTTTCAATGCTGAAATTTTCGCACGCAAAGATGCCAGTTCCTTTTCTAAAGTCGAAGTACTTGAAGATGGTGAAGAAGTAATCTCCGTCACTCTATCAGCTAAATCTGCTAGAGAGTTTAGTGATGCTTGCTCTTGCGTTGTCAGAATTATTTGGATGTTTTTAGGTAAACGTTGCATCCAGAGCATTTTTAATGTTGTGTCACTGACGGCTTTGCTTTCTCCAATCAATTGTCTTAAGTGGCGTAATAATTGGCTAGGCAGTCTGTCTCCAAGTTCTTCTTGAGTCAACAATTGCTGTAGTTTTTTAAATTCGCTGTCAGCGGTACATTTAATTATGGCCTTCTTTAGCGCGTCGTATTTATTGTCTGGTGGAGGTGATATAATGAATTCACGTACCTCTATGGCAGTTGATGGAGGTAAAAGTGAAATTAGATAAGAAAATTTGGTGTCATCATTTGTAATTGGACTTGGCTTGTTCAATAAAAATTGTGATTCCAATGTTATGAACCACAATTCTGGATCGTTTGGCCAAAATTCGGGTGCTTTAATTGAATCCATTTTGAGAATATATTGTATTTAAAAAATTATATGTCCTTAAGAGATATTAAAATTCTGATTATTATAATTATTAAAATTCAGAATTAAAATTTTATATTTGATTTTTTTATTTGATAAGAAAAAATATTTGAATATATTATCAAGTTATAATTTTTAAATTGTAAGTTATATATTATTTTTAATTGCCAATTTAATGTGTATTTGAATTTATTTAATATATATATATATATATTTATTTCTTAAAATTATATTTGATATCTGATTTGTTTTTAAGTTGAAAATTTGCCTTGAATTAAATACCAAACGATGTACGTTTTCGTAGTTTTTAAATATTGCGAAATATGTTATAATTTTTGTTTTAAATATAAATATTTAATATGTATTTCTTAAATATTTATAATTTGATATCATGAGTATTTTTATTTTTCACTTTTGATCGAATTGAAATTCTTGTTTGATTTCTTGCAAATGTTCGTTAAAGTTTACCGGCTCACCATTTTGTGGGTGGCATGGAATTCTAGGCGGAGTCAGATAACAAATTATTTATTGTAAAATCAACTTTTAATTACATTTATTTTTACAAATTATCAGAAGGGTTAAATTGGTGTATACTACATGTTGAAGTTATTTTTTGTTTATATGTGTGTGTGGTCAAATATCAATTCTAGATTATATAATGTTAGACATATGTGCTTGATATATTATAGATAAATATTTACATTTCATATTATTTATGATTTATATTTAGAATGATGTATAATTATTTTATAAGCATTATATATTTATAAGATGAATAATTTTAATATTTGAATTGAATAGTTATTAAACAAATTAAAACTTATAATGAAAATAGGAAAAGTTAATATTTGGGAGCCGCTACAATTTATATCAATAATTCTTTGACCGTATACATTATTATTTTTATTATTTTAAGATTGACAAAAATGGTTTTTATTCGAGAATTCTTATAGCTTATCAATTTGGATTTTGAAGGTCACAGTGCCAATTATAAATTGTTTTCCGTCGAAGATTTCACAATAAAAAGTAAAAAAGCAGAACTAATTTTGCATCAAATACCAGTTTCTCTCTTTTGAAAATTTCAGCTATGTTTTAAATATTACTAAAGTTTCTTAATATGTATAAAGGCATTTGATTTTATTAAACCGAAAATCTTTATTATGAAAAGTAAAAGATCTATTTCGTTTATATTCATTGAAAATATTATTTAAAAATCAAAATTAGGCAAAGCTATATATTAAAATAGGAAAAACTGCTAAAATCGATATATTGAATTGAAAAAATACAAAATGTTTCAAATATATTATGTAATCAGCGATGAGATCACACGATGACTAAATGCCCTTAACAAAGTACGTCAAGGTGAGATCTTCAAATTCTCAAAAAGGTGAATTAAAAGCGGTATAGGTACAGGACGAAAGAGTTTCGTTCGATAAGTAAATATTCGTCTTGGTGGAGTAATTCGAAATGTAGCATCCGTAGGCCGTTTTTGGGGTGTTCCCCGTATTTGAGGGGGCGGGTTAAGTGAAATAAAGCTTTAATCCAGCGCGGGAAAGAGGACTTACTTGGGAAATTCATGGATCCAATAGAATCCATGAAACTCGCAGACCATGCGAGCGCAGGTGTATGTGTCCCGAGCGAGACTTGGGGAGCCAATCGGAAAGCGCGCAGCTATCACGTGACACCTTATCACTGGCCAAAAAGGGTTGCCGCAACCTTGACCAACCAAGGTCACTTAAGTGGCTGCCAACATAATGCCAGCGACGTAACACCATAGGAAGGCCTCGGTGCTGGAGAGATTCTCGTCTGCTGCCAATTTCTCTATTAGATTCTAGAATCAATCGTCTGGTATTTCAATCCGGCTGTTGTTTAGCAACCAACGTTACTGAAACTCAAATTCATGGATATCGAATTAAAAATTTTGCTAAATCAAATGCTTCCTTCAATTAATTTGTTTTATTTTAGATTAAAATATACATTTCAACTAAGAAATTACTAGAGCTTGAAAATAAAGATTGTTTTCCACAAAATGGCTATAATTTTTTAGCTATATGAACAATTAAATTTTGTTTATATTAAACACAATTAATGATTATTATTTAAAATCTGTTATCTAAAATATTTTTATTATTTTTAACCGAGAAAATTTAAAGGGAATTATTTTGTTTTTTATTCTTAGTTAACAACTACGAGATAGATATATTGGAATTTTTTCCTTTTCCCATCTCCTTTAATTTCTCCATTCAGGGTTTTCCTCAAGGAAAATTTCGGACGTAACAAATTCCATCATTAATTCAGCCACACTGCCTTGAAGATGTTGAAGCTTTGCGAAGGTGTTTATTTTATGATTGAAGAATGTAAAAATTGGATGAATTAAGTAAGTGAGGCAGATGGAGTACCGCAATCCTGAGGTGGCTAACGTAGGAAATTGCCGGAATTGTGGGAGAAGTCAGCGGTTTGGATTTCTGATGCAATATAGACAATTTTGCGAAACTGTGTGTTCCTCGTGGTCATTCATAGAGAATAGGGATTTAGTACTAAATAGATAAGTGTAGTGGCAAATCAATATTATTGTTGTAATATTCAAAAAATAAAGTGGTTGTACAGAGAGATTAAGACGGTAATACTCAAGAAATCTGTGTGGTTTTACAAAGGTTATTGTGGATGTATCTAAGAGATAGCTTTGGATATACATAGAGATTAGTGTGGTAGTATCTAAGATATTGCTTTGGATGTACATAGAGATTAGTATGGTTGTATCTAAGATATTGCTTTGCATGTACATAGAGATTAGTGTGGTTTTATCTAAGAAATTGCTTTGGATGTACATAGAGATTAGTGTGGTTGTATCTAAGATATTGCTTTGGATGTACATAGAGATTAGTATGGTCGTTACTAAGTTATTGCTTTGGGTGTAAATAGAGTTTAGTGTGGTCGTTACTACGATATTGCTTTGGATGTACATAGAGATTAGTGTGGTCGTTACTAAGATATTGGTTTGGATGTGCATAGAGATTAGTGTGGTTGTATCTAAGATATTGCTTTGGATGTAAATAGAGATTATTTTGGTTGTATCTAAAAAATTGCTTTGGATGTACATAGAGATTAGTATGGTCGTTACTAAGATATTGCTTTGGATGTACATAGAGATTAGTATGGTTGTATCTAAGATATTGCTTTGCATGTACATAGAGATTAGTGTGATTTTATCTAAGAAATTGCTTTGGATGTACATAGAGATTAGTATGGTCGTTACAAAGATATTGCTTTGGATGTACATAGAGATTAGTGTGGTTGTATCTAAGATATTGTTTTGGATGTACATAGAGATTAGTGTGGTTGTATCTAAGATATTGCTTTGGATGTACATAGAGATTAGTGTGGTTGTATCTAAGATATTGCTTTGGATGTACATAGAGATTAGTGTGGTCGTTACTAAGATATTACTTTGGATGTACATAGAGATTAGTATGGTCGAATCTAAGAAATTGCTAGGATGTACATAGAGATTAGTGTGGTCGTTACTAAGATATTGCTTTGGATGTACATAGAGATTAGTGTGGTCGAATCTAAGAAATTGCTTTGGATGTACATAGAGATTAGTATGGTCGTTACTAAAATATTGCTTTGGATGTACATAGAGATTAGTGTGGTCGTTACTAAGATATTGATTTGCATGTACATAGAGATTAGTGTGGTTGTATCTAAGATATTGCTTTGGATGTACATAGAGATTAGTGTGGTCGTTACTAAGATATTACTTTGGATGTACATAGAGATTAGTATGGTCGAATCTAAGATATTGCTTTGGATGTACATAGAGATTAGTGTGGTCGTTACTAAGATATTACTTTGGATGTACATAGAGATTAGTATGGTCGAATCTAGGATATTACTTTGGATGTACATAGAGATTAGTATGGTCGAATCTAAGATATTGCTTTGGGTGTACATAGAGATTAGTGTGGTTGTATCTAAGAAATTGCTTTGTATGTACATAGAGATTAGTGTGGTTGTATCTAAGAATTTGCTCTGGATGTACAAAGAGATTAGTGTGGTTGTATCTACGGTATTGCTTTGGATGTACATAGAGATCAGTGTGGTTGTATCTAAGATATTGTTTTGGATGTACATAGAGATTAGTGTGGTTGTATCTAAGATATTGCTTTGGATGTACATAGAGATTAGTGTGGTTGTATCTAAGATATTGCTTTGGATGTACATAGAGATTAGTGTGGTTGTATCTAAGATATTGCTTTGCATGTACATAGAGATTAGTGTGGTTGTATCTAAGATATTGCTTTGGATGTACATAGAGATTAGTGTGGTTGTATCTAAGATATTGCTTTGGATATACATAGAGATTAGTGTGGTCGTTACTAAGATATTGCTTTGGATGTACATAGAGATTAGTATGGTCGTTACTAAGATATTGCTTTGGATGTACATAGAGATTAGTATGGTCGTTACTAAGATATTGCTTTGGATGTACATAGAGATTAGTATAGTCGTTACTAAGATATTGCTTTGGATGTACATAGAGATTAGTATGGTCGTTTCCTAGAGATTGCTTTGGATGTACATAGAGATTAGTATGGTCGTTTCCTAGAGCTTGCTTTGGGTGTACATAGAGATTAGTATGGTCGTTTCCTAGAGATTGCTTTGGATGTACATAGAGATTAGTATGGTCGTTTCCTAGAGATTGCTTTGGATGTACATAGAGATTAGTATGGTCGTTTCCTAGAGATTGCTTTGGATGTACATAGAGATTAGTATGGTCGTTTCCTAGAGATTGCTTTGGATGTACATAGAGATTAGTGTGGTCGTTACTAAGATATTGCTTTGCATGTACATAGAGATTAGTGTGGTTGTATCTAAGATATTGCTTTGGATGTACATAGAGATTAGTGTGGTCGTTACTAAGATATTACTTTGGATGTACATAGAGATTAGTATGGTCGAATCTAAGATATTACTTTGGATGTACATAGAGATTAGTATGGTCGTTTCCTAGAGATTGCTTTGGGTGTACATAGAGATTAGTGTGGTTGTATCTAAGAAATTGCTTTGTATGTACATAGAGATTAGTGTGGATGTATCTAAGAATTTGCTCTGGATGTACATAGAGATTAGTGTGGTTGTATCTAAGATATTGCTTTGGATGTACATAGAGATCAGTGTGGTTGTATATAAGATATTGTTTTGGATGTACATAGAGATTAGTGTGGTTGTATCTAAGATATTGCTTTGGATGTACATAGAGATTAGTGTGGTTGTATCTAAGATATTGCTTTGGATGTACATAGAGATTAGTGTGGTTGTATCTAAGATATTGCTTTGCATGTACATAGAGATTAGTGTGGTTGTATCTAAGATATTGCTTTGGATGTACATAGAGATTAGTGTGGTTGTATCTAAGAAATTAATTTGGATGTACATAGAGATGAGTGTGGTTGTATCTAAGATACTGCTTTGGATGTACATAGATATTAGTATGGTCGTTACAAAAATATTGCTTTGGATGTACATAGAGATTAGTATGGTCGTTACTAAGATATTGCTTTGGATGTACATAGAGATTAGTATGGTCGTTACTAAGATATTGCTTTGGATGTACATAGAGATTAGTATGGTCGTTTCCTAGAGATTGCTTTGGATGTACATAGAGATTAGTATGGTCGTTACTAAGATATTGCTTTGGATGTACATAGAGATTAGTATGGTCGTTACTAAGATATTGCTTTGGATGTACATAGAGATTAGTATGGTCGTTACTAAGATATTGCTTTGGATGTACATAGAGATTAGTATGGTCGTTTCCTAGAGATTGCTTTGGATGTATATAGGGATTAGTGTGGTCGTTACTAAGATATTGCTTTGGATGTACATAGAGATTAGTATGGTCGTTACTAAGATATTGCTTTGGATGTACATAGAGATTAGTATGGTCGTTACTAAGATATTGCTTTGGATGTACATAGAGATTAGTATGGTCGTTACTAAGATATTGCTTTGGATGTACATAGAGATTAGTATGGTCGTTTCCTAGAGATTGCTTTGGATGTACATAGAGATTAGTATGGTCCTTTCCTAGAGATTGCTTTGGATGTACATAGAGATTAGTATGGTCGTTTCCTAGAGATTGCTTTGGATGTACATAGAGATTAGTATGGTCGTTTCCTAGAGATTGCTTTGGATGTACATAGAGATTAGTATGGTCGTTTCCTAGAGATTGCTTTGGATGTACATAGAGATTAGTGTAGTCGTTTCTTAGATATTGATTTGTATGTGCATAGATATTAGTGTTGTATGATATTCTATATCTGTGTGGATTTTCTCACATAAAAATCAGTTTGATCGCATCTAGAAGATTGCTGTGGTTGTACATAAAGATTAGTGTGGTCTATGTGATAAATTCACAAAATTATTTAGAGAATACCTCGCTCAGTCAAAGCCAAGTCCCAATCGTGCCACAGAAATGGATTAATTTATTTTTAGTGTGAATCGAAACAGTTCTCAAGTGGGGAGCGCCGAGTTTTGGAAGTTTGTTTTCTCAGAAAGGTCTCAGGAACGGCAAAGGTATCCACCAGGGATGGGCTTTACAGCGTGCCTTTGGAACTTACCTACACCAATGGTTTGTACTATAGCTGGTCTGTATATAGCAAGTATTGAAGTTGTAACTTATAGGTGTGTATAGCACAGCCTTGGTATTCATCAGTTCTGGTTGCAACATAATGTGAAGGCTGTAGTTTACAGTTTTGTAGCCCAACAATTGTATTACCGCAGTTAGAAGTTGTAACTTATAGATGTGTATAGCACAGCCTTGGTATTCATCAGTTCTGGTTGCAACATAATGTGAAGGCTGTAGTTTACATATTTGTAGCCCAACAATTGTATTACCGCAGTTAGAAGTTGTAATTTAATGATGCTAAACATAAGTCAAGCTATACACTGGAATTAAAATCAGTAATGTTTCTTTACAAATGAAACAAAATATTTACTGTCCTTATTGCAATAAAAAACACTCTTCAGTGTAGCTATATAAGCAGAATCGCCCAATACAGTATTAAAGCTCTGGAAAACGCGGTCTGGTAGATTAAATTGGCGAAACCGCTGGGAGAGTTCCCTACAGATGACCCAAGCTCTACCAATAGTTTTATTGCAGTAAGGACAGTAGAATGTTTTCTTTATTTGAAAGAAACATTCGCTAGCTTAGTAACTTAATAATGTTTAACAGCAATGGTATTCACCATGGGGGTATCTTTACAGCGGGTGGAATTTTTCTGAACAATGTATTTCAGCAATGGGATTTACAAGAGATGGCTTTTACGGCGTGTAAAATTTGTAACTTAAAAATGTGCAACAGCCTTTATATCTTATAGAGCTAGCCTTTTTACAGCGTGTAGAAGGTTTGAAAATGTGCAACAGCAAATTGTATTCACTAGAGCTGGTTTAACACCAAGTAGAAGTTTTAACTTAATGAGAAAAATCGAGGAATTTATCAGTTCTGTTGAACACAATGTAGAAGCTGTAGCTTAAGATGTGTAACAGCGATGGTATTTACCAGGGTCGATGGTCAACTGCCACAGTTGAGCTCCAATAGAATTGGTGCATCTGTATCAAGGTGCATCTGCACATCACATTCCTAGATTTACAAAATCTATTTTAATAACTGGTAATGGTTAATAAATGTAATTTTATAAAATAAAAAAATAAACATAGTTTTCAAAACCGTTGCAATGTTCAGCAACTAAATATAATAAGAGAGGGCTAAAAATAATTTCGGTGATATGTTCGCTCAGGTTTTCCTCCGCTCATCAAATTTGATGGAAATGTGACTTAGATGTGTTTAAACGTGTGTTCAGATGTGTGTTTATGGTCATGTTTTAAATATATGCTTTCACAACAATGACTTTACTCACATATTCACCTAACACCATTCCCCGCGTTTTCAACTATGTACTAAGTGCAATTCTCATCCTGCAACCCCAAAACACATCATTGACTGTATTGACTCATCAATTGATGAACTTTACTCATCCCCAGCAGACACCATAAACAAGCTCTACAATCTTGATTCCTTAATATGATTGAGTGGAGATAAGAAAGAAGAATAAGACCATTTCCCTACATCTCGATATAAACCGCTTCTTATTGGCGGGGAAATTAAGGCAAGAAGGTTTCCTAAAATTTCCATTTTGACTGATCCGTAGTCAAGAGGGGTTGTTATTTTTCTTATTAATTACACTGGAAGAAAACACTTTCAAACCAACTTGCATTTTATTTATATATTTAGTTTCGCTAAATTGAATTTTATTTGCGTAAATTATCTTGTAAGCTCTCAGCGACCAACTTCCTGAATGACCAGTTTTGTCAAATAATTGCTATTGTTAAAACTTAACTTTTACGGGATAACGCACAACGTGCAATTTACTAGGGCTTAAAATAAGAGTAACTTAACACACAGAAAAGCGTACACTCAAGAGTACAACAACAACACACACACAGAAAAGCGTACACTCAAGAGTACAACAACACACACACAGAAAAGCGTACACTCAAGAGTACAACAACAACAC
Organism: Cordylochernes scorpioides; assembly: GCA_030710605.1. Classification (NCBI taxonomy): domain Eukaryota; kingdom Metazoa; phylum Arthropoda; class Arachnida; order Pseudoscorpiones; family Chernetidae; genus Cordylochernes; species Cordylochernes scorpioides. Next base: position 67,448,578 of record CP092874.1, read on the forward strand.
ACACACAGAAAAGCGTACACTCAAGAGTACAACAACAACACACACACACACACCGAAAAGCGTACACTCAAGAGTACAACAACAACACACACACAGAAAAGCGTACACTCAAGAGTACAACAACACACACACACAGAAAAGCGTACACTCAAGAGTACAACAACAACACACACACAGAAAAGCGTACACTCAAGAGTACAACAACACACACACACAGAAAAGCGTACACTCAAGAGTACAACAACAACACACACACAGAAAAGCGTACACTCAAGAGTACAACAACAACACACACACAGAAAAGCGTACACTCAAGAGTACAACAACAACACACACACAACACTCAAGAGTACAACAACACACACACAAAGCCTTTATTAGGGACTTGCCCCATACAGATTCTCCCAATTGGGTAAGGTAACAATCATCTTGTGTTATTTACATAGGTAGTAAGATGGAAATTGAACTGGCTTTACTCTTCATCTCAAAGTCATTTAATTGTTGACTGGTTCTTACATAATGATGATATAAAAAAATTATAGTAAGCTATTGTCTTAGATTTGTTTTCTGATATTTTGGAAAGCAATACGTAGGGTGAAGTGTTGGTACATTTAATTTGCTGATATAGGGCCTTCCTTTAGTACAACAACAACAAAAGAGAGGTAAATAAAAACTCACGATTTTCTATATAAAAACAAAAGAGTACTTATATTTTATTGTAGCATTGGTAGGGAGCGGACTGGGGTTACACAGGTATGTGAGGAGATCACCAGACAAGCACACAGAGAACATTTTAAACGGCTCCACACGATCACCACTCCACGACTCCTCGCATCCCGTTGCAACCCTTTTTTATGTACAAACATGACCACATTCGTCCAATGAGAAGGCATGGGAGATCTGTTAACTTAAAAAAAAAAACATTCTTCCCACTAAAAACTAAGAAAAGATAAAACTGCTTATGTTTGTCAGGTAATTTGACACTGTAAACACATATCCAGACATGTCTATAAGTCATCTAACTGCATAAAAGACGGGAGTAGCTATGTTTTCGGACGATCTTCCATAGGAAGTTGCCGGAATGAAGTGAAATATTTACCTTAACAGCATCGTAGTAAACGACTTCCACTGAACCTACAAATTACACCCAACAAATGAAAGTTTTTTCCAATCAATAGCCACACAAAATTTAACAGACACGACGGTATGAAATTGGAGAATCGCTAGTTTGGGTGTTCACTGATGGGCCAGTAGAGATAGCCCCGGTATATATTCCGAATTGTAGCAAACAGATGTGTACCATAAGAACACCGTCATAACCTAGCGTTGGGTGTGAAGTAAGCTTCACATTGACTACAATTCTATTTTACGCTATCGAATTTTTATTTATTTAAAATTCCATTGTGCTTCCAGAAGTCCAACCTCGCCAGATCATACCCGGTGTCTAATTGCCTGTTACATGTGATGCCTTCAGTGTTACAAACTTCTCTCTCCCTCTCACCGCTTTAAAAATTGATTTAGAAATTCTTTCTTAAAAAAAACTATTTGTGAAGTCTATAATCATTCAACAATTGAGAAACCATTGTTTCAACATTTTGTAGATAATTCTTTCTATGAATGTCTGGAAGGTAAGTCTTTTAACGTTTTGGCGAGAAGTTTTCATTTGAATGTTTGAGAAGCCATTCTCTCAACCTTTGAGAAGCCATGCTCCCAACGTTTGAAAATCCATTCTCTCAACGTTTGATAGTCCATTCTCTCAATGATTGAGAAGCCATTCTCTCAACGTTTGAGAAGCCGTTCTCTTGTTTGATAATCCATTCTCTCAACGTTTGATAGTCCATTCTCTCAGCGTTTGAAAAGCCATTCTCTCAACGTTTGAGAAGCCATTCTCTCAACGTTTGAGAAGCCATTCTCTCAACGTTTGAGAAGCCATTCTCTCAAAGTTTGATAAGCCATTCTCCCAAAATTTGATAAGCCATTCTCTCTTGTTTGAGAAGCCATTCTCTCTTGTTTGAGAAGCCATTCTCTCTTGTTTGAGAAGCCATTCTCTCAATGTTTGAGAAGCCATTCTCTCAACGTTTGAGAAGCCATTCTCTCAACGTTTGATAAGCCATTCTCTCAACGTTTGATAAGCCATTCTCTCAACGTTTGAGAAGCCATTCTCTCAATGTTTGAGAAGCCATTCTCTCAACGTTTGAGAAGCCATTCTTTCAATGTTTAGTCCAGCATTCGTTCAACGTTTAGGAGGCCAGTATGTTCCAACATTTTGTCCAGCATTCGTTCAACGTTTGGTAGGCCAGTATGTTCCAAATTTTGTTTAGTATTCTTTCAAAGTTCGGAAGGCCAGACGCGCGTTCCAACTTTTTGTCCAGCATTCGTTCAAAGTTCAGGAGGCCAGTATATTCCAACTTTTTGTACAGAATTCATTTAACGTTTGGGAGACCAGTATATATATATATATTCCAACTTTTTGTCCAGAATTCGTTCAATGTTTGGGAGGCCAGTATATATTTCAACCTTTTGTCCAGCATTCGTTCAAAGTTCAGGAGGCCAGTATATATATATATATATATATTCCAACTTTTTGTCCAGAATTCGTTCAACGTTTGGAAGGCCAGTATGTCACACCTTTTGTACCGAATTCGTTCAAGGTCTGTGAGGCCAGTATTTCATCGTTTTGGCAAGCAGTGTTTCAACGCTAGGAAGGTCGGTCTTTTAACTTTTGGAAGACTAGTCTTTCAGGGTTTTATCGAACATTCTCTTTACACTTTAGAGAGAGAGAGAGAGTTGTTTTTCAACCTTTTGCTGAGCATTTCTTGAACGCTTGAGAAGTGAGCTTTTCAAGATTTAGATAAGCAGTTGTTCAAATTTTAGTCGAGTAGACTTTAACTTCTCGGCGAGCAGTCATTCAGCGTTTAATAAAATCAGTCTACTTTTAACATTTTAGTGACCAATTTTCAAACCAACCATCACGTAAAATCACTCATTGCAGAAAGATTGAACTAAGATTTTCCAAAATATAATCATCAGAAATTATCAAACTATAACAAATCAGCAGAAACCTGGATTTAATAATATTTGAGATTTCATTCAAACTGTAGTAGAGGTTCATCATACAGCTATACCTCAGGTAGTATAAAATATGGAGTACTCAGTTATAGCAGCACCTCTGTGTTTTTCAATTATTTATTTCGCCAGACACGGCACTAACAATGGTGGTACCAGGTACTGGCTGCAGTAGAAGGAAACCTCTGGTTGTCATGGTAACGACGTTTCCAAATTCTCGTCTGGTTGCCCAACCACGTGACACGTGCCAAAGCGGATATCTGTTGCTTAAATTGAAAGGAGGTAAAACTGACTTACAGAGAACCAGGACTTCGTGGAATTTTTAATGGTTTATGTCCATTGTCGTGTGTAACATGATCATCTCAGGAGATCTTAAACACAATCTGACTTGGTCTGACTAATATAATGTAGGAATATAGCCTCGAGCTGTTTAACTGGAGGATAGGTGAAGAAGAATATTTACATATAGCAATTTACAACTGTAACTATGTTCAAATACAATCAGAAAATAAAAAATAAATATAAAAAATATATATCAGGTTTTTATATTAAAAACAAAAAAGGCATATCCTGACCAGGCTCACAAGAGCATTTCTAGATGGCAGAGCGCCATCTAGTGCAACAAAAATAAACTAAACATTTATTTAACTTGTTCCGTGATATTTGGCTAACCCAATATCTTGATAAATCAAGAAAATATCACGGAACAAGTTAAATAAACGTTTAGTTTATTGTTATTCCACTAGGTGGCGCTCTGCCATTTAGAGATGCTCATGTGAGCATGGTCAGGATAGGTATTTTTTGTTTTTAACTGTAAATATGTGAATATATTTCCAATAAATCTACATATTTACAACTTGCATCCTTAGGTCTTCACATTAGAGGCCCGTCTACGAGCCTCGAGTTATAAGGCGAAAAAAAAGTCGTCCATTGCTGGTCTTTGTTCTAATCTTCGAATCGTCTTCTCTAGCAATCTCCTGTCACTTCGAAATGACACCAATGATTTGATGAACTATCTAAACGCGATATCCTCTGCTAAGCATATTTGCACCACACACAATATTCAGTGCTAGTATATACGTACTATATACGTACTCTTGTACTAATTTAAAGCTACAAAGGAAGTCAAAAGTATATTTAGGAAAGTTATTAAACTTTTTGTATGTTTCCTTATTATACACAAAATTATACAACTATTCGTCGGGATTTAATTGTAGCCATTTGTAATTCCCGAAACTCTTGGACGCTCCAACAATTGTATATTGATTTATATCGAATTAGGTCGAATTCGTGTAGAATGCGTTCGGATGAGGTGACAGGTTTGTAGAGCAACTTTCCTCGAACGTCGAATTCTAACGCTATCTCAGCTGGAGAAACGCTCCGAGCTTTACCACTGTATTCTGACACCTTACAGGCTCAATTGTCTTGACCGCTGTATTCTGCGCCCTTCCAGGCTCAAATGTCTTGACCGCTGAATTCTGAGCACTTACAGGCTCAAATGTCTTGACCGCTGAATTCTGAGCACTTACAGGCTCAATTGTCTTGACCGCTGTACTCTGCGCCCTTACAGGCACAATTGTCTTGACTTATGAATTCTGAACACTTACAAGCCCTATTGTCTTAATAGTTTAATTATGTGCCTTCACAGTGCCGTTTGTGTTTTGACCGCTGAATTCTGGGCCCTTACCGTTATATTTGTTTCTTAACGGCTGACATTTTTAGGTCCCTCTATAGTTCCATTTGTGAATTAATCGCTGATATTTGGGCCCTTACAAGTTCATATGTGCCTTGGCCGCTAACATATGTATATGTATTATGTATTAAGGAATATTCTTGGTTAAGATTGGTTACAAGTTGATTGATTATAACAAAATGGCGTATCCTACATGGACTTGTATCGCCTTGTTTAGAGTATTGGGGGTCACCAAGATTAAGCGGTGTTTTATATTCGTTACTGAGTAATGAGTTAATTCCCGCGGGTTTTTATCATGTTTACCATGTAATTATACAGCACTAGTACTAGTTGACTGAACAATTAGTGTGCGCTTATACTAGTTAAAAACTGGGCGCTTGCAATTAGAGTTTCTATAAACGAGCTAATCGACGCTGACAAGAGCTCAGTCATATTAGGTTATGTGTGAACCATTTAACATATACAGTTAAACCTGTCTATAGCGCCCCCTCTAAATAGCGCTTTCCTCTCTATAGCGCCCGATTTTAAACATTAAAATGTAAACATTTTACATTAAAAGTGACCTGTCTATAGCACCCCCTCTCTATAACACCCTATTTTGGTGAGTCCCAAGAGGGGGCGCTATAGACAGGTTAAACTGTATATGCTTTAAGTAAATGTTTTCATTTAAAAATATATATTTTATAAGGTTGTCAAACATATTATGATTTATATTTTTCAAGTGTTAACGAACTTTTGGGACAACCTTGTAATTCTGAAACTTGGCCCACCTGCTGATTGGCCACTCTTAATATAGAAAACATCATAGATTAAAATCATTCTTTTATAAGAATTCTGTTATAATTTTACCATGGTTACCAATATTACCAAGGTTGTCCCAAAAGTTCGTAAACACTTGCAAAATATAAATCCTAATTGGTTTACGAACTTTGGGACAACCTTATATTGACACAATAGCTCTCTCTCTCTCTCCCTATCACGTGTCGAGGAGATGTCCGATCTACACGGAACGCTGTCTGACTTCAGGACGGATGGTGACATCATACCAGACGACCATCAGTGGGATTCGTCTGATGAAAATAACATTTAAGTTTAATTTTTTCAAAATATATATATATTAACCCTATATAATTTTATATGTATGATTAATATAATATATTCAATCTCAATCTCCCTCTCTCTCTCAGTCTATAAGGATAAAGATTTAAGAAAATGAAAATGATTATAAATGGTAAATGGGCCAAAGCATGGAAATATCCATTTGTTACTATATGCAGATGATATTGTACTAATAGGCGAATCTAAGAACAATTTGCAGTTAAAAATTAATATGATACGAAAATATATTGAGGAAAATATGCTAATGCTGAACGAAAACAAATAAAAAATAATGGTATTTCGCAATGGTGGGAAGCGGTCAAAATCCGATAACTGGTATTGGGGACAACAAACACTGAATGTCACGGAAAGATACATGTATCTAGGATATCCACTCACCTCAACAAACTCTTTTAAGCAAGCCGCATTATACTATAAGGGTAAAGCTCTCGCTGCCAGTGGTGCGGTATGGCCTATTCTGACCAGGTCGAAGATGAACTCTTTTAAATCCTCTATGAAACTTCTTGACGCGATGGTTCTATCAACCCTGCTATACGCGGCACCTGTTTGGGCAAATGAGCATACATTAATTGTTGATCAAATTCAGGACTCATTTATGCGAAGATATCTAAATTTACCAAGATACACTCCCGGATATATGCTCAGGATAGAATTGGGAAGAGTGTCACTCAGCGTTACAGTCTTGAAACTTACCTTAAAGTTCTAGTTGAGAATGCTGGGAATAGGTGAAACTAGATTGCCGCTGCTCTGCTTGTCCCAGCTGTGGGAAATCTCAAATGCAACGAAAAAAAGATATAGGTTTCATAAGAAGTATAGTTAATATAACAAATACCACCGGATTTCAATGGCTGAATTTCTGCACAGACTATGGAACATTACAAAGAGAAATTCCCTAATAATCAGGACTGCAATAGATCAATATCTGCAAAAGTATCACACAAGAATAACAAATTCAAGACTATACCCCCACTATAAAAACATCTGCTCAACTCCGTTACCGGAACACTATCCATCCAGCGATTTCCCGCTCCGGGTCAAACGGTGTATTGCCGGTCTGAGAATTCTCTCGGTGCTCTTTACTGATGATCGCCCCAGAATATTTAAAATAGACGGATGGACATGCGAGATTTGCGGGACAAGAATGGAGCCGGGGCTACATCACCATATACTCTCATGTATGGGGCTGAAAGACGAACGAGAAGTGCTCCTCAGGGAAATAGGCCTTGAGGGACTCTCTTTGGAGTTCCTGTTGAATGAGGTGGTGAGAAACAGAGTTGGAGCGTTTGCGTTGTTCAAATTTTGGAAGACGGCTGAAGAGAAGGGAAAGCTATATACATAATCTAATTGATGTAAATATTTATATGTAAATAATCTTTGTCAGGATTAGAATGACGAATCCTGTATGGGACTTTGATTCCAGTAAAAGGCTTGTTGATTCTGTTGTATATAGTCACAGTGTAGAAAATACTATACTATACCTACTACATATAGGTTTCTCTCTGTATTCTTAGTTATCTTCTCTTCAATTACTCTGTAAACTGGCGAATCCTTTATAGGACGAGAGGTCCTCAATAAAGGCTTTTGTTGTTGTTGTTGTTGTTGTATAAATGGTAAATGGTAAACCTATGTATACATATTTGCATATTCAATCTGGGAGGCTTCTCAACTTTAAGAAAGTCTTCCTTCAGGCAGGGAGGGGATCATTCTCCTCAATTTTGCACTCAAGAAGAACAAGCAATTCTCGGCGGACTAGAGGATGGTCAGAATATCGTCATCCAAGATGAGAGAGAGATTTCTTGAGATTTAAAAATATTTTATAGACATCATACACAGGTCAATGATGGTATTATAAAATTATTATAAAAGAGAGATAATATACAGTTAAACATGTCTATAGGGCCCCCTCGTGGGACTCACCAAAATAGGGTGCTATAGAGAGGGGGTGCTATAGACAGGTTACTTTTAATGTAAATCTCGCATCGTACTACATATTTAAAATCGGGCGCTATAGAGAGGAAGGCGCTATTTAGAGGGGGCGCTATAGACAGGTTTAACTGTATATGAAAAAGATAAAATAAAAGAGTAAACTATATACAGTTAGGTAAAGTACAGGAGACTCCCCCAACAACAAAGAATCCTCTTCCAGACAGTAAGTCACGTTCTCCCCTCAAGGCTCAGAAAGAACCTGTGTATTGATGACTTAGCAGACGCGAGGATGGCGAGAGAGAGAGACGCATGGTGTCCGGCTTTAGAAACTTTACGATGGACATCCTTCATGTTTCCCAACACCACACACGTGCGCCCTGTGGAAATCTGCAAGTTGTCCAATACGGAACTGTATATCTGGATATCTATACACTCCATATATCGATGAAAACTTTAAATCAACTTTAACACTTTCGACCCGAGGGATGCGAATTCGCGTCCTCGATTTTCAAAATTAAATATATAAAATCGCTGGCGGCCGACACGAATTCGCGTCCACCGGGATCTTGTCCCAAACCTTCTTGTCTATCTATCTGTGGGTTGGGGCGATGTCAGCTGACCTAATGTACACGTAAAACGTCGGCAAGAACGCGAATTCGCGTCCCTCGGGTCGAAAGTGTTAAAATAAGAAAGATACCTCACTCACGTCACAATTACATCATAATGAACGCAAAACCTATGCGTCATTTGAAGCCGGCATGGAATAGTCTTCATACAAGCGAGCATTTCCCAACTGTCTACTTTTCTTATGGCTACAAACAATAAGGATTTAAAACGAATAGAGAGCGGTTAACTTCATGTATGTTTAGACTAGACGAGGAAAGCGAAGACTAGAACGCGGCTGATTCCACAGTAGCCTGTTCAGTGATTCTCTAACCTTGACGTATGCGCAAAGGAACATGTGGCCACTGGACATGCGTCGGACCTGGAGGCTGTTGTTGGGTCCTGCGCTGCCTGAAGTATAGGAGCCCCATTATTTCTTCCTGTGGTGAAGCTATATAAGACCGATGGTCTTAATAAAGCTTTGTGTGTGTATATATATATATGTTTAGACTAGAAACCACTCTGTAAGAAAACTGTAAGAAAATTACAAACGATTATAAGAATTTACAAAATTTCGGAGAATTCTAGTCTATAAAATAATTCTATCTTATCCTATAGTATTAAAATGGTAGATAGAAAATCCTTCCATGAGAGACCATCACTATAACAACCTGGATAATTTCAACCTCCAGGAGAGGCCAGTTGGATTCTTTCAGGTTGTATCTCTCAAGAGAGTTTCTACTACAGACATATCTGATGTTGAATTGATTATATCTTTTTATTTATTACAATTGTGTTTTTATAACTTGGGGTGTTCTATGAATAGTTTCAAAATAACTTTGGATATGTTTATTTACATGGACAACTTAGGAACCGGCCAATTCTAGGTCACCCTCTGGCCAGACTCCAAGGTTACCGGAATAAATATACGAACTGTATAGTTGCATAGTGTTCTGTTGAAAATATGCAAATAGGATAGAATTTACATCTCCTTTTAGTATATTATAAAATATATCAGGTTTCAAGCTAATCTCTTTTTTTACTCAATAAAATATATATATTTTTTATATATATGAGACTAGAAGCTTTTGACAATTTAAACAAATTTATTGATTCTTCCAATCAATTGCTACAGAAAAATATTAAGATTAAATAATATTGTAATAAAGTATTTATTATTTTATTAGCATAGTATTATGCTTTATGTTTATATTTTGCTATACTCTTTACACTTCCCTCTTTTGCTTATCTTTTCTTTATCACTCATAGTTTGTTCTTGCGTGAAATAATTTGTTGTCTCATCCCGAAGTTGGTCTTCCCTATTTTTACACATGGCAATATATAATACCATTTATTAACGCAATAGCCATGAATCACAATATTCTATTTCAGATGCATCCCTCATTTACTTATTTCTCAACTTTATACTAAGATTGCTTACCTTACTCTAATACAAGGATTTACATAACTGGTTTATTTCTCAATTTGTAATTCTAACTGCCATCATGTTAATTACAAATTCTATATACAGTTACGAGCGTCATCAATTCTTTTTCATCTCTGTCACCGTTTGCTTTTTTATTTTTTTTTTGGAATGGCGCTCTCCTATTGGTTGGCTACGATCACGCCACCTTTGCCCCCCCCCCCCCCCCCTCTCCCACTCGCTTTGTTGTTTTTGTAACTAATGTGTTGGAGCGGGTCGCTCCTTAAATAATCTATTGTTAACCATACCTCATTATAGGTCCGCAAATATCGAAAGTATAGGTATGTAGCTTTTGTACTATTAAGGTGTATATATATACACATACTTATGTACATATGTAAGTACTATTATCATTAGGGATATATTTAAGGCGCCAATTTATAATTGTAACAAATAGTATTTGAATCAAAACATTCAATCGGGTAAAACACGGGCGTTGCCCGGGTCATTCGGCTAGTTTGTATATATCTTGGCTCTCACTGTATGTCTATATAATTGCACACATCACACCTTGGTCTTTACTAGTACGCCCGTTGAAGAACGAATTTCTTCGAAAGCTAGCGAAATAAATATGTGATATAGAAGAAGCTCCTGTGTATAATCTTACAACATATAATAAATGAATAAATAACGTGTAGATAAAATGTAGGGAAATATATATAGTTGTATGTGTGCACACATTTCTTTAACAAGGAAGGCTTCCCCGCCTTGAGAGAGTTCTGCTCCAGACTAACCTTCTTTAACACTCCTCAGTTACACGCCGAGGAAGTACTTATAGAAGCGCGTATTGACAGACACCAGTAAGCTTTTGAACTGTAGCGAAGATTATAAAAAGTGAGTTTAATTGATTAATAAAGTAGAATCTGGAAGTATTGGTAAAGAAGAGAGTGAAAGAATGATTATAATATTGTAACAAAGTATTTATTATTTTATTAGCAGAGTATTATGTTTTATGTTTATATTTTGCTATACTCTGTACACATCCCTTTTTGCTTATCTTTTTTTTTAATCACTCATAGTTTGTTCTTGCGTGAAATAAATTGTTGTCTCATCCTGAAGTTTTTGTCTTCCCTAATTTTCCACGTGGCAATATAAATTATCCCAAGATGAGAAGATGTCACACAGGACAAGTCACAATGGACAGGAAAATTGGTGGTAGAGGCCAACAAGGAAGATACACTTACTACCAGACTGACTATAGTGAAAGAAGACGACTAAATATGGAAGATTCCTAGTGTCAGCCGGTCAAAATCAAGCAACTACCACCATGAAATAGATTTACTAAGAGGAAATTGTAAAATAATTTGAAGAGAGGTTAGCTCATCAACGATAAAACCTTTCAGCAGTTTCTCAATCAACCAGGGCAACTCCTGTATCGAATATAGCTTCTATAGCAACTGTGTTGGTTTCCTCTTGGTGCTAGCAATGTTTGTTGAAACTTTGTAACGATTCTTCAATTTTTTTTTTTTTTGCTTCTGCATGGTTTTTTAAAACATTGTTGATTATCGATATGTTAATTTAGTTTATTTAATCATTTTTAAGCAAAAGATTTTCTACGCCTATATACCTTCGTAGCGGCGAAACACGCGATCTACGTTTTCTTCGTAGATCACGAAATACGTGGTGTCACTGGAGACCCGCTGGCGATTCTCCATCAAACTCTGCAGCGATGGCAGAGGCGCCATGTTCTTTGTACATAGTATGATATATATATATACTTTCGTTGTCTCCAAAAAGCTCTCGACCCTGTATTAAACCAATTGCAATTCAGAAAATATTAAAGGCAGCGATAGAAATTTTACCAAAAGACTTCTGTAATCAACACATATGTTGAACCTTTTTTAAAGTAAAGGGGCCATATAAGTAATTTCCATAATACAATTTTTATTTGGGTTATTATTTTTCTTCGAAATGTAAATATAAGTTGAAATTAATATAATTTTACGTAAATGAACGTTAAAGTTGAAAATAAAAGTTAAAACCAATCATTTGTAGCAATTACAACATTTAGAAGGCCTTCACTTCTTATTGTATTTAATCCTCTATATGAATCGAAGAAAAGAAGACAGGACACAAAAGTTCAAATCATTAAACCCGAGTAAAACCTTTATAGCATATAGAATACCGCTTCCCTTTTCCTTTTTTAAAATTGATATTTTTTTCATTAAAATATATAAGAATCAAAATTAATTAACAGCGTATAATTGCAAATAAATATATTTCTGTGATATTTGAATTTTTCAAAAAAAAAGTATGGGGGTCGGTGGAAGGATGGTCTTAACCGTTGGTTTTCGACCACTACGACCCGGGTTCGATTCCCGCATTGGGCACTTTTATCTGATTTTTCTGATTACATTTGTAGACATGTGGTGTACTTACAGTAAAAGCAGTTGATTACTTCTACCCACCATGATTATCATGGCCTTTATCACGTGTACTAGGGATAATTTAAAATAATAAATAAATAAAAAGCAGCATTCACTTTAAAATGAATCAGACTACGTGACAATCAAACAAATTCTAAATAAATATAAAAATAGGCACTAATATTAAAGCATGATAATATTAACATATTAATTTTTCTATCTTTATTATAACCACTACTATGATTGCAAATGATGAACCTTGATTGAAGCAATATTGATGCGGTAAATCTTTTTATAGAAACTGTACGAAGCCGAGTCATTCGTGTGTTTGGTAACACAAAAACAAAGTGTTTCCAATATAAATATTTTTCCTATTCAAGAAAAGGTCAAAATAAGGTAAATATATTGTAGAGAAATATTTATTATTTGATGTATAGATTATTAGTTTTAGTATTTATATCTTACTACTCGAGAAACTTTCGTTTAATTGATTCTCTTGTATTTTATAAATTTTAGCCTGGAAGACATTACAGGTGTACATCCCGAAAAAGACCCTACCTGCATCCACTGTTCAGAAGAGCCACATACAGTCGATCATCTTCTCTTCAGCTGTCCAGCATTCCTGAGACATAGGATGCAAACAGCTATCCTGCTTGGACTGAACCACCTCAATCCTACATCTATGGCCAGCCTCCCAGACTCAACCTCAGCATGGAAATTTCTGGTCAACTGGTTCAACTCAGCAATCAAAACAGGACGCGAGTAAAAGCGCTCAGCACTAGTCCATACTAGTGAGCTGGACTCCCCAGGTAGTTGGCGCTCTGCGCTCCCTGGGTTATAAATATATATATATATCTCTATCTCTCTAAATTTTAGTTGATACCTTTGCCTTGAATAAATTGCTGTCTCATCCTGAAGTTAGTCTTTTTTCTGATTTTCTACGGGACAATATATTTAGACTTGAAAATAGAAACCTTCAGGTACATAGTGTAACAGTATATGAATGTGAGGGTAGGAAATTGGGTTACAAGAATAGTAAATCTACCTCGGAAACAGTGAACGTTTGTTAAATTTAGAAGTTGGAGATATAATATGTATAGGAAGGTCTGCCATATTTGAATAACTCTCACAATTCGAAAAGACATACAGGTGGAAAGATGATGGGGAAGTTGGACATCTAATCCTGAACAGGAAAGAAACCTGAAAATATATATTGCCACGTGGAAAATTAGGAAAGACAAACTTCAGGATGACACAGCAATTTATTTAAGACAAGCACAAACTATGAATGATAAAAAGGATAAGCAATGAGGGAAGTTTACAGAGTATCAAAATATAAACATAAAAAATAATACTCCGTTAAGAAAATAATAAATGCTTTGCTACATAGCTCCTTCCCTATGGGAGCTGTGACCCAAAGCTTGCAATTATTGTAGATACTGACATGGATCTGACCTGTTTCTGCCAAGGATTCCATCGGAGTCTTGGAATTTGTCCCTAGTACCTTTGCGTCATTTTTTTTTTTTTTGCGGCGTGAAGAGTGGCTTTGTCATCGTATTGTCTATAGGGACATCTTCATCTTGAAGCGAAGTCTTGGCTTGGACACGGCGGTGGAATCCTGGAGCCTCTGAAAATGTAGAAAACAGCAGCCATTGCTTCAATGTCTTCTCGGCGATCTTCAGTTTGTTTTACCCAGAAACTCCACCAAAATGCCACGTGAAAAATTAGGAAAGACAAACTTCAGGATAACACAGCAATTTTTTTAAGGTAAGCACAAACTATCAATGATAAAAAAGAAGATAAGCAATGAAGGAAGTTTACAGAGTAGCAAAATATAAACATCAAAAATGATACTCTGTTAATAAAATAATAAATAATTTGCTACAATATATTAAAAACCTGATAGAGGAATCATTCAGGGTATTAACATCATTATTAGAATGAGAGTCAAAGAGAGAATTGTGGCTTTCCCCAAATATTGCTTATCCACCATGACAACGCTCGGCTCTGTGTTGTGACTTAGCTAATTCAACAACCTGCCTATTAGCAATGGCTATGTTCTAAGTCAACCCCTTGTCTACACTTGTAGAAAGCAGTTTGGTTACTTGCACCCATTAACTCCTGTCCAGAAGTCCTCCTCTACGCTGCGGGCGGGAACAGCAGCACAAGTAAGGGACTGTCCTGTAAGGCGAAGTACGGTGGTCGTGAGCCCCGAGCCGCTACGGTAACCGTAAACAGGGAACTCCGAAATGTGACTAACTAACTGGGCAATGTCACCCCCCCCCCCCCCCTTTTCCATGGTTCATCAATCCAGAAGAGGACATTCATAAGAACAAGGCATTTAGTTGGCCGGTATTGTAATAAGGGTGTACGGACCGATCTGATCTGCTCCATGGACAAGACACAATCACCCATTAACTGGATTAGGCTTTGTAGCGTGGTGTGGCCTATGAAACATATATTTCCATAGTACAGACTCTTGCGATGACCGAAAAACGTTATGACGTGAAAATGTACTACGCTGATAGTCTCAATCCGTAATATGTTGTAATTTTAACCAGAAGTATCCAAAATAATTATACAAGGAGCGGACAAAACGTATAGAAGAAGTAGACAAGCAGTATACAAGACGTAGAAAAGTGAATGCAAGAAGTATAAAAGTTGACAAGTAATATACTAGAATAAAACAAGAAATGACAACTACCCAGGGTGTTTCATTTTTTAAAATATAAATTAGTGCTTAAAAAATAATTTTAAAATATTTGTACAACTTATTGCTTTCTATGTGTAGTTGACGTTTGTGTTGCATTAACGTTTAGCAACAGCTCTGCATCGATGTTTCCGGGAAATTAGTCTTCGTCTTAGAATAATTTAAACATGACCATGATAACAGCCCTTAACATCTTTCCAGAGACCATCTAACGGTTTTCTAGACCTAATATAAGATTTTAGCAAGCCAAAAACACAAAAAAATCCATAGAGGTAAAGTCTGGGAATTTGGCAGGATGTGCTTAAAAGGGATGTACGAAATGCCTGTTTCATCCTTCTTTTCGTCCAGGTATTGATGTGTTTAATGTAATATATGACTTGTGGCTTTATCCTGGTGTAGCCACACGGATCTTGAGTCACTTGGATATGAAAATGGAACCTCATTAACGAGTTATTGTTCTAAGACAAGTCTTTGGTAGATTTACGAATTTAACTTGACATTTGGTTCCACCTCATTTATAGGAAGCTTCCTTATTGTAGCAGAAACCTGCAACGATCATGAAGCCCTTTGAGAATTTTTCCTAGCTTTGCTTGATCCAGTTCTGAGAAGTGTTTATTTGAGAGTTAGCGTAGTAAATGGCACGGGGTTGGTTGCTCTCATTGAGCTAAACCCATGCCTTATCCAGTATAATAAAATTCTTCCATTTTTCACCTGACAGATACTTTTTATAAAGGGCCCTGCTGCAGGTCTTTCGTTCTTCGATATTGTGCTGCTTGAGAACATGAACTTTAGTCAATTTTTAAGCCGATTTATTCTTATATACGGTTAACGGTAGAAAAAGGTACGTTAGTTATTGTGGAAATGTTCCTTTGAGAAGGTGGATTCTCTCTGACAACCATTTCCTTTATCTTTCTTTCTGTTTGAGTTAAAGGTTTCTTTAAGCACCTTTTTTCAGAAGAATATTTTTGCTTAATTTCTCAGATATCAAAATTTTATTTGATTGTGTACTTAGTAATATCAAATCTTTTCTTTCATAATTTGAAAATTCGGGTTAACGAGTATTTTTCTTCTCGGTAAATCTGAAAGCGTAACCTTTTACAAAATCATTTATATTTTTAGGAATTTTGAAAATTTAAAAATCGTTTATCATAAAATATAAACCAATGCTTGTTCCTTCTAATGAATAA
This sequence comes from Cordylochernes scorpioides, assembly GCA_030710605.1. NCBI lineage: Eukaryota > Metazoa > Arthropoda > Arachnida > Pseudoscorpiones > Chernetidae > Cordylochernes > Cordylochernes scorpioides. The sequence continues at coordinate 67,464,731 of CP092874.1, forward strand.
ATCATCACTCGAATCACGGGATTCCTTCGCGAGCTACAGCGGGGCAAAAAATCGTGTTTTTTAATAGAATACCCTCTATATATAAGAAGTTTACAAGTAGTACACAAGATGGGAAAGAATATTATAAGAAATAGACAAGAAGAATACAAGATGTTGACAAGAAACATAGGTACAGTTAAACCTGTATATAGCGCCCCTTCTAAATAACGCCTTCCTCTCTATAGCACCCGATTTTAAATGCATAGTACGATGCGATTTACATTAAAAGTTACCTGTCTATAGCACCCCCTCTCTATAGCACCCTATTTTGGTGAGTCCCGAGAGGGTTCGCTATAGACAGGTTTAACTGTATATTAGAGGCAAAAAGCGATTTATAGATGGATAAGAAATGTAGGTCAAAGTATTTTGACAAGCGATATGCCAGAACACAATATTAACAAATCACTTCTCAAACACTCCCCTAGGTTTATAAATGCCTAGTCCTCTACTATTATTGTCAACGTGTACTTGTATTAAAACTAACCTGATAAAAAAGGGTTCAAAATAATTGCATTTCCATCGTTAGTGAGCAAGTGTAATAAGTTATGTGTTACAATAAAACGTAGGCTCCGAGGATGAGTTTCCTATTTTATATTAAATATCTTCTCAAGTTTTCGGGTAGTGGCAAACCCTTCTACAGGAGTATATAAACGAATGTGTGTGTGTCGATAACTAAAATGTAAAATATGTATTTTAAGATATGTTTTTCAGGAAAAAGGCTTTAATGACTAAATATTAACTGGGAAAGGGATGTAGCGGCGTTCTACGTAAGGTGGTAACTGTGTGTTTTATACTTTTATTACACATAAAAACAATAAAATTTGAGATTAAATACTTTATTAACTAATAATGAGAAAAGGTGCAAAAACTTCCTGTTTATTTTTGTTCCATATTCGTTCTTTTTATATCGTAGCAAAGTATTTATTATTTTATTAATAGAGTATCATTCTTGATGTTTATATTTTGTTATTCTGTAGAATTCCATCAATGCTTATCTTTTGTTTATCATTCATAGTTTGTTCATGCCTTAAATAAATTGCTGTTTTAACCTGAAGTTTGTCTTTCCTAATTTTCCATGTGACAATATTTACCGAGTAGACCTTTAATGCTGAAGTAAACGAAAAAATTGCGCTACAAATTTTAAAATAAAACTACAACCTTTCGCAATAAGTTTCTTTTATTATGATATCTTATTGCGAAAGGTTGTAGTTTTATTTTGAAACCTTTAATGCTATAATTCAGTTTCTCCATGTGATGATTTATATTTAGTTAAACATATATCCTTCTTGAGATAACCAACCGACCAAAGCTGTTAGGTCACGAAAGGATTGTAGGTAGATTACAGTAGATATACAGCAGTATAAACGAAATTTATATTTAGTTAACCCATAAACCTACATAGGTAACCAAAAGACAAATACATGTAACCAATAAACCTTTATATGTAACCAAAAAATTAATACAGTAATCACTACACCTACAAGTAAACAATAAATAAATACAGTAACCAATAAACCTACAGGCAAACAAAAGATAAACGCAGGTAACCAATAAAGCTACATATGTAAACAAGAAATAAATACAGGTAACTAAGAAACCTATAGGTAAACAAGCAAAATATACAGGTAACCCATAAACCTACATGCAAACAAGAAATAAACACATGTAACCAATAAACCTACAGGCAAATAAAATAATTAAATGCATATAACCAATAAAACTACATATGTGGACAAGAAATAATTACAGGTAACTAAAAAACCTGTATGTAACTGAAAAATAAATACATGTAACCAAAAAACCTACATACGAACAAGAAATAAAACAGGTAATCCTTAAACCTATAGGTAACCAATAAACCTACAGGTAAACTGAAAAATAAATGCAGGAAACCAATAAAGCTACATGTGTGAACAAGAAATAAATACAGATAACCCAATAACCTACAGGTAACCATAAACCCACAGGTAAAAAGGGAATAAATACAGGTAAACAAGTTTTAAACTTTCAAATGCAATATGTGAACAGAAGTACCCAGAGAATCCAACCTGTCATGGGGCAAAGTGGCTATTTTTCCAAACGAAAATAAAAATAAATGCATATGCGATGCCGCTTGGACTGTGAAGATCCAATAACAAAGCGGACAGCCAATAGAGAATGTGGCCAATTGGGCTATGTGGGCGGAGAGATATGTAGAAACATTCGACAAATCTTTAGAAGTTAATTTGTTTAGGAAAATATGCCAATATAGGTTGACGTCTGATACGTTTCTATTAATTGTTAAATATTAATGGTGAAAATTATTTTGTAAGAAATTGCACTTTATATATATATATAGATAAATGAAAGATACACTATTTTTAAGCTACTATAATTATTTTATTCTTTTTACAATTCGATTATAAGTATATTGTTGTTTACAAGATGATGATCAATAATACAGAGTAGAGTAATAATATATCACAGATCATTCCTCCTTCCTTATATTGTTCATAGTTGGAGAAAACCGGCAAGGAGGGCATCGAGGTCGGGTAGATCTCCTAGGTGGAGGTGACGTGGAAATTTGAGGGTCTTGTTCCAGTCGGTGAGGTCCTGCTCCAGCGTTGTCCAAGGTCCAATCAGAATCTTCAGCATATTTGGTATCTGAACCTGTCCTCATCTGATTGACATGCACTTTAAATGTGCCTTTTAGGTTCTTTACTAGATAAACATTGTAACCTAGTCATCGTATCACCTGGGCCTTGAACCATTTGCGCCTATTTTGTATTACTCTTGTAAACAGCACTTTATCTCCAACTTGAAAATGTCGCCTTCCACACTCATTTCTCCCAAAAGTCTTCTGGATAAATTCAGAGTTCAAGCAATTTACAAATGTTCTAGGCACATAACTTAGGAGACGTTCTACAGGAGGCTTATCTAAAGAGGTAGGCGTATTTCTATAATTAAACAGAACATTTTGTAAAATACAGTCCATATTTGAGTTTGGAGATTCTTCCAACGACTTTTCCAGAGATTTTTTAATTATTCTTACCGAAACTTCAGCAATTCCGTTAGACGAGGGATTATATGCTGGCGAGGTTAAGTGGTATACATTATTTTTCCGTAAGAACTCCTTAAATTCAATCGAATTGAAGGGGGGGCCATTGTCAGACACTAAGCATTGCGGTAATCCATACCTGGCGAAACACTCCCGTAGAAGCTTAATATTTTCTTGCGAAGTAGTACCTCTAACTGGAAATACTTCAATCCAATTTGAATTTGCATCTACTACTAATAAATAACAATCACCTCTGAAATAGAAATGGTCAACATGAACTCGCTGCCACGGTTGGTTAGTCCTGGGCCAAGGTGTGTTCTCAGCGGGAGGAGCTGTCTGATGATGCATACAGGGAGAACATTCCTTCACAAACTCTTCAATTTGACTATCCATTTTTGGCCACCAAACCGAAGATCTGGCTAGAGATTTCATGCGATTGATTCCTATATGACTTTGATGAAGTAACTTCAACATTTGATCTTGACAGGTTCTTGGAATCACTGCCCTAGAATCAACAAAAATGCATCCCTGCAGTACAGAAAAATTTTCCAATTTTGAAAGGAATGGTTTCATTGTTTCATCCTTTTTTGCTAACTGAGGGTCTTCTAATAGATATTCCTTGAGCTTATTTAAAACCGGATCTTTATTGGTTTCTTCTTCAATAATGAGGTGGTCCAATGGAGTTACATTTAAAAATGATATATCATGTGTCACCAAATCAATGTTGTCTTCCCTTGAATTTATTTCCTCAAGTGGACGTCAAAGTCTGTTGAGCAATTCCAGTTGAAGATTCTAATCGAATTGGTGGACAATATTTCTAGTGAAATTAAGATTTCGCCAGCCAGGAGAATCTGTTGGTTATTTGTATTGTTGAACATTTATTATTGTTTTCTCTGTATCAGAATTGTTAGGAGAATATAGCAAATGTCTGCAATGTTTTTAGAAGACTTCGTTGTTCCCATTACTTTAGTAGTATATGATATTTGGGGACACTTGTGCTGGGCGTTTTGTACATACCCTAGACACCAGATTGTTCAAATATTTGGGGACACTTGTGCTGGGCGTTTTGTATATTCCCTAGACACCAGATTGTTCAAATATTTGGGGACACTTGTGCTGGGCGTTTTGTACATTCCCTAGACACCAGATTATTCAAATGTTTGGGGACACTTGTGCTGGGCGTTTTGTACATACCCTAGACACCAGATTGTTCATATATTTGGGATTGACATTCACGTCGCTAAATTTAGAAGATAGAATTGGTATTTTCTATCCAGAGAAATCCTCCTAGCTTTTTCAGAATATATTTATTTGGAATTTGTGATTTGGAAACCCCCGGGATACAGAAGCCAAATTTGAAAACTATTTAATAGAGAGAGAATAGGGATGTCGGTTTAAATAATTTAAATCATTTATAATCTATCATATAGAATTTTCGCTCTCAGGATGTGTACGAAAAACTACTGTTTTATTAACATTGGTTCTAAAAATTAAGTGAAAAAAACTCATTTTGAGTAAAATTTATATTTTTGAAGCTAAAACAATAATTTTATGAAACATATCCAAGATTTGCTGAATAATTCACCGGTGTTACCCCAAATCAAATTTATTTAAAATATCCTAGTTTTCTATCATTCCTTTATAAGTGTTAGCTTTGTTAACACATCATAACTGTTATTATTTTAAATTGTTCACATATTTGAAAGAAATCTGTCGTAAGAGCTTCACGCAATCATCCAACATCTTACGGTGGAATTCTATTGGAAATTTCAATATATTTTACTGATGCTCTTAGTTAATTGTTACAAAAATCAAAGATAAATGTGATTATTGACAATATGGTAATAAAAATATAAAAAACTTTTCTCAAGGAAGGAGGTTCTTCCACCTTGAGAGAGTGATCCTGTCCTTGTCTTGAGGAGAGCTATCGGAAGGATGGAAGCAGGCCAGAGGGCTCAGTTTACCAGAAATGAAGTCTGTCGGCTATGGGAATAATAATCATCACCATAATACTATGGTGGGACAAAAAAGATCCATAACGACCCAAGAAGACCATTATCTGACTCTGGCAGTTAAGAGACATAAAGGGATGACAGCTACTATGCCTCTGTAACGACAATTTCATCATATCAGAGAAAGCCTTGCAGAAAGTTGACATGGACCCAGAGCAGCAGCTTTACACACCCAAGATAATGGACATTGCGACTGCTGTGATAGAGATGTATGGGGACATCTGAGGCTCTTCATTGGACACGACAACAACAGAAAATTAACATGGACCCAGAGCAGCAGCTTTCATGTCCAGGATAGTGGACATTGCGACTGCGGTGATAGAGATGCATGGAGACATCTGAGGCTCTTCATTGGACATGACAACAACAGAAAATTGACATGGACCCAGAGCAGTAGCTTTCACGTCCAAGATAGTTGACATTGCGACTGCTGTGATAGAGATGTATGGGGACATTTGAAGCTCTTCATTGGACACGACAGCAACAACAACAAAGAAACAGTTTTGTTCTAGGCTGGCTTCATTTCGAATACTTATCTGCCACAACACTCCTCGAACTAATATTTTATCTTTTATAGGAGTGGAATATAATGTCTCTTAAGACTTCTCCAACGCCAGTAAATCAGCATGAATGCTTGTTGTGAAATTTTCAGTTTTTTATGAGAGGACAATATTCTCTAGTGATCCCTATTTCTAAGACATAATGCTTTCTATTTTTATGTATTTGAAAAAGCATATTTCATATTATAATTATATTTTTAATCCATAGGACTAGATTAATTACTCATTGAATAAACTTTAATAAATCTCATAATTCTTTTAACAATGTTCTTTTAATCTATATTTCTGTGCTTGTTCTCACTTCACTTTGGACAGCAGTGATAGAGAGTGGTTCGTGCCCTGGCAGAAACACCAAAAATCTTTACATCTCGGCTCTCCTGGCCTCACCCGGCGATGATCCCCTGGCCACCCATCCCCAGGTCCATCCAACAGTACAAGGTATATAGTGATTTGTATATATTCCGCTTTATGCGTCCATCGGGGCTCAAAAATCATCCATTCTGGTTAGCAGCTCCGTAAATATATTTAAAAATATTTCCAGTGATAGATAGTCGGTGAACGAAGTGAGTAAAACCCTCGATTCCCGACAGCCATGAAACCCTGATCGAGTTCCGCGTTGGACTCTTTGTTTCAATATGTGAATAACCTTCACATATTATTCATTGTTGCAATTATCATAAACTAGGTTGCTCTTGTTGAGCGGTACCTAATAAAGTGATTTTGGAACAAGGACAGTAATGTATTTATTGGCATAGAATGTGAACTTATTATTTTATATAATATCCTTAGTTCCCCTCTTTCAATACAAATAAGATGGTCTGGTTTTCTAAGAATAAACTTGCTTTGTCACCCTTACGTTGGACTTCTCTCAATCCTAACAATGTAAGATCCCATTGTTGAAACACATGGCTATGACAATGTTTGATGAAATATATAACTCAATATAAGGTTGTCTCAAAAGGTTTCAAAACATATTGTGATTATGATTTATATTTTACAAGTGTTTACGAACTTTTAGGACAATATTGGTAATATTGGTAACCTTTGTAAAATTATAATAGAATTCTTATAGAAGAATGATTTAATCACTTATGTTCTATTTCAAGGGTGGCTAAAAAGCAGGTGAGCCAAGTTTTAGAATTACAAAGTTGTCCCAAAAGTTCGTGAACACATATAATGATTATAATTTATTTTTTGAAAGTTTTTACGATATTTTATACAACCTTGGAATATTTGTAACCTTGGTAAAATTATAACAGAATTTTTATAGAAGAATGATTTAATCTCTGATGTTCTATATCAAGGGTGGTCAATCAGCAGGTGAGCCATGTTTCAGAATTTCAAGGTTGTCTCAAAAGTTCTTAAACACTTGAAACATATAAATCTTAATATGTTTACGAACTTTTGGGACAACCTTGTATATACTGTGTCATACAAGACGGCATTACTTGGCAATACTTCTGTATCAGTATTAAGATGACATGATCAATCTTCCAGGGATAAAAAGTAACTTAAATCTGGAAGCCTAATATGTTCATTGCCGGTCCCAAGCCCAGATGAAAAAGAAGGAGGAGGAGCAGTAACAAGCTCAATAAAAAACTGGGCTCAGCTGGCCTGGCTGATAGTACCCTATAAAGGCTCCTAATCCAGGGATACAGTATGAGCAGCGTTTGCACTCCATGTTAGGAGCTGCTGCACATGGCGTCTGTTCCTCGTGTCAGAGGCGGCCATTTCTTTTGGAGCTAAGTCGGCCTGCCACTGAGTAGTGCTCCCAGTCTTAATGACAAAGGCAGACGCATTCTAATTCACCCATTCATGATGGTTGTCAAACAGACACAATCAAGGGTCACAACTTGATATCCTAATATGATTGAGCGGAGATAGAAAGAAGAAGACACTTGAGACTTATGAGTTTTGTGTAAAGATGTCATTGTAGAGTACAAGCTGTATCTTCACAACTAGACACATCCTTAGAGGAATAAAATGGTACAGTATGTTGAAAATACATTCAATTATTATGTACATAATCACGGAATTTTATTTTAAGAAATATAATTCAGGTATAAGGAAAAATAATTGCGATTTACTATTATAAAATATCAAAAACCTTTCACAATAAGTTTATTTATTAAACACAGCGCGAGCTTTAAAACTCTCTCGCTCTTCAATGGGCAAAGTTAAAGCTCGCACTGTGTTTAATAAATAAACGTATTACGAAAGAGGTTTTTGATATTTTAAAATAATGAAGATAATTGTTGGCTTAAAATGTTTTTTTTTTCTTTCGTTAAAGTTGTAACATGCTTTGTATTTATTTATTTATGTAAAATTCGAAACTATTATAGATGCGTATGATTCTTTTTAAAAAATAAACAATTTCTACTGTCCTTACTGCAATGGAAAAATTAATGAAAGGGCCTGGCTTATCAGTTGTGAACCTTCTCAGCAGTTTAGCCAGTTTAATCTACTATACCGCTGTTATATTGCATTTTTCGAACTTCCTTTTATATTGATACTGATGCTAGACTCACTCTTGGAATGGGTATTTTAGATGAACTATGGATGAAGAAAAATATTTATGCAAAAATTTGATTATTCTTTGATTTTTATTCATAGTTAGGCAGTCAGCAATACTGGTTTTCTTTATCTAATTTTTCATAAGTTATTTTTTGTTCATATATTAGGGATAAACTTGTTGTAATCTATTAAATAGTAAAACACAAAGTATTGTGGCTATCCCTTATTTCTAAATAGGAAACGTTACAAAGGTATATAATAGTTGTTGAAAAGAATCAAAATTTTGTGCATATAAAGACGAATTACTTATAATGTTAGGAAATAGAATCAATTGATGAAAATAATATTAATTGAGAAAACTATATTTCAAAATATAAATATGAAGCATATTTTTTATTTAATTATTATTTATTTTAAGAAATCATCAATATATCAAAAAACAAATCGTTTTCCTTTATCAAGACACATTTTAAATTTATGAAACGGGTTTGGCTAGTGCTGTTTCAAGGTGTTGCCAATCAATTTGTAAATTCTAAATATAATTTTGAAAAATTAATTATTATTATTTATTCATTTAGGGGGTCTTTGGAAGAAGTTCATCTTTCTTAAAATAATCTTCCATGTTTTGAAATTATAGATTCTGCTAAATAATTTTGACGTTTTGCCAATCAGAGGCATAATTATTCAAATTTTCCTGTTCGACTAGAATTCCTGATAGTTCCTGTCCATCTTTATATATTGTTGAGACTCGAGGAATGCACTAAATAACATAAAAATCCACTTTTAAAAACAAGAGATCATTAAAACTTCTGGTTGAACAGGCAATTTTAAATAATCATACCCTCATTTGACAAAAAAAGAAACAAAATAATTTACCAGAATATAATTTCGAAACATGAAAGAAGTTATTTTTAGAAAGTTGGATGTCTTCCAAAAACCTGAAGAACATAAAATAAAAATCGAATTTCCTCAAAATTATTTTGAGTTCAAGAATTAATCAGCAACACCTTATGTTTACTTAGCAGAAGAACCAAGCACGCTTCGTATTTTCAGTGTTTTGATGAAGAAAAGGTATTTTTGACTTTTGAAACATTAATTATATCTCAAAATGAATATACAGTTAAACCTGTCTATAGCGCTCCTTCTTGGGACTCACCAAAATAGGGTGCTATAGAGAGGGGGTGCTATAGACAGGTCACTTTTAATGTAAATCGCATCGTACAATGTATTTAAAATCGGGCGATATAGAGAGGGAACGGCGCTATTTAGAGGGGGCGCTATAGACAGGTTTAACTGTAATTTAAATCCTAAATACGTTTCGTATTATATATTTGAAGTATATTTATTTATTTATTGGTAATTTAATATATAATATTTGCCGATAATGAAATATAGTAGTTTTAGATTCTACATTTTTAGAGGAATTAGGCTAAAATATTGGATATGGAATGTTACCAGCAGAAAGATTCAATATAATATTTCCACATAACACTCTCTCTATGAAAGGACAAGCTTTCACGGAAGAATCCTTTTCTTCAGGCTCAAAACGAAAAAAGATAAAACAGATAAAATCCAGAGAGTCTTTCCATCTAAAAATAAAGTTTTTAAAAGTTGAATCTTTATTTTTTTTATTTGTTTTATATTGTTTTAGTCTGAAAAGAAGGCTGGTCGTTTTATATAAAAATTATTATTGCCAGACATTACTTTCTTTTGTACAAAGTTCTCTGTTCTCGTTTTTCTCTCTCTCTTTCTCCTTGTTAATATCATATGGCTATTCTTTACGACCTACAATTATTGTACGAGGGTGAGTAGAAAAGTAAGGTCACCTATTTTTTTCATAGAAAAACACATTTAATCACAACTTTTTATGCATCATTGGAAAGGTTGGACACTTTGCTGTCTTTCTACATAGTCGCCTTTATGCTCAATCACTTTTTTCATCCTGTCAACCAACTTTGTAATTCCGGGGTTGTACCACTCTCCCACCGCCTCTTTGAGCCACTTGTCGACCCACCTGGCGGACACCTTTCTGTAGCCGAGGGTCTCAGACACAATCTTGTGCACGGAGAAGTGGCTGCAATCTTCATTCAGGCCATCCTCGATCTCTTCAAGGGTTATCCGCCGGTTTGCGCGCACCATTTCGTCGATTCGAGCCACGGTTGATTCCGGCAAACTCGGCCGCCCAGACCGCTGTTCATCGTGGACGTTTATCCGCCCCTCGTTAAACTCCCGGCACCATTTCCGCACATTTTTGATGTCCATGCACTTCTCACCATACACTTCCACTAACTGACGGTGAATTTCGACCGGAGAATTAACGTCCACGATGAATAGCGGTCTGGGCGGCCGAGTTTGCCGGAATCAACCGTGGCTCGAATCGACGAAATGGTGCGCGCAAACCGGCGGATAACCCTTGAAGAGATCAAGGATGGCCTGAATGAAGATTGCAGCCACTTCTTCGTGCACAAGATTGTGTCTGAGACCCTCGGCTACAGAAAGGCGTCCGCCAGGTGGGTCGACAAGTGGCTCAAAGAGGCGGCGGGAGAGTGGTACAACACCGGAATTACAAAGTTGGTTGACAGGATGAAAAAAGTGATTGAGCATCAAGGCGACTATGTAGAAAAATAGCAAAGTATCCAACCTTTCCAATGATGTATAAACAGTTGTGATTAAATGTGTTTTTCTATGAAAAAAAAATAGGCGACCTTACTTTTCTACTCACCCTCGTATATATATGTATAGACAATTGTAAAGGCATACATGTATTGACAGCGCAAGGGTCCCTAGGGACACATAGTGCTTTAAATTGAAATAAATAAATAAATATAAAAAATATAAAGATAAGTGCCAGGAGAAAATGTTTTTTTTTTTTTTTTTTTTTTTTTTTTTTTTTTTTATTTTTTTTTTTCTAGAAAAAAAAAAAAAAAAAAAAACATTTTCTCCTGGCACTTATCTTTATATTTTTAATATTCCAAGGAGAAAGTTTTTACGATTAAATAAATATAAAAAATATTATGGGAAATATTGATTTTTTTTCTTGTAGTTAATAACGTCTTTCAATATAATTATTGATATATGGAATGTTATATTTAACCGTGTGAAAGGAGATTTTATTATTGTGGTATTTAATAACGGATCTTTTAGTGCTTTCAAAATATGTGTAATTGGTGTTGAGTACATAATGTTGGGGGTCATTGTGTGATGGATATAAATTTAATTGTTATGGGGAATATAATGCTTGGCTTCATTGTTGATCATTGTTAGGATTTATACGATAATAACAAGGCGAAGGAAGACGAGTATCTTTATTGGTGCATAAGAGCAAGCTTTCGGGCAAAAGCCCTTCGACTGGCAAGATATAACGACACTGTGAACGACAACGATGGCGGTAGTGAATATATACACATATTAATTTACATAAATATAGAAAAAAGCATGCAAATGGCCAATTTAACTATTTGTAAAAAAGTGAGAGGTGAAAAAATAAAAATAAAATAAAATAAAATAAAAATAAAATAAAAATCCTATAGGGTAATAGAAGGGATGCCAGAACATTAGCTGAAGGAAGGAAATATTAATGAGGCATAATATATGGTTGCAATGGTATATCAAGTATATAAAAGAGAGATTTATACATGAAGGCCAGGAGAGCTTGATATGCGTCAGGGAGGTCGAATTTTTTACAGTTAAATACAAGGGGGAAGTTTAAATAAAGGACAGGAGAGGATGATAGGCTTCACCATACATTACAGCCACATACATATCTTACACCAAAGACTCATTTTAGAATCAATAGTATCCCACAAACTAAACAGCATCAATAGAAAAATAGAACTTCCAGAAGCCTATCATCCTCTCCTGTCCTTTATTTAAACTTCCCCCTTGTATTTAACTGTAAAAAATTCGACCTCCCTGACGCATATCAAGCTCTCCTGGCCTTCATGTATAAATCTCTCTTTTATATACTTGATATACCATTGCAACCATATATTATGCCTCATTAATATTTCCTTCCTTCAGCTAATGTTCTGGCATCCCTTCTATTACCCTATAGGATTTTTATTTTATTTTTATTTTATTTTATTTTATTTTTATTTTTTCACCTCTCACTTTTTTACAAATAGTTAAATTGGCCATTTGCATGCTTTTTTCTATATTTATGTAAATTAATATGTGTATATATTCACTACCGCCATCGTTGTCGTTCACAGTGTCGTTATATCTTGCCAGTCGAAGGGCTTTTGCCCGAAAGCTTGCTCTTATGCACCAATAAAGATACTCGTCTTCCTTCGCCTTGTTATTATCGTATAAGTTCACTCCAGGAAGAATTATTCTACTATTGTTAGGATTGTTGTTGGGTATATAGTGTAGGGTTTGGGCAAGGACACCTTTCTACAGGAGAAAACCTGGTAATCCTGTAGAAGGACGTCCGTGCCCGAAAGCTAGAGAATAAAAATGTTTTGAAAAGACACTTTTCCCTGGAGGAATGATTAATTTTACTCAATATTGATGTAAGGGATGATTTTAGGGATATAGTGTTGGGTGTCGTTGTTGGAAATAGATAGAATTGTTGTTGGGTAAATAATGCTGGATTTCATTATTGGAAATAGATAGAATTGTTGTTGGGTAAAGAATGCTGGATTTCATTATTGGAAATAGATAGAATTGTTGATAGGTAAATATGATTGTTGGGTATATAATGGTGGATGTCATTGTTGTAAACAGATATAATTGTTGTTAGGTAAATAAAAAGGATTTCTCACATTATTGGAAATAGATAGAATTGATGTAGAATATATAATGCTGCGGTGGTATATGAAGCAGGTTACTTTTGTTAGCAATAGATATAAATCTGCTGTTGGATATAAAATGCAGGTTACCTTATTAGAAATAGATATATCTGTTTTTATAGTGTATAGTTTGGACGTCATTGTTTGAAAAATATGCACACAAGGTGAGATTCAAAACGCCAATTTATATATTTGAAACATTATTTTTAAAATAATTTGTTTGTTATGATTTCTTGAACAATGAAAATTATAATAAATTCGATATTTTCATGTTCTTTTTGACATTTTACCAAGGTATTCATATTGATTTCTTCCCAAGCCTCTAAGCAACTCAGTCAGATACTGTTCAAAGTAGTCGCTCTATATTTTTCTATTTTTTTCAGTAGTCCAAATGCATAGAATTCTATTAAAGCGGTATCAGGTGATTCTGCAGGGATCAAGGAATAGCAGAAATTCTTGGTTTCATTGGTTTATGGGCTATGTTATTCAGGGTTAAGAAAGACTCGGAACCTGATAGATCCATGCTCTGTTTTCAGTTCCTTACAACTTAGGGATAGCTTCAAATTTGCCTCAAGTATTCTTCTGTAATCCTAATTTGAATTTAATGTTATTCTCAACTTTGCGAAACTTAAGCTTTCCTCATGAGCCAAACACTAGCGACAACCATGAAACTTCTCAAAATTTTCCCATATCATTGAAGAACCACGTCTTTTTCACATCCTTGAAGAGAGTATTTGTTAACACAATGAATCGCACGTAGAAATAAAGCAAAGTTTCATTCTATGCAAACACAAAGAGAAGACAGGATTCCAGTCACCTGCTTATTGAATGTCCAATCTTCCAGAACTACAGAAAGCGGGAAGATATTGAATACAAGGATCTTTTTATGTTTATAAATAGTAAGGAATCATATTTTAAATTTAGAAAATATTCTGTAAATATATATATATGATTTTCTCTCTTGGTTTAAAACCCATAATTGCTAAACAAAGGTATATTTGTATTTATTTCATTGGTTGTTCCTAGGTAGGATGTGGAATCAAGAATGATTTTAATGTCCTTTCTTTTCTTTTTTAAACTTCTACTAAACTTCTAATTTTCACCAGCCTAATCATTATTACATGTTTCCTGCACTTTGTTTACCTTCATGGGGATTTTTAAATAAGACGTGAACTTTAGCCTTTCCCTTTTATTTTTAGATTCAGATAGATAATTCTGAATGAAGATATTAAGACGCGAATGTTTCTTTTCATAAATAAATCAAACTTCTATTGTCCTTACTGCGACAACAAAAATATTATAAGGACTTTGCTCATCAGTGGTGAACCCTCCCAGCGGTTTCGCTAATTTAATCTACCAGACCGCCTCCTTAGAGCTCTAATACTGTATTGGATCATTCTGATTTTATATGCTACACTGAAGTGTGTAATCTTAGAAATGGTATTTAAGCAAACTATGAACATAAGCTTTTAGGACAGTAGAATTATATTTAAATATATGCATTGAGCAATGCTCTTCCACAAACAATGAGGATAAGTTAGGCATAAATTGCTTTATTGCGTTATTGCTTTGTATAAATAATTCTGTAATCTTTTTTATGGTAAAATTGCGGTTCGAAATATTGAATATTTTTGGATTCTAAGAGCTGCAAAAGGTTATTGCTAGGCTGCCATGTTACCCAACAATTTGAAGACATCGGCAATGTTTACCTCTCGTATGTTAAGTTTTATTCCTCACCAAGACGGAAGTATTCAAGTAAAGTAAATAAAATATTGAAGATGACACAAGGCCATGCGCAAACATTGCGTTGACCTTCAATACTTCCATTTCCCAACTTTGTTCATTTACATGAGAGATTCATCAAACACATACCTACCTTTATTAAGACATCGCGGGCGAATGCTACGGCACGTCGTGGGTGCGCTGCTCATTTGGCTGGAACTAATTCTTGGGAATGCATGCATAACGGTTGCACCCTTCCATTCGATTACATATCTTTATTAATACTTACGACCCGAGGGACGCGCGTCCTTGCCGATTTTGCATCAAGCTTGAAAAACGCGAATTCGCGTCTTCGATTTTCAAAATTAAAAATAAAATAACCGGCGGCCGACACGAATTCGCGTCCACTGGGATCTTGTCCCATACCTTCTTGCCTATGTCCCATACTTTCTTGCCTATGTCCCATACCTTCTTGCCTATGTCCCATACCTTCTTGTCTATGTCCCATACCTTCTTGCCTAACTATCAGTGGGTTGTGGGGATGTCAGCTGACCTAATGTAAAATGTCATGTAAGACCACAGCAGCCCTTATTGCCTGCCTATGCAACAGTGGAATCGCCCGACCTCAAAGTGTCAAGTCATATAACCTTATATACATGGAGTTTACAAATGAAAATAATTTAAAAAGTAAAAGCTAATCACATTTTTAATTGTAATAATGAAATTTATATAGGAAAACTTAAATATGACAAAATAAAAAAGGCATCTTCTTATCGTGCAACTGAAGATTGCTGATGACTTGCGCCATCTATAGGAATAAATATCAACTATTCCTTGAGTTTTAATCATTCCAGACTTTCAGTTGCCCAATAAGGAGATGCCTTTTTTCTTTTTAATTTATGAACCCAGTACAATATCACATTTGTACTATTTTTTTTACAGTTGAGTTCGAAAACAGATTGGTCTGGGTGGTGGTGTCTTGTCCATGGAGCAGATCGGTCCCTGATCACAATACCTGCCAACAAAGGTGTCTTGTTCGTATGGATGTCCTGCACAAAAGTCCAACCCCTCCTCTACGTGGAGGGTGGTAGAAGCAGCACAAGTAAGGAACTGTCCTGTAGAGTGAAGTGCGGTGTCGTGAGCCCCAAGCCGCTACGATAACCGTGAACAGGGAACTCTGAAATGTGGCTGACTAACGGGGCAATGGCAGCCTCCCCCTTCCATGGTTCATCAATCCAGAAGAGGACATCCATACGAACAAGGCATTTAGTTGGCCGGTATTGTGATCAGGATGCACAGACCGATCTGATCTGCTCCATGGACAAGGCACAACCACCATCCACTAACGGGATTAGGCTTTGTAGCGTGATGTGGCCAATGAAACATATTTTTACAGTACATACTCTTGTGATGACCGAAAAACATTATGACGTGAAAATTGTATTACGCCCCCCTCCCCTTTTCCATGGAGCAACAAAATCAGATTGGTCTGGGTAAATCTGATAAAAGTAAAAAATACAAAATAAATAAAAGAATAAAAACATTGGTATTTACATATGCATACATAAACCTTTACTAAGATATTTCGTCTGATTGGGAGAAATCCAGCCCACGGCTTACCATTAAACTATCGTGATTGGAATAAAATGAAGAGTACCATGTGATAATTACAATATTCTGATAGATAGCAATCAAAATAAAAGGATTTAAACAATATTTACAAAATAGTCTTTTTTTTTTTCAATCGGGGAAATCCTATACGTGAGATTAATAATTTCCTGGAATGAGACTGCATTATGTAAAATAGTCACATATATCATGGATATTTTTATTGCATCTTATAGATAAAACATTTATTCACATGTAAAAATAATTGTCCACACACCCTCTCGTATTTTAGAATTTATAAGATGGCGTTTAACAAAACCTTATAACCGTATAACGAAAAATATTTAATAGTAACAGATCCAAATATTTTTATTTCCAGTAAAGAAATGTATATTAAATTCAATACCTTTTTTTAGATATATTTTAAATTCATAGAAGCATAGGGCGCCTCTCCCGTCAAAATAAACGTCAAAAATCTGACACCATCTATTGACCGTCGCCGTAAACTAGCGGCCTCGGGTCGGTGACAAAGCCACAACACCAGCTTTGGCAAACTGAGTAGTGTCCACCTGGCTTTGTCACCGAACCGAGGCCGCTAGTTTGCGGCGACGGTCAATAGATGGCGTCAGGATTTTGACGTTTATTTTGACGGGAGAGGCGCCCTATGCTTCTACGGATCAATTTCCTCTCGGCAAATTTTCCATCTATATTTTAAATTATATAGCAACAAATATCTTTTAAGAAACTGATAATTTATATTATGCTTATTGTACATATTGCCAAAAACTTCTTTCTTTTGTACGCAGTTCTTTTTCTCGTTTTTTTTTCTCTATTTCTCATTGTTAACATCATATGATTAATTTGTTCAAATCAATAAGCTTGAGGGAATGAGATCCCTCAAGCTTATTGATTTAAACATTCTATTAAGGGATTAGCCTATTAATTATAAATATGATTATTTTATTCACGGCCTAAAATTATTGCATGTATATGTGGTATGAAAGGTGGGGAAAGAAACACACCACAAGTTGGAAGAGGAACCCAGGCAACCAGAGAGAGAGAGAGAAAGACGGGACCGGCACAGCCGGGCGGCCGTTCGTGTCGCACACAATCCCCAACTGTCTTAAAAGTCCCGAGGTGTTAACTGACGGACCCCAGTGGTCGCCCCTTGGAATGTCGCTGATGTTTCAAGTGACCGGACTTTACCCTCCCGTTTTTCTCTGGGTTGTCTGTAGGTTGACTTTATTATTCCTGGAAGAGTATATATTATGACATATATGTATAGACAAATGTATAAAGGCATACATGTATGAAAGCGCAAGTGTCCCTAGGGGGGGACATAGCGCTTTAAATTGAAATACAAATAAATAACAAAACCTTTTTAAACATTAGTAGAGACCGTCTTGAAAAAAAGAGCTAATCTATGTTGAAACAATAGGAATATCATTATAGGTGATGTTGATGGTTTGGTGGCGTCCTTCAACTGGATCTTTTATTCAGGAGGAAAAAAGCAGATTCCAGTTCATTTGGAATCGAATTTTCTTTGTGAATGTGCCATCTATTGTCTGTCTCTGCAATCTAGCAGACTTGTATCGGGGACAAAATTTCTAACTAGATTTCTGCCATATAATTGACTAACCTTTTTACAGCTAAACGTCTCTTTGGTATATTCTGGTATCATGAATTTCTTCAGGGTCTCACGAAATCACACACACACAAAAGTCTTTATTAGGGACTTGCCCCCTACAGATTCTCCCAATTGGGTAAGGTAATAATCATCTTGTGTTATTTACATAGAAATTGAACTGGCTTTACTCTTCGTCTCAAAGTCATTCACTTGTTGACTGGTCCTTACATAATGATGATCTAAAAAATTTATAGTAAGCTATTGCCTTAGATTTGTTTGCTGATATTTTTGAAAGCAATACGTAGGGTGAAGTGTTGGTACAATTATTTTGTTGATATAGGGCCTTCCTTTCTGCATCAAGGGCTGTACAATTAAGCAGGTAATGGAGTTCTTCAGTAATTTCCTTGTCACTCAGTGTACATATTAAGTTTTGGTCTCATGAAATCAGACTTGGACTAACGAGGGTCATTAGCTTGAAACCATGGTCCTAAAGTGGACGTTTTCAATTTGCCAAAGCTGGTGTTGTAGCTTTGTTACCTACCTGAGTCTGATAGTTTGTGGGAGTCGGTTAATAGATGAAGCATAGGTTTTGTCTCATTTTGACGAAGGTATTTTGGGTAGTTCTGGAGATTTATTGGACACAACCTATATTCATTATATGATAAATATAAGAATACTGTAAATTAAATATCTGTTAATTATCTAGTGTCAGGAGAGTTATATATATGCTTTATAATTCTTGATTTATAAAGATAATGGATTGGCCAAATATAAAGGAACAGGCGAAATCAATTTTTAGTTGATTTTTGTTCCACTAGATGGCGCTCTACCGACGTTTTGTTTAACCCCCTGTTGATTAAGTATTATATATTCTGTCACACTATCGTGAGTGAGAACCAAGTCTATATTACTAGGTGGATTTGGTGGATTTTGGTGGATTTCCTCAGAGCTAACAATTTCAACTTACTCGGATATAGACGGTGCTCATCTCCACGACACATTCTCTAGTCCAGGGTCATCTGAAACATCGATAGTCAAAATTAGTAATCAGACAGAGAATACAGTCATATATTTCTATGAACAAAGAGGTCAACTCATTCAATATACATATACGTGTTTGATATAGAACAATATGACCACTTTTCACTATGAAAAGGCTTTGGTCACGTGTCGATCACGTAGTGGCAGGTAAACAGTTCGAAGCATTCACAGGATGACCTCCTAATTTCTACTACCCACAATGGACTTACTGCAGCCATAATGCCTAGCAATTGATGCTTTATTGTATAGCAATGTATGTGGAAGTCCTCAGAAATGCTGAATGAACATCCGTAGACAGCCAGTGTATAGAAGATCTCAGAGATGTTGAAAGAACATCCGTAGACAGCCAGTGTATAGAAGATCTCAGAGATGTTGAAAGAACATCCGTAGACAGCCAGTGTATAGAAGATCTCAGAGATGTTGAAAGAACATCCGTAGACAGCCAGTGTGTAGAATATCTCAGAGATGTTGAAAGAACATCCGTAGACAGCCAGTGTATAGAAGATCTCAGAGATGTTGAAAGGACATCCGTAGACAGCCAGTGTGTAGAATATCTCAGAGATGTTGAAAGAACATCCGTAGACAGCCAGTGTGTAGAATATCTCAGAGATGTTGAAAGAATATCCGCGTAGACAGCCAGTGTGTAGAATATCTCAGAGATGTTGAAAGAATATCCGCGTAGACAGCCAGTGTGTAGAATATCTCAGAGATGGTGAAAGAACATCTGTAGACAGCCAGTGTGTAGAATATCTCAGAGATGTTGAAAGAACATCTGTAGACAGCCAGTGTGTAGAATATCTCAGAGATGTTGAAAGAACATCTGTAGACAGCCAGTGTGTAGAATATCTCAGAGATGTTGAAAGAATATCCGCGTAGACAGCCAGTGTGTAGAATATCTCAGAGATGTTGAAAGAACATTGTATGTGTGATAAAGGAACTCGTACAAGACGTTATACGCTCGAATAACACGGATGTTCAGCACTGGGACGTGTTGGTCTGTATCGTGCGGCGAGATCAAATGAGTTTTAAATAGGCCTAATTAATAGGCTGTCACGTGATTGATCGAGTGGCCAATCAGAGCTTCGCTTTTTCTTCCTTCTCGGCTCCATTATCCGGGAGGTGTAGGAATCATAATGTCGTGATTTGGTTTTGAGTTGGGGTATGAATGAAGTAACTTTACTATACTTAGTTATTCCACTTTTTCTATACAAGAATCTCTCGAGTAACGCCTCTTTTTTGAGGAGCTAGACCCAGAATAGGATTGAAAGGTAAATCAGTCATGAAGGGTGATGAGAAAATGTAGAGGAGCTAGAATCCTATCAGAATCGAGCACAATCTCTCCTATGCAAGATATTATTTAAAAGTTGGAGTGAGAGAAGCAGCACAGGTTTTAGAAAATCCATTGCTTCAGGCCAAAGTTAGAGAACACAGATAAGGACAACTATTTCAGTAGATTGTGTGATAAGAAACACAAAAAATAATATTATTACGTAAAAAAAGAAAGAAAATTTCATGAAAATGTCAAAGACAGGACAGAAAATATAAAAGATTTTAAAGACTAAAACTGGCGAGTAAGAATTGGCTTTACAGGAAACCCCCACATGTGACTTGTTCAGGTCGTAAATGAGCACATACCTACAGAGTGAGGTACATGAGGTAAAACAGAATCGAGGAAAATTAATACAATAATAACAGAGAGAGAAGACAGAAATGTAAATATCTTTCACGGAGTAAAATTATCCGTGGTATGAAAGTTACAAACGGTATCCAAGACGAAAACACACTAAACTGCCACAGGAGAAGATAAAAAAAGGAATGAAGTAACGGAAGACCATCGTTTCAAAAGTCCGAGGCGTAGAGAATCATTAAAACAAACTCTAAAATACAAGTTGTACAGGCAGAGTCAAACAAATGTAACTGCTTGAAGACTGTCCTCGCGTCCCTGACATTGAGAACGTGACCAAGTGCCGCCTCACAACTCCGGTTTCTTCTTTCACCAGGTTTCGTCAACAGTGACTCAGAGTGACGCATCCTGGGTGGCACTTTCAGTACCGCTGCACTTACACCGTGGTGATGTACCGGAGGTGTGGTCGCATTTCTTACCCTGCAAGCTCCCGACCACATGCTTCTAACTCCCAACCACAAGTTTCTGACACCCAACCACAAGTGTATAACTCCTAACCAAAGGTTTCTGACACACAAACACAAGTTTCTAACTCCCGACCAAAAGTTTCTAACTCCCAACCACAAGTTTCTGACACCCAAACACAAGTTTATAACTCCCAACCACAAGTTTCTGACACCCAAAAACAAGTTTATAACTCCCGACCAAAGGCTTCTAACTCCCAACCACAAGTTTCTGATACCCAAACACAAGTTTATAACTCCCGACCAAAGGTTTCTAACTTCTAACTACAAGTTTCTAACTCCCAACCACAAGTTTCTGACACTCAAACACAAGTTTATAGCTCCCGACAAAAGGTTTCTAACTTCTAACTGCAAGTTTATAACTCCCAACCACAAGTTTCTGACACCCAAACACAAGTTTCTAACGCCCGACCAAAGGTTTCTAACTTCAAACTACAAGTTTATAACTCCCAACCACAAGTTTCTGACACCCAAACACAAGTTTCTAACTCCCAACCACAATTTATAACTCCCAACTACAAGTTTCTGACACACAAACACAAGTTTATAACTCCCGACCAAAGGTTTCTAACTCCCAACCACAAGTTTCTGACGCCCAAACACAAGTTTCTGAGACCCAAAACGACAACAATGAAACTGTTTAAACAGGGTATAGTCACTGGCGTCAAGTTAAAACCCACAGACCTCTATAGCAACCTTTTACAGTAAAACCTCATTATAACTCTCCCACCTCTAGTGCTATTAACCTATTGCTCTATTTTTTCTTAGTCACCTGGTCCCAATTCACATTGTATCTCTATAAAACATCCCGCTTACATAGCACTTTCCAATTTGCTTAGAATTTATTTCATCTAAACATGTAAGTGCGATCGGGGAAACCTTCCGATTCTATGAAAATACACACACCATGGACATCCGCTCTTTCTCATTGGTTAATATCCTTTCAAGCAAACACACAACAATACACGCGTGTTGCCAAACGACATTCTGCTTGGCCATTCGTGTAAAATCTAGACTTTTCTAGACCTTTCCAGACTTTTCGTTCGACGTCGCTGCAAGAAAATGATAGAATGCAATTTCCTTGTCGTATTCCCTTTCACAAACAAGGTATGTAAATCAATAATAAAATTTTCATAAAATATTTGGTTTTACTTCAAAGTTTTTATTTTATTTTATTAATTAGGAAAATCTACCTACAACTTCGGTACCACCTCCCGGGTAGTTGGCATTCTGCGTGCTCCAGGAACCTGAGTTATATCTCTCTACGTACAACAATCAACAGACAGCACACTATTAGGTTCTTTTAACGACCTTTGTTTTAGTCGTTAAGTGACGAACACCTATATTTATAACAAAGAAACATCACCTGATTAAACAACTAAATGTTGTTGATGGCACAGCGTCATCTATCGAAATAATTATTAAATGAACGTTAATTTTTGTTAATTATTTACGGAACTTGGGAAACTGGGAAACTGGGTTAACCCTTTAGGTGCCGGCCGTTTTCAAGGTCATTCCTGATCATTGTTAGCCTTCAAAAGACATCAAACTATTTTTTTTAATTAGCGTTTTTATGATTCATATAAAACCTATGAAACACAATTCAACAGAATATGCGCTTTAAAATACAGTTAATTAATTTTCATTAGATTTTTTAAGGAGAAAAGAAGTATCAAGTCACATCAAACCTATACATCGGCTTGCCTGGTGCTTAAAGGGTTAAGCTCTATTTAGGCTTACCAGTATTTATCAATTCAATTGTGTTAATATTTTCTCTCTTTTCATCTAACTAAATTGCATACTAAGTCTTGTACATATTTCAAATGATCTTTCTTTTCGTTCTATGTTTAGTTTACCTTTAAAGTGCAAGTGTCCCTAGTGGGACATAGCGTTCTAAGTAGAAATAAAATCAACAGAATGTTTTTGTAATATCCATTATAGAATCACTAGACGAAAGGCCCGGGCAACGCCCGGGGTTTACCCGAGTGCGAATATATTTCAAAAACGTTGTCTTGGGTGGCCGCTATAGACAGGGTGGTCTGTATAGACAGGTGGATGTATCACACAGCTGATAATAGGGTTGCCTAGAGTGACCGCTATAGACAGGGTGGTCTGTATAGACAGGTGGATGTAGCACACAGCTGTAGAGTGGTCGCTATAGACAGGGTGGTCTGTATAGACAGGTGTATGTATCACACTGCTGATAACAGGGTTGCCTAAAGTGACCGCTATAGACAGGGTGGTCTGTATAGACAGGTGGATGTATCTCACAGCTGATAACAGGGTTGTCTAGGGTGGTCGCTATAGACAGGGTGGTCTGTATAGACAGGAGAATGTAACACACTGATGATAACAGGGTTGCCTAAAGTGACCGCTATAGACAGGGGGGTCTGTATAGACAGGTGGGTGGTCGCTATAGACAGGGTGGTCTGTATAGACAGGTGAATGTAACACACTGATGATAACAGGGTTGCCTAAGGTGGCCGCTGTAGACAGGGTGGTCGGTATAGACAGGTGGATGTATCACACAGCTGATAACAGGGTTGTCTAGGGTGGTCTCTATAGACAGGGTGGTCTGTATAGACAGGCGTATTTATCACACTGATGATAACAGGGTTGTCTATAGTGGCCGCTATAGACAGGGTGGTCTGTATAGACAGGTGGATGTATCACTCAGCTGATAACAGGGTTGCCTAGGGTGACCGCTATGACAGGGTGGTCTGTATAGACAGGTGGATGTATCACTCAGCTGATAACAGGGTTGCCTAGGGTGACCGCTATGACAGGGTGGTCTGTATAGACAGGTGGATGTATCACACAGCTGATAACAGGGTTGCCTAGGGTGACCGCTATGACAGGGTGGTCTGTATAGACAGGTGGATGTATCACACAGCAGATAACAGGGTTGCCTAGGGTGACCGCTATGACAGGGTGGTCTGTATAGACAGGTGGATGTATCACTCTGCTGATAACAGGGTCGCCTAGGGTGACCGCTACGGCAGGGTGGTCTGTATAGACAGGTGGATGTATCACACAGCTGATAACAGGTTTGCCTAGGGTGACCGCTATGACAGGGTGGTCTGTATAGACAGGTGGATGTATCACACAGCAGATAACAGGGTTGCCTAGGGTGACCGCTATGACAGGGTGGTCTGTATAGACAGGTGGATGTATCACTCAGCTGATAACAGGGTTGCCTAGGGTGACCGCTGTGGCAGGGTGGTCTGTATAGACAGGTGGATGTATCACTCAGCTGATAACAGGGTTGCCTAGGGTGACCGCTAAGACAGGGTGGTCTGTATAGACAGGTGGATGTATCACACAGCTGATAACAGGGTTGCCTAGGGTGACCGCTATGACAGGGTGGTCTGTATAGACAGGTGGATGTATCACACAGCTGATAACAGGGTTGCCTAGGGTGACCGCTATGACAGGGTGGTCTGTATAGACAGGTGGATGTATCACACAGCTGATAACAGGGTTGCCTAGGGTGACCGCTATGACAGGGTGATCTGTATAGACAGGTGGATGTATCACACTGATGATAACAGGGTTGTCTAGGGTGGTCGCTATAGACAGGGTGGTCTGTATAGACAGGTGGATGTTTCACACAGCTGATAACAGGGTTGTCTAGAGTGGTCGCTATAGACAGGTTGGTCTGTATAGACAGGTGGATGTATCACACAGCTGATAACAGGGTTGCCTAGGGTGACCGCTATGACAGGGTGGTCTGTATAGACAGGTGAATGTATCACACAGCTGATAACAGGGTTGCCTAGGGTGACCACTATGACAGGGTGGTCTGTATAGACAGGTGGATGTATCACACAGCAGATAACAGGGTTGCCTAGGGTGACCGCTATGACAGGGTGGTCTGTATAGACAGGTGGATGTTTCACACAGCAGATAACAGGTTGCCTAGGGTGACCGCTATGACAGGGTGGTCTGTATAGACAGGTGGATGTATCACACAGCTGATAACAGGGTTGCCTAGGGTGACCGCTATGACAGGGTGGTCTGTATAGACAGGTGGATGTATTACACAGCTGATAACAGGGTTGTCTAGGGTGGTCGCTATAGACAGGGTGGTCTGTATAGACAGGTGGATGTATCACACAGCTGATAACAGGGTTGTCTAGAGTGGTCGCTATAGACAGGTTGGTCTGTATAGACTGGTGGATGTATCACACAGCTGATAACAGGGTTGTCTAGAGTGGTCGCTATAGACAGGGTGGTCTGTTTAGACAGGTGGATGTATTACACAGCTGATAACAGGGTTGTCTATAGTGGTCGCTATAGACAGGGTGGTCTGTATAGACAGGTGGATGTATCACACAGCTGATAACAGGGTTGTCTAGGGTGGTCGCTATAGACAGGGTGGTCTGTATAGACAGGTGGATGTATCACACAGCTGATAACAGGGTTGTCTAGAGTGGGCGCTATAGACAGGGTGGTCTGTTTAGACAGGTGGATGTATCACACAGCTGATAACAGGGTTGTCTAGGGTGGTCGCTATAGACAGGGTGTTCTGTATAGACAGGTGGATGTATCACACAGCTGATAACAGGGTTGTCTAGAGTGGTCGCTATAGACAGGGTGGTCTGTTTAGACAGGTGGATGTATCACACAGCTGATAACAGGGTTGCCGAAAGGGACCGCTATAGACAGGGTGGTCTGTATAGACAGGTGGATGTATCACACTGATAATAACAGGGTTGCCGAAAGTGACCGCTATAGACAGGGTGGTCTGTATAGACAGATGGATGTATCACACAGCTGATAACAGGGTTGTCTAGGGTGGTCGCTATAGACAGGGTGGTCTGTATAGACAGGTGGATGTATCACACAGCTGATAACAGGGTTGTCTAGGGTGAACGCTATAGACAGGGTGGTCTGTATAGACAGGTGGATGTATCACACAGCTGATAACAGGGTTGTCTAGGGTGGTCGTTATAGACAGGGTGGTCTGTATAGACAGGTGGATGTATCACACAGCTGATAACAGGGTTGCCTAGAGGGGGGCGGGCAGGGAGGTCACGTGTTTGCTGGCGGCCAATGGGCGCGCATTCTATCCGTGAGCTTCAGACAGACAGACAGACAGACAGACAGACCGACAGACAGACAGACAGACAGAATAAGGCAAATATATAAGTAGATACTTTATTACCTCTTTGCTGTTGTTCTTTCATCACCTTGCCTTGTATTCCTGGCGATTGCTCACACACATATTGCCTCATTATCTATCTAACCAGAGTTTTAAAGATTTGGTGTCACTAGGGCGAACCATACTGGACTCAAACTTCGATTCATTTTAAATTGTTGGGTCCAAAATTAGATTCGGAATAGGAGTAGTTAGTTATGTGTATTCAAACCTCGCTAGGGCGAACCTCAATGAGCCTTCGATTTACTAAAGATATATGGGACTAAAAATTAGGTTCGGAATAAGGCTAGTTCGTTATTTAAAAT
This sequence comes from Cordylochernes scorpioides, assembly GCA_030710605.1. Classification (NCBI taxonomy): domain Eukaryota; kingdom Metazoa; phylum Arthropoda; class Arachnida; order Pseudoscorpiones; family Chernetidae; genus Cordylochernes; species Cordylochernes scorpioides. The sequence continues at coordinate 67,491,295 of CP092874.1, forward strand.
TCGTTATACGCTGATACTTTCTATGGCATGCAATTGGGAATTATCCTGAAGAATGCATCCTGAATATATATCCAGTCCTAGCCCTCTCAATGATATCTTAACCTTGACATATTCTAAACATTGGTACTTTAATTTAAATATTTAATCATGTACGGTTCCTTTTGCTCTGTATGTTTATTTTTTTGTATATATGGTTATATTTCTTTTTTTTTTTTTTGGTTTTTCTTTCTTCTCTCTTTCCTTATTACTTCTTGTATTCTAGTTTTTACTTTTGAAATATCTTCCTTTCCTAAAACCCGTAGAGGGGAATCATGTATAGGGCTGGATGTATTTTAAGTTCCTTTTAAAGGATTACTATATATCCAGTTGGTTTAGTAGAGGTTTTACTGTATTACTGCATCAATTGAATGATTGCAGCAGTCTGGGAAGAGTAATTTCCATCACTGTTATAACCGACCTACGAGAGTTGGCCGCAATAACTGCAACTTTTGTTGAAGGAACTTTGCCAACAAATATTTCCTCGGAGGAAGGAAAACAGATTTGCTGAGGTCATCACAGCGGAGGAATCTGCAAGTCACGGCGCGGTGAGCTTCGATGGAACTTACGTCTCAGTGGGATGGAGAGTCGGCAAGTTCAGCTGAAGATTCACAATGGATGTATATGGTTTAATACTTAGCCTTTATCAGAATCAACAACAGGTTTCCAAGGATAAGTGTCTTCTTTTATTACCAACACATCGAGCTTTCGAGTATAACGACCCTATAGAAGAGCTATTACCATGTCGTTGGATGCACATCAAAGGAGAGGACAATCCCTTTGATCTTGAATCCAGGGGAATATCATTGGATCAATTACTCGATCTTGAGTTATGGTGGCACGGTCCACCATGGTTGAAAACAACATCACAACCCTATAACGACTCTATACCCGTGATAAATGAGCAATGCTTAAGTGAACAAAGAATTAAGATCAACCTTTTTATTCATTCAGACCCTTCTACGGGAATATCAAATATGAAATGAACCTTAGCTGTTCAATAGATTTATATATAAGTACTTAGCCTTTATATTGCTCGAAATCTTGTAAACGGCTTGTGCACGACATGATTTATACATGTCTTAAAATACACGTATTGGTGCATTGATCAACTGAATATGGCTATAATATGGTAGCAGCAAGACACTATATGGACACACCCTACGTAACAGCACATTACTTCAGGTAGAATGACAAGTAAACACAAAACCTATGACAGCAGGAAACTATATGGAAACACCCTGTAATGGTTGCTAGCGCAGCTTCTTTCAAATTCAAACAGCGATTTATTTATTTATGCTTATGAGGTGATACAGCAACGTATTTACAATTAGAGAGGAGACAAAATGAATTAAATCTAGAAAAAAGAAGTGAGGACATATCGGTCATTAAAGTCTGAGAGGCAAGGCCTTCAGCCAGTTCAGGGCTTCCGGGGTGACATAGTGGAGATTGGAGATTCCTCCATTGAATTTGTACAGCGGGCAGTCATCTAGTATATGGGACATTGATTGTGGGACGTTGCAGGCACAATTTGGATCTTTGATGAACCAATGTATAAAACCTAGAATAACCATTCAATAGACGGCTGTATAGAAGTAGATTAATTATTCACAAATTTGAACGAAGGAGAAGGTGCCTAGATGATTAATAGCAGTAACCATAGTGGTTATTAAAGAAATATAGAAAATTGTGGTAATGAAGAGAGGATTTTAGGGTGAGCGGGTTACTGTGATGATATGAAATTGCATTTGATAAGATACAAAATTTAGATTTGTGTTTGCCTCAGCTAAAATAGGGGATATGATGATTCTAAAAAAAAGGAATAAAGGCAGAGTTTGATCCTATTCTCCAAAATGCCAGAGAGATGAGCAAGAGAAGGCCAAAAACAATAATCTACCGTCTACAGGGCAACGGTGAATGTGCCGACAACGTAGACGCACCTGCAGTAACAGATGGCTGGTAGTGCAGTCGAAGCAGATGTGAAGTAAGAATACTATTGTCAGGTTTCCAGTATTTTCTCTGGACAGTCTCTATTGTTCTCAACTCTCTAATGTAGATGCTACCAAGGTGAAAAATATGTAAGTCAAAGAATATTGGTGAATCATGAGGTTTGCCAAGTTGATGGAATCCCATAACCCCCCACCTAATTACCCTGCGAGAATGAATTGAAGGTCTCGCCTAACATCAGCGGAGGAATAAATATCCACCTCTCAAGAGGAGACGGAGTCTTCCCACCAGCCAAGTCTACCCTACCCAACTAATTCAATCCTCAGCATAATCGAGCTATAAATTCAGATATATTTTTAATTGAAAGATTAAGAACAGACCTAGCGGTTTACAAATACCTCTTCTTTATTATCTCCACTCAATAATATTAGGGTATCAAGCTTGTAGAGCTTGAAACTTGACAACCATCATGACTGGGTGAAGTAGCATGCGTCTGCCTTTGTCATTAAGACTGGGAGCACTACTCAGTAACAGGCCGACTTAACTCCAAAAGAAATGGCCGCCTCTGACATGAGGAACAGACGCCATGTGCAGCCGCTCCTAACATGGAGTACAAACGCTGCTCATCCTGTATCCCTGGATTAGGAGCCCTTACAGGGTACTATCAGCCGGGCCAGCTGAGCCCAGGTTTTTTAGCGAGCTTGTTACTGCTCCCCCTCCTCCTTTTTTATCCGGGCTACTTTTGGCTAATGAAACATATATTCTACAAACAATCATTCAAATGTCCTCCCTTATTTCTGACAATGGCTCTCAAACGTTCGGACCACAATGGCACCAGTATTTATTTCAATGCCCTCACTAATTCTGATTTTAATTCATCCAAATTCTGATATATTTTAGAATATACCTTCTCCTCTAATCATGACAAAAAGCTTTAATCGTTTTTTTCAAATTAGCGTTTCCAGTCGGTCGTTCAATAGACTTTATGAACTCCGGAACTTTCGTCTCCAACTATTGTTGATCTGACTTAGCTTTGTCAGCGGAGCTGAATCTTATTGAAATATCCTATGTTCTCCATCAAATAGTTTTGGATTTAAAGACTCCTCCATCTGTTTCAAACTATCTTCTTGAGTGTGTTTTCAAATCTAGTTTTTCCTCCTTGGGATAGAAGTGGAGATGCTACATCTTGGTAGCTAACTCTCCATCAAAAAATGACAGAAAAATAACGGTTACTTTTTGAAGTCTTCTCACATTCAAAGAAGATTCTGGAGAGCAATGAGCTCCTAGAATTCCGAAGATTGGCAGTCACGTCGACAATGAATGTTTTCTCGTCAGGGACAAGGATTCTTTCACACCACCGACCATCAAGCCGCACCAACAACATTTTTATTTAATTTCTTTAAGAGCAGGAGTTATTTTGAATGAACTGTGTGTGTTTTTTGAATACTCTAAGTCTAAGGTTTTCGTTGATTTTCCTGTAAATAGTTCTTCAAGCTAAATGCATGTGCTTTTCACTAAGATATTTTGTTTGCGGTGAGGATTTCAACGAATTCTCTAAGAGTTTCCATAGCTGCTTGCGTCCGCTGTCCGCGCGGTCGAACAGTTTCTAGTGCCAGCTTTGCTGACCCTTTGGAAGAACAAATTGATGTGCAATATAATGCGGCTTATGATTGTAGAACGAAGTTTGACAATTATACCACAAATGTTTCTTTTGAACAAAAAATTGATATTCATTTTAAGGAGAAATAACGATTATTGCTAACCTTAGGGATGAAGAATGAAAGGATAAATTGTGAAGTGTAATGTTAAACGGAAAAATAATTCCCATTCCTGGACACTTTATTCTTCCGTTTATCATTACTCTTCCCAATCCATCCTTTCATACTTCATACCTAAGGTTAGAAATAATCGTTATTTCTCCTTAAAATAAATTTCGATTTTTCGTTCAAAAGAAACATTTGCGGTATAGTTGTCAAACTTCGTTCATATATATATATTTTTTTCAAGCCAGAAATGGACGAATAATTTCGGCCTTCCTTGTGAATGGCGATCACAGTTATACGGGATTCGTTAACACACACACACCCTACTTCATTACCAAAACAAATTCATTCCAATTTTTCTTATCATATTTGCATACTGTATTTTGAAAATTTCACGATATCAGATTTAAATGTTTTTATCATTGATTTGTTTTTTAAAACAATATTTGTGACTAAATTGCATAGATCACTATCATAACCTTAAAGCAATTCTAGAAGATATAATGTATGTTTAGAGAGAAAAATATTTTAAATAGGATTTGAAATTCTGGCCGGAAAGGAAAGTTTTAACTTGCAATATTCTCCAAACAATGTTTCCCCCCTTTGAAAATGCTGCTAAGGCTGAGTGAAAATGCCAAGTTGTGGTTTAAATCCTTAATGAAACATATGAATACCTCCAAACAAACAAAAAGATAGCGGCCAAAGGTTCTCTAGTAGAAGAAAAGTCTATCGACAATCCACCCAATCCAAATGTAAAATAAACCGAAGGTAAGCAAGAGAAGTGAAATGTGTATGGTTTATTCATCAAATAAGATAAAGAAGAACCTGATAGAATATACAATAGTTTTTTAAACAGAAGAGTAACGTTATTTTTCGTACAAAAACATATAGATCTGATACAGCCTTTGATGTAATCATGCTGGAAAATTACAAACCTAAAAATAAAATCGTCACCTAACTGTAAAATACACTTACCACTGATCTCTCACCACAGAAATTTTAAACTTTCCTTATTTCCTGAATTGGATAATGAATGTATTGAAAATTTTCCTGATTACTTGATTCCTTGAGAAACGTCCTCTCCTTTCGAACCGGGAATTTCTCTTCAAGTTTCCAAATAGGAAATTATAATATTGAGGTGTATACTTAATCAATTAGAATTTTAGCTGTTGATTTTCATATGGATTTTTCGAACTAGATATATCTAGTTGATCAAGTGAAAGTGTAAAAAGTGGATAATCCTTTTTCAGTCTTTTTGGTGAGAGCAGTTCTCTGTACTCGGCGAAGAAGTGAAGGATTGCAAGGTTTATTGCGATGGACCGTCCTGCACGATGACCCACAGCAATTCTGAGAGATCTTGAGAGAATAGCCAGGCTGGCTCAGCACGTCCTGAAATATACACGAACTGACAAAATTAGATTTTTTTTCTAAGTAGAGGACTCTGGAAATAGCGTTGGTTTATATATAGCGATTTATTTTAGTTTTCAGTAAAACAAAGTAGATGTGTGTGGGAGATCATGTTGTGTTTTGTTTGATATCGGTATCGAAAGAAATTCAAAGAACAACAATCAAGACCTGAAATATTTTCAAATACTTTTAATTCTTCGAAAATATTCAACAATAACTTCTAAAAGTGTATGAAATTACTGCAAATTGGAAAATTTCAAATATTACTATGCTACTTACACGAAGTTTAAATACCTATCCAATATATGGGAATCGATCACGCTACGAAGGTTAGATAAATGTAGTATGTAGATATGTAGACATACTACAATGTAGTGTTTACTATTTCGTTGAGGCTATCAACAATTGAGGTGTTTGTCGACAATGATGCCAGAAAAATTTAGATTCGGGAGTCGGTGGAAGGATGATCTAAACCGTTGGTTTTGGATCGCTACGACCCGGGATCGAATCCGGCCCCTGATTCTTGCTAAAGTCCAACCCTACCAGGGAATTCCAGTAACTAAACGAAGGTCTGGCACATTTGCAACTGCAAAAGTCGAACTGATTTTCACATGTGTAGACATGTGGTGCATTTACAGTAAAAAGCAGTCGCCAACTTCTACCCATCATGATTAAAATGGCCTGTACCACGTTTACTAGGGATATTAATAAACAACTTTTATATTAATAGAAATTCGCTCTCTCTGAAACCCGGAATAGAGAACTCAAAAGTTAGAAATAGACTTCAGAAACTCTTAGACACGTGACTGTGCCACAACGTTTTCAAGAGGTCATCAATTTTGAAGAGGATGGCCACGCCTCTTTTGTATTGATTCAGCGGGGTATAACTACACTGGTGTCCAAAAAATAAGAAACTTAATCAATATTGAAATTTCTCAAAAGCTAATTTATTAACAAATATAAAATTTAGTATACAAATAGTTTAAACTATGGAGAATTTGACTAGCTATATGAAAATAAAAAAAAATATATTTGAAATTATGAAATATGCAAATTATTACCAACATACCCAAAGCTAAGGTTCCAGATCTTAAAGAAATAAGATATCAATAGGGAGTATGATCACCTCTAACAGCTATCAAGGTCTCACAGCGAGCCCTCATACTGTTTACCAGGCTTTGGAGGAGGTCCAGGGGTAGTAAACCCCACTCCTCCAATAGAGCAGTTCTTAGCTCAACGAGGGTTCTGGGAGAGGGGTGACGAGCTCCAATACGCCTTCCTAGAGCATCCCACACATGCTCTATTTGGATTCAGGTCCGGAGATCTGGCTGGCCAATCCATCCTTCGAATATTCTCACTCTGGAGATATTCATTGACTAGCCTAGCCCTATGCGGCCGAGCATTATCGTCCATAAAAATTAAATTGTGACCAATTTGATCTCTATAAGGTCTTAGATAGGGCTCAAGGATCTCGTCCCTGTACCTATGGGCAGTTAAAGTGCCCCCAGAAAAAAATGTGGAGGGGTATGCGTCTGCTAGAACTGATGCCAGCCCAGACTAAGAGACTGCCCCCTCTAAAACTGTCTATTTCCCTGATGTTACTGGGATGATAGCGAGTTCCAGGCTCCCTCCAGATGAAAACTCGTCGAGAATCTGTGTTTAAACTAAATCTTGACTCGTCACGGAAGAGAACATTGGCCCACTGATCATGAGTCCAGGCGTGATGTTCCAAGCACCAATTCAAGCGGGCTCTCCTGTGAGCAGAGGTTAAAGGGATACAGACCATTGGTCATCTTGCATAAAGAGCACCTTCGTGAAGCCTTCGGTAAACAGTTTGTCTTGAAATTCTCGTTCCAGTAGCACTTGAGAGTTCATTAGAGAGTTGAATAGCTGTCATCTCCCTATGGCGCTTGGCAGTTACGACCAGATAACGGTCTTCAGAGGTAGCTGTTTTTCTTTTTCTACCAGAACCTTTTTTTCTTTTGATGGTTCCTGTCTCAATGAACTGTTTCCATATTTTGCTGACCACAGATTTATTCACATTTAGCCATTTTGCTACTTCAACTTGTGATTGCCCTGCCTCCATTATTCCAACAGCTCTCCATTTTAAATCATCTGCTAAAATTTTTCGTAAACTCATAATTAACTAAGGATTAAATTAAATTATATTTGGACAAATTTTAGATGGGGTAAACGACACGCCGAATAGCACACTTATAAAGACAAGCAAAAATTTGCATATTTTCAATTTTATCGAATCGAATGGTTGCGATAAATAAATTCTACGACTTAAAATACCTAATTGAATTACTTTTTAGCTTTTAGCGTTGTATATTTTAAAACATATCATTAAAAATAAAAGTTTCTTATTTTTTGGACACCAGTGTATATAAGACGACCTCCTTATATAAAATGTGACGACCCACTTGTATATATTTCTACATCATATATTTACTGTCTCTCGTATTTACTGAATTCTGCTTTATTAATTACAGTAGAACCCCCCTTTAGCAGACACCTCTCTACAAAGGACAGGTTTCATTTGTAAAATTACCATTTTTACTATTTAGCAACTTTTCGGTAAGAGAACACCTCTTCCTAAAGGCCACTTTGGCTCTACAATTAGGTGTCCTTTACAGGGAGGTTCTACTGTATTAGTTATTGCAAATAATAGTTGGAAATTATTTTAAACTCCTATTTCGACATATAGTATTTTGAATTTTATTTATATTTTACATCACTCTTTGTGTCACTACTTCCCTGTGCTTCGGACGATGGCACAAGCAGCAAAGAACTCCTTTGGGAAAAGTGAGCAATGATCACATCGCTTCTTTGTGAAAATAAATAAATTTTCGAAATTAAAATATGATTTGAAAAAATAGTACAAATGTGAAATTGTACTATATTTTCACATTGTGTCACGGTCTCACGCAATTCTGGCCTTAACTACCCGTTTCATGATTTTTCAGGATGCCTGAATGACCAGTTTTTTTGGTCGCTGAGGTACAGCTTGCACCACGCTGATGAGGGCCAACAGCCCGAAACGCGTCCGTGGTTAGCTTTTCTTGATTAATCAAGAATGAGTATTTGGCAATTTCTGGAATAATTAAAAATCAACGAGAATAGTTTATATTTATTCCGATAGATGGCGCAAGCCATCAGCAACTTTCAGCTGCACGATAAGGAGATGCCTTTTTCATAAAAATGATTGTTTTATTATTAATCTTAATCAATGTAAATAGCATATTTTCATTATAAAATATTCCTTAAAACTTTTTTTTAAATCTGTAAATTGTTTTCCTCGAATACACACAATACTTTACAATTTGATTTCATTTAACTAAATTCGTATACCATCCCTTTGTACATATTTTAATTGTGTTGATATTTTTTCTCTTTTGATCTAACTAACTTGCATACTAATTCTTGTACGTATTTCAAATATCTTTCTTTCTTTTCTTTCAAAATTTTGTTTATCTTTAAAGTGCAAGTGTCCCTAGGGAAACATAGCGCTCCAAGTCAAAATAAAATAAATGGAAATATATAGTGAATGGAATAGAAAATAGAAAGTAAATATCTACCAAGTGTGTTGGCCATCAAATTGAAGCAGCCAATCAGAAAATTAGCATACGATCATAGAATAAATTTATCATCATCAAATCTGTCTGCGCTGTTTGTGTTTTCTTTAAGTCATTAGAAGATATGGTCTCATATTTTTCTCTCATCTGACATTTTAATGGCTAATAAATATAAAAGTTTTTGACCAAATTGCCTTCATATCGTCGATAAATCTATGAAGAAGTTTATTGATTTTTGACCAATTACTTTCCAAACTATAATTTCACTTGTGTTTATATATATATCGGTTGAGAGAATATGAGACTTATTTCACCAAGCGAATTATTGTGTCAAATATCATCATTATCATTTTAAGGCCATTTCTCTCTGAAAATATTTTCTAATTTAAATAGGTATTTTAGCAAATGAAGCGTTGAAATTGATAACAATTTCCAGCGAAAGGTTGTATGTAAGTAAATTTACACTCGTCATAATATAGCGTTCACTATTTACCTTCAACAACAACAAAAAGCTTTATTAAGACCTTTTAGTTTTATACAGATTCTCCAATCAGAAATGTAGGATACATGCAGGAAAAACAGTAATAGTACCTTAATGGTAATATGATATTTATATACAGGAAAAATTATATAAAGACAATCAAGCTAATAGATTAGTCTGGGTAAATTGGAGGAAAATAAATTTATTATACGTGGATTTACCACGGATTCACTGCAAATGAAGATAATAAAAAAAGCAAAAGCTAATCACAATCAATATTGAAATAATGAAATTTATACATCACTATTTACCCCCATAAATCTTGAATTTATCAAATTGTAACCTAAAAGAAAGAAATTTATTGCACCAATTTTTTACCTTGACGTCCAATACATTTTCTATAAAAAAATGTATCAGACAAACGGATTTATCATGAGAAATAAATACATGGAAGATATATTGCCTACAATATCTGGAAACTAAAATTAACAACAACAAAAAGCTTTATTAAGACTTTTTAGTCTTATACGGATTATCCACACACAGAAATGTAGGATACATACAAGAATAACACTAATAACAACAACAAAAGTCCTTTTTAAGACCCTTTGGTCTTATACAGATTCTCTAAGTAGAAGAAGGTATATACAGGAATAACAATAATAACAATAACAAAAGTCCCTGTTAAGACCCTTTGGTCTTATACAGATTCTCCAAGTAGAAGAGGGTATATACAGGAATAACAGTAATAACAACAACAAAAGTATCTATTAAGACACTTTGTTCTTATACAGATTATCCAAGTAGAAGAGGGTATATTCAGGAATAACAGTAATAACAACAACAAAAGTATCTATTAAGACACTTTGTTCTTATACAGATTCTCCAAGTAGAAGAGGGTATATTCAGGAATAACAGTAATAACAACAACAAAAGTATCTATTAAGACACTTTGTTCTTATACAGATTCTCCAAGTAGAAGAGGGTATATACAGGAATAACAGTAATAACAACAACAAAAGTATCTATTAAGACACTTTGTTCTTATACAGATTATCCAAGTAGAAGAGGGTATATTCAGGAATAACAGTAATAACAACAACAAAAGTATCTATTAAGACACTTTGTTCTTATACAGATTCTCCAAGTAGAAGAGGGTATATTCAGGAATAACAGTAATAACAACAACAAAAGTATCTATTAAGACCCTTTGGTCTTATACAGATTCTCTAAGTAGAAGAAGGTATATACAGGAATAACAATAATAACAATAACAAAAGTCCCTGTTAAGACCCTTTGGTCTTATACAGATTCTCCAAGTAGAAGAAGGTATATACACGAATAACAGTAATCACAACAAAAGTCCCTGTTAAGACCCTTTGGTCTTATACAGATTCTCCAAGTAGAAGAGGGTATATACAGGAATAACAGTAATAACAACAACAAAAGTATCTATTAAGACACTTTGTTCTTATACAGATTATCCAAGTAGAAGAGGGTATATTCAGGAATAACAGTAATAACAACAACAAAAGTATCTATTAAGACACTTTGTTCTTATACAGATTCTCCAAGTAGAAGAGGGTATATTCAGGAATAACAGTAATAACAACAACAAAAGTATCTATTAAGACACTTTGTTCTTATACAGATTCTCCAAGTAGAAGAGGGTATATACAGGAATAACAGTAATAACAACAACAAAAGTATCTATTAAGACACTTTGTTCTTATACAGATTATCCAAGTAGAACAGGGTACATACAGGAATAACAATAATAACAACAACAAATTCCCTGTTAAGACCCTTTGGTCTTATAAAGATTCTCCAAGTAGAAGAGGGTATATACAGGAATAACAGTAATAGTTATATTAATCAGCAATATTATTTACAATGTATCAACTAAAATCATCAGAAGACCATTTTATTCCTTGAGTTTTAGATTGAATAATTTAAAATGACCAAACTCTCTATTAAACTTATCTAAGTAAATTTAAACCAATTTTTTTTTAAATAAAAACAAAGTTTTTTTAAACTTGGAATCAGACAGCTCATCACTTGAGTATTCTTAATATCGTCTTCTTTAGCTAGACAGCGCTATTTTTGACTGAGAAGAATGTTGGGTAATTCATCTTTCCGGGTAAAGTTTATCTTGACCTTGCGCCAATCACCAGAAATAAGTTCTCAGATAAGAAGTTCTATCTCATAAACATTCCATTGATGGCAGTAATTGACTTCTAGTTTGCATATACCGGGGTTGAAATAGGGTGTATTCCTGTCACATACTACTAGTAATATACGACAAATGATATCATAATAATTATATAATATTGATATCATTTTGTTCGCTGTTCATTGTTCTCTCTTTCTCTCACACACACTGGCCCACCGCTACTGGTCCTGTAGACGGATCAGGCCTTGTCATCCTGGAGGCCTTCACCATCATCCAGCGGCCCCCCTGACCTGCAGAGCTGTATCTGAAGGCCGCAAAGTGGAGAATAATCCTAATATAATTCCCCATTATATATAATTTCATACAAAATTTTGATAGAAAAGGAGTAAGAGAAAAGATAGGTAGAATGGAAGGAAATCTTGTCCCTGACGACCCTGAGTGCATCCCTACATATAGTGCTCGATATACACATGTGAAATATGAACCTAACTCTAAATCAAATTGTGTACACACATGGAACTATAAGTACATATTCTCATTTGGAAAGACCCTATGATACAATATATTATAATTTTGACTAAGTACACACAGAATGTTATGATGCATTAGCGCGCCATCTGTTATCAAAATTCGAAACTATTATAGACGCGTATGATTCTTTTTTTTTTTTTTTAATAAGCAATTTCTACTGTCCTTACTGCAATGGAAAAATTTATGGGAGATGAGCCAGGCCCTCCTATTGAATTTTTCGTTGCAGTAAGGACAGTAGAAATTGTTTATTTTTAAAAAAGAATCATACACGTCTATAATAGTTTCCAATTTTGACATACAGAATGTATGAGGCAGATTCAGCATGAGAAGATCCAGGAAATTTCAAGAGGTTACGAGACATTTGAACTAAACCTATCATTCTAGAATGTTTCTTTGAGAATAGTACATCATCGAAGAAGGAATCAAAGCTAACGGCGACAAGTTTCTTTATTTGCGTGCTATAATCTTAGCAAGCTTTCGGACTATGTAGCCTATGTAACCTGTTGAAGAACGTCATAGTCCGAAAGCTTGCCAAGATTATACCGCACAAAGAAACTCGTCGATGTTAACTTTGATTCCTTCTTCGTAAATATGTCTGGTGATTCCTTCGCTTGTAATTTGAACACCTTTTTACTTCACCAAATTGAGTTCTACGGGAGAGGGAGAGATAGGCATCGTGGAACCAATATGATCCTTCTTGATGTCAAAACAGTCGTAAAGTTGCCACAAGGTTATTGAAAACTGAAAAGAATGACCACTCTCTACTTGTTATAAATAAATACAATTAAATCAGGGAGACTAAACAAAGCTGTGGAACAAACTCCAAGAGTGATAGTCGATATTCTGAAGAAGCCCAAAAGTGTTCTATATATTTTTTTTTTTTCTGCTTATCCCTAGTACACGTGGAACAGGCCATGATAACCATGGTGGGTATAAGTAAACAACTGCTTTTACTGTAAGTGCACCACATGTCTACACATGTGAAAAGCAGTTTGACTTTGCACTTACAAATGTGCCATAGCCCCGTTTGGTTACGTGCACTCGCTGGTGGGGTTGGATTTTTACAAGAATCGGGTGCCATTGGAGCATTTATTTTAATCATAAAAAAAGTGCCCAAGATTCGAACCCAGATCGTAGTGGTCGAAAACCAACGGTTTAGACCATCCTTCCACCGACCCCCCAGAAAGTTCTGTAAATTGAGAGAATGCTAACCGCTTCATTAATTTCGAAGAAGTTAGATGTTTCAATAGTTTACCATTCTGACAAAAGAAAACAAGGTTCATAAGCAAAATCTCTACTTCCTGATAACTGTCCATTTATATTTCTGCTATGGTATAGATAAGCTTAGCTATGTAGACCTGCGAAACACCTCTTTGTATGGCGAATCAAAAAGGATATCATACAAGCCGTCATAGACTAGCGATATCACGATACGATGGTATTCAGGTGGGTTGAGTTTGAAAAGAGATTGTGAGGCGATATATTTACCGATTTAATTATGCAAACTTGCTGATAAAAATTAGGATTACTATCGCTCCATATGTAATACCCGCATCTATTGATATGGATGGACGAACAGCCTGTGTAAAATTTACCTCTGCCATAAATATGTGAAGCGACGATCCTGATTGATCTAGCTTCTTGACACGAAATTCTTTTTTTTTTTGCTTATCCCTAGAACACGGTGGTACAGGCCATGATAATAATGGCGGGTAGAAGTAGGCGACTGCTTTTACTGTAAGTACACCACATGTCTACACATGTGAAAGCAGACACGAAATTCTTATAGTCGTAGATACAGTCAGGTCTCGATTTGAGACCGAGACAAGAACAAATTTCAATCTAAATTGTCTTCAATCATTATATCATCGGCGGTGGGGGCTATCGCTGAAGTATAAGGCTGGCCATCAGTCTTCGATCTCCTGCCAGGAAGGAGTATGGTGCGATAGACGGATCTCCACATATCCAATATAAAGTATTAGAATATCCAATTTTCATATCTCCAATATAGTACCGAAAATATATAATATAGAAACAAACATTTTATTGTTCTGAATATAATCAATTTAAAAAATAAAATTGAATTAAGAGCTTTTAAACATCTTGGTCCTGAGTCCAATATGGATTTTTGTGATAGGTTAGAGTTCCTACTAGAAGTATTCATGATTGTAGAAATTAAACTCTTAAAATCACGATCATTAAAACAATAATAAACAATAAGAGGAGCTTCTTGTGTAGATTTCTTTATTACCGCAAGCTTTCGAACAGAACGTTCTTCAACGGGCGTGGATAGTAAAAACGTACTAACAACGTACTAAGATGTTAGTACGTTTTTACTATCCACGCCCGTTGAAGAACGTTCTGTTCGAAAGCTTGCGGTAATAAAGAAATCTACACAAGAAGCTCCTCTTATTGTTTATTATTGTTTTAAGTATTCATGATGTTGAAGGAAAGGTTACTAAAAAGATACTCATTGTGAGAATATACTAGAAGTATATTAGGGACCCAATGTTGGATAACCTTGGTCGTGAATGCGATTTGGCCTTGAATCCAGCAGAGGTCTCAAATCGAAAATCGATTGACCCTGACTTGGAGAATTTTTATGTTTCCTGAGCGCTTTGGACTGATGAAAGCAATTTATCGAGATTTACAAAGATTGACGTTCTTTATCAGAAATTTTCGTTTAGCGGAGTACTGATACAGCTGTCGTGTAACGGCGATACCTGTGATGTTGAAGGAAGGGTTACTAAAACTGGATTCTAGCAAAATGTGTCCTTCAGAGGAATTGAATATTGTAGAGTGATTGACAGCTGTAGGCGGTGCTTGCAAACAGGAAGCCACGCCCACACGTTCCTGATTTGTTCAGTGCAAACCAATCATAATGCGGCTTCCTGGTTTGTCAACTTTTTGTGCGATTTACTTGACCTTCGTTAGAATCTAAAATTCATAAATAGAAAATTCTGACGCATGCGTGGTTTGTATCCACATTCCTGTGTCCTCCAAAATCCTAAAGCCATCAAAGTCCTGAAGAACAAATTATGGGACCATTGAAGTTCGGGAGAACAAACCCGGGAGTCATTAAAGTCCTGAGAAATAATCCTAATGTCATTATAGTCTTGAAAGACCATTCTGGAACCTCAGTTCTGCCACCGCTAAAATCCTGGAGGATAGAACGGCCTATCCGGGGAAATACACAATTTTGAAAACCAATATTTAGGCTTCCAAAGTCCAGACCACAATCACAGAAGTTCCGCTTCTTCTCGAGCCTTTTGTTGAAAGAAGGTCCTGTGAACAGGACTTTCTTGTAGGTTCCTAATGTCGACTGTTCCTCGGGGAACATAACTACCGTTCGCCAAACCTTTGGTGCATCAACCCCAGAGATGAAGTTTGTTGAAATTGCTTCATTTCGACGTTGTATTCCGGTTACTCAGCCAGTTTTAGGCCCAAGTTGCGCAGCATCAAAGTGACATTTTAATCTTATCAACGACCCCAGATATCGATAGAGGAACTATATATGTTATTCAGTTCTCCTTATATGTATTAATTAAAACACGCTGATGCGCGGTGGGAGCCAAGTGGAGGAAGACCCGGGCATTCGCTGTAAACGTTCCATATTTACAAAGATCGGGTGACAGGAAGTACTCGGGTATCACGGCTGTTGCCCTCGCTTGGTCATATCGACAACTTGGTCATACAACTGTCATATGTCCCAACATCTTGGTCATACGACTGTCACATGTACCAACGTCTTGGTCATACGACTGTCACATGTCCTAACATCTTGGTCATACGACTGTCACATGTCCAAACATTTTGATCATAAAAACACCACTGAAAGATATTGTATACACAGTCACCTTTATTGAAGACGCACGAGATAACCAAATGTGAACAAAATTGCCTCTGTTTCTTTCAGAAATTAGACGCCGGCAACATTAAAGACTTTCCACTCTCTTAAGTTTTGTCCATTAGTGTATATATATCGACAGATTTAATAACGAAATTGAATAAATCTATTACTTCTACCAGCATATCACATATCCCTTGGTTCATATTTGTTTCATAATCCAGTAACTAGGGAAGTCTTTCTAAGCTCTGGTTGTTCTACCGGCTTCACTGGCGATTCTCCACCAAACTCTGCAGCGTTGGCAGAGGCGCCATATTCATTGTACATAGTGTATATATAATGCATATTATCTTTTTTTTTAAATAGTGAAGACTGTGCACTTTGCATGTATTGACAAGATGTCAATGAAATTATTTTAATTGTCAATTGTCTAGCGGCTCTGTCCTCTCTCCTCGCAGCGAACATCGCCAGTTTTGGCTGCCTCAGGACAAAGAACCGTTGATGATGCGGAAATTGAAACTATTTCTGCCAGAATCTAGCCGAATTGACACCTGAATAGTTAAAAAATAAAGAGACAGCTGGCGCAAAGAGTAAAATACAAAGTTTTAATGCGGAAAGGAAGTAACTTCATTAAAAAATCAGATAGCATTATTTTCTCTTTACCTCAATATGTAAATACAGTTAAACCTGTCTATAGCGCCCCCTCTTGGGACTCATCAAAATAGGGTGCTATAGAGAAGGGGTGCTATAGACAGGTCACTTTTAATGTACAGTTAAACCTGTCTATAGCGCCTCCTCTTGGGACTCACCAAAATACGGTGCTATAGAGAAGGGGTGCTATAGACAGGTCACTTTTAATGTAAATCGCATCGTACTACGAATTTAAAATCGGGCGCTATAGAGAGGAAGGCGCTATTTAGAGGGGGCGCTATAGATAGGTTTAACTGTATAATAATATTGCAAAAAGTTACATTTATATATTATTATCAGCATCATAGTCTCTCTAAATAAATATGGTTAGAAATTAAATAATGTGAACTATTGCTTTCTGTAAATGGGAATTTATAAATAATCGTATTTGACCATCGACCATTCAATAAGCAGGCCTATGAGAACCGTCGTCAATATATATAGGCAACCCGGGTAGATATCTACAGTTACAGGCAACTTGATTATTAATATGATAATGAAAGAATTAAGTAGTAAATTTTCATAGTAAATCATTTTTCATATTTAGAGAGGCGAGGCTATATGACTGGGACTGTAGTAATACGCAGGAAAAAATGCTGCAGTCAATGGTCAAATTTAATTATGTTTACTCATAGAGGAAAGCTATATGTGATAGGAGTTATGAGATGACGCAGGAATAATATTGTAGTCAATGATCAATTTAAATAATTTTATACTCACAGAGGCAGGCTACTAGGCAGAACAGCAATATAACGTTAGAACGCTTCACGATTTTGCGTGTCATCCTTGCGCAAGGGCCATGTTAATCTAACACTAGAGAGAATTACTGCATTCAATTTATATCATACCTTAAAGCCGAACGCTGGGAAAAGAAGTTGTGAGCAACCAGCCTTAATCTTATCTTTAATTTCCAACACCAGCTTATCTCAGATAAGAACCCTTTTTTACATTTAAAACCGTTTTTCATTTGAACATTGGACTTTGCCTTTTAATATGTAAGGTATCTTTTTAACCGATATATTTAAACCAAGAGTTAAAAGAGAAATTCAAAATTTACCTTTATAATGTGTCGATCTTACAACAATTAAAATGCAACGAAATTCTGTCAGTAGGAAGAGTAAATTTGTTTGGATTTATTTCTGTTACCTTTATATATAAATTTGTCATTTTTGCACCAATATTGGTAATGGTGCATTACCGTAGATGATAGGGGCGAAGAAATTCGACTACACCTCCTTGCGGTCCCCTCCATGGACCCTTGGAATATTTGACCAAATTGTGGTCCAAGGTAACTAACGTGGTAACAGTACACAATTTCCAATGAATAGCAAAAGGACACGACAACAACAATAGTAAATGATGAGTGACGAGTGATGAGTAAGGCAGATGCTAATTGGTCAGTATTATTTCTTCGGATAAGTAAAGATACCATTGAGGTTAGAACGAATTTCTTCATTCAAACATAAAATTTCTTAAGTCTGTGAAGGGTAAAACGTATTGCGAAGACCTGGTTCACTGGAAACGGTTTTACCGATTGCGTCTACAAGACCTATCTACTATTACATTGACTGTTAGGCTTCTATAGCTGGCGATATTGGAGATTCTAGTATTTAGACATACCTATTTGGACATAAACTCAGGGGAATACAGACCTAGAATAGGAACCTCACACTTGGAACCAACTGAAATAGGAGACCTTGGCGCTCAAGAGAGGGTTAAACACACAAAATAAATCAAAAGAAGTAATTTATTCAATAGTAAGGTGAAATGAGCCGTTTGCATGAATAACTTGAATAAAAAGTAGTTGCACAGATTTTTGTGCTATTTGTAAAAAGGTACAAAGTAATTTATTTGAATAAATATATGCTCGAAGATCACTTTAAATAATCCCGTTAAAAAGTATAGATATATATAAATAAATAAAATAAATGATTTTTAAAAACTCGAATAATTCTAATCGGATTTAAAAGTTTAAATTAAAAAAGCTTCTGGTTCAAGTTTGGTTATTTGAGCTATTTAATTCGTTTAATTAATTTAACATTGATATTAACACTAGTTCTCCTGCTCCGTTGTATTTGACAATCTATTTTACCTTGAAATGATCTAATATCAAAGTGAAAAATAAAGGGGAATATAGGCGTTCAGGAGAGTTGGTTAATTTCAAAGTGAGATAGAAAGGGAAATATAGACGTTCAGGAGAGTTGGTTAATTTCAAAGTTAGATAGAAAGGGAAATATAGACGTTCAGGAGAGTTGGTTAATTTCAAAGTGAGATAGAAAGGGAAATATAGACGTTCAGGAGAGTTGGTTAATTTCAAAGTGGAATAGAAAGGGAAGTATAGGCGTTCAGGAGAGTTGGTTAATTTCAAAGTGAGATAGAAAGGGAAATATAGACGTTCAGGAGAGTTGGTTAATTTCAAAGTGAAATAGAAAGAAAAGTATAGACGTTCAGGAGAGTTGGTTAATTTCAAAGTGAGATAGAAAGGGAAGTATAGACGTTCAGGAGAGTTGGTTAATTTCAAAGTGAAATAGAAAGAAAAGTATAGACGTTCAGGAGAGTTGGTTAATTTCAAAGTGAGATAGAAAGGGAAGTATAGACGTTCAGGAGAGTTGGTTAATTTCAAAGTGAGATAGAAAGGGAAATATAGGCGTTCAGGAGAGTTGGTTAATTTCAAAGTGAAATAGAAAGAAAAGTATAGACGTTCAGGAAGTTGGTTAATTTCAAAGTGGAATAGAAAGGAAAGTATAGACGTTCAGGAGAGTTGGTTAATTTCAAAGTGAATAGAAAGGGAAGTATAGGCGTTCAGGAGAGTTGGTTAATTTCAAAGTGAAATAGAAAGGGAAGTATAGACGTTCAGGGGAGTTGGTTAATTTCAAAGTGAATAGAAAGGGAAGTACAGACGTTCAGGAGAGTTGGTTAATTTCAAAGTGAGATAGAAAGGGAAGTATAGACGTTCAGGGGAGTTGGTTAATTTCAAAGTGAATAGAAAGGGAAGTATAGACGTTCAGGGGAGTTGGTTAATTTCAAAGTGAGATAGAAAGGGAAGTATAGACGTTCAGGAGAGTTGGTTAATTTCAAAGTGAGATAGAAAGGGAAATATAGGCGTTCAGGAGAGTTGGTTAATTTCAAAGTGAAATAAAAAGAAAAGTATAGACGTTCAGGAGAGTTGGTTAATTTCAAAGTGGAATAGAAAGGAAAGTATAGACGTTCAGGAGAGTTGGTTAATTTCAAAGTGAAATAGAAAGGGAAGTATAGACGTTCAGGAGAGTTGGTTAATTTCAAAGTGAAGTAGAATGGGAAGTATAGACGTTCAGGAGAGTTGGTTAATTTCAAAGTGAAATAGAATGGGAAGTATAGACGTTCAGGAGAGTTGGTTAATTTTAAAGGGAAATATAAAGGGGAGTATAGACGTTCAGGAGAGTTGGTTAATATCAATGTGAAATAGAATGGGGAGTATAGACGTTCAGGAGAGTTGGTTAATTTCAATGTGAAATAGAATGGGGAGTATAGACCCTCAAGAGAATTAATTCAAAAGTGAAATAGAATGGGGAGTATAGAACCTCAAGAGAATTAATTCCAAAGTGAAATAGAATGGGGTGTATAGACCGTCAAGAGAATTAATTCCAAAGTGAAATAGAATGGGAAGTATGGACCCTCAAGAGAATTAATTACAAAGTGAAATAGAATGGGGAGTATAGACCCTCAAGAGAATTAATTCCAAAGTGAAATAGAAAGGGAAATATATAGATGTTCAAGCGAATATAGGAGGGATTGCCCAAGAAAGAAACTTCAGTATTTAAAGTTTAAAATAAAAACATTTACTAAATAGTGGACTCGTTGATTTCCTATATTCAAAGTTAGCAATAAGGCATCACCTGGTTGTTAAACTGGGCATTTATGATGTATTCTGTACTTCAGAAGATCTCTTTATCAATCAACCACCTTACCCACCCTACGATACATTTCTCTTTGTCAAATCTAATCTCCGAATAAGGCACAAAGATGACTGAACAAGTTAACCTTGTCCAATATGTATAAAGGTACAAATGTTGGAAAATACCCCAGGTTTAATAAACAAAAACAGTGATGTACAGTACATCTGCAGTAGTAGTTCCGGATTGTTATTATTTACGCTCTGTATGGCGGCTGTCCAAGACGCCCCTGGCGGACCTCCTGGGCGTACGCCAACACCGCAACGTCGCCAGTTTTCTACTTGCATTAGTCTTTTTTTTTATTAAATTAGATTTTTTGAAAATTGTAGAGTTACAGAGTAAAACGTTCGATAAGCAATTACTCTTTGGACTGGTCAATATTGGATGATTAAGGGAGGGTGGGTGGATAGGAACAGGTCAATAATCAACACTCCCTCTTGTGTTGTTTTTTTTTTTAGTAATTTATTTAACAATGAAGGGTGAAAATAGTGAGTTATCTAAGATCCAAAGTTTTATCGAATAACTTTACTTGACTGATAAGGATGTTCTAAGGAAAGAGATATAGTTAAATTCATGAATTAGCTAAAACGACTTGAAAAAATGACGCTTAAAGGAGAATTGAGATCTATAGGGGTACCAATGGTATAGTGAGCTACCTAGACCAAAGTTTGTACGTCTGATCTATAGGGGCATCATAGGATGAAATGGCTACCTAAGCTAGTATTGCTTGAACGCCTGCAGCCGAAGCTGCACCCCTGATTTCTAGTTTTCCAGCCAGTAGGAACTGGTGCATTCTCCATGCACCGAACGGTCATTTATTTGGTTTGGCCCCTCGCGCCCGCCTTTATGGTCTAGCTCCATGGGGCCGATCAGCCCACAGACGTCTACGAGAGTTTCATGGCCAGGTTGTTGTCCTCTCGTTTGGACTTGGTTAAACCCGTTCTACGCTTCAATAGGACTCCCCTCTTTGGCCCTCGTACCCTTAGTTCCCAGTACTCCCTGAATCTGCCGCCGAATCAAGGACCTCTGAGGTACGAGGTTGGCACAGGAAACCGCGCGAAGGCGGAAGGATGCTACTGCTGTGTGTACTTTTTGGTTTTCCATGACGCGCTCGGCAAGGACGCTCCCAATCGAGCACACACAGAGCGAAGACACAAGGCTCATTGCGAACCCACGTCAGTGAACCCACTGGCGCGAGGACCGCCAAGCAAAGTAGCCTCTACACTCCCTCATCCCAAAGGGTGTGGGGGGTGGGCGCCTCTGCCTTTTCCCAACCAACAGGCCAGTACTAAGGCAGGGTCTTCTTTCCCCGCTGTCTATAGGGGCAGAAGGATAAAGGAGGTTCTTCTGTATATTTTATATAGTTAATTTATTCCTTAAATAATTAGTCATTAGATAGGAATTTGATTTCCGCCAATTGTTTTCTTTCATTTTCCAAACTAATAAGAAGGAATTACGACACTACAGGTAAGCTAAGAGTATTGCACGTCTTTTCGACCTTGTACTATACGATTTTGAGGAGCGCAGTCTTTCGCGTAGGGTAATACCTCCATATTTGCATTAAACTAATGGATTTTATATACGAATACAGGCACACTATCCCAAAATACACTTGTAGAAGTTAATATGACTTTCATGACACTGAAAATAGCATTTATATAACTTAAAATGCATCTATATGACCAAAAGATATTTTTTAAATGTGTGTAAGTAGGAAAAAGACCAATTATATAATCTAAATCTATATTTGTTTGAAATACGACCTTTTTTTGAAGTAATTAAAACTTGTCCTGAAAATGTCATTTGTACAGCCACAAATGACACTTTTAAGGCCAAAAATGACACTTTTAAGGCCAAATATTTCACTTATATTGCCACATGGAAAATTAGGAAAAACAAAAACTTCGGGATGACGCAGCAATTTATTAAAGGTAAAGAACAAACTATGAATGATAAACAAAAGATAAGAAATTAGGGAAGCTTACAAAGTAGCAAAATAATAAACAAATTATTATACTCTGTTAATAAAATAATAAATACTTCGCTACAATATGGTTTGAAGAGATCTCTATAAAAATAAAGATATTGCCTCGTGGAAAATTAGGAAAGACAAACTGTTGGATGACAGCAATTTATTTAAGGCAAGAACAAACTATGAATGATAAACAAAAAGCAATGAGGGAGTTTACATAGAAGCAAAATATAAACATCAAAAATGATACTCTGTTAATAAAATAATTTGCTACAATATTGACCCACGTCCCCCAAATAATGGCGTATGGAAATAACACCTTTATGCCCAAATGTGATGTGTATACCGAGATAACATTGCCATCGGGAAAATGGGCCACTATGTGATTGTGGTATGAAGTAATAGTCTCACTTCACCACATGTGCGTTAATTTGCACATGTACACGCAGCTTGTTTCGCTCCTTATTCCCATTCATTTCTATGGTGAACACCAAAAATTCCGTTGAGATAAGAGCATTATAAGAATCGAATACAAGATTACCTGTCTGGTTAGGTTCAGTTTGTCTTGATAAAACTTGACTTGTTGGAGATAATCGCGGTGTAGTAGCAGTTGTTATGTATTGGGTGGATCCTTTGTTGGGCATTTCTTGGGTTTAAATATACGGCGGCAGTATCCTGGATTTTCACTTTGTGGTGGTGGTGTCTTGTCCATGGAGCAGATCAGATCGGTCCGTGCACCCTGATCACAATACCGGCCAACTGTGGTGGTGGTGTCTTGTCCATGGAGCAGATCAGATCGGTCCGTGCACCCTGATCACAATACCGGCCAACTGAGGTGGTGGTGTCTTGTCCATGGAGCAGATCAGATCGGTCCGTGCACCCTGATCACAATACCAGCCAACTGAGGTGGTGGTGTCTTGTCCATGGAGCAGATCAGATCGGTCCGTGCACCCTGATCACAATACCGGCCAACCGAGGTGCCTTGTCCGTATGGATGTCCTCTTCTGGACTGATGTCTGCTATATAGAGGGCTGCAAGGATGGCCGGGTAACTGTATACCACTCTTCTTTTTTTTTCTTTTGCTTATCCCTAGTACACGTGGTACAGGCCATGGTAATCATTGTGGGTAGAAGTAGGCGACTACTTTTACTGTAAGTGCACCACATGTCTACACATGTGAAAAGCAGTTCGACTTTGCGCTTACAAATGTGCCAGAGCACCGTTTGGTTATGTGCACTCGCTGGTGGGGTTGGACTTTTTCAAGAATCGGGGGGCCATTGGAGCATTTTTTTTTTTTATCAGAAAAAAAAAGTGCCCAATGAGGGAATCGAACCCGGGTCGTAGCGGTCGAAAACCAACAGTTTAGACAATCCTTCTACCGATCCCTAAAAAAGTACGTGGTAAGTAAAAGTGTTAGTTAAGCTGACCTGCTGTTTTCAGATATAAGACCAATATTATGCAATGACATTTGTTTCCTCAGAAAGGATGCTGATTGGTGCGAAGCTATGGTTTACCTCGGAATGCCAAAATCCCCGTGGGGGTCGGTGGAATAATGGTCTAAACCAGGGGTCTCCAAACTACGGCCCGAGGGCCACATCCGGCCCGCAGACAGATTTTGTCCGGCCCGCGGAGGCATACTTGAAAACTCCTTTTAGAGAACAAATATTTTTTATAGCAAATAAAATGTTTGTGATAAGTTGGATAAAGAAACACAGAATGGTAATGAGTAAAGACATGTATAATTTATGCAGTAAATTTAACTTCAGCATATAATTACTAACAAATTATTGAAATGAATCCAACTTACATTTTATACATTGTAAGTAATGAACAACACATACCTTATAACATGACATATGAAATGCTAATGAGATGTATGTAATTGAGATTTTCCACCGACAATAGTTTGTAGTTGTGGACTAATTTTACTTGTACCAATTATTAAAAGAGATTTAAGATGCTCGTCAGTTAATTTAGATCTGTATACATTTTTTGTGTACTTCATTTTGGAGAAGGTTTTCTCACACAAATAAGTAGTACCAAAAACGGAAAACAGCCCACGAGCAAATTTATGCAAATTATCAAATTGTGTCAGTGGAAGACTCTTATAAAATTCCAACAAAGATGAGTTTTCATATTTGTTCTTAATTATATCACTGCACTGAAGATCAATCATTTCCATTTGAAGTTCCGGGGCTAGGGTTTCAATGTCAGCATCAAAAGGATTCTGAAAAATCTTAATTTGATTCGCAATGGCATCAAAGTCCGAGAAACGAGTATCAAATTTAATCTTCAAAGCACTCAAAGTTTCGATTGCAAAATCGATAGGAAATTCAGTCTCAGTAGTGTGGCTGAATATTTCACATGTTTTAAAATGTGAAAAACATTTACTTCGTAGTTGTGATTGAAACAGTATCAATTTCATTCGGAATGACTTGATATTAGTGTATAAATCAGGAAGATGCTGGTTTTCTCCTTGCAATCTCAAATTCAGTTCGTTCACATGTTTTGTCAAATCAACATAGAATGCTAACTTCCATAGCCATGCGTTGTTTTGTAATTCAGTAAGAGGGCGGTGCTTTTCATTAAAAAAAAATTCGATCACTGCTCGAAGTTCAAAAAAGCACTGAAGGACTTTCCCATAACTAAGCCAGCGTACGGCAGTATGATAAGGTAAGTCTGTTTCTCCAATCTCTGCAATAAATTGTCGGAATTGTCGGTGATTCAGCCCAAAAGATCTGATGAAATTAACAGTTGATATGACTGGTTTCAGAACGTCAGACATATCCAAACATTTTCCGCACAAAGACTGTTGATGAATGATACAATGTAAGACTAATGGTTTTGAGCCGCCGTCATTTTCTACAGCCTTTGACACAAGAGCGACCACTCCTTTATCTTTCCCACTCATGTTTTTGCCTCCATCAGTTGTAATACATTTCAAGTTTTTCCATCGAAGGTTCTTTTTATTAATGGCCATTTCAACTCCTTTAAAAATATCGGTACCAGTAGTTGTGCCATGAATACTATACATATCAAGAAGTTCATAGCTTTTATCTACTCCTCTAATATAAATCAACACCTGAGCAGTATCTGACACATCCGTTGACTCTTCCAAGGCCAAAGAAAACCACTCAACATGTCCATTTTTGTCGAACAGTTGAGAGGATATATTTTCAGCGATGTTTTCTACCCTTCGAGCCACAGTGTTTGCTGACATACTGACAGTTTTTAATAAATTTACCTTTTCAGGGCACATTTCTTCGACTACTGCAATTATGCATTCCTTGATCATTTCTCCATCGGTGAATAGTTTTCCACGTTTTGCAATTTCAAGAGCCACACGAAAGCTGGCACGAGTTGCCGCCTCTTGTTCAGTTTTGACTTTTGTAAATAAAGATTGCTGCGATTTCAATCCGCGCTTCAAAGCTTCGAATTTTTCTGTCCGCACAATTCCTGTATATTTTGAGTAATTTTGAGAATGTTTTGTTTCATAATGACGTTTCATGTTATATTCTTTGAGAACGGCTATGCTTTCATTGCAAATCAAACATAGCGCCTTGTTACTGGACTCAATTACGAAATACTGAATGTTCCACTGATCTTTGAATTTTCTGCATTCACTATCAATTTTTCGCTTCTTTTCCATTCTGCTAAATCACACACAAAAGCAACAATTAATAATAACATTTAATAACAAATAAACATAACAATTAATACAGGAAAATTAATAATATGCAGTGTTGCCATCTTGGCCCTCGGAACTTACTGGAGTAATCAATATGGCCCTAAGGCTGGGAAGTTTGGAGACCCCTGGTCTAAACCATTGGTTTTCGACCGCAAGGACTCGAGTTCGATTCCCGCATTGGACACTTTTTCTGGTTAAAAAAAAATGTTCCGATGGCCCCGATTCTTGTAAAAGTCCAACCCCACCAGCGAGTGCAAGTAACCAAAACGGGGCTCTGGCACATTTGTAAGTGCAAAGTCGAACTGTTTTTCACATGTGTAGACATGTGGTGCACTTACAGTTAAAGCAGTCACCAACCCCCATGATTACCACGGCCTGTACCACGTGTGCTAGGGATAAGCAAATCCTCGTTTGTCCGATACAAGAGACGGTATTGATATAAAGCAATAACATCCCATCTATATATAGCAAACTAAAACATTATGACACCAATGTTTCTTTTAAACATAAAACAAACTATCCTTACTGCGGGTATTTTGTGCAAATTAGAAAAAAAAGTACTTTTATTTTTCGTAAATACAACACATATAACGTAAATAGAATAGAAGTTCTGCTCTTCCTTCAACTAAAACTCAAATAAATCGGAGATCGTATATGTGGATGCCGTCCATTTTCATTTTAAGAAAAAAAAAAAGACACCGATAACACGAGAGATAGAGAAAGAAGATACTGCAGGATATATTATATATTTATAATTGTATATAATTCTACTGTCCTCAAAGCTTATCTCCATAGTTCATCTAAAATACACATTCCAAGACTCTAGCATCAGTATCACTGTAAAAGGAAAATCGAAATATTCAATATAACAGCGGTATGGTAGATTAAACTAGCGAAACCGCTGGGAGGGTTCACCACTGATGAGCCAGGCCCTCCCATTAATTTTTCCATTGCAGTAAGGACAGTAGGAATTAATTTTCAAAAGAATCATACGTGTCTATGATAGTTTCGAATTATCATATATAGCAGTGAGACTCTCTCTCCAGGCCCAATTGACCTTTGTAGCATCCAAAATGGCCTCCGATGTAGTGTCCCATATCTGTGTGTCATCACGAGCTGTATAGCAGACGGACAAGATACAAGCAGATCGTCTGGTCAATAGTCAATGCAATTCTGGGCACCTTATTTACAAAAGGGTCGCCCGTTATTTAGTAATCGAGCTGGGCTCAGCTGGCCCGGCTGATAGTACCCTGTAAGGACTCCTGATACAGGGATACAGGATGAGCAGCGTTTGTACTCCATGTTAGGAGTGGCTGCACATGGCGTCTGTTCCTCATGTCAGAGGCAGCCATTTCTTTTGGAGCTAAGTTGGCCTGCCACTGAGTAGTGCTCCCAGTCTTGATGACAAAGGCAGACGCATTCTACTTCACCCAGTGTGGAGATAAGAAAGAAGAAGAGTAATCGAGCAATCAACACTGTCCCGAGTAGCCAGCTTCATCACATTGGTATGAGGGAAGGATTTACAGTGTGGAATTTGCATACAAGAAGCCATTCATCTTGAGTGGCCAGTCTAGGGAGACATAGAGTCCTTTATTAATTACAGGTATCAAGTTTCTAACCGCTCTCTTTATATACAGTACTGAAAATTCGAAATTATTATAGACACGTTTGATTATTTTTTAAAAATCAAACAATTTCTACTGCCCTTACTGCAATGGAAACATTAATAGGAGGATCTGGCTCATCAGTGGTGAACCCTCCCAGCGGTTTCGCAAGTTTAATCTATCATACCGCTGTTATATTGCATTTTTCGATTTTCCTTTTATAGTGATACTGATGCTAGACTCTTGGAATGAGTATTTTAGATGAATTATGGACATTCTATTTTAAAAAAGAATTATACGCGTTTATAATAGTTTCGAATTTTCATAACAGATGGCGGGCTAATGTATCATAATATACAGTACTGCACGCATCATAAAATAATTCTCAAAGTAGTAGTGGCCTACACACAAAATATTATAAATAATCTTACTTATATAATTGCCTTATTCTGTCTGTGTGAAGTTCACTGTGTGAAGTTCACGGATAGATTTTGGTCAGAATGGATAAAATAAAAAAAAGTGTCAAGGGATGGGAATCGAACCCACGACCTTCCGCTTACCGGGCAGATGCCAATAGTATTTGAATCAAAACATTCAATCGGGTAAAACACGGGCGTTGCCCGGGTCATTCGGCTAGTTTGGATATATAATATAATATATTATGATGCATCAGTGCGCCATCTGTTATCAAAATTCGAAACTATTTTAGACGCGTATGATTCTTTTAAAAATTAAACAATTGCCCTTACTGCGATGGCCCTCCCATTAAATTTTCCATTACAGTAAGGGCAGTATAAATTGTTTAATTTTCAAAAGAATCATACGCGTCTATAAGAGTTTGAATATTCATAATATAATATATTGAAGCTATGATTATAAAACGACGTTTAACAAGTTTTACCGCAAATGTTTCTTTTTACAGAAAGAAAAAATCATAAATTTTTCATTATTTTATGGATAAATAACGACTATTTTTATCCTTAGGGATGAAGTATGAAAGGATGAATTGTGAAGAGTAATGATAAACGGAAAAATAAAAGTGTCCAGGATAGGAATCGAACCTACAGTGTTATGCTTTACCAGGCAGATGTCATGGGTATATAACGAGAGACACGGGTGGGGCTAACAAGAATTTAGAATTTTACAAAAAAAAAGACGTTTTTTATGTGTGAGTGTAAAGACTAATCATGTGACAACAGGTCTAGTAGCTATAACGAGGCTGGAAATCCTCCAAGGGCGAATGGATCGATTGCTCTTGGCAACCAGTGTAGCTAGCCAAGGTCAGCCTACGATTGGCTGAATCGACCGCTATCAGGAAGCAAGGAACAACACACTAACGTGAGCTCCTAGAGAAATAATGCCCAAACACAGAACAAATCCAGGACTCCAACGCGCATGTCCGCGACGCCACTGCGGCGTTTTCAAGTTCAAGGCCGCCTCATGACGTCACCTCTGCACCAAAGGCGACCTCTACATTTAGCACGTGGTGCCGCTGGCTGTCACCTTGGCATCGTCTGCTATGCTGTTCCTTACTCGAGTTACTCTGTGTTCTTCTATGAATGATATTTAATTGTATTTAGGTTATGGAGAAAGGAATTATGGGAATATTAGTAATACATTTATATTACTAATTTTTAATTTCTTTTTTTTTATCCCTATACACCATTTTTATTTTTAATTTGAACATAAATTACATTTATAATACAATATAAAGTGGCACATGATTGTAGAACGACATTTGAAAATTATCCCGCATATGTTTCTTTTGAAAGAAAAATCGAAATTTATTTTGAGAAGAGATAACGATTATTTCTCCTTAAAATAAATTTCGATTTTTCGTTCAAAAGAAACACATGCTGGATAATTTTCAAATGTCGTTCTATAATAAATTACATTTATCGATTAAATTTGAATAATAAATTGAGGAATAATATTTTCATCGTTCTCAAAATGGAAATTTTAAATGTTGAATTGAGTGTTTAAAAATTTAAGTAGCTCCTCATACACTTTCTGACCAGTTTGAATCTAACAACTGATAGTGTACAGGAATTACTTGAAATTTTGAACAGATAAAACTTGAACTTTTGAACGGTATGTGTGTACCCGTTTAAAGGTTTTAAGTTTTACTTCGGTGGTATACACCGCCGGTTTACCACAGTCACAACCTGGGTTCGAATCCCGATTTGGATAATTTATTCTATATTTTAAAAATGCTTCAATGGCCCCCGATTCTGGCAAATTCCCAACACCACCAGTGAGTACAAATACTTAAACAGGGCTCAGACAATCTTGAAAGTACAAAAGTCGAACTGCTTTCTACGTGTGGAGACATGTGGTGTACTTACAGTACATTCTGGTCGCTAAGTACTACCCACCATGATTATCATAGCCTGTACCACGTCTAGTACGAATATTTTTTAAAATGTTTTACATAGGAATATTGGAGTAGTAAGAAAAGAGTGATGGTGGTTCTTATCTCCATGGTTAAACCAATTCCTGAAGTCCACTCTCCAATTTTGTGATGGTAGTTATAGGCCTGGAAAATAGGTCCTCTATTGTTAGTTCTGCGCATGACATGTTCCGGAGAAGCTTCTGCACTATTGTATTTGAAGCAGTTATTGAAGTTTTTTGTTCATTTTGAAATTTTAAGGTTTTTATATGGCCACTTCTTTGTTTTGCTAAAGAATATTTTAGTAATAAGAAAAATTAATTATTTTTTGAGAATTTTAAAATTAACACACACAAAATCCTATTTTTTTCATATATTTATATATATATTTCATTAAAACGATAATTTTAACTGAAAAAACTAAATACCAAAATATTTATTTTCGTTAATTTTTCAAATAAATTTACATTTAGTTACACACACAAACGTATATATTTATAAATTTCTTCTAATGGTATATGGATAATTCTTCTTTTTAAGATAAATAAATTATTAGCAATGAAACTTTGATAGATATAATTTTTGAAATATATATTATCTATGTAATGTCGTTTAGTTGATTTCTGTTCCACTAGATGGCGCTCTACCTTCTGTAAAGCACATGTGCTCTTGGTCAGGATATGCCTACTTTGTTTTTAATATGTATGTCGTATCTGCATATAGTGTATGTATGTAATATATGTCATATATCTATATATAACGTAACATGAAACAAGATTTTGTTTCGGGTATTTGTTGATACCTAAATCGATAGATAGCGTTCGTTTTTGACGTTTATTTTGACGGGAGAAGCGCCCTATGCTTCTATAAATCGATCTGTTCACTCCTAAAATATTTTCACGAAATATGCTTATAGAAAATGTAAATCAAATGTCTCTTTTAGTAAATATGTAAATATGTTTATGTTTAATGTTATATAAGTAAGGTATGTAAATTATATAACTGATTTCTCATATCTAGTTTTGTTGTGAGGTAAACATCACTCACAAAGTTTATCAATTGATTAATAAAACTCTAATTTGAAACCGTGACAATATTGTCGCGGAGATAAATATAGCAAGGGCAAATTTGGGGATAATTAATTTATTATAAAGGGTATTTACCTTTTAGTTCTTCAATAAAATTATATACAAAAGGTATTTATAGGGAGAGATAATATAACAACTTATCCCAAGGTAAAGATAATGATCATGATCGTCGTCAGCCACCGAGGAGTCCCGTTTTCCTTATTTGCCGATCAGATTCCGAGAACCCCTTACACCTGTGGTCGTCCCCCCGGAGTCCAGGGATGATTGACAGGTGTCCCATGGAGCTTCTTGTGACCAGATTTGCAGAGCTACTTGACAATATATATCTACCAAAAGAGACAACTCTCCCTTCAATTATACATCAGAAAGATGGCATGACCCCAGTGAACAACTATACTAGTGATGACAAAGAATGAGCCTCAACATCAGTTTTGGCAAATTTTGACAAAAGACCAACATGTATACATTTATGTTTATACTTTTATATAATGGGGGTCGGTGGAAGGATGGTCTAAACTGTTGGTTTTCGACCGCTACGACTCGGGTTCGATTCCCGCATTGAGCACTTTTTTTTCTGATAAAAAAAAATGCTCCAATGGCCCCCCGATTCTTTCAAAAGTCCAACCCCACCAGCGAGTGTAAGTAAACAAACGAGGCTTTGGTATATTAGTAAGTGCAAAGTCGAACTGATTTTCACATGTGTAGGCATGTGGTGCACTTACAGTAAAGCAGTCGCCTACTTCTACCCACCATGATTATCATGGCCTGTACCACGTGTACTAAGGATAACTAAAAAAAAAAACTTATATAAGAAATAGAAGCATTAAAACACGAATGTCTCTTTTTATTGGAAGTGATAGATAAGAAGTGGAGAAGAAGAACGAAGCTACGTGGTGGACTCCAAGCAAACGCTGCTGTCTTATGACTGCTGCTTACCGCCGACGCCGGTGTACTTCCTGGAAGATTCTAGAAGGTTCTAACAACTTCTGTCTCCTATTCTGTTTCTGCTTTCCTTCACTGTGCTGCATTTGGTGAGTTTGTAACTGCCGTTTTCTTTCTTTTCTTTTTTTCACTCTTCTGTAATTATTTTATCGATTAGACTTAAATGAAGTCCTCAAGACCTTTGTACCCACGGAAGTTATTCTTTATCAATTAAAAACACAACAATATATTAATGTTTGGTGATTTTTTAACAAATTGAATAATATCAATGAATATATTTGGAACCTGTTACACACAAAATAATGGTAGATAATGATATAGCTCTATTTGACTTTTATATATGTTAATCATATATATATTCTTGAATATCAATTCCTTTGTAAAATTTTGTCATATATGTAAATATAGAGACCAATATTTAAATACTTCTGTTGGATATATAATTGCCTTTTTTTTTAACTTTTGACCTTGCGATTGATTGACATGAAAGAAGAAAGATTGATAGGGTGAGATTACCAATGAAAATGAAGTTTAATTGAATATGTAATGATATTGATTAAATATTCAATGATTTGATACTTCGTCTGACAGCTTTTGGCTATTTTCCCATGTAAAGATTATAGTATTCAACCTTAGGCTATTATCAGGAATTTGTTATGTATATTTTGGTATCGAAATTATTGACATCACGCTTTTTATATTAGCCACCTATGTTGAATTATTTGGTGTATTCATCATCTTTTTTAATTCTTCAGTTTAAAATTTCTTATTTCAAACGCTATTGTGAATTTTTTAATGAAAGAATTGGCCGCTTGAAGCTAATAGTTGGGATATACAGAGCTTCTTATTCTGAACTGACAGTTAATCAAGGAAATTTCAAGGTAAGATGTAGCTCTTAATAACCTTGGTCAGAAATTCGTTTAAAAAGATAACTTTGATTCCAAATCTAGGGATCTTTATAATAGTATCAGCCTCTAAGTTACATCGTGTAAAAGGTGTTCGTCATGTTAAACCGCCATTCTGGCAAGCTATCAGACCTAAAGTGCCAGATATGTTAAAATGGCGCAGCACCTTCCATAGCAGCGAAAGAAAAATGATAAGAGTTGTGAACATAAGAGTGTTGAGAATCGCAATGTAACTTGTAGGATACCATTAGAAGAGAAAATTGCTATAAAGTATAAAATAAGAATATAAACAATAGCGATGCGTTTCTTTATTCGTACAAAGTGAAAGCTTTCAGATCTTTATAATCCTTCCACAGGCATAGCTATAAGTTAAGAGAATGAGGATATATACATATACAATATTATTTACATATATATATTTAAATACATATAAACATATGTTTTTACATGAACATTTTATAAAATATTATATATACAGTTATACCTGTCTATAGTGCCCCCTCTAAATAGCGCCTACCTCTCTATAGCGCCCGATTTTAAATACGTAGTACGATGCGATTTACATTAAAAGTGACCTGTCTATAGCACCACCTCTCTATAGCACCCTATTTTGGTGAGTACCAAGAGGGGGCGCTATAGACAGGTTTAACCGTATTTCATAAAAAAAAAAAAACTATAGGACATCTATATATTCGAACAAAATAGACACGAAATAAAACTTCTACCAATATACAAATTTAAATTAAATAGGGCTATGGGTATGAAGGACAATCTGGGGAAGATGAAGGAGTTGAAAAATGAAGAGATGGGTTTCCTGACTGATCGGTACTAAGATGGCAGTTCAATATGTCTGTTGATACTGTTTAAATCATGAAAGACGAAAGATTCTAATAATTGTCTTTGATATTTACCTGGAAGAGGCGTACAAGAAATTAAAAAGATGCAACTAAGACCATGTGGTATGGCAAAGACATTTTAGTATGGATGAAAGCGGCGACATCTAGCAGTCAACTTTAACAGAGTAGTTCTTTTTAAAAATTTTAATTTTAAAATGAAATAAAAGTTTTTATATAACATATATATAACAGGACATGTATTATTTGACAGAGTTCATAAAATTTATATAGACAAAGTGGCAGATATAAGAGAGTTAAATCATTTAGATTAGGGAACAATCGATGTCTCACTTCTGTAAAGTTCAGACAGTCGTAGATAAGGTGAAGAACAGTTTGTTCAGTTTCTCCGCAGGAACAATTTAGTGTTTCTGATAGCCCTCTTTTATGTAAGTATTTCTGAAATTTTCCGTGTGATGTGACGTGATGTGTGTGATTTTAAAAATAGTGACACTCTTCTACAAATAAAAGAAGAAATCAAAAGAAAATAGGAATAATATGAGAAAGATCTTTGTTGAAATAACGATAATAAAAACCTTTTGCCATATTCGACAGAATATTACAAAACTTCGCAATTTTTAGAGAAAAGGTTTGCTAAGTAAGTAAACGGATAAACCTAGTGGTGTGAATAGTTTACCAATTGAACAGAAGAAACTGATGAATAAATGTCTTGACTTTTTAATTCAATCTACAACACCAGGAATTTCACTCTTTGCTTTAAAAAAATGTATTTCAATCCTTATGGCCAAACTCTGTAGAATAAGGTAATTTTAGAATAATAAGTCATATACACATATCTCAAAAGTTAAAAAAATATATATATTAAATAATAAAAAGGCATATATTGTATTTAATAAAATATTTATTTGCCAATATTTCGGTTGGCTGAACGCCAAACCTTTATCAAGGCATTAATTTTTGTATAAACAAACTCAGCAAATAAATATTTTATTAAATCCAATATACGCCTTTTTATTATGTAATGAATTAAATATGGATTGCTCTATTTTCAAAATAATAAAATATATTAAACTGAATAAAGACTTTATAGAAGCACATTTTGAATAAGAACTATGTGTTTTTAGGCCAGGTAAAGGCAAAGATATGCAATATTTTAGATAAGTATAATTACCCAGAAAGAAATTCAAGGTAAGAAAACAATTATATCTTATGAAAAAGTAGTGCAAACGTGAAATTGTATTGAGTCTTTTTCTTAATTATACCTTGGTTTATTGATTTAAAAAATACCTTTTATTGATTAAAACATTTAAAGCTGTTAGTGACTCTCCAGGACTTGGGAATAAACAAAACTGATCTTAGAATAATAAATTACTCTTTTAACGAGACCGAACTTCTGAAAGAGGTAACTTTCAAATTTGATTGACATCAACTTTAGATTCTTAAAATTAAAGATATTTCGACCAGTAAATCTTTTTAATATCTCAAAATAAGATAATAAAAATATTTACTGCCCGAAGTATATTTAATTTGAAGAACTATGAATGCAGGCCAGGCAGCCTCTATCTTTACGATAATCAAGACCAATTTTGGTCCCGAGGTATTCAAGATGGCAAGGCAACTAGAGAAGACTATGATCAAGTATGCAAAGATTTTTTTAGAAAATAAAATATTTACTGGCCGAAGTATCTTTAATTTGAAGAACTATGAATGCCGGTCAGGCAGCCTTTATCTTTACAATGATCAGCATTAGAGTCAGATAAAATGGTCTCACCATCCTTTTGTAATATTTACAGTTCGAAATTTACTTCAGAAGTACTCTCAGGGCTAAATGGCATGTCTATTGAAACCTTACCAATATACTATTATGAAAAAGGCATCTCCTTATCGTGCAACTGAAAGTTCCTGATGGCTTGCGCTATCTATCGGAATAAATATCAACTATTCTCGTTGATTTTTAATTATTCCAGAATTGGCCAAATACCCATTCTTGATTAATCAAGAAAAGCTAAAAACGGATGTGTTTCGGGCTGTTGGCCCTCATCAGAGTGGTGCAAGCTATACCACAACGACTAAAACACTGGTCATTCAGGCATCCTGAAAAATCATGAAACGGGTAGTTAAGGCCAGAATTGCGTGAGACCGCGACACAATGTGAAAAAATAGTACAAATGTGATATTGTACTGGGATAAGGTGCATAAATTATGAAAAAGGCATCTCCTTATCATTTACCAACATACGTCAGACGGTATTGCAATGATTACTTGGAAGAAGACGAATTTAGAATATAATTAAAAATCCGGAAGACATTTATGGAACAAGATAAAATCATGGCTTTCAATGACAATCATCTAAAGAACGCAAAATAAATATTGATGAAATGGAAATTGAACAAGTAAAATTTGTTACATAACTTAGAAGCATCTTGAACGAGAATGGAAGATGCAAAAAAAAAAAATGGTCGAGGTCAGAAAATCAAAGGTGAACCATGTTTTTTAAGTAATAAAAAAAACTTTTAAGAAAAAATATTTAAATATGCAACTAAAGAAAAGGATGCTTAACTGTTTTGCGTAGTCAGCTTTCCTATATGGATCTGAAACTTAAACATAAAACAAAAATCAGGAGTGGAAAATGAAGTCTTTTGACATATGGTGTGCTAGAAGAATTCTCAAATTCAAATGTACAGATGGGATGACAAACTAAGAAGTTTTGAAAAGGATTAAAGTAGAGTATATAGTCTTTTAAATTGAGTAATCCACATATAAATGTAAATTTGAAGGTCGCGTATTTCCGAAGATTGTCTATTGTTCCATACTGAACACAGAGGGAAGTAAAGGTAGACCTTTGTTCGATAATCTTATGGTATGAAATTAGAGGATATAAAGAATTTTGCTAAAATATTTTGAAATGCTACCACCGTTTGGAGATAACCCAACATGATAATGAAAATCTTTGATTTTAATTTAAAAGGTTTATGTTTATTTAATTTTTATCGTTAATTGTAACTAACGAACATTATATTTTACTTATTAATGTTAAATTTTCTGGAAATATCAATTTTGCAACTAACGGATTTCAAAATAGATGTTATCTAGCAATATATGTATTGTTTCAATCTATTCAAAATTTCTTCTCTTTTAATGAATCAGCTATATTTTAGTAATAATATTTTTAGGTTTATGAACTTTTTTTGTCTTTTCAATTTTTTTTATTAAACCTATTAAAAGTATTAAAACTTTCACTTTCAATCGCTTTACAGTGACATATATTTATATCATTTTTCTTAAAAGAGGCTTAAATTTCAATTAGGATTTATATCGTCTGTTTTTATTATTATTTTATTTTACAATAATATTGATCAATCTTTTCAAAGCATATCTTATCACTTCTTTCTTACCTTGAGAGATGAGTCAAGCCTTCTTTTATTTATTTTTCCTATCAATAGAGTTAGGTCTGTAAAAGTAGTTTTTTAAAAAAGAAAAACCTGTTTATAAAATGTTAACCATTATAATAAGTACATAATTTACATTGTATACTTATATACCGCTGTTATCGAAAATCGGCAAAATTATAAAGGAACGAGATTTTCCAAATGTATAAAATAAGCTTAAAATAGATTAATATTTTCGATTTAAATAAATTTAATAATTAAAAAATTCCAAAACATTGTTAATTAATTGAAGTTATTTAAGATAAAGTGTAAATGGTACTATTTTGAAATGCCAAAATAATATTTATTTTTGATGAAAATGGAGAAATTAATTTATATAAAATATTTCAATTCTCGAATACTAAAAATAAATGCTAGAAGATTGTTATTTTTAAATGATGAGCACCAGTGGGTAAAATTAATTGTATTGCAAATAGAAATAAATATTGGGGAAAATGCGCCTGGAAAAAAAAACTTGTAAATTGATATTATGTTAAAAGTTTAATCTATTTAGCCCTAAAAAATATATATTTTTATAGACCAATATGTGGTTGACTTATCCATTGGTCTATAAATATAACTATTTGGCGCAGTTAATAGATATGTCGTATGTACATTATTTCATATATTTCTGTTACGTTAAAAATATATGTTCATATAATATAATTGTATCAACTTATTAATATGTATTATGAGGAAAATATTAATGAATAGATTATTATTATTATCTCAAAACACATTTTAACTTGAAAAAAACTAGAGTGAGGAGCTTCGTCTCTATAAGCTTACTTATAGCCTTGTATTTCTTCTAGAAAATACTCAAATTATCTATAAAAGAAGTTACTATGAATATTGTTTCCAATTTTTTATAGAGCGATATATTAATTATTTAAATATTTCTCGTTTTTAAAGGAATTTCTTGGTATTCGTAAAAAAAATATGATGATGTTTTTAACATTTTTAACACAAACGTTACTATTTAAATAAATTTCCCTATAAGATGTTTTTTTTTCTAAAATAATTTAGTATTATAATTTTTTTTCGAGTATGGCCGAATACTATAATAAATTATTACGATCTCGGGATACAAAAGGTGGTTGCTATGGTGACCAGCTATTTGTAGATGTCGTTAGGCGGGCTAGAAAATGATGGCCTACATTATGAAATAGTCTCTCTCATTAAATGGTTATTACGGTATCACCTTGGCGAATCTAACTTTCTTTGTCTTTATTTCCGCCCTTTTTACTCAGCCTGTCTGGGGGTTTATTGAAAAAAATAAATCACAGACAATGGTGACATTTTGCCAGACAGATGATATAAAGATTTCCACAAGACAATTGAACTGTTGACCATCACAAAATGGCGACTTATAGGCATCGTCTGCAGTTAAACCTAGGCCTATAAATGATATTATGTTTAAATATGAATATAGTTGTTGTTTAAGTTTATCAAATGGAATCTTGAAGCCAGATGCTGATATGCTGACGTTCCTTTTCAGAATATCTTCAGAATCTATCAAAGAGCTAGAAAGAACATAGACACAATTCAAAATATTTATTTGATACAGATGTCTCTGAAATATGTTTATTGCATCAGGTATAAAATAAGTTAACTCAAGAAGATTATTTTTAATTTGCGAATTACACCTTATTTGCATAAAAATGAAGAGAGGTAACAATTAGTGATTTATATCAAAAGATTAATAATTAACTTACCAATCGTAAATATAATCTTTGACAATATTTTAGCACTGAAGGAGTTGGTTTTATGTTCGGTCTATTTAATAAACTAACTTATAAACTATCTTTTTACAGGTTTCATTTTTGCATAATAGAGCGTTGGCTCTTTTTACATTTTCTGTGATGTTAACGAGCATAAATTTCAATTTATCAAGAGCTCAAAATAACAAGATTTTAAACAACCAAGAGAGAGGGAGGGAAAAATCAAGTAAACAAGAGTTTGATCAAAATTCGTGATTTATTATTTTAAACATTTGCACAGTTTTTCACAAA
This sequence comes from Cordylochernes scorpioides, assembly GCA_030710605.1. NCBI lineage: Eukaryota > Metazoa > Arthropoda > Arachnida > Pseudoscorpiones > Chernetidae > Cordylochernes > Cordylochernes scorpioides. The sequence goes on from CP092874.1 coordinate 67,530,562, forward strand.
TGTTCATTTGTAGCAAGATACTATTCCTTTAACTTCAAATTACCGAGGGGACCAATTTAATATTGATTTATAATACAATATAATGTGGCTATGATTATAGAACAACGTTCAACAAGTTTTACCGCAATTGTTTGTTTTTACAGAACGAAAAATCATAATTTTAATTATTTTAAGGAAAAATAACGACTATTCCTATCCTTAGGGATGAAGTATGAGAGGATGAATTGTAAAGAATAATGATGAAGGGAAAAATAAGAGTGTCCAGTTCATCAAAAGTTTTTCCGTTCATCATTACTCTTCACAATTCATCCTTTCATACTTCATCCCTAAGGATAGTAATAGTCATTATTTTTCCTTAAATAATTAAAATTACTATTTTTTCGTTCTGTAAAAAAGAAACATTTTCGGTAAAACTTGTTAAACGTCGTTCTCTAATATTGATTTTAATAAATTATCGAATATTTTTCAAGGGATCGGAAAAATATTTCAAATTATCGAGAGATTCAAATTAATGAGTTTCAAATTATCGAGAGTCGACTGTAATATTGTTATTTTCATACACGAATCAGCATCGTGGAAGAAGATCTTACATAACCAGTGTGACCAAGCTGATACCTCGCCAGATAGATGACCTTGTGCTGACAAGGGTAAAAGTCATTGCAGCCTTCTAAAATAATGGAAATATTCTATGAGAGAATTCTATCCTTTTTATCTTGTCATAATATTTTAGAAACGAAAAAAAAAATCTACTTTATTAACTAAATTATGCTAAACCTTCGCCTCGATATTTTGAAAACATCTCAAAAGTCCTTTTAAAATACTTTTTTTTTTGCTTATCCCTAGGACACGTGGTACAGACCATGATAATCATGGTGGGTAGTTAGCCACTGCTTTTACTGTAAGTGCACCACATGTCTACACATGTGAAAAACAGTTCGACTTTGCACTTACAAATGTGCCAGAGCCCATACATGTAAAATTTTGATTTGAAATAGATCATCTATGTTTTATAATTTTCTTTATATTTAGGAAGAAAATTATTTAAAAGAGATTTAAAAATAAAAAGTATGATTTTTATAGTGAAGGTTTATTATATTAATATAAAAGAACATATATATCTATGATTATTTTAAAAAGAATTTTGTAATGATAGAATTGTAATTTTGAGTGAGATCACAGAATAATAATTTATTTAAATATAAATAATAAAGAGTTTGTTCAAATTTACCTCATTGAAGGCACTCTACGAATAGAATATTTAAAATTGATCGTATTTAAGGAAAAAAAGTATTCTTACAAATTGATTATCTATTTCAATTTAACATAAATATAAATTTTAATTCAAAGTATTTTATTTTTCAATATAATATTGTAGATAAATTGAAGCAAAATTTCCCCATACACAGAGTGGCAGGAATTGTGAAAATTTGACAATTCGATCATCAAATCGACAATGGCATTTGATGATAATAGTGATAAAATTAACAGAAGATCAATGATTTTCATACTCGAATGTATACATATAGAGAGAGAGAGAAAGAGAGAGAGAGAGCTAAAAACATGGAATTTTTATTCAAAGAAGAAAAATAATCTTTGAGTTATGAATTTTATGTATTAAATTCTGAGATGAATCTCTGTCTCAAGGCCAAACGACCTTATGTAACTTGGCAGCCTCTCTCATTTACATGTTGGCTTGGACTCAGCCCCAGAATAAGGAAATTTTTCTGTAGAGCCTTCTTGTAGATATTTTCGCTAGTTCATAAAACGTCTTTTAAATTCCAAAAATGTCTGACGTGCATAGATAAAACAGAAGATTGGGCAGGATTCTAATTATCAGCACAGAATTTAACTATCTATCAACCATGGATAGAATATATATGGATTATTTTCAATGAGTATTGATGCTGGTACACAATCCTGATTTATTTTTGTTGTTATTTAAATATCTACCTGAGATTTTTATTGCTAAGATACTTCTTCTATTAAATATATTTCTAGATATCGATTCAAACATTTAGTAATTCGCCTTCTATTTTAAGAAAATATTTTTTTTAATTACTTCAGTGATTGCAACTCTGTGAGAACTCCTTTTCAAATAAGAATAAGCCTATATCAGCTCACAAATCAATTTCTTCAGTTGAATCTGATCATTATAGAATGAGCTAACAAAACTTGGGCGTTAAAGAAAAATTTGGTAGAACGTCGGAACTCTGTCTAAGATTGGAATGAGCCTTGATGGCAAGCCTCTTGTTAGCCCAAGGTCATGGTCAAATATAGAACTTTCTTTCTTGTCAACTCTGTGACGACATGGAGATTTATTGCCCACATTATCATCATAAATTTCCCGCCACGACCTGGCATTGCAGACGACCTTTTCTCAATATATAAATATACATACTCACCAAATATTTATTCTAAATTTAAAATTTTTCCATTTTCAAAAAGGGATTTTTTTTTTTGCCATAAATCATTAGTGTAAATTCTTTTTGGGTCACCGATTATATATATATAATTTTATATGAAGTTTTATATATTTTTTTATTGTTATATACTATTTTTATTATAATTTTGAAAATCTCCACACGCACAAATAATATAATTTCATGTAAATGACAAATATTTAAAACACAGTAGTTTTGCCAAATTTTTATGTTCGTCTGCTATTAGTATCGGGAAGTATTTTCGTTAAGTTTGATAGAAAAGATTCGATGCTTATTTACAATAAGATTCGCGAATGATTTGTGATTTTTACTTTTAAATTATAAAATTTACAACAAACACCTAGAGCTTTTTTTTTTTTTGGAAAATACATTCAATCTTCCTTGTTTATATTTACACAGGAATATATGATCATATTTAAAATTAACTTTTTATTTCCTAAATGAATTTGCTATATATAACTCTTAAATGATCCTACATGTGATATTGGCCTGTAAAATAAACCAAAAGATTGGATTATATTAAAAAGAAAGAATGAATTTAATAGATATTAAAATTTTTAATTTTACGAATTATTTTTTTCATCGACAAAAATTACTCGTCAGGCAGAAGTTGTTAAATATTTAATAAAGTTTGAAAAGAAATATGAATAGTGAAGAGGACATGTTAACACTCGAACAAACTTCCAAGGTCGACGGTACATTTTCACGCCAAGGTTTTACATATTTACATGAGATAGCAGCAGCGTGCAGAGAAATAGAAAAATACCACTCAGTTTAGCCTCTTTATGCATTTACCTATCTGCCCGTCCAATGATAAAACACACAACAGAAATGTACAAACATCACGACATTGTATCAGCAGGCAAACAATGCTAGAATGTCACAAGGAAGCCTTCATGCAACAGAACATTCAGGAAATATACCAACTCCAGAACATGTCTTAGCAGTCCATACATTCCTGGATATCTTGTTATATGATCATAAATAAAAAAAGAAGAAAAATTCCTATTACAATCCATTCATAATTATCATCAAAAGTGAAAAGGATTTCGCTGAAATTCTAATCTCAAACGTTAATAGCTGCCAATAATGAACCATCCGATATTGCCAAGCATTCTGACAAATGAAAAAAAAAAGAGACTTTCCGTTGGTAAGCTTGGAATGTTCTAGACGACGGCTGGGGTAGGTGGAGAGTTGACCTTGGGGAACAATGTCGAGGAAAACCTTGGGTTTTTTGGCCGCTGCGGTTTTTACGGTGCTGCCATAGACAGAAATGTCCCTAGGAATAATGGTGTGTCTCAGGAAAAAAAAATAAATTACCAATTTTTTACCTTTTCTCCCTGGCACACGATACCGTGGTGTTGCCCCGGTCGGCATATTTCCCCGTCGATACCGGTAACTTGGGTACGTATATGGGTTGCTATGGTACGTTTATGGATAACTTTTGATACGTAAATGGGTTGCTAAGGTACGTACATGAGCCTCTAGGGTACGTTCATGGGTTGCTATGGTACGTATATGGGTAACTTTGATACGTACAAGGGTTGCTAAGGTACGCACATGAGCTACTAGGGTACGTTCATGGGTTGCTATGGTACGTATATGGGTAACTTTGATACGTACATGGGAAACTTGGGTAGGTACATGGATAATTTGAGTACGTACATGGGCTACTCGTCTAGGTACCTGGGTAATTGGGGTACATACATGGGTAAATTGGGACGTACATGAGCTACTAGGGTAGGTACATGGGTAAATTGGTTAAGTACGTTCTGTTGTAGTGGTGTAAGTTGGGAACTTGTATAGAGGACCTATAATGAGTATTGAGAGCTGAGGACTCGTAGAGATAATCGAGAACCAGTAGCGATAGATTATAACAAGTAGAAAAGGTTGGGAATGGATAGAGAGGATTGAAACCAAGTAGAGAGGTTGAGAATTGATAGTTTAGAACAAGTAGAGAAGTTTGGAAACGCAGATATTTTAGAACAAGTAGCAAGGGTTGGGAACGGATAGTTTAGAACAAGTAGAAGGGTTGGGAACGGATATTTTAGAACAAGTAGCAAGGGTTGGGAACGGATAGTTTAGAACAAGTAGAGAAGTTTGGAAACGCGGATATTTTAGAACAAGTAGCAAGGGTTGGGAACGGATATTTTAGAACAAGTAGCAAGGGTTGGGAACGGATAGTTTAGAACAAGTAGAGAAGTTTGGAAACGCGGATATTTTAGAACAAGTAGCAAGGGTTGGGAACGGATATTTTAGAACAAGTAGCAAGGGTTGGGAACGGATATTTTAGAACAAGTAGCAAGGGTTGGGAACGGATAGTTTAGAACAAGTAGCAAGGGTTGGGAACGGATAGTTTAGAACAAGTAGCAAGGGTTGGGAACGGATATTTTAGAACAAGTAGAAAGGGTTGGGAACGGATATTTTAAAACAAGTAGCAAGGGTTGGGAACGGATAGTTTAGAACAAGTAGAAAGGGTTGGGAACGGATAGTTTAGAACAAGTAGAAAGGGTTGGGAACGGATATTTTAAAACAAGTAGCAAGGGTTGGGAACGGATAGTTTAGAACAAGTAGAAAGGGTTGGGAACGGATAGTTTAGAACAAGTAGAAAGGGTTGGGAACGGATAGTTTAGAACAAGTAGAAAGGGTTGGAAACGGATAGTTTAGAACAAGTAGAAAGGGTTGGGAACGGATAGTTTATAACAAGTAGAGAAGGTTGGAAACGCGGATTTTTTAGAACAAGTAGAAAGGGTTGGTAAAACTGATAGTTTGTAACAAGTAGAAAGGGTTGTAAACTAATAGTTTAGAACAAGGATTGGGAACAAATAGAGAGGAGTGAAATCAATTAGAGGAAATTGAGAACAGGAAGCTGGAAACAAATAAAGAGAGAGAATGATAATATTTAATAAAGAATTGAGGGTTGTGAAGACAGAACAAGTAGGTTGGTTGTTTCCTAATGTCCTATCTCAGGGGTAGCAGTAAATCCCATTATCTTGACAGTATCTTCCTTCCTTCATCACACGTCTCTGGTCGTTGCTTCAATAACGTTGGAAACTGAGATCGGTGTCACACATGCCCCAGACATATTATATATAGATACTTCAACCAGACAATCTATAAAATAAAACCGTTAACGCTTGAGTGTGTCTTGTACACATAAAACAACTTTCTACTATCCTTAATGCGATGTAAAAATATTGAGAGAGCTTGGCTTATCAATGGCAAACCCTCTCAGCGATTTCTCCAATTTAATCCTTAGACCATTTTTCAGAACTCTAATAATATATTGGATGTAATTATTCTTATACAGGGTGGTCCACATGAGTTCCGAAAACCTTTATTTTTAATAAAAAAATAAAAGGGTTCGAGACTTATGGACCACCCTGTATAGGCGACACTGACGGATGCAATCTTAGTCATGGTATTTAAGCATACTATAGAAATAAGCTTTTTCGACAGTAGAATCACATATAAATATTTGCATCGAGCAATAGATAATGCCAATTAGTCACAGAATGTTTATAACATATCATTAATATACAAGAAATGAGGAACTAATATCGCAGTAAGGACAGTAGAATGTTAGGACAAATTCATGCTTCAATAGTTTTTCTTATATATTGATGAGGTGCGATTTTGCCTTATAATCTATAAATTGTGAAGACTTTCAAAGCAGAGGTTTGGTAAAGTTCACTTCTTATTACTCTACATTGGCTGTAGATAAGGTATTCAACTTTGAGATTTGCCATTCCCTCGTAAACAGCCATTTAAGAAAGAGTTCTCAAGATATCACTACACCCGAGGTTAGGCTGCCATTTTCTGTGTGTGGAAAATGGTATAGCATCCATTTGTGTCTTTCAATACGCCCATTGGAAGCCAAGTGACGACTGGAGAATCCAAACTGTCTGACAAGCTCAGCGTCAGAACAAACCACCTGGGAACAATTAAAATAGTTAAGTCAGGAAGTTCTGGTTATCGCAGCTGTCTTTTACTTCCGGCGTGTCTGCCTTCTTAACTACGGCATGCGACTACTCTTGTCTATCTCCTGTTTCTTCTTCTAGTTGGATATACGGGAATAGACGGTGGGATATAGGGGCTACAACAGTGGTATGCAGGAGATAGACAATGAAATGTAAGAGATAAACGGCGATTTATGGTGGTAGATGGTGTGGTGTACGGGGATAAAGGGTGGGATGCGCGGGAATAGAAATCGGGATGTACGGGAATTAACAGTGTATATAGAAGGATGGGGTATACGGGAATGGACAGTGAGATGTAAGGGAATAGACGGATGAAGGAACGTGAATAAGCAGTGGGATATGAAAGAGTTAAGCATTGGGATGTACGGGAATAAACAGTGGAATGTAGGAGCAGACGGATGGATGGATGAGAATAGACGAATATATGTACGTAAATAGACCGATGGATTCAACTGGGATGTACCGAGGTATACGGTGGGATGTACAGGGATAGGCGGTGAAATTAACGGGGATTTTAACTGGGATGTACCGAGGTATACGGTGGGATGTACAGGGATAGACGGTGAAATTAACGGGGATTTTAACTGGGATGTACCGAGGTATACGGTGGGATGTACAGGGATAGACGGTGAAATTAACGGGGATTTTAACTGGGATGTACCGAGGTAGACGGTGGGATGTACGGGATAGACGGTGGAATTAACGGGGACTTTAACTGGGATGTACCGAGGTAGACGGTGGGATGTACGGGGATAGACGGTGGAATTAACGGGGATTTTAACTGGGATGTACTGAGGTAGATGGTGGGATGTACAGGGAGAGACGGTGGAATTAAAGGGGATTTTAACTGGGATGTACCGAGGTAGACGGTGGGATGTACGGGATAGACGGTGGAATTAACGGGGATTTTGACTTGGATGTACCGAGGTAGACTGTGGGATGTACGGGGATATACGGTGGAATTAACGGGGATTTTAACTGGGATGTACCGAGGTAGATGGTGGGATGTACAGGGATATACGGCGGAATTAACGGAGATTTTAACTGGGATGTACCGAGGTAGTCGGTGGGATGTACGGGGATAGACGGTGAGTTTAATAGGGATTTTAACTGGGATGGACCGAGGTAGACGGTGGGATGTACGGGGATATACGGTGGAATTAACGGGGATTTTAACTGGGATGTACCGAGGTAGACGGTGGGATGTACGGGGATAGACGATGGAATTAACGAGGATTTTAACTGGGATGTACCGAGGTAGACGGTGGGATGTACGGGGATAGACGGTGGAATTAACGGGGATTTTAACTGGGATGTACCGAGGTAGTCGGTGGGATGTACGGGGATAGACGGTGGAATTAACGGGAATTTTAACTGGGATGTACCGAGGTAGACGGTGGGATGTACGGGGATAGACAGTGGAATTAACGGGGATTTTAACTGGGATGTACCGAGGTATACGGTGGGATGTACGGGAATAGAAGGTGGAATTAACGGGGGTTTTAAATGGGATGTACCGAGGTAGACGGTGGGATGTACGGGGATAGACGGTGGAATTAACGGGGATTTGAACTGGGATGTACCGAGGTATACGGTGGGATGTACGTGAATAGACGGTGGAATTAACGGGGGTTTTAAATGGGATGTACCGAGGTAGACGGTGGGATGTACGGGGATAGACGGTGCAATTAACGGGGATTTTAACTGGGATGTACCGAGGTAGACGTTGGGATGTACAGGGATAGACGGTGGAATTAAAGTGGATTTTACCTGGGATGTACCGAGGTAGATGGTGAGATGTACATGGATAGACGATGGAATTAACGGGAATTTTAACTGGGATGTACCGAGGTAGACGGTGGGATTTACAGGGATAGACGGTGGAATTAAAGTCGATTTTAACTGGGATGTACCGAGGTAGATGGTGGGATGTACTTGGATAGACGATGGAATTAACGAGGATTTTAACTGGGATGTACCGAGGTAGACGGTGGGATGTACGGGGATAGACGGTGGAATTAACGGGGATTTTAACTGGGTTGTACCGCGGTAGTCGGTGGGATGTACGGGGATAGACGGTGGAATTAACGGGAATTTTAACTGGGATGTACCGAGGTAGATGGTGGGATGTACGGGGATAGACGGTGGAATTAACGGGGATTTTAACTGGGATGTACCGAGGTATACGGTGGGATGTACGGGAATAGAAGGTGGAATTAACGGGGGTTTTAAATGGGATGTACCGAGGTAGACGGTGGGATGTACGGGGATAGACGGTGGAATTAACGGGGATTTGAACTGGGATGTACCGAGGTATACGGTGGGATGTACGGGAATAGACGGTGGAATTAACGGGGGTTTTAAATGGGATGTACCGAGGTAGACGGTGGGATGTACGGGGATAGACGGTGCAATTAACGGGGATTTTAACTGGGATGTACCGAGGTAGACGTTGGGATGTACAGGGATAGACGGTGGAATTAAAGTGGATTTTACCTGGGATGTACCGAGGTAGATGGTGAGATGTACATGGATAGACGATGGAATTAACGGGAATTTTAACTGGGATGTACCGAGGTAGACGGTGGGATTTACAGGGATAGACGGTGGAATTAAAGTCGATTTTAACTGGGATGTACCGAGGTAGATGGTGGGATGTACTTGGATAGACGATGGAATTAACGGGAATTTAACTGGGATGTACCGAGGTAGACGGTGGGAGGACGGAACGCGTCCTTGTAGACCCGAGGAGGTAAAAAAAACCTCCGCATGGCTGCGGCGAACCTTGAAACTCGCAGCTGGAACTTCCTAGAAGTGTAGCATCAAGGTAAACATGCAAGGTCGTCTAGCAACCATCGCCACGACACAATTAGCAAAACTCTGTGAGATCGACACATAGCTCTCTTTATCTACACGTCGTACTTGGTTCGAAATGTTTGAAGGTTAGTAGAAAACCTCAATCCACAGCCATATCAGCCGAAAGTAATAAATCATCATATATATCATATCTAGAATGGCAATATACAATTTCATCAAAATATATATCAAAAACCATTAAAACTAACGCTTTAAACACAGAGAAAATTCTATGATAAAGTTTCGTCAAAATTTGTACGCAAACGTTCAAACTCAGCAGCACATCAAAAGGAAGTAGATGATGTGACGTATAGCTAATGAGATGGCGACATCTACACGTAGGGAACAACTTGGTTGCTAGGTTACCGAGGGCTTGCGTTGCTTACATACACATACAATCGTACATGTACATTAGTGGCGTGTGCATAACGTTGAAAACTTGCAGTCAACTCGACGTCTTGCTAGAATTCAAACAATGTGAACGATAGTTCAATGTATATGTTTATCTACATTCGACCTCTCCCTCTAGATTCAATCTCTTTATACCAACTCCTATTTACATTCAAACAAATCGGAATATTGCGACCGAAAGCCTAAACTTATGATTTGAATATACATCTCGTGAATAAATATAGAATACAGTAGAACCTCCCTGTAAAAGACACATAATTACAGAGCCACAGTGTTCTTTAGGGAGATGTGTCCTCTTACCGGGGAGTTGCCAAATTGTAAAAATGGTAATTTTTCAAATGAAAACTGTCCTTTATGGAGAGGTGTTCGCTAGAGGGGTGTCCGATAAAGGGAGGTTCTACTGTATTAAGAAACGCGATCAAAAGCATTTCATTATTTCATCGAGTTTGTGAGCAAAGGAAAGATAGTTTATAACAATTAAATTTACTGGCAATGTGTTTCTTTTTAATTATATTGTCGCGTATAAGGCTTGAAAATACCTACAACCTCCGCCAATAGATGGCGCCAATAGATTATTAAAAAGAAACATATTGCCAGTAAATATAATTGGTACAAATTGTATCGATAGATACACACACACTTACCAGACCCTAATACTGCATCTATAAAATAATGAAATATTGGACGTGTATTAGCAGAATTGATTTACTTAATATATTGTTCTGATTATAGAGCTATTTCCGTATTTAAATCTTTAGATAATAAAAAAGCATACATTGGATTGAATTAAAATATTTCTTTTAAATATTTCTCCAAGTTCCAAATAACTATATTAGGTACCACCGCTCAAAAAGAGCAACCTAGATCATCATATTTACAATATACTGAGGGGGATGGTTATGTACAGGGGTTCATTTACAATTAATTTTTATAATGATGTTGTTGGGTCCGGATTCTCAGGTCCTTGGGGATATTGTTCTTGAGAAGGTTTTGCCTGGCTTGTTTGATATTCAAGGTGGGTTTATTTTTCCCTTTTCCCCACTTTTCGTCATTCTGGCTTAATTGGAGAATTTATCTAGGTTTTAAATTTTTTATTTTGCTATTTGATATCTGAGAAGAGACTAAAATATAGGAAATCTCAACAGTAGCTAAAGAGATCATTCATATCTCAAGAGAGAGAAAGAGATAAAAAACAAATAATAATAACAATGAGCAATGATTAAACGATGCCAAGCTCAATAATTATTTTCCCCTTATTTTCCTTGTTTGTTTCTATTTATTGAAATTGAGGGTACCATTTCTAGACTGCTCATTTTTCTAATGCATTTATATTTTTTAGCCTGAGAGATAACTCAAATCTCAAGAGAGGGAAAGATAAAAACAAAATTTAAAAATAATAATAATAACATGAGCAATGATTGAACAATGCCAAACTCAATAATTATCTTTCCCTTTATTTTCCTTATTTGTTTGTATTTATTGAGATTGAAGGCACCTTTGCTATACTGCTCGTTTTTCTAATGCATTTATATTTTTAGCCCGAGAGATAACTCAATTATCAAGAGAGAGAAAGATAAAAAACAAATTTAAAAAATATATAATAACATGAGCAATGATTAAACAATGCCAAGCTCAATAATTATCTTTCCTTTATTTTCCTTATTTGATTGTATTTATTGAGATTGAAGGCACCTTTGCTATACTGCTCGTTTTTCTAATGCATTTATATTTCTTTTAGCCCGAGAGATAACTCAAATCTCAAGAGAGAAAGATAAAAAACAAATTTAAAATAATAATAATAATAACATGAGCAATGAGCTTAAACGATGCCAAGCTCAATAATTGTATTTTCTTTATTCTCTCAAAAAATATATAAATTCATTAGAAAAATCAGCAGCCTAGCAATGGTGTCCTTTATCTCAATAAATGGAAACAAATAAGGAAAAGAAAGGAAAATAACATGAGGCATGATGTAGTCATGGTTGTCAAACAATATTTCTGCCGATGTCTCAATGAAAAAGAAAGTTCCATAGGAACTTGAGCAACACCACAAGCCTTTCCTTCCATAAAAATCTCAAGCAATTAAAATATTCTGCCGTTAACCTCGCGTTTTTATGCCGATCACCTCCGTTTTTTTTTTATCCTCAGTCGTTCTGGCAAATTTCAAGGTCCACTCGCTTTTTATTTACACAAGTTCTTTCCTAACCTTTCTCTTTTTTTCATAACGCGTTGTCCTCGGCCTAGCGAATCTTCTGCTTTTTAGATGCCATTTTTCAAACTATTGGTTGCACGCTATTGATGATTGTGAAATAGATATGTAGATGTGGTCCTTGGTCCAATTTTATTTATTATATTCGTAGAATTCAGACTAAAATTTATTCTGACGCTATTAAATAGAAAATTAAATGACACTTCATATAATAAATTCATTAAGAATCTCTCTAATTAAATTATTTCAGAAATATTTTTATTCTCCTTACATTTTGATTTTTTCATAAATCTTGCAATAAAATTTTAAGATGCTTATACAAACAACCTAGAAGCCTAAAATCTTACACACTTGCTCAATTCCGATGACAATTCAAATGTAGAGAATTTCAGACACTTCTATATATATATTGTAACGTAAAGAATTAGGAAAGACAAACTTCAGGATGACATAGCAATTTATTTAAGACAAGCACAGAGTCAACATTTATAAGGTACAAGATAAGCAATGAGGGAAGTTTCCAGAGTATCAAAATATAAATAATATAAATTTTAAAAAATTAATGAACTGTATAAAAAATATAATAAATACTTTGCTACAATGTTATATAATTCATTATATATTCGGAATCCCCGGGTAGTTGGCGTTCTGCGCTCCAGGAACCTGGGTAATAAATATATCTCTATTCGGAAAGAGTAGGCTAAGTATAAAAATTTAAATTATAAAGATTTTTTTTCTTTTCACAATGAGCTTCTTTTTTTTTTTTATTTGAAATGCTAGCTTTCCCAACGAAAATCACTCTTCGATAGGCGCAAATAAAAAACATCGACTATTTCTAACTAAAAGTGTTTTGAAGTGTACGCGGCACATGCAAGTACATTTAAACTATACGTATGTATATGGGGCCGATATATAGATTTTTATTCTAGGTTTTTATTCAATATTTGCTAACGATCAAATGTCTTTTTAAAAAATGTATTTTTAAAGACTGCGCGTACACAAGAAAAGGAAAGGCTTGTCCGAAAGCTACTTTATACAATTAATAATAATAAAAAAAGAGTTTTGGCGTCTTATATATTTTTGTAATTTATTGAAATCCGTAAACCCGTGATAATAATAATTAAAACACTCTTAGTTATAAAAATAGTGGATGTTTTTGTATTTAAGTCTGTCAAAGAAATAGTTATGTCTGAAAGCTATAGAATTTCGAATAAAAAAAGAAACTTATTGTGCAAAAAAACATTTAAAATTTTGAAGAGAGAAGGAAATGTTGGCCAAAAATTAAACCAAAAGGTATATGACACGAGAAGAAATAATGAATTGGAAACAGTCTATGATATCCTTATAGGAATAGAATATATAAAACAGCTAAGATCCTTTTAATCTCTACTAACCATACCAGTCGCAAGGATGCTAAGGAACTAGGCGATCCTTCTTCACCGTTACCAAAACTAACATCCAAGGACCAATCGGGAAAAAAAGAAAGAATAAGAAAATTAGAAAATCAAATAATTAACGTGAGAGGTAAAAAAGAAGAAACATTTCAGCCAAATAAAATGAAACTTAAAATAAAACCAGAAAAATAAAGACAAAAAATTTGATAATCAAATAAATAACGTAAGGGGAAAAAATATTTGGAGGTATATATAGAGGATAAAAGATTAAATGAAACTTAGAAATTAAGAAAAGCAAACGAATGAATAAAAATACAAGGAAATGTTAAAACAAATAAGGTTTGAAAATAATCAAAATAATGAGAAGAAATATTTGAACAAAGAAATATTTTGTGAAAGTAAGAGTAGTGAAGTTAATTATTAGCGTAGAATAGTAGTAATAAAAATGTAGATATCGAATTTAAAAAATTTAGAAATAATATGCATTGTCATCGTAAGTAAGCAAGTAGAAATAAACATCTAGAGAAAAATGAAGTAAAGAGACTTTTTTAATAAAACTTTTTCCAATAAAAATGTATCAGAAAGGATGAAATAATGATTTCAGTTATTACAATAAAACAATTAGGTTTGTGAGACTAAATATAGAGGTGGAGGCATTCTTCATGAATTTTGAACTAGGATTAATGTGAAACAATTGGTTAGAAAGTTTTTAGGCTTCACAATTTTTTTTTGGATATTATTCCCCATTTGATATATTACTCACCGCTTTTATTTTTTATCAAATTGTCGCAAAGTATTTATTATTTTATTAACAGAGTATAATTTTTATATTTATATTTTGCTACTCTGTAAACTTCCCTCATTGCTTATCTTTTATTTATCATTCATAGTTTGTTCAAAGATGACGATGTCCCTATAGACGACGATACGACGACAAAGCCGCTCTTCACGCCGCAAGAAAAAGGACGCAAAGGTACTAGGGACAATGTTCCAAGACTTCGATGGCAGAAGCACGTCAGATCCATGTCAGTAACTACAATAATTGCAAGCTGTGGGTCACAGCTCCCATAGGGAAAGAGCTATGTAACAAAGTATTTATTATTTTTATTAACAGAGTATCATTTTTATGTTTATATTTTACTACTCTGTAAACTTCCCTCATTCCTTATCTTTTGTTTATCATTCATAGTTTGTTCTTGCCTTAGATAAATTGCCGTGTCATCCTGAATTTTGTCTTTTCTAATTTCCCACGTGGCAATATAAATATAATGGGGTAGTAGTTGAAAGAATCGTTATATAAATTTTGAAAACATCTTTAAAAATAAAAGCGTTTTTCAAAAGGATTTTTATTTAATTTATTATTGCAATAATAAAAACAATATTTTTCGCTTTTTTCTCTATATAGATATTTTATTCTGATGAAGGTGGTGTTATGCAGATACTCGCAGTTCAATTTGTCAAAAAGAGGCATTTGGCCATAAAAAAAACTATCAAGGGTTAAGGATTGTGCGTTGTGTTTTTCGATAAGTGGTACTAGCTATCATTTCAACATTGATTGACAAAGCGCATTTCTTATAATTTTAACACTCAAATATTTTAAAATATGATAGCTACAGTTAATACGATCCTGATTAGGTCAACTCCCCAACCTCCTTAACCTTTTCTAGAAACTTTTAAGCCATTTGCTTATTGTCATCTATTCTAAAGCAACTAACCTCACTTTGACTCCAAACATGGGTGGTCGCTTCAGAGAATTTGGCTATTGATCCGTCTTTAAATCTTACGCATACGACTCTTGATGGGTAATGATTCCTCATGAGCTATGGCAGAAATATGTACCACATTCCAAGATGGCAACCAATATATAACATTCAAATATTCATCTCATGGAAGATATATTGAATGTCCCATAATATATATTCCCTCGGGCCCTCCTTATCGACCTGTTTATTGCCAAAGATGCGCCCGCGCAGATGACGTCATCAGGCAGAAGTATTTGTAGATACACAAGAAATACTTCCGTGACGTCAAAATATCTCGGGAACAAGTTCATATTACTTGGTATAACGTCTACCACTATTGCTATTAGAAGGACGGTATACAGACGGCTCTACACGAGGAAGAAGGTATAGAGGCGACCCTACCAGGGTACGAGGTATAGAGGCGACCCTACTATGGGTCAAAGGTATAGAGGCGACCCTACCAGGGGACGTAGGTTTAGAGGCGACCCTACAATGTGACAAAGGTATAGAGGCGACCCTACAATGGGGCAAAGGTATAGAGGCGACCCTACCAGGGGACGTAGGTATAGAGGCGACCCTACAATGTGACAAAGGTATAGAGGCGACCCTACCAGGGGACGAGGTATAGAGGCGACCCTACAATGGGTCAAAGGTATAGAGGCGACCCTACCAGGGGACGTAGGTATTGAGGCGACCCTACAATGTGACAAAGGTATAGAGGCGACCCTACCAGGGGACGAGGTATAGAGGCGACCCTACAATGGGTCAAAGGTATAGGGGCGACCCTACCAGGGGACGTAGGTATAGAGGCGACCCTACAATGTGACAAAGGTATAGAGGCGACCCTACAATGGGGCAAAGGTATAGAGGCGACCCTACAATGGGACAAAGGTATAGAGGCGACCCTACCAGGGGACGTAGGTATAGAGGCGACCCTACAATGGGGCAAAAGTATAGAGGCAACCCTACCAGAGGACGTAGATATAGAGGCGACCCTACAATGGGGCAAAGGTATAGAGGCGACCCTAAAATGGGACAAAGGTATAGAGGCGACCCTACAATGGGACAAAGGTATAGAGGCGACCTTACAATGGGACAAAGGCATAGAGGCGACCCTACAATGGGACAAAGGTATAGAGGCGACCCTACAAAGGGACAAAGGTATAGAGGCGACCCTACAATGGGACAAAGGTAAGAGGCGACCCTACAATGGGACAAAGGTAAAAGCCAATCCTAAAAAGGGACAAAGGTAAGAGGCGAACCTACCAGGGAACGAAAGAATAGAGGCGATCCTACAATGGGACAAAGGTAAGAGGCAATCCTACTATGGGACAAAGGTAAGAGGCGACACTACCAGGGAACGAAAGAATAGAGGCGACCCTACCAGGGGACGAAATAATAGAGGCGATCCTACGAGGAGAAAAAGGCGACCCTACATGGGGACGAAGTAATGGAGGTGACTGCGAAAGGGTAAGAAGGTATAGTAATGGTCGTTCAAGGGGACGGAAGTATAGAGGTAAATTTAAAAGGCGCCAAAAGTATAGTTCGACCATACAAGGGGAGAGAGGTTTGTTGTGACTTTTAAATGCGCTAAAGATATAGTAGGTCTTCCTATCGAGGAGGACAGAGATGTGACTTTAAAAGGCGCCAAAGGTTTAGTGACTGTCGTAAAAGAGATCGGTGGTATAAAGGGGGCTATAAAAACGCAAAAGGTTTAGTGGTGGGCGTACAGGGACGGAGCTACAGAAGTGACTAGAAAAGGCGAAAAGGATATAGGGGTGGTCATATAGGAGGACAGAGCTACAGAGGTGACTCTAAAGGGCGAAAAGGGTATAAGGGTGGTCGTACAAGAGGACGGAGGTATAGATGTGTCTAGAAAAGACGCAAAATGTATAGGATCGGCCGTACAGGAATACAAAGGTATAGAGGTGAATATAAAAGAGGCAAACTGTATAGGAGTGGCCGTAAAAGAGGAAGGAAGTACAGAGGTGACTATAAAGACGTAAAAGGTAGAGTGGCGGCCGTATAGGAGAACAGAGGGACAGAGGTGACTATAAAAGGCGCAAAAGGTGATGTTGCGGCTGTACAAGAGGACGGAGGTACACAGGTGACTATAATAGACGCAAAAGGTAAAGTTGCGGCCGTACAAGAGGAAGGAGATACACAGGTGACTATAAAAGACGCAAAAGGTAAAGTTGCGGCTGTACAAGAGGAAGGAGGTACACAGGTGACTATAAAAGGCGCAAAAGGTAAAGTGGCGGTCGTATAGGAGAACAGAGGTACACATGTGACTATAAAAGGCGCAAAAATTAAAGTGGCGGCCGTACAAGCGGTATAGATGTGGAAGGTGCTATATCGGCCGTTGAAGAGGACTGGGGCCACCCAGGAAGCAGGAACTAACGGCCTGGTGTCCTGTGGCGATGTTTAGATGCCGGGGCTTAGTCACTTTCACAGCGTCAGCACGTCCGCTGGACATGTACTGTAACTTGTATCGTGTTGGCTGACCGTAGCTGTAGTGTTTGTTTCACATTACTGTAGATATCATGTCTTACTTAGATGTTTTTATAACTGCGGAAGTGTTGGTTGATTTCAAGTTGAAACACAACTTATAATTTTGAAAAAAATGTATTCGAAAAATATTATATATGGCCAAATGCAAATAGCATTTTAAATAAAATATGTGTTAAATAGTTTTCAAGAATGATGATTTTTTAAAGAACTACAAGAAAGAGATTGAGATTGAACTTGCTTTATTACAATATTCATATAAGGTTATATATATATATAGGAAAGTGTGTATAATAAATTTTTATTTTAAATTTCTCAGAATAACCGCTCTTACTATCTATACACTTGTGTATACTTGTTCCATCTTATTTTCACACATCTAAACACCCTTCAAAACACTTTCAGGCTTCTTACAATATTCTTGCAATATCTGTATTTTAGTTATTGGGTCAAATTCAGTTCTTTTATAAATATCAATTTTGAAGGTAAAGAAAAGTTTACAATCCAAGTTCGGCGGGAAAGGATGGCTTGAATATTGAATCAATTCCGTGTTTGGCTCGTACAGTGAGTGGTGCGTGAGGCAATTTTCGGTCATTTCTTAGGAATATTCTCCTTAAAACGGTGCAATACATATCGAGGTATTAATGTTGATTAATGGACTGACCTACGAATTCATTCTGTATCAATCCCTTACATAAAAAATATAATAGGAAAGCCCAATTTTTTTTTTGATCATCCACACTTTCTTGAATCTTCAGGTTCTAGACTCTGAGTCACGTCCATGTTTTATTTCACGTGATAACAATTTCATCCAATGGGGATTAACCATTTCAAACATGTTTCAATGCGTTGCCCATTCATTAATAGATTCGAGACCAATTTAGACGAGAGGATTGTTAAAGGTACAGATCATTCTTAATGATTGTTTGACATCTTCCAAAAGGAATATCCACCTCTTCTGATAACTCTGTAATAATTATTCTTAGGTTTACTTTGATCGGCAACTTAATTTGAGTGAATTTTCAGGATTTCGATAAAGGTCTGTCAGAGAGTCGTTTGTTACCATCTTTAAATCATGCAAACCATCGTTCTTCATTGGTTCAAGACTTTTCATTGTGATGGGAAACCTTCTTTAAAAGTCTGCTTCCACATTTGAAATCATTCCGAAGTTGTTTCACCTAATTTAAAGCAATACTCTATAGAGAAAGATTCGCTTTTTCTTCAACGCAGTCTGCACTGAAGTTGTTCGAATATACACGAACCTATACATTTCGAAAAAATGCGAGCGCGCGCCTCTGTGTGATCTTTTTCTCTTATGTATGGTGCAAAATGTTTTAACTATAATTTCCTGAAAATATTTTATGATTTTGTATAGTTTTACGTTATATGGGCTCTTATTTCTGGAACTCTTATCAATCATTTTATATTTTATCAAATAATATATAATATGCTGCTCTCCTTGACACCTTAGAAAAAAAAAACGGCAATTAAAATGGCGTAATAAAAACGATGTTTTAACAAATGATGATGATTAAATGTTTTGCAACATTGACACGTACACATCATGAATAACTCTCGTTTGGAAATATAAATTTCTTCATTGCTCTTCTCTATAATATTCCCCTATTCCAAAATGCAATCGTACACAAAAAATCGTTAAATTTCAGACCTAACGTTAAAGAGGTGAGAAAATACGCCAACTCTCTATAAATGTTTCATCATTTCATAATACAATATAATGCGGCTTATAATTGTAGAACGACATTTGAAAATTAACCCGCATTATTCCCATCCCTGGACACTTTTATTTTTCCGTTCAGCATTACCATTCACAATTCATCCTTTCATACTTCATCCCTAAGGATAGTCGTTATTTCTCCTTAAAATAAATTTCGATTTTTCGTTCAAAATAAACACAATGCGGGATAATTTTCAAATGTCGTTCAGCATCGCTATTATGATTAGTAAAATTCAAAATTAAAGAATATACTGATCTTTTTTATAGAGTTCATATTTTTATGTGAGCAATAGTTAGCCAGAAATTATTTGAAAAAGGAATAATAAAATTCAAGTAAAAGGTTTCTTTTTATTTTGGTTTTTGCAGGCTTTCGCGCAAATATACTGCTCTTCAACGGGCAAATGCTAATAACGATATTTTAAAATTATTTTTGTATAAAGATCATTAAGAAATTGTATATAAAGTATTTGACCATTGAAGAGCAGAAATTTTGCTCGAAAGTTTCCAAAAAACAAAATTAAAAAAGACACTTTACCTGCATTTTATTTTTCCTTTTTCAAATAGTTCATATAATGCTGATTATATATATATAAAGTTTTCAATAGACACTGATAGTTAAAAAGTAGTAAAATATAGTTTAGTTAGTTAACTAAAGAAAGAGTTGAAGGAATGTGATATGTAAAGAAGTCCGGCAGTTATGTAAATAAAGGACGAATACCGATTTAGCAACAGACGAATTTGTCGCAAGACACAAACGCCATCTTGGAACTACACATATGGTAGAGGTTGACAAAAACTCTAACGTGGTTAAAAAGAACTCTGACTTACTGGTTAGTGATGGTTTAACGTATTAATAATAGTAATGATTCATTAAAAACGGGGATGTGTTTTCTACAAGTCGGGGAAAATTTATACATATTTTCGGGATAAAGTTGAAAAAGTTTATATATAAATAAATAGCAGTTTATTTGAATGAATAATTATCACTAACTCTCTAATTTGACTCTTACGTTAAATTTAAAAAAAGTTTACACAAAAAGTTCATATAAGAGTGTTCCCATATAAACTAGATGTAGTGAACTAACTTTTTTACTTAAATAAATTTGCATTAAAAATGCACAATTCACAAATGATGAAACAAACAAATAAGCATACAAAAAGTAACTTTTCAAATATTTTCTTTTTTATAACTAATCGAAATTTAAAACTAATAGTTTTAGGGATATTCTGAATAGTTTAAAAAGTTTAGCGAGAATTTGGCCGGCTTTTGGGATCGTCTTTAAAAGTACATAACTTTAGAAATTAACTTTTTTTATTACTTTAACTTTTAAAAGGTGGACTATTAACGACTAAAAATGGAAAAAAAGAAGTTTAGAATAGAAGAAAGAGAGGGAGGAAGAGTTTTAAAATTAGGAGAGAGGAGCGAACATACGGCGCAAAAAAAAAAAAAAAGTTTCAAAGTCCGGTCGGTATGTAAACCAAGTGTCCCAAATGTCACTAAACTAATGATGGTAGGAAGGAAGGGGATGTGAGGGTTACCTTGGCGGGCGGAGGGTCCGGACCATCTCCCCGCTGGAACTGCGTCATCGGGACCCAACTTACGTAATGGCAGTCAGCGGTGCCGGGCTAAAATCAATCTCCGCTGACATTTGGAGCGCGCGCTCTTGTGGCCACTACATTCCTTCACTACCTCTACACTATATTATACTGCACTACTACAGCATATTATACTGCATTAATACAGCAAATTGTACTGCACTATCAGATAACCTTACCCTTTAATACAGTTCCCCGGTTCTACGTATTAAGGTATACTTCTCTATAGAACACCGCACAGGTACATTATCTGCAGTTTAGTAAATACAGGTCACACATTCTGTTACATCTTCCTTCACTATATTATACTGCACTACTACAGCACATTATACTGCACACTACTAGATAACCTCACCCTTTAATACGGTTCCCCGGTTCTACTCATTCACCGCTCTATAGAACACCGCACAGGTACATTATCTGCAGTTCAGTAAATACAGGTCACCCATTCTGTTACATTTTCCTTCACTATAGTTCTACACTACTGCACTACATTATACTGCACTACTACAGCACATTATACTGCACACTACCAGATAACCTCACCCTTTAATACGGTTCCCCGGTTCTACTCATTCACTGCTCTATAGAACACCGCACAGGTACATTATCTGCAGTTCAGTAAATACAGGTCACCCATTCTGTTACATTTTCCTTCACTATAGTTCTACACTAATGCACTACATTATACTGCACTACTACAGCACACTACCAGATAACCTCACTCTTTAATACAGTTCCCCGGTTCTACTCATTCACCGCTCTATAGAACACCGCACAGGTACATTACCTGCAGTTCAGTAAACACAGGTCACCCATTCTGTTACATTTTCCTTCAATATAGTTCTACACTACTGCACTACATTATACTGCACTACTACAGCACATTATACAGCACACACACACTAACCCGATAACGTTACCCTTTAATACACTTCCCTGGTTCTACGTATTCACCGCTCTATAGAACACCGCACAGGTACATTATCTGTAGTTTAGTAAATACAGGTCACACATTCTGTTACATCTTCCTTCACCATAGTTCTACACTACTAGCTCACTATATGACACTCCACTACCAGATAGCACTACCCTCTAATACAGTTCCCTGGTTCTACGCATTCACCGCTCTATAAAATACCGCCCAGGTACATTATCTGTAGTTCAGTAAATACAGGCACCCATTCTGTTACATCTTCCTTCACCACAGTTCTACACTACTAGCTCACTATATGACACTCCACTACCAGATAGCACTACCCTCTAATACAGTTCCCTGGTTCTACGCATTCACCGCTCTATAGGATACCGCACAGGTACATTATCTGTAGTTCAGTAAATACAGGTCACACATTCTGTTACATCTTCCTTCACCATAGTTCTACACTACTAGCTCACTATATGACACTCCACTACCAGATAGCACTACCCTCTAATACAGTTCCCTGGTTCTACGCATTCACCGCTCTATAGGATACCGCACAGGTACATTATCTGTAGTTCAGTAAATACAGGTCACACATTCTATTACATCTTCCTTTACTATAGTTCTACACTACTATCTCACTATATCACACTGCAATACCGAACACAGCCGCACGCTATACCGCCCTACAAGTCACTATATTGGCACACCCCACACTATCAACAAGAAGAATAAAAGGTAAAAACTCAAGATAAACGCTGCCTAAAATGTTGACATCGGCGATCAAACAACTGTGTGGAATTCAGAGACAAGAAACTCCTTCACATCGTCTACCAACAACAAATTACATAAAATGGGTAACACATTTTAAGAAACTAGCGATTAGATAGATTAAAAAAGCATATCTTTCATATCAAAAAACGATTTTTTTTTCGGCCGCGAATAGTCCAAGTTAAGGAGGAAGGCCTGTACTCCTAGCTATGTACTGTTAACCTAATTACCTCTAATATCTTCAGCATAATCATGTCGATTATAACGGCATACGTAGATATGCGCGGTTTAAATGTTTTTAAAACGAAATTCTCTCTCCGCTTGTACTAGAAGACCAAGAGATCAGCGTGGATCATCAATTGCTGTATCTGCCGAGAGACCCCGTTACTTCAATCAGCTTCTTGTATGGAACACTCTATAGCATCACTCCAGTTTTATTGGTCCATTCTTGATAGCAGTGGTGGATTTTAAACCTGTAGGGACAGGTGAATGTAAGCTTTTTTCATAAAGATAGAGGTTGCCTGAAGGCATAGAATAATTTGTAACGCTTTGCCAAATGTTTTAATTTTTGTTCGCTCCTGACGAGGACGAAAGATTTTTGTTGAAACGTCGAGACAATAAAAAAGATTTACTGGCCGAAGTATCTTTAATTTGAAGAGCTATTTTCAGTAATTTTAATAATAATATTTTCTTCCGTGGAATAATTGTAGCGGCATGATAAGATCAAACTGGTTCAGGGGAGTTGATGGAAAGATGGTCTAAACTGTTGGTTTTCGACCGCAACGATCCGGGTTCGATTCCCGCATTGTACACTTTTTTTCTGATTAAAAAAAAAACTGCTCCAATGGCCCCCAATTCTTGCAAAATCACAACCCCACCAGCGAGTGCAAGTAATCAAATGGGAGCTCTGGCACATTTGTAAGTGCAAAGTCGAACTGCCTTTCACATGTGTAGACATGTAGTGCACTTACAGTAAAAGCAGTCGCCTACCTACCCACCATGATTATAATGGCCTGTATCAGGTGTACTAGGGATAAGCAAAAAAAAAACTGGGTCAGAACTAATGAAGAGCGCCTTCAAAATATAATCAATCTATTTAGCGATTAACATTGTAAATAAATAAAAATGTGAGCGCAAATTGATTTCATCCCCAGCCTACAGGATTTGACCATGTTCAAGCTGCCCGTACCACTTCAATTGCTACACAAACAAGTGAAGGTTGGTCTTTCAGAGAAAGATTGAGTATTCTATTAAATAGAGGGAAGATTTCCAAGATGAGGATCCAACATGTCTGTACTGCTGAGTACACAATTCCTTCTCCCTATTTCCTAATAAGCTTCATTCCCGAGGTAACAGAAGTAGTCTATATTAAATGAAAACATTAAGACCCGTACGACCCATATGTTTCTTTCAAACATGAATCAAGTTTCTACTGTCCTTACTGCGATGAAAAAATGTTGGAAGGGCTTGCCTCATCAGTGACGAACCTTCCCAGCGGTTTCACCAATTTAATCTACCAGACCGCTACTTTAGAGCTACAATACTGTATTGGACCATTCTGCTTATATAGGCTACACTTAAGGATAAAATCTTAGAAATGGTATTTAAGAAAACTATGGACAGTCTATACTGCGGCAGCAGCAATGTACCGTTCTGTGGAAAATGTTGATCGGTCCTTGGATGTGAGTTTTGAGAAACAGGTGAAGAAGGATCGCCTAATTCCTTAGCGTTCGGGCGAATGGTATGGTTAATAGAGATTGAAGGATGTTAGCTGTTTTATATATTCTATTCCTATAAGGATATCATAGACTGTTTTCAATTCATTATTTCTTCTTTCATATGAATATAAAAATATATATGCTCTCTTTTTGTTAATGTTTTGCAACTGTGACTTTAAAATATATAACTATGAGATATAGGATATAGGGACTATGATATATAGGATATAGGGACTATGAGATAAAGGATATAGGGACTGTGAGATATAGGATATAGGGACTATGAGATATAGGATATAGGGACTGTGAGATATAGGATATAGGGAATATGAGAAATAGGATATAGGGACTGTGAGATATAGAATATATCCGGCCTATGAGAAATAGGATATAGGGACTGTGAGATATAAGATATAGGGACTGTGAGATATAGAATATAGGGACTATTTGATAGGATATAGGGACTATTCGATATAGGATATAGGGACTGTGAGATATAGGATATAGGGACTGTGAGATATAGGATATAGGGACTGTGAGATATAGGTGTTAAAAGTCGTAACATACAATATGTAAATATATCTTTTGAATGTATGACTGGAGATGCAGATTTTCTAATTGAATGTATAAATTGTTATTATGTAAATTTCCCTTTTGTATATAACTAAGCCGTGTTGTTGAAATAAAGAGTTTCTTAGTAGAGCGAGAGCTTCTGCGCGTGTAGCCGCTGGTTTCTGTCTTCGTTATTTTCCTTCCTTGCTTGATCACCCAAAGGCAGTCCAAATTAATATCAAGACTCTAGGTGAGGGTCTTACTTATTGGGAGGAGGCTTCTTCAATCTGACCTCGCGTAATCTTAACATTTAATGGCGTCCCCGGGTGGGCTGCGTGGGATGGTCAAGTAGAGAAGACGGGAAGACCTGTAGGCGCTGTCTCCCGAGGAACAGAAGGCGGGAAGACCTGTAGGCGCTGTCTCCCGAGGAACAGAAGGCGGGAAGACCTGTAGGCGCTGTCTCCCGAGGAACAGAAGGCGGGAAGACCTGTAGGCGCTGTCTCCCGAGTAACAGCAGCTCAAAGGCAAAGAAGCTCAGTGAAGTATTAGCCTGCCGAGTGCAGAGGAAGTATTAGCCTGCCGAGGTGCAGAGGAAGTATTAGCCTGCCGAGTAGCAGAGGAAGAATTAGCCTGCCGAGTAGCAGAGGAAGAATTAGCCTGCCGAGTAGCAGAGGAAGAATTAGCCTGCCGAGTAGCAGAGGAAGAATTAGCCTGCCGAGTGGCAGAGGAAGAATTAGCCTGCCGAGTAGCAGAGGAAGAATTAGCCTGCCGAGTAGCAGAGGAAGAATTAGCCTGCCGAGTAGCAGAGGAAGAATTAGCCTGCCGAGTAGCAGAGGAAGAATTAGCCTGCCGAGTAGCAGAGGAAGAATTAGCCTGCCGAGTAGCAGAGGAAGAATTAGCCTGCCGAGTAGCAGAGGAAGAATTAGCCTGCCGAGTAGCAGAGGAGGAATTAGCCTGCCGAGTAGCAGAGGAAGAATTAGCCTGCCGAGTAGCAGAGGAAGAATTAGCCTGCCGAGTAGCAGAGGAAGAATTAGCCTGCCGAGTAGCAGAGGAAGAATTAGCCTGCCGAGTAGCAGAGGAGGAATTAGCCTGCCGAGTAGCAGAGGAAGAATTAGCCTGCCGAGTAGCAGAGGAAGAATTAGCCTGCCGAGTAGCAGAGGAAGAATTAGCCTGCCGAGTAGCAGAGGAAGAATTAGCCTGCCGAGTAGCAGAGGAAGTATTAGCCTGCCGAGTGCAGAGGAAGTATTAGCCTGCCGAGTAGCAGAGGAAGTAAGAGAGTCTGCAGAAGCTCAAGCTCAAGAAGCAGAAGCTCAAGAAGCTCAGGGGAACAGAGGCTCAAGAAGCTCAAAAAGCTCAAGCTCAAGAAGCAGAAGCTCAAGAAGCTCAGGGGAACAGAAGCTCAAAAGGCTCAAGCTTAAGAAGCAGAAGCTCAAGAAGCTCAAGGGAACAGAAGCTCAAGAAGCTCAAGGGAACAGAAGCTCAGTGAAGCTCAAGGTTTAAAGGAGCTCGGGAAGCCCTTTGTTAAAGGTTAAAAAGAGCTCAGTGAGGCTCAAGGTTTAAAGGAGCTCAAGAGGCCCTTTGTTAAAGGTTAAAAAGAGCTCAGTGAAGCTCAAGATTTAAAGGAGCTCAAGAGGCCCTGTGTTAAAGGTTAAAAAGAGCTCAGTGAAGCTCAAGGTTTAAAGGAGCTCAAGAAGCCCTTTGTTAAAGGTTTAAAGGAGCTCGAGAAGCCCTTTGTTAAAGGTTTAAAGGAGCTCAAAAAGCCCTTTGTTAAAGGTTAAAGGGGAGCTCAAGGGAAAGGAGAAGCTCAGGTAGACAAAGAGGTTGAAGAAGCTCAAGTAAGGCAAAGGAGTTGAAGAGGCTCAAGTATAAAGGAGCTCAAAGGCAAAAAAGTTGAAGAAGCTATAGGGTAAAAGGCTACCTACAAGGTAAAAAGGATATCTACAAGGCGAAAGGATAACTACAAAGTGAGATGGAGGATGTTAGCAGAAGGCGTAGAGAGGCGATAAGAGGCGTTTTTACCGAGGTGGTAAATGATATGAATACAGAGTTAAGGGATCCTCTTATTGACAAAAGTGGCATATATGCCAAATTTGATAGATTGGAAGCTCTCTATTTGGAGCTGGTGGTATTGAATGAACGATGCCAGGCAATTTTATTAGCCAAAGCTGAGGCTACCGATGAAATAGATAGGGAGTTTGAGGAGTGTGAACCCTACATCACGGAAAGATATTATTTAAAGACTAGAATTCGCATAATGCGTGAGCAGGATAGGGATGCTCAGGTCAAGTCTTCTCAAATTCCACCAGGGGCGTCTAGTGCCTCTCCGAATTCAGAGGCCGATAATCGGAAAGTTATCAAACTTCAGGCTACTTCTACGTCTCTATCGAAAAGCCCGGAAGAGTCCATGAAAAATGAAATTGAAGGCGTGGAAAAAGAGGATTCTGTAAAAACTGCTAGAGCTACGGATGTGAAGCCTACTCTAGCTAAAGCTAGAATGCTAAAGGAAGCTTGTTCAGCTCCCTCTATAATCGATATTGAATATGAGGGCAAAAAAGGTGCTGTGAATGCTATTAAAGAAAAGGAATTGAACGCGGCAGTTGAAGGCGGTGAAGGGAAGGAAACAGAAGCGGCAGTTAAATGCAATGAAGTGTAGGATTCTGAAACTGCAGTTGATAACTATGTAGGTGTGAAGGAAGCTGAGGCTAAAGACAAAGCAAATGAAGCAAAGCCTAAGGGCGACGGAGTAAAGGATTCTAAGGATGAGCCTAAGGGCGACGGAGTAAATGATTCTGAAGCAAGACCAACTGGAGATACGGAATCTAGGATAAAGAATAGGGGAGATCTACAAAATCTTAAGGGCAACCCAGGGGATTGGCTCTCAAGGTGGGGGCAATTTGGTAGAAATAATGCCAATGAAAAATATGAAGAGGCAAATTTAAAGGATAAGGAAGATTCTGAAGCGAAGCCTAAGGGCGACGGAGTAAAGGATTCTGAGACTGCAATTAAAGGTTATGAACCGGTGAGCAATTCTAGAGCAGTAGCTGAGGATACTGATTCAAGGGTGGAAGAAAACCTAGATGTAGAACAAGGTACTGATTCAAGGGTGGAAGAAAACCCAGATGCAGAACAGGGTACTGAATCAAGGATGGAGGAAGGGATTATTGATACAAAGGATTGGTTGAATGATGGGTTCATCGAAGGAGTTGATGAAATTCCACCTGAGGGAAAAGGATACTGGTTTCCTGATCGCCCTGTATTTGGGTGTGAGTCCGAGACGACGCCTATACGGCCAGTATGTGACGGCGCTTCCTGTCGAGGACACGGCGCACGCGCCTTAAGACGGTATTTGAAGAGGAGACCCATTCTACTGAGGAGAATCCCGGAAATAGGGATAAAACTTCGGAAAAATAAGTACGGAGTTTTGGCCGACATGAGGAGATATTTCCAGGTGATGGCCATCAGGGAAAATGATTGGGACTACCTCCGATTTCTTTGGAGGAAGAAGATGGACGCTTAAGGGGCAACCTCCGGTGGTGTGTATGGAGAGGGTGCCGCAGTGTGCCGGATTTTTTCTTTTCACAAAAAAGAAAGGTGGGGGTATGTTAAAAGTCGTAACATACAATATGTAAATATATCTTTTGAATGTATGACTGGAGATGCATATTTTCTAATTGAATGTATAAATTGTTATTATGTAAATTTCCCTTTTGTATATAACTAAGCCGTGTTGTTGAAATAAAGAGTTTCTTGATAGAGCGAGAGCTTCTGCGCGTGTAGCCGCTGGTTTCTGTCTTCGTTATTTTCCTTCCTTGCTTGATCACCCAAAGGCAGTCCAAATTAATATCAAGACTCTAGGTGAGGGTCTTACTTGTTGGGAGGAGGCTTCTTCAATCTGACCTCGCGTAATCTTAACAATAGGATATAGGGACTATGATATATAGGATATAGGGACTGTGAG
The DNA here is from genome assembly GCA_030710605.1 of Cordylochernes scorpioides. NCBI lineage: Eukaryota > Metazoa > Arthropoda > Arachnida > Pseudoscorpiones > Chernetidae > Cordylochernes > Cordylochernes scorpioides. The sequence goes on from CP092874.1 coordinate 67,559,361, forward strand.
ATATAGGATATAGGGACTATTTGATAGGATATAGGGACTATTCGTTATAGGATATAGGGACTGTGAGATATAGGGACTGTGAGATATAGGATATAGGGACTATGAGAAATAGGATATAGGGACTGTGAGATATAGGATATAGGGCCTATGAGAAATAGGATATAGGGACTGTGATATATAGGATATAGGGACTATGATATATAGGATATAAGGACTATGAGAAATAGGATATAAGGACTATGATATATAGGATATAGGGACTATGAGAAATAGGATATAGGGACTGTGAGATATAGGGTATAGGGACTGTGAGAAATAGGATATAGGGACTTTGAGATATAGGATATAGGGACTATGAGAAATAGGATATAGGAACTATGAGATATAGGATATAGCGATTATTCGATATAGGATATAAGGACTATGAGATATAGGATATAGGGACTGTGAGATATAGGATATAGGGACTGTGAGATATAGGATAT
>CP092874.1:67559945-67585548 GCA_030710605.1 Cordylochernes scorpioides
GTAAACTATTGAAACATCTAACTTCTTCGAAATTAATGAGGCTCTTAGCATTCTCTCAATTTACAGAACATTCTGGGGCTCGGTGGAAGGATGATCTAAACCGTTGGTTTTCGACCGCTACGACCTGGGTTCGATTCCCGCATTAGGCAATTTTTTCTGATGAAAATAAAAATTCTCCAATGGCCCCCGATTCTTGCAAAAGTCTAACCTCCCCAGAGAGTGCACGTAACCAAACGAGGCTATGGCACATTTGTAAGTGCAAAGTCGAACTGCTTTTCACATGTGTATATATGTGATGCACTTACAGTAAAAGCAGTTGTTTACTTATACCCACTATGGTTATCATGGTCTGTTCCACATGTACTAGGGATAAGCAGAAAAAAAAAAATATATAGAACACTTTTGGGCTTCTTCAGATATCCACTATCAATCTTGGAGTTTGTTCCACAGGTTTATTTAGTCTCTCTGATTTAATTGTATTTATTTATAACAAGTAGAGGGAAATATCTATTCATGTTAAAATTGTGAAAAAAAGTATTAAAATTACAAAATATTTTCTCACAATGAGTTTCTTTTTATTTCAAAACGCTAGCTTTCAAGCGATAATCGCTCTTCAACGGGGCTTAATTAAACAATATCGACTATATCCTATAAGAAATAGCTATAAAAACATACGCGCGCAGGGTAGATATTTACACAACTGAAATTTTAAATTGTTATGTTAGAATTGGTATGTATGAGAGAAAGAATGCCTATTCTTTTCAGAGTTCTAATAACTTTGTGACAACTTAACGACTGTTTTGACATCAAGGTGGATGATATTGGTTCCACAATGCCTATCTCTCCCGTGGAACTTGGTGAAGGTGTTCCAATTACAAGAGAAGGAATTGCCAGACATCATTTCAAAGAAGGAATCAGAACTAACGGTAACGAGTTTCTTTGTGCGGTATAATCTTGACAAGCTTTCGGACTATGACGTCCTTCAACAGGTTACATAGGCTACATAGTACGAAAGCTTGCTAAGATTATACCGCGCAAATAAAGAAACTTGTCGCCCTTAGCTTTGATTCCTTCTTCGATGATGTACTATTCTCAAATAAACATTCTAGAATGATAGCTTTAGTTCAAATTTCTCGTTACCTCTTGAAATTGCCTGGATCTTCTCATACTGAATCTGCCTCATACATTCTGTATGTCAAAATTCGAAACTATTATAGGCGCGTATGATTCTTTTTTTTTTTTAATAAACATTTTCTACTGTCCTTACTGCAATGGAAAAATTAATGGGAGGGCCTGGCTCATCTCCCATAAATTTTTCCATTGCAGTGAGGACAGTAGAAATTGCTTATTTTTAAAAAAGAATCATACGCGCCTATAATAGTTTCGAATTTTGATAACAGATGGCGCGCTAATGCATCATAACATTCTGTATGTACTTAGTCAAAATTATAACATCTTGTATCATAGGGTCTTTCCAAATGAGAATATCTACTTATATTTCCATGTGTGTACACAATTTGATTTAGAGTTAGGTTCATTATCACATGTGTATACGAGCACTATATGTAGGGATGTACTCAGGGTCGCCAGGGACAATATTTCCTTCCATTCTATCTATCTTTTCTCTTACTCCTTTTCTATCAAAAATTGTGTATGATATATTATATATACAGTTACGAGTGTCATCATCTCTGTCACCGTTTGCTTTTTTTTTTTTTTGGAATGGCGCTCTCCTATTGGTTGGCTACGATGGCGCCGCCACTACGCGAGACACTTTGTTTCTGACTTTGCCCCCCCCCCACTCGCTTTTTTGGTTTTTGTAACTATTGTGTTGGAGCGGGTCGCTCGTTAAATAAATGCATATATTAGTTAATAACTAAATGGAATCCTCTCTTTCTTTTTCCCAAGCACATAGGCTATAGTTATTAACTAATATATGCATTTATTTAAGGCGCCAATTTATAATTGTAACAAATAGTATTTGAATCAAAACATTCAATCGGGTAAAACACGGGCGTTGCCCGGGTCATTCGGCTAGTTATATATAATAGGGAATTATATTAGGATTATTCTCCACTTTGCGGCCTTCAGATACAGCTCTGCAGGTCAGAGGGCCGCTGGATGATGGTGAAGACCTCCACGATGACTGGCCTGATCCGCCTACAGGACCAGTAGCGGTGGGCCAGTGTGAGAGAGAGAAAGAGAACAGTGTACAGCGAACAAAATGATATCAATATTATATAATTATGATATCCTTTGCCGTATATTACTAGTAGTATGTGACAGGAATACACCCTATTTCAACCCCGGTATATGCAAACTAGAAGTCAATTACTGCCATCAATGGAATGTTTATGAGATAGAGCTTCTTATCTGAGAACTTATTTCTGGTGATTGGCGCAAGGTCAAGATAAACTTTACCCGGAAAGATGAATTACCCAACATTCTTCTCAGTCAAAAATAGCGCTGTCTAGCTAAAGAAGACGATATTAAGAATACTCAAGTGATGAGCTGTCTGATTCCAAGTTTAAAAAAAAACTTTGTTTAATTTTTAAAATAATTAATTTTAAATTTGGTTTAAATTTACTTAAATAAGTTTTGAAAATAGAGCAATCCATACTTAAATCATTAGATAGTAAAAAGGCATATATTGGATTGAATAAAAGATTTATTTGCCAATATTTCGGTTGGCTGAACGCTAACCTTTATCGAGGCATTACATTTTTGTATACACAAACTCAGCGCCTCATAGCGTTATAATATGCGGCTATGCGGCTCTGAGTTTGTGTATACAAAAATGTAATGTCTCGATAAAGGTTGGCGTTCAGCCAGCCGAAATATTGGCAAATAAATATTTTATTCAATCCAATATATGCCTTTTTACTATCTAATTTTTAACAAGTTTAATAGAGAGTTTGGTCATTTTAAATTATTCTATCTAAAACTCGAGGACTAAAATGGTCTTCTGATGATTTCAGTTGATACATCGTAAATAAAATTGCTGATTATTGTAACTATTACTGTTATTCCTGTATATACCCTCTTCTACTTGGAGAAGCTGTATAAGACCAAATGGTTTTAACAGGGAATTTGTTGTTGTTATTATTGTTATTCCTGTTCTACTTGGATAATCTGTATAAGAACAAAGTGTTTTAATAGATACACTTTTGTTGTTGTTATTACTGTTATTCCTGATTATACCCTCTTCTACTTGGAGAATCTGTATAAGACCGGTCTTAAAAGGGACTTTTGTTGTTGTTATTACTGTTATTCTTGTATGTATCCTACATTTCTGTGTGTGGATAATCCGTATAAGACTAAAAGGTCTTAATAAAGCTTTTTGTTGTTGTTAATTTTTGTTTCCAGATATTGTAGGCAATATATCTTCCATGTACACCTATCCCCCGATTTACACGGTACTTGTTTTACACGTTTTCGCTTTTACACGGTTTTCCAAATAAGTTTTTTTGTTGTTTTTTTTCGCACTATACTAAATGCTACTGTGATTGAACACATGCGCTGTGTACACATCTCACGAGGAATCCCGAGCTTATGTGCTGACTACATATTTTAACCTGTCAATGCATTTTTTTTTCTGTGTACACCTATCCCCCGATTTACACGTTTTTCTCAGGAACGTATCTGTAGTCGTACTCTTCATTTTGACTATTTTAAACATGTTTATAATTAAAAAATATGTAATATTTTAAAAGTGTTTTTAAAAAAAACTATAATTTTATTAAATAGTGAATATGTAAAATAATAATACTTCACGTGTTTTATTTTAAAATGAATAATAATTTGTATATTTTTGATAACTCTGTGACCTAAAAATATAGAAGTGATAATATACATAGTTAGTTCGTTGCTGGTAGATGTAAATATTAGCCATCATTTTAATTTATCAGTTGTGTTTAAATAAAAAATAATTAATTTGATTTAAAAAGGCTAAAGCTATTTCTTTAAAACATCTACCACAATTGGTGAGCCGGACGTGATTCGAACACGCAACCTTCTGATACCTACCGTGTAAATCGGGGGATAGGTGTATTTATTTCTCATGATAAATCTGTTTGTCTGAAATATTTTTTATAGAAAATTTATTGGACGTCAAGGGATAAATTGGTGCAATAAATTTCTTTCTTTTAGGTTACAATTTGATAAATTCAAGATTTATGGAGGTAAATAGTAAATGTATAAATTTCATTATTTTTCAATATTGATTGTGATTAGCTTTTGCTTTTTTTAATCTTCATTTTCGATAAATCCGTGGTAAATCCATGTATAATAAATTTTTCCTCCAATTTACCCAGACTAATCTATTAGCTTGATTGTCTTTATATAATTTTTCCTGTATATAAATATCATATTATCATTAAGGTACTATTACTGTTTTTTTCTACATGTATCCTACATTTCTGCTTGGAGAATCTGTATAAAACTAAAAGGTCTTAATAAAGCTTTTTGTTGTTGTTGAAGGTAAATAGTGAACGCTATATTATGACGAGTGTAAATTTACTTACATACAACCTTTCGCTGGAAATTGTTATCAATTTCAACGCTTCATTTGTTACAGTACCTATTCAAATTAGAAAATATTTTCAGAGAGAGATGGCCTTAAAATGATAATGATGATATTTGACACGATATTTCGTTTGGTGAAATAAGTCTCATATTCTCTCAACCGATATATATATAAACACAAGTGAAATTATAGTTTGGAAAGTAATTGGTCAAAAATCAATAAACCTCTTCATAGATTTATCGATGATATGAAGGCAATTTGGTCAAAAACTTTTATATTTATTAGCCATTAAAATGTCAGATGAGAGAAAAATATGAGACCATATATTCTAATGACTTAAAGAAAACACAAATAGCGCAGACAGATTTGATGATGATAAATTTATTCTATGATCGTATGCTAATTTTCTGATTGGCTGCTTCAATTTGATGGCCAACACACGTGGTAGATATTTACTTTCTATTTTCTATTCCATTCACTATATATTTCCATTTATTTTATTTTGACTTGGAGCGCTATGTTTCCCTAGGGACACTTGCACTTTAAAGATAAACACAATTTTGAAAGAAAAGAAAGAAAGATATTTGAAATACGTACAAGAATTAGTATGCAAGTTAGTTAGATCAAAAGAGAAAAAATATCAACATAATTAAAATATGTACAAAGGGATGGTATACGAATTTAGTTAAATGAAATCAAATTGTAAAGTATTGTGTGTATTCGAGGAAAACAATTTACAGATTAAAAAAAAAGTTTTAAGGAATATTTTATAATGAAAATATGCTATTTACATTGATTAAGATTAATAATAAAACAATCACATTTTTATGAAAAAGGCATCTCCTTATCGTGCAGCTGAAAGTTGCTGATGGCTTGCGCCATCTATCGGAATAAATATAAACTATTCTCGTTGATTTTTAATTATTCCAGAAATTGCCAAATACTCATTCTTGATTAATCAAGAAAAGCTAACCACGGACGCGTTTCGGGCTGTTGGCCCTCATCAGCGTGGTGCAAGCTGTACCTCAACGACCAAAAAACTGGTCATTCAGGCATCCTGAAAAATCATGAAACGGGTAGTTAAGGCCAGAATTGCGTGAGACCGTGACACAATGTGAAAATATAGTACAATTTCACATTTGTACTATTTTTTCAAATCATATTTTAATTTCGAAAATTTATTTATTTTCTCAAAGAAGCTATGTGATCATTGCTCACTTTTCCCAAAGGAGTTCTTTGCTGCTTGTGCCATCGTCCAAAGCACAGGGAAGTAGTGACACAAAGAGTGATGTAAAATATAAATGAAATTTAAAATACTATAGGTCGAAATAGGAGTTTAAAATATAATTTCCAACTATTATTTGCAATAACTAATACAGTAGAACCTTCCTGTAAAGGACACCTAATTGTAGAGCCAAAGTGGCCTTTAGGAAGGGGTGTTCTCTTACCGAAAAGTTGCTAAATAGTAAAAATTGTAATTTTGCAAATGAAACCTGTCCTTTGTAGAGAGGTGTCTGCTAAAGGGGGTTTCTACTGTAATTAATAAAGCAGAATTCAGTAAATATACGTATCAAACATGATGTAGAAATATATACAAGTGGGTCGTCACATTTTATATAAGGAAGTCGTCTTATAAAGTTATACCCCACTGAATCAATACAAAATAGGCGTGGCCATCCTCTTCAAAATTGATGACCTCTTGAAAACGTTGTGGCATAGTCACGTGTCTAAGAGTTTCTGAGGTCTATTTCTAACTTTCGAGTTCTCTATTCCGGGTTTCAGAGAGAGCGAATTTTTATTAATATAATAGTTGTTTATTAATATCCCTAGTACACGTTGTACAGGCCATTTTAATCATGATGGGTAGAAGTTGGCGACTACTTTTACTGTAAGTACACCGCATGTCTACACACTTGAAAATCAGTTCGACTTTTGCACTTACAAATTTGCCAGTGCCCCGTTTAGTTACTTGTACTCGCTGGTGGGGTTGGACTTTAGCAAGAATCAGGGGCCATTGGAGCATTTCTTTTAATCAGAAAAAAGTGTCCAATGCGGGATTCGATCCCGGGTCGTAGCGGTCCAAAACCAACGGTTTAGACCATCCTTCCACCGACCCCCCAATTTAAAGGTTTCTGGCATCACTGTCGACAGACACCTCAATTGTTGATAGCCTCAATGAAATAGTAAACACTACATTGTAGTAGGCCACTACATTTACCTAACCTTAGCGTAATCGACTCCCATATATTGAATAGGTAATTAAACTTCGTGTAAGCAGCATAGTAATATTTGAAATTTTCCAATTTGCAGTAATTTCATACACTTTTAGAAGTTATTGTTGAATTTTTTCGAAGAATTAAAAGTATTTGAAAATATTTCAGGTCTTGATTGTTGTTCTTTGAATTTCTTTCGATACCGATATCAAACAAAACACAACTTGATCTCCCACACACATCTACTTTGTTTTACTGAAAACAAAAATAAATCGCTATATATAAACCAACGCTATTTCCAGAGTCCTCTACTTAGAAAAAAATTCTAATTTTGTCAGTTCGTGTATATTTCAGGACGTGCTGAGCCAGCCTGGCTATTCTCTCAAGATCTCTCAGAATTGCTGTGGGGCATCGTGCAGGACGGTCCATCGCATCGCAATAAACCTTGCAATCCTTCACTTCTTCGCCGAGTACAGAAGAAGAAGAGAAGAGAGAACTGCTCTTACCAAAAAGACTAAAAAAGGATTCTCCACTTTTTACACTTTCACTTGATCAACTAGATATATCTAGTTCGAAAAATCCATATGAAAATCAACAGCTAAAATTCTAATTGATTAAGTATACATCTCAATATTATAATTTCCTATTTGGAAACTTGAAGAGAAATTCTCGGCCCAACAGGAGAGGACGTTTCTCAAGGAATCAAGTAATCAGGAAAAATATCAATACATTCCTTATCCAATTCAGGAAATAAGGAAAGTTTAAAATTTCTGTGGTGAGAAATCAGTGGTAAGTGTATTTTACAGTTAGGTGATGATTTTATTTTTAGGTTTGTAATTTTCCAGCATGATTACATCAAAGTCTGTACCATATCTATTATGTTTTTGTACGAAAAATAACGTTACTCTTCTGTTTAAAAACTATTGTATATTCTATTAGGTTCTTCTTTATCTCCTTTAACGACTAAACGAGACGCATTTCACTTCTCTTATCTTCCTTCAGTTCATTTTACATTTGGATTGTCGATAGACTTTTCCTCTACTAGAGAACCTTTGGCCGCTATCTTTTTGTTTGTTTGGATGTATTAATATGTTTCATTTTAGATTTAAACCACAACTTGAAAATTTCACTCAGCCTTAGCAGCATTTGCAAAGGGGGGAAACATTGTTTGGAGAATATTGCAAGTTGAAACTTTCCTTTCCGGCCAGGACTTCAAATCCTATTAAAAATATTTTTCTCTCTAAACATACATTATATCTTCTAGAATCGCTTTAAGGTTATGATAGTGCATCTATGCAATTTAGCCACAAATATTGTTGCAAAAAAACAAATCAATGATAAAAACATTTAAATCTGATATCGTGAAATTTTCAAAAAACAGTATGCAAATATGATAAGAAAAATTGGAATGAATTTGTTTTGGTAATGAAGTAGGGTGTGTGTGTGTGTGTGTGTGTGTGTGTGTTAACGAATCCCGTATAACTGTGATCGCCATTCACAAGGAAGGCCAAAATTATTCGTCCATTTCTGGCTTGAAAAAAAATATATATATGAACGAAGTTTGACCATTATACCGCAAATGTTTCTTTTGAACGAAAAATCGAAATTTATTTTAAGGAGAAATAACGATTATTTCTAACCTTAGGTATGAAGTATGAAAGGATGGATTGGGAAGAGTAATGATAAACGGAAAATAAAGTGTCCAGGAATGGGAATTATTTTTCCGTTTAACATTACTCGTAACAATTCATCCTTTCATACTTCATCCCTAAGGTTAGCAATAATCGGTATTTCTACTTAAAATAAATTTCAATTTTTCGTTCAAAAGAAACATTTGTGGTATAATTGTCAAACTTCGTTCTACAATCATAAGCCGCATTATATTGTATTATAAATATATATATATATATATTGTACATCAATTTGTTCTTCCAAAGGGTCAGCAAAGCTGGCACTAGAACTGTTCGACCGCGCGGACAGCGGACGCAAGCAGCTATGGAAACTCTTAGAGAATTCGTTGAAATCCTCACCGCAAACAAAATATCTTAGTGAAAAGCACATGCATTTAGCTTGAAGAACCATTCTCTGGATAATCAACGAAGACCTTAGACTGAGAGTATTCAAACAACACACAGTTTATTCAATAACTCCTGCTCTTAAAGAAATTAATTAAAAAATGATAAGATTCAGCTCCGCTGACAAAGCTAAGTCAGATCAACAATAGTTGGAGACGAAAGTTCCGGAGTTCATAAAGTCTATTGAACGACCGACTGGAAGCGCTAATTTGAACAAAACGATTAAAGCTTTTTGTCATGATTAGAGGAGAAGGTATATTCTAAAATATATCAGAAATTTGGATGAATTAAAATCAGAATTAGTGAGGGCAATGAAATAAATACTGGTGCCATTGTGGTCCGAACGTTTGAGAGCCATTGTCAGAAATAAGGGAGGACATTTGAATGATTGTGTGTAGAATATATGTTTCATTAGCCAAAAGTAGCCCGGATGAAAAAGGAGGAGGGGAAGCAGTAACAAGCTCGCTAAAAAACCTAAGCTCAGCTGGCCTGGCTGATAGTACCCTGTAAGGGCTCCTAATCCAGGGATACAGGATGAGCAGCGTTTGTACTCCATGTTAGGAGCGGCTGCACATGACGTCTGTTCCTCATGTCAGAGGCGGCCATTTCTTTTGTGGTTAAGTCGGCCTGTTACTGAGTAGTGCTCCCAGTCTTAATGACAAAGGCAGACGCATGCTACTTCACCCAGTCATGATGGTTGTCAAGTTTCAAGCTCTACAAGCTTGATACCCTAATATTATTGAGTGGGGATAATAAAGAAGAGGTATTTGTAAACCGCTAGGTCTGTTCTTAATCTTTCAATTAAAAATATATCTGAATTTATAGCTCGATTATGCTGAGGATTGAATTAGTTGGGTAGGGTAAGGTAGGGTAGTATACTACCTGGCTGGTGGGAAGACTCCGTCTCCTCTTGAGAGGTGGATATTTATTCCTCCGCTGATGTTAGGCGAGACTTTCAATTCTTTCTCGCAGCGTAATTAGGTGGGGGGTTATGGGATTCCATCAACTTGGCAAACCTCATGATTCACCAATATTCTTTGACTTACATATTTTTCACCTCGGTAGCATCTACATTTGAGAGTTGAGAACAATAGAGACTGTCCAGAGAAAGTACTGGAAACCTGACAATAGTATTCTTACTTCACATCTGCTTCGACTGCACTACCAGCCATCTGTTACTGCAGGTGCGTCTACGTTGTCGGCACATTCACCGTTGCCCTGTAGACGGTAGATTATTGTTTTTGGCCTTCTCTTGCTCATCTCTCTGGCATTTTGGAGAATAGGATCAAACTCTGCCTTTATTCCTTTTTTTAGAATCATCATATCCCCTATTTTAGCTGAGGCAAACACAAATCTAAATTTTGTATCTTATCAAATGCAATTTCATATCATTACAGTAACCCGCTCACCCTAAAATCCTCTCTTCATTACCACAATTTTCTATATTTCTTTAATAACCACTGTGGGTAATGCTATTAATCATCTAGGCACCTTCTCCTTCGTTCAAATTTGTGAATCATTAATCTACTTCTATATACAGCCGTCTATTGAATGGTTATTCTAGGTTTTATACATTGGTTCATCGCTGTTTGAATTTGAAAGGAGCTGCGCTAGCAACCATTACAGGGTGTTTCCATATAGTGTCCTGCTGTCATAGGTTTTGGGCTTACTTGTCATTCTACCTGAAGTAATGTGCCGTTACGTAGGGTGTGTCCATATAGTGTCTTGCTGCTACCATATTAAAACCATATGTATAAATAATGTCGTGCACAAGCCGTTTACAAGATTTCGAGCAATATAAAGGTTAAGTTCTTATATATAAATCTATTGAACAGCTGAGATTCATTTCATATTTAATATTCCTGTAAAAGGGTCGTTATACCCGAAAGCTCGAAGTGTTAGTAATAAAAGAAGACACTTATCCTTGGAGACTTGTTGTTGATTCTGATAAAGGCTAAGTATTAAACCATATACATCCATTGTGAATCTTCAGCTGAACTTGCCGACTCTCCATCCCACTGAGACGTAAGTTCCATCGAAGCTCACCGCGCCGTGACTTGCAGATTCCTCCGCTGTGATGACTTCAGCAAATCTGTTTTCCTTCCTCCGAGGAAATTTTTGTTGGCAAAGTTCCTTCAACAAAAGTTGCAGTTATTGCGGCCAACTCTCGTAGGTCGGTTATAACAGTGATGGAAATTACTCTTCCCAGACTGCTGCAATCAATCAATTGATGCAGTAATACAGTAAAACCTCTACTAAACCAACTGGATATATAGTAATCCTTTAAAAGGAACTTAAAATATAATCCCCAATTGCATGCCATAGAAAGTATCAGCGTATAACGAATTTTAAATAACGAACTAGCCTTATTCCGAACCTAATTTTTAGTCCCATATATCTTTAGTAAATCGAATACTCATTGAGGTTCGCCCTAGCGAGGTTTGAATACACATAACTAACTACCCCCTATTCCGAATCTAATTTTGGACCCAACAATTTAAAATGAATCGAAGTTTGAGTCCAGTGGGGTTCACCCTAGTGACACCAAATCTTTAAAACTCTGGTTAGGTAGATAATGAGGCAATATGTGTGTGAGCAATCGCCAGGAATACAAGGCAAGGTGATGAAAGAACAATAGCAAAGAGGTAATAAAGTAGGATTCTATAATAAATATTACAAAAACACATTCTGTTGATTTATTTCGGCTTAGAGCGCTATGTCCCACTAGGGACACTTGCACTTTAAAGGTAAACTAAACATAGAACGAAAAGAAAGATCATTTGAAATATGTACAAGACTTAGTATGCAATTTAGTTAGATGAAAAGAGAGAAAATATTAACACAATTGAATTGATAAATACTGGTAAGCATAAATAGAGCTTAATATATATGAACAAGAGTATTTTTTTTCCCCAAGTTCCGTAAATAATTAACAAAAATTAACGTTCAGTTAATAATTATTTCGATAGATGACGCTGTGCCATCAACAACATTTAGTTGTTTAATCAGGTGATGTTTCTTTGTTATAAATATAGGTGTTCGTCACTTAACGACTGAAACAAAGGTCGTTAAAAGAACCTAATAGTGTGCTGTCTGTTTATTGTTGTACGTAGAGAGATATAACTCAGGTTCCTGGAGCACGCAGAATGCCAACTACCCGGGAGGTGGTATCGAAGTTGTAGGTAGATTTTCCTAATTAATAAAATAAAATAAAACTTTGAAGTAAAACCAAAAATTTTATGAAAATTGTATTATTGATTTACATACCTTGTTTGTGAAAGGGAATACGACAAGGAAATTGCATTCTATCATTTTCTTGCAGCGACGTCGAACGAAAAGTCTGGGAAGGTCTAGAAAAGTCTAGATTTTACACGAATGGCCAAGCAGAATGTCGTTTGGCAACACGCGTGTATTGTTGTGTGTTTGCTTGAAAGGATATTAATCAATGAGAAAGAGCGGATGTCCATGGTGTGTGTATTTTCATAGAATCGGAAGGTTTCCCCGATCGCACTTACATGTTTAGGTGAAATAAATTATAAGCAAATTGGAAAGTGCTATGTAAGTTTTATAGAGTTTCATTGTGAATTAGGACCAGGTGACTAAGAAATAATAGAGCAATAGGTGAATAGCACTAGAGGTGGGAGAGTTATAATGAGGTTTTACTGTAAAAGGTTGCTATAGAGGTCTGTGGGTTTTAACTTGACGCCAGTGACTATACCCTGTTTAAACAGTTTCATTGTTGTCGTTTTGGGTCTCAAAAACTTGTGTTTGGGCGTCAGAAACTTGTGGTTGGGAGTTAGAAACCTTTGGTTAGGAGTTATAAACTTGTGTTTGTGTGTCAGAAACTTGTAGTTGGGAGTTATAAATTGTGGTTGGGAGTTAGAAACTTGTGTTTGGGTGTCAGAAACTTGTAGTTGGGAGCTATAAATTGTGGTTGGGAGTTAGAAACTTGTGTTTGGGTGTCAGAAACTTGTGGTTGGGAGTTATAAACTTGTAGTTTGAAGTTAGAAACCTTTGGTCGGGCCTTAGAAACTTGTGTTTGGGTGTCAGAAACTTGTGGTTGGGAGTTAGAAACCTTTGGTCGGGAGTTATAAACTTGTGTTTGTGTGTCAGAAACTTGTGGTTAGGAGTTATACACTTGTGTTTGGGTGTCAGAAACTTGTGGTTGGGAGTTAGAAACCTTTGGTTAGGAGTTATACACTTGTGGTTGGGTGTCAGAAACTTGTGGTTGGGAGTTAGAAGCATGTGGTCGGGAGCTTGCAGGGGAAGAAATGCAACCACACCGCCGGTACATCACCACGGTGTAAGTGCAGCGGTACTGAAAGTGCCACCCAGGATGCGTCACTCTGAGTCACTGTTGACGAAACCTGGTGAAAGAAGAAACCGGAGTTGTGAGGCGGCACGTTCCCAATGTCAGGGACGCGAGGACAGTCTTCAAGCAGTTACATTTGTTTGACTCTGCCTGTACAACTTGTGTTTTAGAGTTTATTTTAATGATTCTCTACGCCTCGGACTTTTGAAACGAAAGTATTCCGTTACTTCATTCCTTTTTTTTATCTTCTCCTGTGGCAGCTTAGTGTGTTTTCGTCTTGGATACCGTTTGTAACTTTCATACCACGGATAATTTTACTCCGTTAAATATATTTACATTTCTGTCTTCTCTCTCTGTTATTATTGTATTAATTTTCCTCAATTCTGTTTTACCTCATGTACCTCACTCTGTAGGTATGTGCTCATTTACGACCTTAACAAGTCACAAGTGGGGGTTTCCTGTAAAGCCAATTCTTACTCGCCAGTTTTAGTCTTTAAAATCTTTTATATTTTCTGTCCTGTCTTTGACATTTCCATGGAACTTTCTTTTTTTACGTAATAATATTATTTTTTTGTGTTTATTATCACACAATCTACTAAAATAGTTGTCCTTATCTGTGTTCTCTCTTAACTTTGGCCTGAAGCAATGGATTTTCTAAAACCTGTGCTGCTTCTCTCACTCCAACTTTTAAATGATATCTTGCATAGGAGAGATTGTGCTCGACTCTGATAGGGTTCTAGCTCCTCTACATTTTCTCATCACCCTTCATGACTGATTTACCTTTCAATCCTATTCTGGGTCTAGCTCCTCAAAAAAAGAGGCGTTACTCGAGAGATTCTTGTATAGAAAAAGTGGAATAACTAAGTATAGTAAAGTTATTTCATTCATACCCCAACTCAAAACCAAATCACGACATTATGATTCCTACACCTCCAGGATAATGGAGCCGAGAAGGAAGAAAAACGAAGCTCTGATTGGCCACTCGATCAATCACGTGACAGCCTATTAATTAGGCCTATTTAAAACTCATTTGATCTCGCCGCACGATACAGACCAACACGTCCCAGTGCTGAACATCCGTGTTGTTCCAGCGTATAACGTCTTGTACGAGTTCCTCTATCACACATACATTGTTCTTTCAACATCTCTGAGATATTCTACACACTGGCTGTCTACGCGGATATTCTTTCAACATCTCTGAGATATTCTACACACTGGCTGTCTACGGATGTTCTTTCAACATCTCAGAGATCTTCTATACACTGGCTGTCTACGGATGTTCTTTCAACATCTCTGAGATATTCTACACACTGGCTGTCTACGGATGTTCTTTCAACATCTCTGAGATATTCTACACACTGGCTGTCTACGGATGTTCTTTCATCATCTCAGAGATCTTCTATACACTGGCTGTCTACGGATGTTCTTTCAACATCTCTGAGATCTTCTATACACTGGCTGTCTACGGATGTTCTTTCAACATCTCTGAGATCTTCTATACACTGGCTGTCTACGGATGTTCTTTCAACATCTCTGAGATCTTCTATACACTGGCTGTCTACGGATGTTCTTTCAACATCTCTGAGATCTTCTATACACTGGCTGTTTACGGATGTTCTTTCAACATCTCTGAGATCTTCTACACACTGGCTGTTTACGGATGTTCTTTCAACATATCTCTGAGATCTTCTATACACTGGCTGTCTACGGATGTTCTTTCAACATCTCTGAGATCTTCTATACACTGGCTGTCTACGGATGTTCATTCAGCATTTCTGAGGACTTCCACATACATTGCTATACAATAGAGCATCAATTGCTAGGCATTCTGGCTGCAGTAAGTCCATTGTGGGAAGTAGAAATTAGGAGGTCATTCTGTGAATGCTTCGAACTGTTTACCTGCCACTACATGATCGACACGTGACCAAAGCCTTTTCATAGTGAAAAGTGGTCATATTGTTCCATATCAAACACGTATATGTATATTGAATGAGTTGACCTCTTTGTTCATAGAAATATATGACTGTATTCTCTGTCTGATTACTAATTTTGACTATCGATGTTTCAGATGACCCTGGACTAGAGAATGTGCCGTGGAGATGAGCACCGTCTATATCAGAGTAAGTTTAAATTGTTAGTTCTGGGGAAATCCACCAAAAGTCGCTTCCATGTAAATCTTACCTAGTAGTAAGATTTGGTTCACTGACGATAGTGTGACAGAATATATAATACTTAATCAACAGGGGGTTAAACAAAACGTCGGTAGTTAAATAAATCATTGGTTGATGTAGCTATATTTCTTCTGAATCTACTTCCAACCATCAAAAGATCTTCGGAATAAATCAACAGATTATCAATTTACATATTATGTTACAATATAATGCGGCTTGTGATTGTAAAACGACATTTGAGAATTATCCCGCATGTGTTTCTTTTCAACGTGAAAAACCAAAATTTATTTTAAAAATAAATAACGATTATTTCTAACCTTAGGGTATTTTATACCATATGAGGTATGAAAAAATGAATTGTGAAGAGTAATGAAAAACGGAAAAATAAAAGTGTCCAGGGATGGGAATCGAACCCACAGTGTTCCGCTTACCGGGCAGATGCCATGTCCACTAGGCTACCCTGGACATATTTTTCCGTTCGTAAATAATAAATATACAATATCACATATCATGTTATTAAGCCTCTTTCTTTCATTGCCTCACTATTACATCATGTAAATATGTTTGACAATTGTTTAATCAAAATTTCCTTGTCATCTTCTCATGTTTTTCCTGGCAATATGTAAATAAAATACATATATACTCTATTCAGTAAAATAATCCTTCATATCAATATTAAGGTGGAAACATCAGGTTTCAAGGGATATGTTTCTTTGTTAAAATTTTAATCAAAATTTCAGGCTTTCAGGCATGAAAGCTCTTCTACACAGGAGAGAAAACATGATATCTATAATTTAAAAAAATAAACTTATCCTTGGAAAGCGTTATGTTTTCAATTTAACATATCCTATATTAAAAATAACGAAGGCCTATCCTGACCAGGAGCACATGTGCTTTTTAGATGGCAGAGCGCCATCTAATGGAACAGAAATCAACTAAACATTGATTTAGCCTGTTCCTTTATATTTGGCCAATCCATTTTCTTGATAAATCAAGAATTATAAAGCATATATATATAACTCTCCTGACACTAGATAATTAACAGATATTAATTTACAGTATTCTTATATTTATCATTTAATGAATATAGGTTGTTTCCAATAAATCTCCAGAACTACCCAAAATATCTTCGTCAAAATAAGACAAAACCTATGCTTCCTCTATTAACCGACTCCCACAAACTACCAGACTCAGGTAGGTAACAAAGCTACCACATCAGCTTTGGAAAATTGAAACGTCCACTTTAGGACCCTGATTTCAAGCTAATGACCCTCGTTATTCCCCCCAAGTCAGACTCTGATTTCATGAGACCAAAACTTAATATGTACACTGTGTGACAAGGGAATTACTGAAGAACTCCCCCATTACCTGCTTAATTGTACAGCCCTTGATGCAGAGAGGAAGGCCCTATATCAACAAATTAAATGTACCAACATTTCACCCTACGTATTGCTTTCAAAAATATCAGCAAATAAATCTAAGGCAATAGCTTACTATAAATATTTTAGATCATCATTATGTAAGGACCAGTCAACAAGTGAATGACTTTGAGACGAAGAGTAAAGCCAGTTCAATTTCTATGTAAATAACACAATATGATTATTACCTTACCCAATTGTGAGATTCTGTATGGGGCAAGTCCCTAATAAAGGCTTTTGTGTGTGTGTGTGATTTCATGAGACCCTCAAGAAATTCATGATACCAGAATATAACAAAGAGACGTTTAGCTGTAAAAAAGCTAGTCAATTATATGGCCGAAATATAGTTGGAAAATTTCTCTTCGACAAAAGTCTGTTTGTAAATGCAGAGACAGACAATAGATGGCACATTCACAAAGAAAATTCGATTCTAAAATGAACGGAAATCTGCTTTTTTCCTCCAGAATAAAAGATCCAGTTGAAGGACGCCACCAAACCACCAACATCACCTATAATGGTATTCCTATTTCTTCAACATAGATTCGATCTTTTTTTTTTTCAAGACGGTCATTACTAATGTTTAAAACGGTTTTGTTATTTATTTGTATTTCAATTTAAAACGCTATGTCCCCCTAGAGACACTTGAGCTGTCATACATGTATGCCTTTACATTTGTCTATACATATACATACAATATTCTTAGTCCGTGAATAGAATAGTCATATGATGTCAACAATGAGAAAGAGAAAAAAAAATAGAAAAAAGAACTGTGTACAAAAGAAAGAAGTGTCTGTCAATATGTACATCAACATAATATAAATTATCAGTTTCTTAAAATATATTTTTTTCTATTTAATTTAAAATATATTTACAAAAGGTATTGAATTTAATATACATTTCTTTACTGGAAATAAAAATACTTGGATCTGTTACTATTAATTTTTTTTCGTTATACTGTTATAAGGTTTTTTATACACCATCTTATGAATTCGATAATACGAGAGGGTTTATTGACAATTATTCTCACATGTGAATAAATGTTTTATCTATAAGATGCAATAAAAATATCCATGATATATGTGACTATTTTACATAATGCAGTCTCATTCCAGGAAATTATTAATCTCACGTTTAGGATTTCCCCGATTGAAAAAAAAAAATACTATTTTGTAAATATTGTTTAAATCCTTTTATTGATTGCTATCTATCAAAATATTGTTATTATCACATGGTACTCTTCATTTTATTCCAATCACGATAGTTTAATGGTAAGCCGTGGGCTGGATTTCTCCCAATCAGACAAAAGATCTTAGTAAAGGTTTATGTATAAAATAAAATGATTTAAAAGCGCGAATGTCTCCTTTATACATAAAACGAACTTCTACTGTCCTTACTGCGATGAAAAATATATTGGGAGGGCTTGGCTCATCAGTGGTGAACCCTCCCAGCGGTTTCGCCAATTTAATCCACCAGACCGCTTCTCAGAGCTCTAATACTGTATTGGATCATTCTGCTTTTATATGCTACACTGAAGGATGGAATCTTAGAAATGGTTTTCAAGTAAACTATAGACATAAGCTTATAGGACAGTAGAATTACATTCAAATGTTTGCTTCGAGCAATGCTCTTCAGCAAACTATAAATACAAGGCCATAAGGAATAAATTAACACAAAGCAATAACGCGCCATCTATACATATAAAATAAAATGATTTAAAAGCGCGAATGTCTCCTTTATACAAAAAACGCGCTTTTAAATCATTTTATTTTATATGTATAGATGGCGCGTTATTGCTTTGTGTTAATTTATTCCTTATGGCCTTGTATTTATAGTTTGCTGAAGAGCATTGCTCGAAGCAAACATTTGAATGTAATTCTACTGTCCTATAAGCTTATGTCTATAGTTTACTTGAAAACCATTTCTAAGATTCCATCCTTCAGTGTAGCATATAAAAGCAGAATGATCCAATACAGTATTAGAGCTCTGAGAAGCGGTCTGGTGGATTAAATTGGCGAAACCGCTGGGAGGGTTCACCACTGATGAGCCAAGCCCTCCCAATATATTTTTCACCGCAGTAAGGACAGTAGAAGTTCGTTTTATGTATAAAGGAGACATTCGCGCTTTTAAATCATTTTATTTTATATGTATAGATGGCGCGTTATTGCTTTGTGTTAAAGGTTTATGTATGCATAGGTAAATACCAATGTTTTTATTCATTTATTTATTTTGTATATTTATCTTTTATCAGATTTACCCAGACCAATCTGATTTTGTTGCTCCATGGAAAAAGGGGGGGGGGGGGGGGGGGTGGGAGGCGTAATACAATTTTCACGTCATAATGTTTTTCAGTCATCACAAGAGTATGTGCTACTTTTCCACGTCTTGTATAGTGCTTGTCTACTTCTTCTATACGTTTTTTTCTGCTCCTTGTATACTTCTATATGTTTTGTCCGCTCTTTGTATAATTATTTTGGATACCTATGGTGAAAATTACCACATATTACGAATTGGGTCTATCAGCGTAATACATTTTCACGCCATAACATTTTTCGGTCATCACAAGAGTATGTACTATGAAAATATGTTTCATTGGCCACACCACGCTAAAAAAAAACTTTAACCAGTTAATGGGTGGTGGTTGTGTCTTGTTCATGGAATAGATCAGATCGGTCCGTGCATCCTGATCACAATACCAGCCAACTGAAGTGACTTATTCGTATGGATGTCGTCTTCTGGATTGATGAAACATGAAAGGGGGAGGGTGCCATTGCCCCGTTAGTCAGCCACATTTCATAGTTCCCTGCTCACGGTTACCGTAGCGGTTCGGGGCTCACGACACCGCACTTCGCCCTACAGGACAGTTCCTTACTTGTGCTGCTTCTAACACCCTCCACGTAGAGGAGGGGTTGGACTTCTGTGCAGGACATCCATACGAACAAGGCACCTTTGTTGGCCGGTATTGTGATCAGGGTGCACGGACCGATCTGATCTGCTCCATGGATATGACACCACCACCACCTAGACCAATCTGTTTTCGAGCTTAACTGTCTTAATCAATATGAAAGAAATAGTTTAAAATGTGATATTGTACTGGGATAAGGTTCATAAATTAAAAAAGAAAAAAGGCATCTCCTTATCGGGCAACTGAAAGTCTGGAATGATTAAAACTCAACGAATAGTTAATATTTATTCCAATAGATGGCGCAAGTCATAAGCAACTTTCAGTTGCACGATAAGAAGATGCCTTTTTTCTTTTGTCATATTTAAGTTTTCCTATATAAATTTCATTATTACAATTAAAAATGTGATTAGCTTTTACTTTTTAAATTATTTTCATTTGTAAACTCCATGTATATAAGGTTATATGACTTAACACCTTGAGGAAAGGCGATTCCACAGTTGCATAGGCAGGCAATAGGGGCTGCTGTGGTCTCACGTGACATTTTACATTAGGTCAGCTGACATCCCCCCAACCCACTGATAGATAGGCAAGAAGGTATGGGACATAGACAAGAAGGTATGGGACATAGGCAAGAAGGTATGGGACATAGGCAAGAAGGTATGGGACATAGACAAGAAGGTATGGGACATAGACAAGAAGGTATGGGACATAGACAAGAAGGTATGGGACATAGACAAGAAGGTATGGGACAAGATCCCAGTGGACGCAAATTCGTGTCGGCCGCCGGTAATTTTATATTTAATTTTGAAAATCGAGGACGCGAATTCGCGTTTTTCAAGCTTGATGCAAAATCGGCAAGGACGCGCGTCCCTCGGGTCGAAAGTATTAATAAAGATATGTGATCGAATGGAAGGGCGCAACCGTTATGCATGCATTCCCAAGAATTAGTTCCAGCCAAGTGAGCAGCGCACCCACGACGTGCCGTAGCATTCGCCCGCGATGTCTTAATAAAGGTAGGTATGTGTTTGATGAATCTCTCATGTAAATGAACAAAGTTGGGAAATGGAAGTATTGAAGGTCAACGCAATGTTTGCGCATGGCCTTGGGTCATCTTCAATATTTTATTTACTTTATTTGAATACTTCCGTCTTGGTGAGGAATAAAACTTAACATACGAGAGGTAAACATTGCCGACGTCTTCAAATTGTTGGGTAACATAGCAGCCTAGCAATAACCTTTTGCAGCTCTTAGAATCCAAAAATATTCAATATTTCGAACCGCAATTTTGCCATAAAAAATATTGCAGAATTATTTATACAAAGCAATAACGCAATAAAGCAATTTATGCCTAACTTATCCTTATTGTTTGTGGAAGAGCATTGCTCAATGCATATATTTAAATGTAATTCTACTGTCCTAAAAGCTTATGTTCATAGTTTGCTTAAATACCATTTATAAGATTCCACACTTCAGTGTAGCATATAAAATCAGAATGATCCAATGCAGTATTAGAGCTCTAATGAGGCGATCTGGTAGATTAAATTGGCGAAACCGCTGGGAGGGTTCACCACTGATGAGCCAAGCCCTTATAATATATTTTTTTTGTCGCAGTAAGGACAGTAGAAGTTTTATTTATTTATGAAAATAAACATTCACGTCTTAATATCTTCATTCAGAATTATCTACCTGAATCTAAAAATAAAAGGGAAAGGATAAAGTTCACGTCTTATTTCAAAATCCCCATGAAAGTAAACAAAGTGCAGGAAGCATGTAATAATGATTAGGCTGGTGAAAATTAGTTGGCAGATTATTTATTATCATCAAATCAAACGCAATATCCCCACAAGGGATGCTTGCGTCAAGCAAAAACACTAAATTCAGAGAACTATTTTACATAAACAATTGTTAAATTACAAGGTTTGAGTAGAAGTTTAAAGAAGAAAAGAAAGGACATTAAAATCATTCTTGATTCCACATCCTACCTAGGAACAACCAATGAAATAAGTACAAATACATAGTTTATCAATTACCGGTTTTAAACCAAAAGAGAAAATCACAGATATTTTTAAATTTTAAATATGAGTCTTTACTATTTATAAACATAAAATCCTTGTATTCAATATCTTCCCGCTTTCTGTAGTTCTGGAAGATTGGACATTCAATAAGCAGGTGACTGGAATCCTGTCTTCTCTTTGTGTTTGCATAGAATGAAACTTTGCTTTATTTCTACGTGCGATTCATTGTGTTAACAAATACTCTCTTCAAGGATGTGAAAAAGACGTGGTTCTTCAATGATATGAGAAAACTTTGAGAAGTTTCATGGTTGTCGCTAGTGTTTGGCTCATGAGGAAAGCTTAAGTTTCGCAAAGTTGAGAATAACATTAAATTCAAATTAGGATTACAGAAGAATACTTGAGGCAAATTTGAAGCTATCCCTAAGTTGTAAGGAACTGAAGACAGAGCATGGATCTATCAGGTTCCGAGTCTTTCTTAACCCTGAATAACATAGCCCATAAACTAATGAAACCAAGAATTTCTGCTATTCCTTGATCCCTGCAGAATCACCTGATACCGCTTCAATAGAATTATATGCATTTGGACTAATGAAAAAATTAGAAAAATATAGAGCGACTACTTTGAACAGTATCTGACTGAGTTGCTTAGAGGCTTGGGAAGAAATCAATATGAATACCTTGGTAAAATGTCAAAAAGAACATGGAAATATCGAATTTATTATATATTTCATTGTTCAAGAAATAATAACAAACAAATTATTTAAAAAATAATGTTTCAAATATATTAATTGGCGTTTTGAATCTCACCTTGTGTGTATATTTTTCAAACAATGACGTCCAAACTATACACTATAAAAACAGATATATCTATTTCTAATAAGGTAACCTGCATTTTATACCCAACAGCAGATTTATATCTATTGCTAACAAAAGTAACCTGCTTCATATACCACCCCAGCATTATATATTCTACATCAATTCTATCTATTTCCAATAATGTGAGAAATCCTTTTTATTTACCTAACAACAATTCTATCTGTTTACAACAATGACATCCACCATTATATACCCAACAATCATTATTTACCTATCAACAATTCTATCTATTTCTAATAATGAAATTCACATCATTATAAATACCCAACAACAATTCTATCTATTTCCAATAATGTGAGAAATCCAGAATTATTCACCCAACAACAATTGTATCTATTTCCCATAATGACATCCAGAATTATTTACCCAACAACAATTCTATTTCCAATAATGACATCCATAATTATTCACCCAACAACAATTTTATTTCCAATAATGTCATCCATAATTATTTACCCAATAACAATTCTATTTCCAACAATGATATCCATAATTATTTACCCAACAACAATTCTATCTATTTCCAATAATGGAATCCAGCTTTATATACCCCCAACAACAATTCTTTTTATTTCCGATAATGAAATCCAGCTTTATATACCCCCAACAACATTTCTATTTTCAACAATGATATCCATAATTATTTACCCAATAACAATTCTATCTATTTCCAATAATGAAATCTAGCTTTATATACCCCCAACAACAATTCTATCTATTTCCAATAATGGAATCCAGCATTATTTACCCAACAACAATTCTATCTATTTCCAATAATGTGAGAAATCCACCATTATTTACCCAACAACAATTCTATCTATTTCCAACAACGACACCCAACACTATATCCCTAAAATCATCCCTTACATCAATATTGAGTAAAATTAATCATTCCTCCAGGGAAAAGTGTCTTTTCAAAACATTTTTATTCTCTAGCTTTCGGGCACGGACGTCCTTCTACAGGATTACCAGGTTTTCTCCTGTAGAAAGGTGTCCTTGCCCAAAACCCTACACTATATACTCAACAACAATCCTAGCAATGATCAACAATCAAGCCAAGCATTATATTCCCCATAACAATTAAATTTATATCTATCACACAATGACCCCCAACATTATGTACTCAACACCAATTACACATATTTTGAGAGCACTAAAAGAACCGTTATTAAATACCACAATAATAAAATCTCTTCCCACATGGTTAAATATAACATTCCATATATATCAATAATTAAATTGAAAGACGTTATTAACTACAAGAATAAAATTTAATATTTCCCATAATAATTTTTATATTTATTTATTTCAATTTAAAGCGCTATGTCCCTCTAGGGACACTTGTGCTGTCATACATGTATGTCTTTACAATTGTCTATACATATTTACAATAATTGTAGGTTATAAAGAATAGCCATATGATATTAACAAGGAGAAAGAGAGAGAGAAAAACGAGAACAGAAAACTTTATATAAAAGAAAGTAATGTCTGGCAATAATAATTTCTATATAAAACGACGAGCCTTCTTTTCAGACTAAAACAATATAAAACAAATAAACAAATAAAGATTCAACTTTAAAAAGCTTTATTTTTAGATGGAAAGACTCTCTGGATTTTATCTGTTTTATCTTTTTTCGTTTTGAGCCTGAAGAAAAGGATTCTTCCGTGAAAGCTTGTCCTTTCATAGAGAAAGTGTTATGTGGAAATATCATATTGGATCTTTCTTCTGGTAAAATTCCATATCCAATAATTTAGCCTAATTCATCTAAAAATGTAGAATCTAAAACTACTATATTTCATTATCTGCAAAAATTATATTTTAAATTACCAATAAATAAATATACTTCAAATATATAATACGAAGCGTCTTTCGGATTTAAATTACAGTTAAACCTGTCTATAGCGTCCCCTCTAAATAGCGCCGTTCCCTCTCTATATCGCCCGATTTTAAATACATTGTACGATGCGATTTACATTAAACGTGACCTGTCTATAGCACCCCCTCTCTATAGTACCCTATTTTGGTGAGTCCCAAGAGGGGTCGCTATAGACAGGTTTAAACTGTATATTCATTTTGAGATATAATTAATGTTTCAAAAGTCAAAAATACCTTTTCTTCATCAAAACACTGAAAATACGAAGCGTGCTTGGTTCTTCTGCTAAGTAAACATAAGGTGTTGCTGATCAATTCTTGAACTCAAAATAATTTTGAGGAAATTCGATTTTTATTTTTATGTTCTTCATGTTTTTGGAAGACATCCAACTTTCTAAAAATAACTTCTTTCATGTTTCGAAATTATATTCTGGCAAATTATTTTGTTTCTTTTTTTGTCAATTGAGGGTATGATTATTTAAAATTGCCTGTTCAACCAGAAGTTTTAATGATCTCTTGTTTTTAAAAGTGGATTTTTATGTTATTTAGTGCATTCCTCGAGTCTCAACAATATATAGAGATGGACAAGAACTATCAGGAATTCTAGTCGAACAGGAAAATTTGAATAATTATGCCTCTGATTGGCAAAACGTCAAAATTATTTAGCAGAATCTATAATTTCAAAACATGGAAGATTATTTTAAGAAAGATGAACTTCTTCCAAAAAACCCCTAAATGAATAAATAAAAATAATTAATTTTTCAAAATTATATTTAGAATTTACAAATTGATCGGCAACACCTTGAAACAGCACTATCCAAACCCGTTTCATAAATTTAAAATGTGTCTTGATAAAGGAAAACGATTTGTTTTTTGAAATATTGATGATTTCTTAAAATAAAATTAAATCCAAAATATGCTTCATATTAATATTTTGAATATAGTTTTCTCAATTAATATTTTTTTCATCGTTTGATTCTATTTTCAAACAATATAAGTAATTCGTCTTTATATGCACAAAATTTAGATTCTTTTCAACAACTATTATATACCTTTAAAACGTTTCCTATTTAGAAATAAGGGATAGCCACAATACTTTGTGTTTTACTATTTAATAGATTAAAACAAGTTTAACCCTAATATATAAATAAAAAAATAACTTATGAAAAATTAGAGAAAGAAAACCAGTTTTGCCGACTGCCTAACTATGAATAAAAATCAAA
>CP092874.1:67585648-67601656 GCA_030710605.1 Cordylochernes scorpioides
GAATAATTAAATATTTTACATAAATATTTTTCTTCATCCATAGTTCATCTAAAATACCCATTCCAAGAGTCTAGCATCAGTATCACTATAAAAGGAAGTTCGAAAAATGCCATATAACAGCGGTATGGTAGATTCAACTGACAAAACCGCTGGGAGGGTTCACCACTGATAAGCCAGGCCCTTCCATTAATTTTTCCATTGCAGTAAGGACAGTAGAAATTGTTTATTTTTTAAAAAGAATCATACGCATCTATAATAGTTTCGAATTTTACATAAATAAATAAATACAAAGCATGTTACAACTTTTACAAAAGAAAAAAAAAAACAATTTAAGTCAACAATTATCTTCATTATTTTAAAATATCAAAAACCTTTCGTAATACGTTTATTTATTAAACACAACGCGCGCTTTAACTTTGCCCATTGAAGAGCGAGAGAGTTTTAAAGCTCGCGCTGTGTTTAATAAATAAACTTATTGTGAAAGGTTTTTGATATTTTATAATAGTAAATCGCAATTTTTTTCCTATATCTGAATTATATTTCTAAAAATAAAATTCCGTGATAATATACATAATAATTGAATGTATTTTCAACATATACATATATATTAGTGAATTAAATTCTATTGCCATCTATCGTTAAAATTTTACACAAATAAATATACATATATATATATTTTGTACCATTTTATTCCTCTTAGGATGTGTCTAGTTGTGAAGATACAGCTTGTACCCTACAATGCCATCTTTACACAATACTCATAAGTCTTCTTCTTCTTTCTTATCTCCACTCAATCATATTAGGGTATCAAGTTGTGACCATTGATGGTGTCTGTTTGACAACCATCATGACTAGGAGAAGTAGAATGCGTCTGCCTTTGTCATTAAGACTAGGAGCACTACTCAGTGGCAGGTCGACTTAGCTCCAAAAGAAATGGCCGCCTCTGACATGAGGAACAGACGCCATGTGCAGCCGCTCCTAACATGGAGTACAAACGCTGCTCATACTGTATCCCTGGATCAGGAGCCTTTACAGGGCACTATCAGCCGGGCCAGCTGAACCCAGGTTTTTTATTGAGCTTGTTACTGCTCCTCCTCCTCCTTTTTCATCTGGGCTTGGGACCGGCAATGAACATATTAGGCTTCCAGGTTTAAGTTACTTTTTATCCCTGGAATATTGATGATTTCATCTTAATACTGATACAGAAGTATTGAATTCCCAAGTAATGCCGGCTTGTATGACACAGTATATACAAGGTTGTCCCAAAAGTTCCTAAACATATTAAGATTTATATGTTTCAAGTGTTTACGAACTTTTGAGACAACCTTGAAATTCTGAAACATGGCTTACCTGCTGATTGACCACCCTTGATATAGAACATCAGAGATTAAATCATTCTTCTATAAAAATTCTGTTATAATTTTACCAAGGTTACAAATATTCCAAGGTTGTATAAAATATCGTAAAAACTTTCAAAATATAAATTATAATCATTATATGTGTTCACGAACTTTTGGGACAACTTTGTAATTCTAAAACTTGGCTTACCTGCTTTTTAGCCACCCTTGATATAGAACATAACTGATTAAATCATTCTTCTATAAGAATTCTATTATAATTTTACAAAGGTTACCAATATTACCAATATTGTCCTAAAAGTTCGTAAACACTTGTAAAATATAAATCATAATCACAATATGTTTAGAAACCTTTTGAGACAACCTTATATTGAGTTATATATTTCATCAAACATTGTCATAGCCATGTGTTTCAACAATGGGATCTTACATTGTTAGGATTGAGAGAAGGCCAACGTAAGGGTGACACAGCAAGTTTATTCTTAGAAAACCAGACCATCTTATTTGTATTGAAAGAGGGGAACTAAGGATATTATATAAGAGAATAAGTTCACACTTTGTGCCAATTACTGTCCTTGTTCCAAAATCACTTTATTAGGTACCGCTCAAAAAGAACAACCTAGTTTATGATAATTGCAACAATGAATAATATGTGAAGGTTATTCACATATTGAAACAAAGAGTCCAACGCGGGACTCGATCAAGGTTTCATGGCTGTCGGGAATCGAGGGTTTTACTCACTTCGTTCACCGACTATCTATCACTTGAAATATTTTTAAATATATTTACGGGGCTGCTAACCAAAATGGATGATTTTTGAGCCCCGGTGGACGCATAAAGCGGAATATATACAAATCACTATATACCTTGTACTGTTGGATGGACCTGGGGATGGGTGGCCAGGGGATCATCGCCGGGTGAGGCCAGGAGAGCCGGGATGTAGAGAATTTTGGTGTTTCTACCAGGGCACGAACCACTCTCTATCACTGCTGTCCAAAGTGAAGTGAGAACAAGCACAGAAATATAGATTAAACAAATATTGTTAAAAAATTATGAGATTTGTTGAAGTTTATTCAATGAGTAATTAATCTAGTCCTATAGATTAAAAATATAATTATAATATGAAATATACTTTTTCAAATACACAAAAATAGAAAGCATTATGTCTTAGAAATAGGGATCACTAGAGAATATTGTTCTCTCATAAAAACTGAAAAATTTACAACAAGCATTCATGCTGGTTTACTGGCTTTGGAGAAGTCTTAAGAGACATTATATTCCACTCCTCTAAAAGATAAAATATTAGTTCGAGGAGTGTTGTGACAGATAAGTATTCGAAATGGAGCCAGCCTAGAACGAAACTGTTTCTTTGTTGTTGTTGTTGTCGTGTCCAATGAAGAGCTTCAAATGTCCCCATACATCTCTATCACAGCAGTCGCAATGTCAACTATCCTGGACATGAAAGCTGCTGCTCTGGGTCCATGTTAATTTTCTGTTGTTGTCGTGTCCAATGAAGAGCCTCAGATGTCCCCATACATCTCAATCACAGCAGTCGCAATGTCCATTATATTGGGTTTGTAAAGCTGCTGCTCTGGGTCAATGTCAACTTTCTGCAAGGTTTTCTCTGATATGATGAAACTGTCCTTCCAGAGGCATAGTAGCTACCATCCCTTTATGTCTATTAACGGCCAGAGTCAGATAATGGTCTTCTTGGGTCGTTATGGATCTTTTCTGTCCCACCATTGTATTGTGATGATGGTTATTATTCTCAGAGCTGACAGACTTCATTTCTGGTAAACTGAGCCCTCTGGCCTGCTTCCATCCTTCCGATAGCTCTCCTCAAGACAAGGACAGGATCAATCTCTCAAGGTGGAAAAACCTCCTTCCTTGAGAACAGTTTTTTTATATTTTTATAACCAAATTGTCAATAATCACATTTATCTTTGATTTTTGTAACAATTAACTAAGAGCATCAGTAAAATATATTGAAATTTCCAATAGAATTCCACCGTAAGATGTTGGATGATTGCGTGAAGCAATTACGACAGATTTCTTTCAAATATGTGAACATTTTAAAATAATAACAGTTATGATGTGTTAACAGAGCTAACACTTATCAAGGATGATAGAAAATTAGGATATTTTAAATAAATTTAATTTGGGATAACACACTGGTGAATTAATCAGCAAATATATTGGATATGTTTCATAAAATTATTGTGTTTTAGCTTCAAAATATAAATTTCTACTCAAAAGGAGTTTTATCACTTAATTTTTAGAACCAATGTTACTAAAACAGTATATATTATATGAATTCTCGATATATCATTCAACCAGCACGTATCTTCCACCTCGCACGTATATTTTCAAAATTTGGTTTTTCAAACAGAAATAATGTAATATATTTTTCTCTCAATATATAATAAGTATTTAAAATATGTATATAATAATGTGTATATAAAAATTGTATTTATTATTAAGTTTTAACGTGATAATCCTGTTGAAGGACTGACAAGTCTGAAAGCTAGAAAATAAAAAGTTGCACAAGAAACTTAACTCTAGAAGCTTCATTTATTTTATAGTATATATTAAAACGTAGAAAATTAGAAAAGATAAACTTCAGGATGACACGGAAATTTATTTAAAGCCAGCACAAAATCAATACATTTATGAGATATAAGCAATGATGAAAGGTTTTAGAGTAGCAAAATATAATTAATATATAAATATCAAAAACTGATAATCTGTACATAAAATATCTTAAATAATTTTCTACAATATTTTATTTTGTCGTACATATCCTGACAGCGAAAATTCTTATGATAGATCTTAAATGATTTGAATCATGAAAACCGACATCCCTATTCTATTAAATCGTTCTCAAATTAGGATTCTGTATCCCGGGGGTTTACAAATCACAAATTCTAAATAAATATATTCTTAAGAAAGCTAGGAGGATTTCTCCGAATAGAAATTACCAATTTTATCTTCTAAATTTAGCGACGTGAATGTCCATCCCGAATATATGAACAATCTGGTGTCTAGGGAATGTACAAAACGCCCAGCACAAGTGTCCCCAAATATTTGAATAAACTGGTGTCTAGGGAATGCACAAAACGCCCAGCACAAGTGTTCCCAAATATCATATACTACTAAAGTAATGGAAACAACGAAGTTTACAAAAACATTGCAGACATTTGCTATATTCTCCTAACAATTCTGATACAGAGAAAATAATAAAAAGTTCAACAATACAAATAACCAACAGATTCTCCTGGCTAGCGAAATCTTAATTTCACTAGAAATATTGTCCACCAATTCGATTAGAATCTTCAACTGGAAATTGCTCAACAGACTTTGACGTCAACCTCTATTGACATATTTTCCTAAACAAATTAACTTCTAAAGATTTGTCGAATGTGTTTCTACATAGCTCTCTGCACACATAGCCCAATTGGCCACATTCCGCTGTCCGCTTTGCTATTGGATCTTCACAGTTCAAGAGGCATCGCATATGCATTTATTTTTATTGTCGTTTGGAAAAATAGCCACTCTGCCCCATGACAGGTTGGATTCTCTGGGTACTTCTGTTCACATATTGCATTTGAAAGTTTAAAACTTGTTTACCTGTATTTATTCCCTTTTTACCTGTGGGTTTATTGGTTACCTGTAGGTTATTGGGTTATCTGTATTTATTTCTTGTTCACACATGTAGCTTTATTGGTTGCCTGCATTTATTTTTCTGTTTACCTGTAGGTTTATTGGTTACCTGTTTTTATTTCTTGTTTACCTATAGGTTTAAGGATTACCTGTTTTTATTTCTTGTTCGTATGTAGCTTTTTTGGTTACATGTATTTATTTTTCAGTTACATACAGGTTTTTTAGTTACCTGTAATTATTTCTTGTCCACATATGTAGTTTTATTGGTTATCTGCATTTTTTTGTTTGCCTGTAGGTTTATTGGTTACCTGTAGCTTTATTGGTTACCTGTAGCTTTATTGGTTACCTGCGTTTATCTTTTGTTTGCCTGTAGGTTTATTGGTTACTGTATTTATTTCCTGTTTACCTGTAGGTGTATTGATTACTGTATTTATTTTTTGGTCACATATATATGTTTATTGGTTACATGTATTTATCTTTTGGTTACCTATGTAGGTTTATGGGTTAACTAAATATAAATTTCGATAATACTGCTGTATATCTACTGTAATCTACCTACAATCCTTTCGTGACCTAACAGCTTTGGTCGGTTGGTTATCTCAAGAAGGATATATGTTTAACTAAATATAAATCATCACATGGAGAAACTGAATTGATAGTTATTATAGTTTTTTGATTTTGTTATCTATTCACACAAATATTTATGTTATATATGTCTCTAATTTGTATAAATAGTTATAAATAGCATTAAAGGTCTACTCGGTAAATATTGCCACGTGGAAAATTAGGAAAGACAAACTTCAGGTTAAAACAGCAATTTATTTAAGGCAAGAATAAACTATGAATGATAAACAAGAGATAAATAATGAGGGAAGTTTATATACAGAATAGTAAAATATAAACATCAAGAATGATACTCATTTAATAAAATAATAAATACTTTGCTACGATATAAAAAGAACGAATAGGGAACAAAAACAAACAGGAAGTTTTTGCACCTTTCCTCATTATTAGTTAACAAACTATTTAATCTCAAATATATAATTAAAGTATAAAACACACAGTTACCAACTTACGAAAGAACGCCGTTACATCCCTTTCCCAGTTAATATTTAGTCATGAAAGCCTTTTTCCTGAAAAACATATTTTAAAATACATATTTTACATTTTAGTTATCGACACACGTTTATATACTCCTGTAGAAGGGTTTGCCGAAAGCTTGAGAAGATATTTAATATAAAATAGGAAACTCATCCTCGGAGCCTACGTTTTATTGTAACACATAACTTATTACACTTGCTCACTAACGATGGAAATGCAATTATTTTGAACCCTTTTTTATCAGGTTAGTTTTGATACAAGTATACGTCGACAATATAAGTAGAGGACTAGGCATTTATTAACCTAGGGGAGTGTTTGAGAAGTGATTTGTTAATATTGTGTTCTGGCATATCGCTTGTCAAAATACTTTGACCTACATTTTCTTATCCATCTATAAATCGCTTTTTGCCTTTAATATACAGTTAAACCTGTCTATAGCGAGCCCTCTCGGGACTCACCAAAATAGGGTGCTATAGAGAGGGGGTGCTATAGACAGGTCACTTTTAATGTAAATCGCATCGTACTACGTGTTTAAAATCGGGCGCTATAGAGAGTGAGGCGCTATTTAGAGGAGGCGCTATAGACAGGTTTAACTGTACCTATGTTTCTTGTCTACTTCTTATAATATTCTTTCCTTCTTTTATATAATACTTGTCGACTTTTATATATAGAGGGTATTCTATTTTAAAACACGATTTTTTAGCAACGATTTTGCTCGCGAACGAATCTCGTGATTCGAGTGATGATATATTTATTCGAAAGAACAAGCATTGGTTTATTATATTTCATGATAAACAATTTTTAAATATTCGAAATGCCTAAAACTATAAGTGATTTTGTAAAAGGTTACGTTTTCAGATTTTCCGAGTATAAAAATACTCGTTAACCCGAATTTTCAAATTATGAAAGAAAGATTCGCTATATTTTTAAGTACACAATCAAAGAAAAATTTGATATCTGAGAAATTAAGCGAAAAAAATTCTTCTGAAAAAAGGTGCCTGAAGAAACCTTTAACTCAAACAGAAAGAAAGATAAAGGAAATGGTTGTCAGAGAGAATCCACCTTCTCAAAGGAACATTTCCACAATGACCAACGTACCACTTTCTACCGTTAACCGTATATCAAAATAATCGGCTTAAAAATTGACTAAAGTTCATGTTCTCAAGCAGCACAATATCGAAGAACGAAAGACCTGCAGCAGGGCCCTTTATAAAAAGTATTTGTTAGGTGAAAAATGGAAGAATTTTATTACACTGGACGAGGCATGGGTTTAGCTCAATGATAGCAACCAACCCTGTGCCATTTACTACGCTAACTCTCAAATAAACACTTTTCAGAACTGGGTCAAGCAATGCAAGGAAGGTTTCTCAAAGGGCGTCATGATCGTTTCAGGTTTCTGCTACAATGGGAAGTTTCCCCTAAAGAAGGTAGACCCAAATGTCAAGATAAATTCGCTAATCTACCAAAGACTTGTCTTAGAACAATAACTCATTAATGAGGTTCCATTTTTATATCCAAGTGACTCAAGATCCGTGTGTCTGCACCAGGATAAAGCCACGAGTCATATATTACATTAAACACATCAATACCTGACGAAAAGATGGATGAAACAGGCATTTCGTTCATCCCTTTTAAACAAATCCTGCCAATTCCCAGATTTTATAGTAGATCTAGAAAACCGAAGATGCTAGATGGTCTCTCGAAAGTCGTTAAAGCTGTTATGATTATCTTGATCAAAATATTCGAAGACAAAGCCTTATATCCTGGAAACATCGATGCAGAGCAGTTGCTAAATGTCAATGCTTACACTTAGAACACAATAAGTTGAACAAATATTTGTAAACTATTTTTAAAAACTAAAATTCTATTTGAAAAATGAAACAACCCTCTGTAGTTGTCTATTTCTTGTCTTATTCTAGTAAATTACTTGTCTACTTTTATACTTCTTGCATTTACTTTTCCATGTCTTGTATACTTCTTCTATACGTTTTGTCGGTTCCTTGTAAATTATTTTGGATAATTCTGGTTAAAATTACGACGTATTACGAATTGGGTCTCTCAGCGAAATGAAATTTCACATAACGTTTTTCGGTCATCACAAGAGTCTGTACTATGAAAATATATGTTTCATTGGCCACACCACGCTACAAAGCCTAATCCAGTTAATGGGTGATTGTGTCTTGTTCATGGAGCAGATCAGATCGGTCCGTGCACCCTGATCACAATACCGGCCAACTAAATGCCTTGTTCGTATGGATGTCCTCTTCTGGATTGATGAACCATGGAAAGGGGGTGGGGTGACATTGCCCAGTTAGTTAGTCACATTTCAGAGTTCCCTATTTACGGTTACCGTAGCGGCTCGGGGCTCACGACACCGTACTTCACCCTACAGGACAGTCCCTTACTTGTGCTGCTGTTCCCGCCCGCAGCGTAGAGGAGGACTTCTAGACAGGAGTTAATGGGTGCAAGTAACCAAACTGCTTTCTACAAGTGTAGACAAGGGGTTGACTTAGAACATAGCCATTGCTAATAGGCAGGTTGTTGAATTAGCTATGTCAACACAGAGCCGAGCGTTGTCATGGTGGATAAGCAATATTTGGGGAAAGCCACAATTCTCTCTTTGACTCTCTTTACAATAATGATGTTAATACCCTGAATGATATCAGGTTTTTAATATATTGTAGCAAAGTATTTATTATTTTATTAACAGAGTATCATTTTTGATGTTTATATTTTGCTACTCTGTAAACTTCCTTCATTGCTTATCTTCTTTTTTATCATTGCTTGTTTGTGCTTGCCTTAAATAAATTGCTGTGTCATCCTGAAGTTTGTCTTTCCTAATTTTTCACGTGGCATTTTGGTGGAGATTCTGGTTAAAACAACTGAAGATCGCCGAGAAGACCTTGAAGCAATGGCTGCTGTTTTCTACATTTTCAGAGGCTCCAGGATTCCAGCGCCTTGTCAAAGCCAAGACTTCACTTCAAGATGACGATGTCCCTATAGACGATACGACGACAAAGCCACTCTTCACGCCGCAAAAAAAAAAAAAAAATGACGCAAAGGTACTAGGAACAAATTCCAAGACTCCGATGGAATCCTTGGCAGAAACAGGTCAGATCCATGTCAGTATCTACAATAATTGCAAGCTTTGGGTCACAGCTCTCATAGGGAAGGAGCTATGTAGCAAAGCATTTATTATTCTCTTAACGGAGTATTATTTTTTATGTTTATATTTTGATACTCTGTAAACTTCCCTCATTGCTTATCTTTTTTATCATTCATAGTTTGTGCTTGTCTTAAATAAATTGCTGTGTCATCCTGAAGTTTGTCTTTCCTAATTTTCCACGTGGCAATATATATTTTTAGGTTTCTTTCCTGTTCAGGATTAGATGTCCAACTTCTTCATCATCTTTCCACCTGTATGTCTTTTTGAATTGTGAGAGTTATTCAAATATGGCAGACCTTCCTATACATATTATATCTCCAACTTCTAAATTTAACAAACGTTCACTGTTTCCGAGGTAGATTTACTATTCTTGTAACCCAAATTCCTACCCTCACATTCATATACTGTTACACTATGTACCTGAAGGTTTCTATTGTCAAGTCTAAATATGTTGTCCCGTAGAAAATCAGAAAAAAAGACAAACTTCAGGATGAGACAGCAATTTATTCAAGGCAAAGGTATCAACGAAAATTTAGAGAGATAGAGATATATATATATATTTATAACCCAGGGAGCGCAGAGCGCCAACTACCCGGGGAATCCAGCTTACTAGATGGACTAGTGTTGAGCGCCTTTACTCGCGTCCTGTTTTGATTGCTGAGTTGAACCAATTGACCAGAAAGTTCCATGCTGAGGTTGAATCTGGAAGGATGGCCATAGATCTAGGATTGAGGTGGGTCAGTCCAATCAGGATAACTGTTTGCATCCTATGTCTCAGGAATGCTGGACAGCTGAAGAGAAGATGATCGACTGTCTATGGCTCTTCTGAACAGTGGATGCAGGTAGGGTCTGTTTCAGGATGCACACGTGTAATGTCTTCCAGGCTAAAATTTATAAAATACAAGAGATTCAATAAGGGAAGTTTATATAGAGTAGTAAGATATAAATATCAAAATTAATCCTACTGCCTATTTTTATATTTATATAGAATTTGTTTGATTTTTTAAGTAGTCTGATTTATTTTAAAGTGATTGCTACTTTTATATTGAAAAATTCAAATATCACAGA
This sequence comes from Cordylochernes scorpioides, assembly GCA_030710605.1. Classification (NCBI taxonomy): domain Eukaryota; kingdom Metazoa; phylum Arthropoda; class Arachnida; order Pseudoscorpiones; family Chernetidae; genus Cordylochernes; species Cordylochernes scorpioides. The sequence continues at coordinate 67,596,002 of CP092874.1, forward strand.
AATATCTTCATATGCAATTATACGCTGTCACTTAATTTTGATTCATATATACAGTAGAATCTCCCTTTAGCGGACACCTCTCTACAAAGGACAGTTTTCATCTGCAAAATTACCATTTTTACTAATTAGCAACTCTCCGGTAAGAAGACACCTCTTCCTAAAGGACACTTTGGCTCTGCAATTAGGTGTCCTTTACAGGGAGGTTCTACTGTAAGGTAAAATTTTAATTTTAAAAATGGAAGAGGGAAGCGACAATTTTATTTACTATAAAGTTATTACTCGGATTTAATGATGTGAACTTTTGTGTCCTGTCTCCTTTCCTTCGATTTATATAGAGGATTAATCACACACAGCTTTATTAAGACCACCGGTCTTATACAGATTCACCACAGGAAGAAAGGAAGCATAGATGGAGCTCCTATACTCCAGGTAGCGTAGCACCCAACAACAGCCTACAGTTTCGACGCATGTCCAGTGGCCACACCGTGCATACGTCAAGGTTAGCATATCATTGAAAGACTAGTGTGGAATCAGCCGCGTTCTATTCTTCGCTTTACTCATCCAAATGGACCACGACATTCGGCGAACCCATTAATCTCTTCCGAACGGTGACTGCGGACTTGTAGAATTTATATAAATCAAAGAAAAGACATTGATCAAACATCATTGTATACATCCAGTTATATATTTGTTGACTATCAGATTGAGACAAGGATAAACCACCTAAGAGTTCCCTATAGAGGATTAAATACAATAAGGGATGAAGGCCTTCTAATGTTGTAATTGCTACAAATAATTAGTTTTAACTTTTACTTTCAACTTTAACTTTCACACACATTTTTGATAAATTGATATTAATTTCAACTTATATTTACATTTCGAAAAATAGTAATTTGATTAATGAATGAAGACAATAAGACGCGAATGTTTCATTTAACAAATAAATCGAACTTCTACTATCCTTACTGTGATGAAAGCCCATAGTTTTCATAAATAACATTTCTAAGATTCCACCTTTCAGTGCAGAATATAAAATCAGAATGATTCAATACAGTATTAGAGCTCTAAAGAAGCGGTCTGGTAGATTAAATTGGCGAAACCGCTGGGAGGGTTCACCTCTAATGAACCAAGCCCTCCTAATATTTTTCATCGCAGTAAGGACAGTAGAAGTTTGATATATTCGTGAAAAGAGACATTCGCATCTTAATGTCTTCATTCGTTATATATAGATGGCGTGTTATTGCTTTGTATTAATTTTATTAATATGACATTAATAAAAATTGGATTATGGAAATTACTTATATGGTCCTTTTACTTAAAAATGTTCAACATATGTTGATTACACAAGTCCTTTGGTAAATTTTCTACCTCTGCCTTTGGTATTTTCTGAATCGCAATAGGTTTAAGAAAGGGTCAATAACTCTTGAAAGACGACGAAAGTATATATCATACTATGTACAAAGAATATGGCGCCTCTGCCACCGCTGCAGTTAGGTGGAGAATCGCTAGCGGGTCTCCAGCGACACCACGTATTTCGTGATCTACGAAGAATACGTAGATCGCGTGCTTCGCCGCTACGAACACTACGAAAGTATATAGGCGTAGAAAATATTTTGCTTAATAAAATGAATAAATAAACTAAATTAACATATCGAAAATCAACAATGTTTTAAAAAAACCATGCATAAACAAAGAAAAATTGAAGAATTGTTACAAAGACCTTTTCCCAAAGTTTCAACAAACATTGCTAGCACCAAGAAGAAACAGTGTTGCTATAGAAGCTATATTCGATACAGGAGTTGCCCTGGTTGATTGAGAAACTGCTGAAAGGTTTTATCGTTGATGAGCTAACCCTCACTTCAAATTATTTTACAATTTCCTCTTAGTAAATCTATTTCATGGTGGTAGTTGCTTGATTTTGACCGGCTGACACTAGGAATCTTTCATATTTAGCAGTTTTCTTTCCCTATAGTCAGTCTGGTAGTAAGTGTATCTTCCTTGTTGGCCTCTACCACCAATTTTCCCTGTCCATTGTGACTTGTCCTGTGTGACATCTTCTCATCTTGGGATAATTTATATTGCCACGTGGAAAATTAGGGAGACAAAAACTTCAGGATGAGACAACAATTTATTTCACGCAAGAACAAACTATGAGTGATTAAAAAAAAAGATAAGCAAAAAGGGATGTGTACAGAGTATAGCAAAATATAAACATGAAAAATAATACTCTGCTAATACAATAATAAATACTTTGTTACTATATTATAATCATTCTTTCACTCTCTTCTTTACCAATACTTACAGATTCTACTTTATTAATCAATTAAACTCAATTTTTATAATCTTCGCTACAGTTCAAAAGCTTACTGGTGTCTGTCAATACGCGCTTCTATAAGCACTTCCTCGGCGTGTAACTGAGGAGTGTTAAAGAAGGTTAGTCTGGAGCAGAAACTCTCTCAAGGTGGGGAAGCCTTCCTTGTTAAAGAAATTTGTGCACACATACAACTATATATATTTCCCTACATTTTATCTACACGTTATTTATTCATTTATTATATGTTGTAAGATTATACACAGGAGCTTCTTCTATATAACATGTTTATTTCGCTAGCTTTCGAAGAAAATCGTTCTTCAACGGGCGTACTATTAAAGACAAGGTGTGATGTGTGCAATTATATAGACGTACATTGAGAGCCAAGATATATACAAATTTGTAATTAACATGATGGCAGTTAGAATTACAAATTGAGAAATAAACCAGTTATGTAAATCCTTGTATTAGAGTAAGGTAAACAATATTAGTATAAAGTTGGGAAATAAGTAAATCAGGGATGTATCTGAAATATAATATTGTGATTCATGGCTATTGCGTTAATAAATGGTATTATATATTGCCCACGTGTAAAAATAGGGAAGACCAACTTCGGGATGAGACAACAATTTATTTCACACAAGAACAAACTATGAGTGATAAACAAAAGATAAGCAAAAGAAGGAAGTGTACAGAGTATAGCAAAATATAAACATAAAAAATAATACTCTGTTAATAAAATAATAAATACTTTGTTACAATATTATCTATTATTTGATCTTAATAATTTTTCTGTAGCAATTGATTGGAAGAATCAATAAATTTGTTTAAATTGTCAAAAGCTTCTAGTCTCATATATAAAAAAAATATTTTATTGAGTAAAAAAAGAGATTAGCTTGAAACCTGATTATTCTATAATATACTAAGGATATGTAAATTTGATCCTATTTGCATATTTTCAACAGAACACTATGCAACTATACAGTTCGTATATTTATTCCAGTAACCTTGGAGTCTGGCCAGAGGGTGACCTAGAATTGGCCGGTTTCCTAAGTTGTCCATGTAAATAAACATATCCAAAGTTATTTTAAAACTATTCATAGAACACCCCAAGTTATAAAAACACAATTGTAATAAATAAAAAGATATAATCAATTCAACATCAGATATGTCTGTAGTAGAAACTCTCTTGAGAGATACAACCTGAAAGAATCTAACTGGCCTTTTCTGGAGGTTAAAATCATCCAGGTTGTTATAGAGATGGTCTCTCATGGAAGGATTTTCTATCTACCATTTTAATACTATAGGATAAGATAGAATTATTTTATAGACTAGAATTCTCCGAAATTTTGTAAATTCTTATAATCGTTTGTAATTTTCTTACAGTTTTTCTTACAGAGTGGGTTTCTAGTCTAAACATATATATATACACACACAAAGCTTTATTAAGAGACCATCGGTCTTATATAGATTCACCACAGGAAGAAATAATGGAGCTCTTATACTACAGGCAGCGCATCACCCAACAACAGCCTCCTGGTCCGACGCATGTCCAGTGGCCACATGTTCCTTCGTGCATACGTCAAGGCTAGAGAATCACTGAACAGGCTAGTGTGGAATCAGCCGCGTTCTAGTCTTCGCTTTCTTCGTCTAGTCTAAACATACATGAAGTTAACCGCTCTCTGTTAGTTTTAAATCCTTATTGTTTGTAGTGATAAGAAAAGTAGACAGTTGGAATTGCTCGCCTGTATGAGGATTATTCCAGCCCGCTTCAAATGACGCATAGTTTTTGCGTTCATTGTGATGTGGATTGTGACGTGAGTGGGGTGTCTTTCTTACACTTTAAACCTGAGGGACGCGAATTCGCGTTCTTGCCTACGTTTTTACGTGTACATTAGGTCAGCTGACATCCCCCAACCCACAGATAGATAGACAAGAAGGTTTGGGACAAGATCCGGTGGACGCAAATTCGTGTCGGCCGCCAGCGATTTTATATTTAATTTTGAAAATCGAGGACGCGAATTCGCATCCCCCGGGTCGAAAGTGTTAAAATTGATTTAAAGTTTTCATCGATATATGGAGGGTATAGATATCCAGATATACAGTTCCGTATTGGACAACTTGCAGATTTCCACAGGGCGCACGTGTGTGGTGTTGGGAAACATGAAGGATGTCCATCGTAAAGTTTCTAAAGCCGGACACCATGCGTCTCTCTCCCTCGCCATCCTCGCGTCTGCTAAGTCATCAATACACAGGTTCTTTCTGAGCCTTGAGATGAGGGGGAGAACGTGACTTACTGTCTGGAGGAGGATTCTTTCTCGTTGGGGAAGTCTCCTAGACTTTACCTAACTGTATATAGTTTTACTCTTTTATTTTATCTTTTTCATATACAGTTAAAACTGTCTATAGCGCCCCCTCTAAATAGCGCCTTCCTCTCTATAGCGCCCGATTTTAAATATGTAGTGCGATGCGATTTACATTAAAAGTAACCTGTCTATAGCACCCCCTCTCTATAGCACCCTATTTTGGTGAGTCCCAAGAGGGGGCGCTATAGACATGTTTTAACTGTATATTATCTCTCGTTATAAATTATTTTTATAATACCATCATTGACCTGTGTATGATGTCAATAATATATTTTTAAATCTCAAGAAATCTCTCTCTCATCTTGGATGACGATATTCTGACCATCCTCTAGTCCGCCGAGAATTGCTTGTTCTTCTTGAGTGCAAAATTGAGGAGAATGATCCCCCTCCCTGCCTGAAGGAAGACTTTCTTAAGGTTGAGAAGCCCTCCCAGGATTGAATATGCAAATATGTATATATAGGTTTACCATTTACCATTTATACAACAAACAACAACAAAAGCCTTTATTGAGGACCTATCGTCCTATAAAGGATTCGCCAATTTACAGAGTAATTGAAGAGAAGAGAACTAAGAATACAGAGAGAAACCTATATGTAGTAGGTATAGTATAGTATTTTCTACACTGTGATTATATACAACAGAAGCAACAAGCGTTTTACTGGGATCAAAGTCCCATACAGGATTCGTCATTCTAATCCTGACAAAGATTATTTACATATAATTATTTACATCAATTAGATTATGTATATAGCTTTCCCTTTTCTTCATCCGTCTTCCAAAATTTGAACAACGCAAACGCTCCAGCTCTGTTTCTCACCACCTCATTCAACAGGAACTCCAAAGAGAGTCCCTCAAGGCCTATTTCCCTGAGGAGCACTTCTCGTTCGTCTTTCAGCCCCATACATGAGAGTATATGGTGATGTAGCCCCGGCTCCATTCTTGTCCCGCAAATCTCGCATGTCCATCCGTCTATTTTA
>CP092874.1:67610364-67667264 GCA_030710605.1 Cordylochernes scorpioides
TCTTTATCAATCAACCACCTTACCCACCCTACGATACATTTCTCTTTGTCAAATCTAATCTCCGAATAAGGCACAAAGATGACTGAACAAGTTAACTTTGTCAAATATGTATAAAGTACAAATGTTGAAAAATACCTCAGGTTTAATACACAAAAACAGTGATGTACAGTACATCTGCAGTAGTAGTTCCGGATTGTTATTATTTACGCTCTGTATGGCGGCCTTCCAAGACGCCCCTGGCGGACCTCCTGGGCGGCCGCCAACACCGCAACGTCGCCAGTTTTCTACTTGCATTAGTCTTTTTTTTTTTATTAAATTAGATTTTTTGAAAATTGTAGAGTTACAGAGTAAAACGTTCGATAAGCAATTACTCTTTGGACTGGTCAATATTGGATGATTAAGGGAGGGTGGGTGGATAGGAACAGGTCAATAATCACACTCCCTCTTGTGTTGTTTTTTTTTTTTTTTTTTTGAGTAATTTATTTAACAATGAAGGGTGAAAATAGTGAGGTTATCTAAGATCCAATGTTTTATCGAATAACTTTACTTGACTGATAAGGATATTCTAAGGAAAGAGATATAGTTAAATTCATGAATTAGCTTACACGACTTGAAAAAAATGACCCTTAAAGGAGAATAGGGATCTATACGGGTACCAATGGTATAGTGAGCTACCTAGACCAAAGTTTGTACGTCTAATCTATAGGGGCATCATAGGATGTAATGGCTACCTAAGCTAGTATTGCTTGAACGCCTGCAGCCGAAGCTGCACCCCTGATTTCCAGTTTTCCAGCCAGTAGGAACTGGTGTATTCTCCATGCACCGAACGGTCATTTATTTGGTTTGGCCCTTCGCGCCCGCCTTTATGGTCTAGCTCCATGGGGTCGACCAATCAGCCCACAGGCGTCTACGAGAGTTTCGTGGCCAGGTTGCTGTCCTCTCGTTTGGACTTGGTTAAACCCGTCCTACGCTCCAATAGAACCCCCCCCCCCCCCTTTGGCCCTCGTACCTATGGTTCCCAGTACTCCCTGAATCTGCCGACGAATCAAGGACCTCTGAGGTACGAGGTTGACACGGGGAACCGCGCGAAGGTGGGGGGGTGCTACTACTGTGTGTACTCCTTGGTTTTCCATGACGCGCTCAGCAAGGACGCTCCCAATCGAGCACACACAGAGCGAAGACACAAGACTAATTGCGAACCCACGTCAGTGAACCCAATGGCGCGAGGACCGCCAAGCAAAGTAGCCTCTACACTCCCTCATCCCAAAGGGTGTGGGGGGTGGGCGCCCCTGCCTTTTCCCAACCAACAGGCCAGTACTAGGGCAGGGTCTTCTTTCCCCGCTGTCTATAGGGGGCAGAAGGATAAAGGAAGTTCTTCTGTATCTTTTATATAGTTATAATATATTCCTTAAATAATTAGTCATTAGATAGGAATTTTTGATTTCCGCCAATTGTTTTCTTTCATTTTCCAAACTAATAAGAAGGAATTATGACACTACAGGTAAGATAAGAGTATTGCACGTCTATACGACCTTGTACTTTACGATTTTGGAGAGCGCAGTCTTTTGCGTGGGGTAATACCTCCATATTTGCATTAAACCAATGGATTTTATATACGAATACAGGCACACTATCCCAAAATACACTTGTAGAAGTTAATATGACTTTCATGACACTGAAAATAGCATTTATATAACTTAAAATACATCTATGTGACCAAAAGATATTTTTTAAATGTGTGTAAGTAGGAAAAAGACCAATTATATAATATAAATCTATATTTGTTTGAAATACGACCCTTTTTGAAGTAATTAAAACTTGTCCTGAAAATGTCATTTGTACAGCCACAAATGACACTTTTAAGGCCAAAAAATTCACTTTTATTGCCACATGGAAAATTAGGAAAGACAAATTTCAGGATGACACAGCAATTTATTTAAGGCAAGAACAAACTATGAATGATAAACAAATGATAAGCAATAATGGAAGTTTATATAGTATCAATATATATAAATGATACTCTGTTAATAAAATATTTTTTACAATATTGACCCATGTCTCCCAAATAATGGCGTATGGAGATAACACCTTTATGCCCAAATGTGATGTGTATACCGAGATAACATTGCCATCGGGAAAATGGCCCACTATGTGATTGTGGTGTGAAGTAATAGCCTCCCTTCACCACATGTGCGTTAATTTGCACATGTACACGCAGCTTGTTTCGCTCCTTATTCCCATTCATTTCTATGGTGAACGCTAAAAATTCCGTTGAGATAAGAGCATTATAAGAATCGAATACAAGATTACCTGTCTGGTTAGGTTCAGTTTGTCTTGATAAAACTTGACTTGTTGGAGATAATCGCGGTGTGATAGCAGTTGCTATGTATTGGGTGGATCCTTTGTTGGGCATTTCTTGGGTTTAAATATACGGCGGCAGTATCCTGGATTTTCACTTTGTGGTGGTGGTGTCTTGTCCATGGTGCAGATCAGATCGGTCCGTGCATCCTGATCACAATACCAGCCAACTGAGGTGGTGGTGTCTTGTCCATGGAGCAGATCAGATCGGTCCGTGCATCCTGATCACAATACCAGCCAACTGAGGTGGTGGTGTCTTGTCCATGGAGCAGATCAGATCGGTCCGTGCATCCTGATCACAATACCAGCCAACTGAGGTGGTGGTGTCTTGTCCATGGAGCAGATCAGATCGGTCCGTGCATCCTGATCACAATACCAGCCAACTGAGGTGGTGGTGTCTTGTCCATGGAGCAGATCAGATCGGTCCGTGCATCCTGATCACAATACCAGCCAACTGAGGTGGTGGTGTCTTGTCCATGGAGCAGATCAGATCGGTCCGTGCACCCTGATCACAATACCAGCCAACTGAGGTGGTGGTGTCTTGTCCATGGAGCAGATCAGATCGGTCCGTGCATCCTGATCACAATACCAGCCAACTGAGGTGGTGGTGTCTTGTCCATGGAGCAGATCAGATCGGTCCGTGCATCCTGATCACAATACCAGCCAACTGAGGTGGTGGTGTCTTGTCCATGGAGCAGATCAGATCGGTCCGTGCATCCTGATCACAATACCAGCCAACTGAGGTGGTGGTGTCTTGTCCATGGAGCAGATCAGATCGGTCCGTGCATCCTGATCACAATACCAGCCAACTGAGGTGGTGGTGTCTTGTCCATGGAGCAGATCAGATCGGTCCGTGCATCCTGATCACAATACCAGCCAACTGAGGTGCCTTGTCCGTATGGATGTCCTCTTCTGGACTGATGTCTGCTATATAGAGGGCTGCAAGGATGTCCGGGTAACTGTACTCGTATATCACTCTTCTTTTTTTTTTCTTTTGCTTATCCCTAGTACACGTGGTACAGGCCATGGTAATCATGGTGGGTATAAGTTGGCGATTGCTTCTACTGTAAGTGCACCACATATCTACACATGTGAAAAGCAGTTCGACTTTGCGTTTACAAATGTGCCAGAGCACCGTTTGGTTATGTGCACTCGCTGGTGGGGTTGGACTTTTTCAAGAATCGGGGGCCATTGGAGCATTTTTTTTTATCAGAAAAAAAAGTGCCCAATGAGGGAATCGAACCCGGGTCTTAGCGGTCGAAAACCAACAGTTTAGACAATCCTTCTACCTATCCCTAAAAAAGTACGTGGTAAGTAAAAGTGTTAGTTAAGCTGACCTGGTGTTTTCAGATATAAGACCAATATTATGCAATGACATTTGTTTCCGCAGAAAGGATGCTGATTGGTGCGAAGCTATGGTTTACCTCGGAATGCTAGAAATCCCTGTGGGAGTCGGTGGAAGGATGGTCTAAACCAGGGGTCTCCAAACTTTCCAGCCTTAGGGCCATACTGATGGGGTCTTTCCAGCCTTAGGGCCATACTGATTACTCCAGTAAGTTCCGAGGGCCAAGATGGCAACACTGCATATTATTAATTTTCCTGTATCAATTGTTATGTTTATTTGTTATTAAATGTTATTATTAATTGTTGCTTTTGTGTGTGATTTAGCAGAATGGAAAAGAAGCGAAAAATTGATAGTGAATGCAGAAAATTCAAAGATCAGTGGAACATTCAGTATTTCGTAATTGAGTCCAGTAACAAGGCGCTATGTTTGATTTGCAATGAAAGCATAGCCGTTCTCAAAGAATATAACATGAAACGTCATTATGAAACAAAACATTCTCAAAAGTACTCAAAATATACAGGAATTGTGCGGACAGAAAAATACGAAGCTTTGAAGCGCGGATTGAAATCGCAGCAATCTTTATTTACAAAAGTCAAAACTGAACAAGAGGCGGCAACTCGTGCCAGCTTTCGTGTGGCTCTTGAAATTGCAAAACGTGGAAAACCATTCACCGATGGAGAAATGATCAAGGAATGCATAATTGCAGTAGTCGAAGAAATGTGCCCTGAAAAGGTAAATTTATTAAAAACTGTCAGTATGTCAGCAAACACTGTGGCTCGAAGGGTAGAAAACATCGCTGAAAATATATCCTCTCAACTGTTCGACAAAAATGGACATGTTGAGTGGTTTTCTTTGGCCTTGGATGAGTCAACGGATGTGTCAGATACTGCTCAGGTGTTGATTTATATTAGAGGAGTAGATAAAAGCTATGAAGTGCACGAAGAACTTCTTGATATGTATAGTATTCATGGCACAACTACTGGTACCGATATTTTTAAAGGAGTTGAAATGGCCATTAATAAAAAGAACCTTCGATGGAAAAACTTGAAATGTATTACAACTGATGGAGGCAAAAACATGAGTGGGAAAGATAAAGGAGTGGTCGCTCTTGTGTCAAAGGCTGTAGAAAATGACGGCGGCTCAAAACCATTAGTCTTACATTGTATCATTCATCAACAGTCTTTGTGCGGAAAATGTTTGGATATGTCTGACGTTCTGAAACCAGTCATATCAACTGTTAATTTCATCAGATCTTTTGGGCTGAATCACCGACAATTCCGACAATTTATTGCAGAGATTGGAGAAACAGACTTACCTTATCATACTGCCGTACGCTGGCTTAGTTGTGGGAAAGTCCTTCAGCGCTTTTTTGAACTTCGAGCAGTGATCGAAATTTTTTTGAATGAAAAGCACCGCCCTCTTACTGAATTACAAAACAACGCATGGCTATGGAAGTTAGCATTCTATGTTGATTTGACAAAACATGTGAACGAACTGAATTTGAGATTGCAAGGAGAAAACCAGCATCTTCCTGATTTATACACTAATATCAAGTCATTCCGGATGAAATTGATACTGTTTCAATCACAACTACGAAGTAAATGTTTTTCACATTTTAAAACATGTGAAATATTCAGCCACACTACTGAGACTGAGTTTCCTATCGATTTTGCAATCGAAACTTTGAGTGCTTTGAAGATAAATTTTGATACTCGTTTCTCGGACTTTGATGCCATTGCGAATCAAATTAAGATTTTTCAGAATCCTTTTGATGCTGACATTGAAACCCTAGCCCCGGAACTTCAAATGGAAATGATTGATCTTCAGTGCAGTGATATAATTAAGAACAAATATGAAAACTCATCTTTGTTGGAATTTTATAAGAGTCTTCCACTGACACAATTTGATAATTTGCATAAATTTGCTCGTGGGCTGTTTTCCGTTTTTGGTACTACTTATTTGTGTGAGAAAACCTTCTCCAAAATGAAGTACACAAAAAATGTATACAGATCTAAATTAACTGACGAGCATCTTAAATCTCTTTTAATAATTGGTACAAGTAAAATTAGTCCACAACTACAAACTATTGTCGGTGGAAAATCTCAATTACATACATCTCATTAGCATTTCATATGTCATGTTATAAGGTATGTGTTGTTCATTACTTACAATGTATAAAATGTAAGTTGGATTCATTTCAATAATTTGTTAGTTATTATATGCTGAAGTTAAATTTACTGCATAAATTATACATGTCTTTACTCATTACCATTCTGTGTTTCTTTATCCAACTTATCACAAACATTTTATTTGCTATAAAAAATATTTGTTCTCTAAAAGGAGTTTTCAAGTATGTCTCCGCGGGCCGGACAAAATCTGTCTGCGGGCCGGATGTGGCCCTCGGGCCGTAGTTTGGAGACCCCTGGTCTAAACCGTTGGTTTTCGACCGCTACGACTCGGGTTCGATTGGACACTTTTTCTGTTAAAAAAAAAATGTTACGATGGCCCCGATTCTTGCAAAAGTCCAACCCCACCAGCGAGTGCAAGTAACCAAAACGGGGCTCTGGCACATTTGTAAGTGTAAAGTCGAACTGTTTTTCACATGTGTAGACATGTGTTGCACTTACAGTTAAAGCAGTCGCTAACTTCTACCCACCATGATTATCACGGCCTGTACCACGTGTACTAGGTATAAGCAGAAGAAGAAGAAGAAATCCCCGTTTGTCTGATACAAGAGGCGGTATTGATATAAAGCAAAAACGCGCCCTCCATATATAGGAAATGAAGACATTATGACACGAATGTTTCTTTTAAACATAAAACAAACTATCCTTACTGCGGGTATTTTGTGCATATTAGAAGAAAAAAGTACTTTTATTTATCGTAAATACAACACATATAACGTAAATAGAACAGAGGTTCTGCTCTTCCTTCAACTAAAACTCAAATAAATCGGTGATCGTATATATGGATGCCGTCCATTTTCATTTTAAGAAAAAAGACACCGATAACACGAGAGATAGAGAAAGAAGATACTGCAGGGTGTATATGTATTTATAATTGTATATAATTCTACTGTCCTCAAAGCTTATCTCCACAATTCATCTAAAATACACATTCCAAGAGTCTAGCATCAGTATCACTATAAAAGGAAGATCGAAATATTCAATATAACAGCGGTATGGTAGATTAAACTAGCGAAACCGCTGGGAGGGTTCACCACTGATGAGCCAGGACCTCCTATTAAATTTTCCATTACAGTAAGGGCAGTAGAAATTGTTCAATTTTCAAAAGAATCATACGCGTCTATAATAGTTTCGAATTTTCATATATAGCAGTGAACTCTCTCACCCGGCCTAATTGACCTTTGTAACATCCAAAATGGCCTCCGATGTAGTGTTCCATATCTGTGTGTCATCACGAGCTGTATAGCAGACGGACAAGATACAAGCAGATCGTCTGGTCAATAGTCAATACAATTCTGGGCACCTTATTCATATATTGGTCGCCCGTTATTTAGTAATAGAGCTGGGCTCAGCTGGCCCGGCTGATAGTACCCTGTAAGGACTCCTGATACAGGGATACAGAATGAGCAGTGTTTGTACTCCATGTTAGGAGCGGCAGCACATGGCGTCTGTTCCTCATGTCAGAGGCGGCTATTTTTTTGGAGCTAAGTCGGCCTGCCACTGAGTAGTGCTCCCAGTCTTGATGACAAAGGCAGATGCATTCTACTTCATCCAGTGTGGAGATAAGAAAGAAGAAGAGTAATCGAGCAATCAACACTGTCCCGAGTAGCCAGCTTCATCACATTGGTATGAGGGAAGGATTTACGGTGTGGAATTTGCATACAAGAAGCCATTCATCTTGAGTGGCCAGTCTAGGGAGACATAGAGTCCTTTATTAATTACAGGTATCAAGTTTCTAACCGCTCTCTTTATATACAGTACTGAAAATTCGAAATTATCATAGACACGTTTGATTCTTTTTTTCAAATCAAACAATTTCTACTGCACTTACTGCAATGGAAACAATAATAGGAGGATCTGGTTCATCAGTGGTGAACCCTCCCAGTGGTTTCGCCAGTTTAACCTATCATACTGCTGTTATATTGCATTTTTCGATTTTCCTTTTATAGTGATACTGATGCTAGACTCTTGGAATGAGTATTTTAGATGAATTATGGACATTCTATTTAAAAAATAATTATACGCGTTTATAATAGTTTCGAATTTTCATAACAGATGGCGGGCTAATGTATCATAATATACAATACTGCACACATCATAAAATAATTCTCAAAATAGTAGTGGCCTACACACAAAATATTATAAATAATCTTACTTATATAATTGCCTTATTCTGTCTATGTGAAGTTCACTGTGTGAAGTTCACGGATAGATTTTGGTCAGAATGGATAAAATAAAAAAAAGTGTCAAGGGATGGGAATCGAACCCACGACCTTCCGCTTACCGGGCAGATGCCATGACCACTAGGCCACAATTTATAATTGTAACAAATAGTATTTGAATCCAAACATTCAATCGGGTAAAACACGGGCGTTGCCCGGGTCATTCGGCTAGTTTGGATATATAATATAATATATTATGATGCATCAGCGCGCCATCTGTTATGAATATTCGAAACTATTATAGACGTGTATGATTCTTTTGGAAATTAAACAATTACTACTGCCCTTACTGCGATGGTCCTCCCATTAATTTTTTCCATTACAGTAAGGGAAGTATAAATTGTTTAATTTTCAAAAGAATCATACGCGTCTATAATAGTTTGAATATTCATAATATAATATATTGAAGCTATGATTATAAAACGACGTTTAAAAAGTTTTACCGCAAATGTTTCTTTTTACAGAAAGAAAAAATCATAAATTTTTAATTATTTTAAGGAGAAATAACGACTATTTCTATCCTTAGGGATGAAGTATGAAAGGATGAATTGTGAAGAGTAATGATGAACGGAAAAATAAAAGTGTCCAGGGATAGGAATCGAACCTACAGTGTTATGCTTTACCAGGCAGATGTCATGGGTATATAACGAGAGACACGGGTGGGGCTAACAAGAATTTAGAATTTTACAAAAAAAAGACGTTTTTTATGTGTGAGTGTAAAGACTAATCATGTGACAACAGGTCTAGTAGCTATAACGAGGCTGGAAATCCTCCAAGGGCGAATGGATCGATTGCTCTTGGCAACCAGTGTAGCTAGCCAAGGTCAGCCTACGATTGGCTGAATCGACCGCTATCAGGAAGCAAGGAACAACACACTAACGTGAGCTCCTAGAGAAATAATGCCCAAACACAGAACAAATCCAGGACTCCAACGCGCATGTCCGCGACGCCACTGCGGCGTTTTCAAGTTCAAGGCCGCCTCATGACGTCACCTCTGCACCAAAGGCGACCTCTACATTTAGCACGTGGTGCCGCTGGCTGTCACCTTGGCATCGTCTGCTCTGCTGTTCCTTACTCGAGTTACTCTGTGTTCTTCTGTGAATAATATTTAATTATATTTAGGTTATTGAGAAAGGAATTATGGAAATATATATATATATATATATATTAGTAATACATTTATATTACTAATTTTTAATTTCTTTTTTTTTTTATCCCTATACACCTTTTTTATTTTTAAATTGAACACAAATTACATTTATAATACAATATAATGCGGCACATGATTGTAGAACGACATTTGAAAATTATCCCACATGTGTTTCTTTTGAAAGAAAAATCGAAATTTATTTTAAGAAGAGATAACGATTATTTTTCCTTAAAATAAATTTCGATTTTTTCGTTCAAAAGAAACACATGCGGGATAATTTTCAAATATCGTTCTACAATAAATTACATTTATCGATTAAATTTGAATAATATATTGAGGAATAATATTTTTATCTTTCTCAAAATGGAAATATTAAATGTTGAATTGAGTGTTCAAAATTTTTAAGTAGCTCCTCATACACTTTCTGACCAGTTTGAATCTAACAACTGATAGTATATCAGGAATTACTTGAAAATTTTTGAACATGTAAAACTTGAACTTTTGAATGGGGTGTGTGTACCCGTTTAAAGGTTTTAAGTTTTACTTCGGTGGTATACACCGCCGGTTTTTGACCGTCATAACCTGGGTTCGAATCCCGATTTGGATAATTTATTCTATATTTTAAAAAAGCTTCAATGGCCCCCGATTCTAGCAAATTCCTAGTCCCACCAGTGAGAACAAATACTTAAACACGCCTAGACAAACTTGAAAGTACAAAAGTCGAACTGCTTTCTACATGTGGAGACATGTGGTGTACTTACACTAAAATCTGGTCGCTAAGTACTACCCACCATGATTATCATAGCCTGTACCACGTCTAGTACGAATATATTTTTTAAAAGTTTTACATCGGAATATTGGAGTAGTAAGAAAAGAGTGACGGTGGTGCATATCTCCATGGTTAAACCAATTCCTGAAGTCCACTCCTCTCCAATTTTGCGATGGTAGTTATAGGCCTGGAAAATAGGTCCTCTATTGTCAGTTCTGCGCATGATATGTTCCGGAGAAGCTTCCGCACTATTGCATTTCAAGCAGTTATTATATATTGAAGGTTTTTTGTCCATTTTTAAATTTTAAGGTTTTTATATGGCCACTTTTTAGTCTTGCTAAAGAGAATTTTAATAATTAGAAAATGAATTATTTATTTTAGAGAATTTTAAAATTACACACACAAACCCTATTTTTTATGTATTTCATATATATATTAAATATTGTAGGTTTTAGATATTTTAAATTTTATAACAGTTGTACATACTCGTGAATTGATACGCGAGCATCTCAAAACAATCTTGTTCCCCGAAGAAGTTTGGCGAGTTGCCTTACGAAATATTGAAAATAAAACTTTATGATCCAAAATAAACATTTTGAAATAATAAATAATATTTATATATATTTAATTAAAAAAAAACGATCAATTTTACTGAATAAATAACTAGCAAAATATTTATTTTCGTTAATTTTTCAAATAAATTTACATTTAGTTATATATATACACACACGTATATATTTATAAATTTCTTCTAATGGTATATGGATAATTCTTCTTTTTAAGATAAAGATATTATTAGCAATGAAACTTTGATAGATATAATTTTTGATATATATATTATCTATGTAATGTCGTTTAGTTGATTTCTGTTCCACCAGATGGCGCTCTGCCTTCAGTAAAGCACATGTGCTCCTGGTCAGGATATGCCTACTTTGTTTTTAATATGTATTTCGTATCTGCATATAGTGTATGTATGTAATATATGTCATATATCTATATATAACGTAACATGAAACAAGATTTTGTTTCGAGTATTTGGTGATACCTAAATCGATAGATGGCGTTGGTTTTTGACGTTTATTTTGACGGGAGAAGCGCCCTATGCTTCTATAAATCGATCTGTTACACTCCTAAAATATTTTCACGAAATTTGTTTATAGAAAATGTAAATCAAATGTCTCTATTAGTAAATATGTAAATACGTTTATGTTTAATGTTATATAAGGAAGGTATGTAAATTCTATAACTGATTTCTCATATCTAGTTTTGTTGTGAGGTAAACATCACTCACAAAGTTTATCAATTAATTAATAAAACTCTAATTTGAAACCGTAACAATATTGTCGCAGAGATAAATATAGCAAGGGCAAATTTGGGGATAATTAATTTATTATAAAGGGTATTTACTTTTTAGTTCTTCAATAAAAATTATATACAAAAGGTATTTATAGGGAGAGATAATATAACAACTTATCCCAAGGTAAAGATAATGATCATGATCGTCGTCAGCCACCGAGTAGTCCCGTTTTCCTTATTTGCCGATCAGATTCCGAGAACCCCTCACACCTGTGGTCGTCTCCCCGGAGTCCAGGGATGATTGACAGGTGTCGCATGGAGCTTCTTGTGACCAGAGTTGCAGAGCTACTTGACAATATCTACCAAAAAAGACAACTCTCCCTTCAATTATACATCAGAAAGATGGCACTATGCATGACCCCAGTAAAAAAACTTTACTAGTGATGACAAAGAATAAGCAACAACACCAGTTTTGGCAAATTTTGACAAAAGACCAACATTTATACATTTATGTTTATACTTTTATATAATGGGGGGTCGGTGAAAGGATGGTCTAAACCGTTGGTTTTCGACCGCTACGACTCGGGTTCGATTCCCGCATTGAGCCCTTTTTCTGAATAAAAAAAAAAAAAAATGCTCCAATGATCCCCGATTCTTACAAAAGTTCAACCCCACCAGCGAGTGCAAGTAACCAAACGGGGCTTTGGTATATTAGTAAGTGCAAAGTCGAACTGATTTTCACATGTGTAGACATGTGGTGCACTTACAGTAAAGCAGTCACCTTCTACCCACCATGATTATCAGGGCTTGTACCACGTGTACTAAGGATAAGTAAAAAAAACTTAAATAAGAAATAGAAGCATTAAAACACGAATGTCTCTTTTTATTGGAAGTGATAGATAAGAAGGGGAGAAGAAGAACGAAGCTACGTGGTGGACTCCAAGCAAGCCCTGCTGTCTTAAGAGGTCGGACTCCGGTGTACTTCCTGGAAGATTCTAGAAGGTTCTACCAACTTCTGTCTCCTGTTCTGCTCCTGCTTTTCTTCATTGTGCTGCAATTGGTGAGTTTGCAACTGCTGTTTTCTTTCTTTTCGTTTTCTTTTTTTCACTCTTCTGTAATTATTTTATCGATTAGATTTAAATAAAGTCCTAAAGCTCCTTTACGGAAGTTATTCTTTGTTAACCAACAACGCAACATTATTTTAATGATTTTTAACAAATTGAATAATATCAATGAATATAGTTGGAACCTGTTACACACAAAATAATGGTAGATAATGATATAGCTCTATTTGACTTTTATATATGTTAATCGTATATATATTCTTGAATATCAATTCCTTTGTAAAATTGTGTCATATATGTAAATATAGAGACCAATATTTAAATGCTTCTGTTGGATATATAATTGTGTTTTTTTTTTAACTTTTGACCTTGCGATTGATTGACATGAAAGAAGAAAGATTGATAGGGTGAGATTACCAATGAAAATGAAGTTTAATTGAATATGTAATGATATTGATTAAATATTCAATGATTTGATACTTCGTCTGACAGCTTTTGGCTATTTTCCCATGTAAAGATTATAGTATTCAATCTTAGGCTATTATCAGGAATTTGTTATGTATATTTTGGCATCTAAATTATTGACATCACGCTTTTTATATTAGCCACCTATGTTGAATTATTTGGTGTAGTCATCATCTTTTTTAATTCTTCAGTTTAAATTTTCTTATTTCAAACGCTATTGTGATTTTTTTAATGAAAGAATTGGCCGCTTGAAGCTAATAGTTGGGATATACAGAGCTTCTTATTCTGAACTGACAGTTAATCAAGGAAATTTCAAACCAAGGTAAGATGGAGCTCTTAATAACCATGGTCGGAAAATAATTTTAAAAAGATAACTTAGATTCCAAATCTAGGGGTCTTAAAATCCCAAATCTAGGGGTCCTTATCAGCCTCTAAGTTACATCGTGGATAATGTCTTCGTCATGTTAAACCGCCATTCTAGCATGCTATCAGACTTAGCGTGCCAGATATGTTACAATGGCGCAGCGCCTTCCGTAGCAGCGAAAGAAAAAGAATGAAAATTGGGAAAATAGAGAGTCACAATGTAAATTTGAAGATTAGAAGATAAAATTGCTATAAAATATACAACAAGAACATAAACAGTAGCAGTGCATTTTTTTATTCGTACAAAGTACAAGCTTTCAGATCTTTATAATCCTTCCACAGACATAGCTATAAATGTAATGAAAAAATAGCCCATATTTTTCGCAGACAAGGAATTCAAACGTATTTTAGTAACCATCAATCCATAGGTCAACTTCTTAGAAATCCCATAACTAAATCTGAAAAACAACTGGAACCTAAAATTCAAACCAATGCAATTTACTCAATTCAATGCCAAGACTTCAATGCTACCTACATAGGTGAGACAGGAAGATCGATACAAGTTAGACTTAACGAACATAACAGAAATATCAGAACAAAAGACCAACGTTCTATGATCTATCAACATATTGCACAGATCGGTTATCAATTTACAATAACACAAACGAAATGTCACTACAAAGACATTAAGAACAAATTTCAACGGTTACTATTAGAATATCTTGTTTCCAATGAATACAACAGCTTAAACAGAAAAATAGATTTACCATCGCAATACCGATATCTCAGAAGAAATCAATAGATTAATTTTATAGGTTCTGGATGCCCTAAAAATTAAAATAGATAAATTCCATGAAATATTTAAAATAGTTAAATTACAAACCAATTCAAAATTTTTAGTTATAAATATATCCACGCGGCGCGCGTTTGTTTTTTGTAAATATTTCTGGTGGGATCAAGTCGATATTTTTGTAAGCCCGTTGAAGAGCGAATAACACTTGAAAGCTAGCGTTTTTTAAATAAAAAAGATACTCATTGTGATAATATAATTGTAATTATAAGACATAGCTATAAGTTGAGAGAATGAGGATATATACATATACAATATTATTTACATATATATATTTAAATACATATAAACATATGTTTTTACATGAAAATATTATAAAATATTATATATATATAGTTATACCTGTCTATAGCGCCCCCTCTAAATAGCGCCTTCCTCTCTATAGCGCCCGATTTTAAATACGTAGTACGATGTGATTTACATTAAAAGTGACCTGTCTATAGCACCACCTCTCTATAGCACCCTATTTTGGTGAGTTCCAAGAGGGGGCGTTATAGACAGGTTTAACTGTATTTCATAAAAAAAAACTATAGGACATCTATATATTCTAACAAAATAGACACGAAATAAAACTTCCACCATTATACAAATTAAAATTGAATAGGGCTATGGGTATGAAGGACAATCTGGGGAAGATGAAGGAGTTGAAAAATGAAGAGATGGGTTTCCTGACTGATTGGTACCAAGATGGCAGTTCAATATGTCTGTTGATACTGTTTAAATCATGAAAGACGAAAGATTCTAATAATATTCTTTGATATTTACCTGGAAGAGGCGTACAAGAAATTAAAAAGATGCAACTAAGACCATGTGGTATGGCAAAGACATTTTAGTATGGATGAAAGCGGCGACATCTAGCAGTCAACTTAACAGAGTAGTTCTTTTAAATATTTTAATATTAAAATAAAATAAAAGTTTTTATATAACATATATATAACAGGACATGTATTATTCGACAGAGTTCATAAAATTTATATAGACAAAGTGGCAGATGTAAGAGAGTTAAATCATTTAGATCAGGGAATAGACCTCTTTTATGTAAGTATTTCTGGAATTTTCCGTGTGATGTGACAAACACTATAAAAATACCCAATGATTTGAAAAATAGTGACACTCTTCTACAAATAAATGAAGAAATCAAAAGAAAATAGGAATAATATGAGAAATATCTTTGTTGAAATAACGATAATAAAAACCTTTTGCCATATTCGACAGAATATCACAAAACTTCGCAATTTTTAGAGAAAAGGTGTGCTAAGTAAGTAAATGGATAAACCTGGTGGTGTGAATAATTTACCAATTGAACAGAAGAAACTGACGAATAAATGTCTTGACTCAACTTTTTAATTCAATCTACAACACCAGGAATTTCACTCTTTGCTTTAAAAAAAAAAAAAGGTATTTTAATCCCTATGCCCAAACTCTGTAGAATAAGGTAAATTTAGAATAATAAGTCATATACACATATCTCAAAAGTTAAAATAAAATATATTAAATAATAAAAAGGCATATATTGGATTTGATAAAAGATTTATTCGCCAATATTTCGGTTGGCTGAACGCCAAACCTTTATCAAGGCATTACATTTTTGTAGAAAAAAACTCAGCAAATAAATCTTTTATTAAATCCAATATACGCCTTTTTATTATTTAATGAATTAAATATGGATTGCTCTATTTTCAAAATAATAAAATATATTAAACTGAATAAAGACTTTATAGAAGCACATTTTGTAATAAGAACTATGTCTTTTTAGGCCAGGTAAAGGCAAAGATATGCAATATTTTAGATAAGTATAATTACCCAGAAAGAAATTCAAGGTAAGAAAACAATTATATCTTATGAAAAAGTAATACAAACGTGAAATTGTATTGAGTATTTTTCTTAATTATACCTTGGTTTATTGATTTTAAAAATACCTTTTATTGATTGAAACATTTAAAGCTGTTAGTGACTCTCCAGGACTTGGGAATAAACAAAACTGACCTTAGAATAATAAATTATTCTTTTAACAAGACCGAACTTCTGAAAGGGGTGAACTTTCAAATTTGATTGACATCAACTTTAGATTCTTGTTGTTGTTTCTTATCCCCTTGTGTAAAGATTACATGAATTCCATGAGTTCATGATCTCATGGAATGGGGTATAAGAGTGCAGCTTTCGTTGATCATGGCACCATGATCCAGAAACACTTTGGTGAAAGTCTGACTTTGCCTGTAATTTGAGGCTGTTCCTAACATGGAAGCCTTTGCTGCTGACTCTAACATGAGTACAGACACAGCTCTTCCATATCCCTGAAGTGGGACCCTTGCTGAGGACCATCAACGGGGTCAGTTGAACTCAGGATTTCTAAAGAGGGAGTGTCCCTCCTGGTTACAGCATCAAGTCTACCAGAACAAGACTTGATCGTGTAGAGGGTTTACTGTACCTCCCAACAAAGTCCACTGCACCACAGGCTAGGTAGAGGGGTAAGCATGGGAGGCCACTTTAGATTCTTAAAATTAAAGATACTTCGACCATTAAATCTTTTTATTATCTCAAAATAAGATAATAAAAATATTTAATGGCCGAAGTATCTTTAATTTGAAGAACTATGAATGCCGGCCAGGCAGCCTCTATCTTTACGATAATCAAGACCAATTTTGGTCCCGAGGTATTCAAGATGGCAAGGCAACTAGAGAAGACTATGATCAAGTATGCAAAGATTTTTTTTAGATAATAAAAATATTTACTGGCCGAAGTATCTTTAATTTGAAGAACTATGAATGCCGGTCAGGCAGCCTCTATCTTTACAATGATCAGCATTAGAGTCAGATAAAATGGTCTCACCATCCTTTTGTAATATTTACAGTTCGAAATTTACTTCAGAAGTACTCTCAGGGCTAAATGGCATGTCTATTGAAACTTTACCAATATACTATTATGAAAAAGGCATCTCCTTATCGTGCAACTGAAAGTTGCTGATGGCTTGCGCTATCTATCGGAATAAATATCAACTATTCTCGTTGATTTTTAATTATTCCAGAATTGGCCAAATACCCATTCTTGATTAATCAAGAAAAGCTAACAACGGATGCGTTTCGGGCTGTTGGCCCTCATCAGCGTGGTGCAAGCTGTACCACAACGACTAAAAAACTAGTCATTCAGGCATCCTGAAAAATCATGAAACGGGTAGTTAAGGCCAGAATTGCGTGAGACCGCGACACAATGTGAAAAAAATAGTACAAATGTGATATTGTACTGGGATAAGGTGCATAAATTATGAAAAAGGCATCTCCTTATCATTTACCAACATACGGCAGACGATATTGCAATGATTACATGGAAGAAGACGAATTTAGAATATAATTAAAAATCCGGAAGACATTTATGGAACAAGATAAAATCATGGCTTTCAATGACAATCATCTAAAGAACGCAAAATAAATATTGATGAAATGGAAATTGAACAAGTAAAATTTGTTACATAACTTAGAAGCATCTTGAACGAGAATGGAAGATGCAAAAAAAAATGGTCGAGGTCAGAAAATCAAAGGTGAACCATGTTTTTTAAGTAATAAAAAAAATTTTTAAGAAAAATATTTAAATATGCAACTAAAGAAAAGGATGCTTAACTGTTTTGCGTGGTCAGTTTTCCTATATGGATCTGAAACTTAAACATAAAACAAAAATCAGGAGTGGAAAATGAAGTCTTTTGACATATGGTGTGCTAAAAGAATTCTCAAATTCAAATGTACAGATGGGATGACAAACTAAGAAGTTTTGAAAAGGATTAAAGTAGAGTATATAGTCTTTTAAATTGAGTAATCCACATACAAATGTAAATTTGAAGGTCGCGTATTTCCGAAGATTGTCTATTGTTCCATACTGAACACAGAGGGAAGTAAAGGTAGACCTTTGTTCGATAATCTTATGGTATGAAATTAGAGGATATAAAGAATTTTGCTAAAATATTTTGAAATGTTACCACCGTTTGGAGATAACCCAACATGATAATAAATCTTTGATTTTAATTTAAAAGGTTTATGTTTATTTAATTTTTATCGTTTATTGTAACTAACGAACATTATATTTTACTTATTAATGTTAAATTTTCTGGCAATTTCAATTTTGCAATTAACGGATTTCAAAATAGATGTAACTCCGCCTTTGCCGGCCCCAAGCCCGGATGAAAAAGGAGGAGGGGGAGCAGTAACAAGCTCACTAAAAAACCTGGGTTCAGCTGGCCCAGCTGATAGTACCCTGTAAGGGCTCCTAATCCAGGGATACAGGATGAGCAGCGTTTGTACTCCATGTTAGGAGCGGCTGCACATGGCGTCTGTTCCTCATGTCAGAGGCGGCCATTTCTTTTGGAGCTAAGTCGGCCTGACACTGAGTAGTGCTCCCAGTCTTAATGACAAAGGCAGACGCATTCTACTTCACCCAGTCATGATGGTTGTCAAATACCATCAAGGGTCACAACTTGATACCCTAATGATTGAGTGGAGATAAGAAAGAAGAAGAAAATAGATGTCATCTAGCAATATATGTATTGTTTCAATCTATTCAAAATTTCTTCTCTTCTGATGAATCAGCTATATTTTAGTAATAATATTTTTAGGTTTATGAAATTTTATGTCTTTTCAATTTTATTTTTATTAAACCTATTAAAAGTATCAAAACTTTCACTCTCAGTCGCTTCACAGTGACATATATTTATATCATTTTTCTTTAAAGAGGCTTAAATTTCAATTAGGATTTATATCGTCTGTTTTTTATTATTATTTTATTTACAATAATATTGATTAATCTTTTCAAAACATATCTTATCACTTCTTTCTTACCTTGAGAGATGAGTCAAGCCTTCTTTTATTTATTTTTCCTATCAATAGAGTTAGGTCTGTAAAAGTAGTTTTTTAAAAAAGAAAAACCTGTTTATAAAATGTTAACCATTATAATAAGTACATAATTTACATTGTATACTTATATACCGCTGTTATCGAAAATCGGCAAAATTATAAAGGAACGGGATTTTCCAAATGTATAAAATAAGCTTAAATAGATTAATATTTTCGATTTAAATAAATTTAATATTTAAAAAATTCCAAAACATTTTTAATTAATTGAAGTTATTTAAGATAAAGTGTAAATAGTAATATTTTGAAATGCCAAAATAATATTTATTTTTAATGAAAATGGAGAAATTAATTTGTATAAAATATTTCAATTCTCGAATACTAAAAATAAATGCTAGAAGATTGTTATTTTTAAATGATGAGCACCAGTGGGTAAAATTAATTGTATTGAAAATAGAAATAAATATTGGGGAAAATGCGCCTGGAAAAAAAAAAACTTGTAAATTGATATTATGTTAAAAGTTTAATCTATTTAGCCCTAAAAATATATATTTTTTTATAGACCAATATGTGGTTGACTTATCCATTGGTCTATAAATATAACTATTTGGCGCAGTTAATAGATATGTCGTGTGTACATTATTTCATATATTTCTGTTACGTTAAAAATATATTTTCATATAATATAATTGTATCAACTTATTAATATGTATTATGAGGAAAATATTAATGAATAGATTATTATTATTATTATCTCAAAACATTTTAACTTGAAAAAAACGAGATGAGGAGCTTCGTCTCTATAAGCTTACTTATAGCCTTGTATTTCTTCTAGAAAATACTCAAATTTTCTATAAAAGAAGCTACTATGAAAATTTTTTCCAATTTTTATAGAGCGATATATTAATTATTTAAATATTTCTCGTTTTTAAAGGAATTTCTTTGTATTCGTAAAAAAAATGATGATGTTTTTAACACAAACGTTACTATTTAAATAAATTTCCATATAAGATGTTTTTTTTTTCTAAAATAATTTAGGATTATAATATTTTTTTCGAGTATGGCCGAATACTATAATAAATTATTACGATCTCGGGATACAAAAGGTGGTTGCTATAGTGACCAGCTATTTGTAGATGTCGTTAGGCGGGCTAGAAAATGATGGCCTACATTATGAAATAGTCTCTCTCATTAAATGGTTATTACGGTATCACCTTGGCGAATCTAACTTTCTTTGTCTTTATTTCCGCCCTTTTTACTCAGCCTGTCTGGGGGTTTATTGAAAAAAATAAATCACAGACAATAGTGACATTTTGCCAGACAGATGATATAAAGATTTCCACAAGACAATTGAACTGTTGACCATCACAAAATGGCGACTTATAGGCATCGTCTGCAGTTAAACCTAGGCCTATAAATGATATTATGTTTAAATATGAATATAATTGTTGTTTAAGTTCATCAAATGGAATTTTGAAGCCAGATGCTGATATGCTGACGTTCCTTTTCAGAATATCTTCAGAATCTATCAGAGAGCTAGAAAGAACATAGACACAATTCAAAATATTTATTTGATACAGATGTCTCTGAAATATGTTTATTGTATCAGGTATAAAATTAGTTAACTTAAGAAGACTATTTTTAATTTGTGAATTACACCTTATTTGCATAAAAATGAAGAGAGGTAACAATTAGTGATTTATATCAAAAGATTAATAATTAACTTTCCAATCGTAAATATAATCTTTGACAATATTTTAGCACTGAAGGAGTTGGTTTTATGTTCGGTCTATTTAATAAACTAAATTATAAACTACCTTTTTACAGGTTACATTTTTGCATAATAGAGCGTTGGCTCTTTTACATTTTCTGTGATGTTAACGAGCATAAATTTCAATTTATCAAGAGCTCAAAATAACAAGATTTTAAACAACCAAGAGAGAGGGAGGGAAAAATCAAGTAAACAAGAGTTTATCAAAATTCGTGATTTATTATTTTAAACATTTGTACAGTTATTCACAAATGTTCATTTGTAGCAAGTTACTATTTCTTTAACTTCAAATTACCGAGGGGACCAATTTAATATTGATTTTTAATACAATATAATGTGGCTATGATTATAGGACAACGTTTAACAAGTTTTACCGCAATTGTTTGTTTTTACAGAACGAAAAATCGTAATTTTAATTATTTTAAGGAAAAATAACGACTATTTCTATCCTTAGGGATGAAGTATGAGAGGATGAATTGTAAAGAGTAATGATGAAGGGAAAAATAAGAGTGTCCAGTTCATCAAAAGTTTTTCCGTTCATCATTACTCTTCACAATTCATCCTTTCATACTTCATCCCTAAGGATAGAAATAGTCATTATTTTTCCTTAAATAATTAAAATTACGATTTTTCGTTCTGTAAAAAAGAAACATTTTCGGTAAAACTTGTTAAACGTCGTTCTCTAATATTGATTTTATTCAAATTATCGAATATTTTTCAAGGAACCGGAAAATATTTCAAATTATCGAGAGATTAAAATTAATGAGTTTCAAATTATCGAGAGTCGACTGTATATTGTTATTTTCATACACGGAGCAGCATCGTGGAAGAAGATCTTACATAACCAGTGTGACCAAGCTGATACCTCGCCAGATAGATGACCTTGTGCTGACAAGGGTAAAAGTCATTGCAGCCTTCTAAAATAATGGAAATATTCTATGAGAGAATTCTATCCTTTATATCTTGTCATAATATTTTAGAAAAGAAAAGCAATCTACTTTAGAAACTAATTATGCTAAACCTTCGCCTCGATATTTTGAAAACATCAAAAGTCCTTTTAAAATACATGTTTTTTTTTTTGCTTATCCCTAGTACACGTGGTACATGATAATTATGGTGGGTAGAAGTAAGAGACTGCTTTTACTGTAGTGACCACATGTCTACACATGTGAAAAAACAGTTCGACTTTGCACTTACAAATGTGCCAGAGCCCATTCATGTAAAATTTTGAATTAAAATAGATCATCTATGTTTTATAATTTTCTTTATAATTAGGAAGAAAATTATTTAAAAGAGGTTTAAAAATAACAAGTATGATTTTCATAGTGAAGGTTTATTATATTATTAATATAAAATAACATATATATCTATGATTATTTTAAAAGGATTTTGTAATGATAGAATTGTAATTTTGAGTGAGATCACAGAATAATAATTTATTTAAATATAAATAATAAAGAGTTTGTTCAAATTTACCTCATTGAACGCACTCTACGAATAGAATATTTTAAAATTTGATCGTATTTAAGAAAAAAAAAGTTTTCTTACAAATTGATTATCTATTTCAATTTAACATAAATATAAATTTGAATTCAAAATATTTTTTTCTTAATATAATATTGTAGATATATTGAACAACATTTCTCCACACACATGGCAGGAATTATTAAAATTTTGACGATTCGATCATCAAATTTACAATGGCATTTGATGATAATGGTGATAAAAATAACAGAAGATCAATAATTTCCATACTCGAATGTTTATATAGCGAGCTAAAAACATGGAATTTTTATTCAAAGAAGAAAAATAATCTTTGTGTTATGAATGAATTTTATGTATTAAATTCTGAGATGAATCTCTGTCTCAAGGCCAAACGACGTTATGTAACTTGGCAGCCTCTCTCATTTACATGTTGGCTTGGACTCAGCCCCAGAATAAGGAAATTTTTCTGTAGAGCCTTCTTGTAGATATTTTCGCTAGTTCATAAAACGTCTTTTAAAATCCAAAAATGGCTGGCGTGCTCAGATAAAACAGAAGATTGGGCAGGATTCTAATTATCAGCACAGAATTTAACTATCTATCAACCATGGATATAATTAATATGGATTATTTTCAATAAGTAGTGATGCTGGTACTTCATCCTGATCTATTTTTGTTGTTATTTAAATATATATTTGAGATTTTTATTGCTAAGATAATTCTTCTATTAATTCAATTTCTAGAAATCGATTCAAAATTTTAGTAATTCGCCTTCTATTTTAAGAAAATATATTTTTTATTACTTCAGTGATTGCAACTCTGTGAGAACTCCTTTTCAAATAAGAATAAGCCTATATCAGCTCACAAATCAATTTCTTCAGTTGAATCTGATCATTATAGAATGAGCTAACAAAATTTGGGCGTTAAAGAAAAATTTGGTAGAACGTCGGAACTCTGTCTAAGATTGGAATGAGCCTTGATGGCAAGCCTCTTGTTAGCCCAAGGTCATGGTCAAATATAGAACTTTCTTTCTTGTCAACTCTGTGACGACATGGAGATTTATTGCCCACATTATCATCATAAATTTCCCGCCACGACCTGGTATTGCAGACGACCTTTTCTCAATATATAAATATACATACTCACCAAATATTTATTCTAAATTTCAAATTTTTCCATTTTCAAAAAGGGATTTTTTTTTGCCATAAATCATTAGTGTAAATTCTTTTTGGGTCACCGATTATATATATATAATTTTATATGAAGTTTTATATATATTTTTATTGTTATATACTATTTTTATTATAATTTTGAAAATCTCCACACACACAAATAATATAATTTCATGTAAATGACAAATATTTAAAACAGAGTAGTTTTGCCAAATTTTTATGTTCGTCTGCTATTAGTATCGGGAAGTTTTTTCGTTAAGTTTGATAGAAAAGATTCGATGATTATTTACAATAAGAATCGCGAATGATTTGTGATTTTTACTTTTAAATTATAAAATTCTACCACAAACACCTAGAGCTTTTTTTGTAAAATACATTCAATCTTCCTTGTTTATATTTACACAGGAATATATGTTCATATTTTAAATCAACTTTATTTCCTAAATGAATTTGCTATATATAATTCTTAAATGATCCTACATATGATATTGGCCTGTAAAATAAACCAAAAGATTAGATTATATTAAAAAGAAAGAATGAATTTCATAGATATTAAAATTTTTAAATATCTTCTCTAAACACAATTTTACGAATTATTTTTTTCAACGACAAAAATTACTCGTCAGGCAGAAGTTGTTAAATATTTAATAAAGTTTGAAAAGAAATATGAATAGTGAAGAGGACATGTTAACACTCGAACAAACTTCCAAGGTCGACGGTACATTTTCACGCCAAGGTTTTACATATTTACATGGGATAGCAGCAGCGTGCACAGAAATAGAAAAATACCACTCAGTTTAGCCTCTTTATGCATT
The DNA here is from genome assembly GCA_030710605.1 of Cordylochernes scorpioides. Lineage (NCBI taxonomy): Eukaryota > Metazoa > Arthropoda > Arachnida > Pseudoscorpiones > Chernetidae > Cordylochernes > Cordylochernes scorpioides. The sequence continues at coordinate 67,634,508 of CP092874.1, forward strand.
TACCTATCTGCCCGTCCATTGATAAAACACACAACAGAAATGTACAAAAATCACGACATTGTATCAGCAGGTAAACAATGCTAGAATGTCACAAGGAAGCCTTCATGCAACAGAACATTCAGGAAATGTACCAACTCCAGAACATGTGTTAGCAGTCAATACATCCCTGGATATCTTGTTATATGATCATAAATAAAAAAAGAAGAAAATTCCTATTACAACCCATTCATAATTATCATCAAAAGTGAAAAGGATTTCGCTGAAATTCTAATCTCAAACGTTAATAGCTGCCAATAATGAACCATCCGATATTGCCAAGCATTCTGACTAATGAAAAAAAAAGAGACTTTCCGTTGGTAAGCTTGGAATGTTCTAGACGACGGCTGGGGTAGGTGGAGAGTTGACCTTGGGGAACAATGTCGAGGAAAACCTTGGGTTTTTTGGCCGCTGCGGTTTTTACGGTGCTGCCATAGACAGAAATGTCCCTAGGAATAATGGTGTGTCTCAGGAAAAAAAAATAAATTACCAATTTTTTACCTTTTCTCCCTGGCACACGATACCGTGGTGTTGTCCCGGTCGGCATATTTCCCCGTCGATACCGGTAACTTGGGTACGTGTTGCTATGGTACGTTTATGGATAACTTTGATACGTAAATGGGTTGCTAAGGTACGTACATGAGCTACTAGGGTACATTCATGGGTTGCTATGGTACGTATATGGGTAACTTTGATAGGTAAATGGGTTGCTAAGGTACGTACATGAGCTACTAGGGTACGTTCATGGGTTGCTATGGTACGTATATGGGCAACTTTGATACGTAAATGGGTTGCTAAGGTACGTACATGAGCTACCAGGGTACGTTCATGGGTTGCTATGGTACGTATATGGGTAATTTTGATACGTACATAAGTTGCTAAGGTACGTACATGAGCTACTAGGGTACATTCATGGGTTGCTATGGTACGTATATGGGTAATTTTGATACGTACATAAGTTGCTAAGGTACGTACATGAGCTACTAGGGTACGTTCATGAGTTGCTATGGTACGTATATGGATAATTTGAGTACGTACATGGGCTACTCGTCTAGGTACATGGGTAATTCTATATACAGTTACGAGCGTCATTCTTCGTCGCCTCTGTCACGGTTTGCTTTCTTTTGGAATGGCGCCCTCTTATTGGTCAGCTACGATCACGCCACCTTTGCACCCCCCCCCATCATGCCCCCCCCCCCCCACTCGCATTTTCGTTTTTGTAACTATTGTGTTGGAGCGGGTCGCTCCTTAAATAAATGCATATATTAGTTAATAACGAAATGAAATCCTCTCTTTCCTTTTCCCAGTAAGAGACGCCTACGGAAGCCAACAGTACATAGACAGATAAAGCACATAGGCTATAGTTATTAACTAACATATGCATTTATTTAAGGCGCCAAATTATAATTGTAACAAATAGTATTTGGATCAAAACATTCAATCGGGTAAAACACGGGCGTTGCCCGGATCATTCGGCTAGTTTGGGTACATACATCGGTAAATTGGGACGTACATGAGCTACTAGGGTAGGTACATGGGTAAATTGGGTAAGTACGTTCTGTTGTAGTGGTGAGAGCTGAGGACTCGTAGAGATAATCGAGAACCAGTAGTGATAGATTATAACAAGTAGAAAAGGTTGGGAATAGATAGAGAGGATTGAAACCAAATATAGAAGGTTGAGAACTAATAGTTTAGAACAAGTAGAGAAGGTTGGAAACGCGGATATTTTAGAACAAGTAGAAAGGGTTGGGAACGGATAGTTTAGAACAAGTAGTGAGGTTTGGAAACGCGAATATTTTAGAACAAGTAGAGAAGGTTGGAAACGCGGATATTTTAGAACAAGTAGAAAGGGTTGGGAACAGATAGTTTAGAACAAGTAGAGAAGGTTGGAAACACGGATAGTTTAGAACAAGTAGAAGGTTGGGGAACGGATATTTTAGAACAAGTAGAAAGGGTTGGGAACGGATAGTTTAGAACAAGTAGAAAGGGTTGGAAACAGATAGTTTAGAACAAGTAGAGAAGGTTGGAAACACGGATAGTTTAGAACAAGTAGAAGGGTTGGGAACAGATATTTTAGAACAAGTAGAAAGGGTTGGGAACGTATAGTTTAGAACAAGTAGAAAGGGTTGGGAACGGATAGTTTAGAACAAGTAGAAAGGTTGGGAACGGATATTTTAGAACAAGTAGAAAGGGTTGGTAAAACTGATAGTTGAAACAAGTAGAAAGGGTTGTGAACAGATAGTTTAGAACAATTAGAAAGGGTTGGGAACGGATATTTTAGAACAAGTAGAAAGGGTTGGGAACGGATAGTTTAGAACAAGTAGAAAGGGTTGGGAACGGATAGTTTAGAACAAGTAGAAAGGGTTGGGAACGGATAGTTTAGAACAAGTAGAGAAGGTTGGAAACGCGGATATTTTAGAACAAGCAGAAAGGGTTAGTAAAACTGATAGTTTGTAACAAGTAGAAAGGGTTGGGAACGGATAGTTTAGAACAAGTAGAAAGGGTTTGGAACGGATATTTTAGAACAAGTAGAAAGGGTTGGGAACGGATAGTTTAGAACAAGTAGAAAGGGTTGGGAACGGATAGTTTAGAACAAGTAGAAAGGGTTGGGAACGGATAGTTTAGAACAAGTAGAAAGGGTTGGGAACGGATAGTTTAGAACAAGTAGAAAGGGTTGGGAACGGATAGTTTAGAACAAGTAGAAAGGGTTGGAAACGGATAGTTTAGAACAAGTAGAAAGGGTTGGGAACGGATAGTTTAGAACAAGTAGAGAAGGTTGGAAACGCGGATTTTTTAGAACAAGCAGAAAGGGTTAGTAAAACTGATAGTTTGTAACAAGTAGAAAGGGTTGTAAACTAATAGTTTAGAACAAGGATTGGGAACAAATAGAGAGGAGTGAAATCAATTAGAGGAAATTAAGAACAAGAAGCTGGGAACAAATAAAGAGAGAGAAGAGAATGATAATATTTAATAAAGAATTGAGGGTTGTGAAGACAGAACAAGTAGGTTGGTTGTTTCCTAATGTCCTATCTCAGGGGGAGCAGTAAATCCCATTATCTTGACAGTATCTTCCTTCCTTCATCACACGTCTCTGGTCGTTGCTTCAATAACGTTGGAAACTGAGATCGGTGTCACACATTCCTCCTCAGACATATTATATATATAGATACTTCAACCAGACAATCTATAAAATAAAACCGTTAACGCTTGAGTGTGTCTTGTACACATAAAACAACTTTCTACTATCCTTAATGCGATGTAAAAATATTGAGAGAGCTTGGTTTATCAATGGCAAACCCTCTAAGCGATTTATCCAATTTAATCCTTAGACCATTTTTAGAGCTCTAATAATATATTGGATGTAATTCTGCTTATACAGTGTGGCCTATAAGTCCCGAAAACCTTTATTTTTTATCAAAAATTAAAAGGCAAACAAGAATTTAAAAAAACTATATATATTTTTCTAGTTTGCCTTTTAAATTTTAACTAAAAAAATAAAAGGGTTCGAGACTTATGGGTCACACTGTATATGCGACACTGACGGATACAATCTTAGTCATGGAATTCAAGCATATTATAGAAATAAGCTTTTTCGACAGTAGAATCACATATAAATATTTGCATTGAGGAATAGATAATGCCAATTAGTCACACATTAATTATAACAGGCCATTAATATAAAAGAAATGAGAAACTAATACTCGTAACGCAGTAAGGACAGTAGAATGTTAAAACAAATTCATGCTTCAATAGTTTTTCTTATATATTGATGAGGTGCGATTTTGCCTTATAATCTATAAATTGTGAAGACTTTCAAAGCAGAGGTTTGGTAAAGTTCACTTCTTATTACTCTACATTGGCTGTAGATAATATATTCAACTTTGAGATTTGTCTTTCTCTCGTAAACAGCCATTTAAGAAAGAGTTCTCATGATATCACTACACCCGAGGTTAGGCTGCCATTTTCTGTGTGTGGAAAATGGTATAGCATCCATTTGTGTCTTTCAATACGCCCATTGGAAGCCAAGTGACGAATGGAGAGTCCAAACTGTCTGACAAGCTCTGCATCAGAACAAACCACCTGGGAACAATTAAAATAGTTAAGTCAGGAAGTTCTGGTTATCGCAGCTGTCTTTTACTTCCGGCGTGTCTGCCTTCTTAACTACGGCATGCGACTACTCTTGTCTATCTCCTGTTTCTTCTTCTAGTTGGATATACGGGGATAGACGGTGGGATATAGGGGCTACAACAGTGGAATGCAAGAGATAGACAATGAAATGTAAGAGATAAACGGCGATTTATGGTGGTAGATGGTGTGGTGTACGGGGATAAAGGGTGGGATGCGCGGGAATAGAAAGCGGGATGTACGGGAATTAACAGTGTTTATAGAAGGATGGGGTATACGGGAATGGAGAGTGAGATGTAAGGGAATAGACGGATGGAGGAACGGGAATAAGCAGTGGGATATGAAAGAGATAAGCATTGGGATGTACGGGAATAAACAGTGGAATGTAGGAGCAGACGGATGGATGGGAATAGACGGATATATATACGTAAATAGACCGATGGATGTACAGGGATAGACGATGGAATTAACGGGGATTTTAACTGGGATGTACCGAGATATACGGTGGAATGTACAGGATAGACGGTGGAATTAACGGGGATTTCAACTGGAATGTACCGAGGTATACGGTGGGATGTACAGGGATAGACGGTGAAATTAACGGGGATTTCAACTGGGATGTACCGAGGTAGATGGTGGGATGTACATGGATAGACGGTGGAATTAACGGGGATTTTAACTAGGATGTACCGAGGTAGACGGTGGGATGTACAGGGATAGACGATGGAATTAACGGGAATTTTAACTGGGATGTACCGATGTAGATGGTGGGCTGTACAGGAATAGACGGTGGAATTAAAGGGGATTTTAACTGGGATGTACCGAGGTAGACGGTGGGATGTACGGGATAGACTGTGGAATTAATGGGGATTTTATCTGGGATGTACCGAGGTAGACGGTGGGATGTACGGGATAGACGGTGGAATTAAAGGGGATTTTAACTGGGATGTACCGAAGTAGACGGTGGGATGTACGGGGATAGACGGTGGAATTAAAGGGAATTTTAACTGGGATGTACCGAGGTAGACGGTGGATGTACGGGGATAAACGGTGGAATTAACGGGGATTTTAACTGGGATGTACCGAGGTAGATGATGGGATGTACGGGGATAGACGGTGAAATTAACGGGGATTTCAACTGGGATGTACCAAGGTAGATGGTGGGATGTACAGGGATAGACGATGGAATTAACGGGAATTTTAACTGGGATGTACCGAGGTAGACGGTGGGATGTACATGGATAGACGATGGAATTAACGGGGATTTTAACTGGGATGTACCGAGGTAGATGGTGGGATGTACGAGGATAGACGATGGAATTAACGGGGATTTTAACTAGGATGTACCGAGGTAGATGGTGGGATGTACATGGATAGACGATGGAATTAACGGGGATTTTAACTGGGATGTACCGAGGTAGATGGTGGGATGTACGAGGATAGACGATGGAATTAACGGGAATTTTAACTGGGATGTACCGAGGTAGATGGTGGGATGTACGAGGATAGACGATGGAATTAATGGGGATTTTAATTGGGATGTACCGAGGTAGATGGTGGGATGTAGAGGATAGACGATGGAATTAACGGGGATTTTAACTAGGATGTACCGAGGTAGATGGTGGGATGTACAGGAATAGACGGTGGAATTAAAGGGGATTTTAACTGGGATGTACCGAGGTAGACGGTGGGATGTACGGGATAGACTGTGGAATTAATGGGGATTTTATCTGGGATGTACCGAGGTAGATGGTGGGATGTACATGGATAGACGATGGAATTAACGGGGATTTTAACTAGGATGTACCGAGGTATACGGTGGGATGTACATGGATAGACGGTGGAATTAACGGGGATTTTAACTAGGATGTACCGAGGTAGACGGTGGGATGTACAGGGATAGACGATGGAATTAACGGGAATTTTAACTGGGATGTACCGATGTAGATGGTGGGCTGTACAGGAATAGACGGTGGAATTAAAGGGGATTTTAACTGGGATGTACCGAGGTAGACGGTGGGATGTACGGGATAGACTGTGGAATTAAAGGAGATTTTAACTGGGATGTACCGAGGTAGACGGTGGGATGTACGGGATAGACGGTGGAATTAATGGGGATTTTATCTGGGATGTACCGAGGTAGACGGTGGGATGTACGGGATAGACGGTGGAATTAAAGGGGATTTTAACTGGGATGTACCGAAGTAGACGGTGGGATGTACGGGGATAGACGGTGGAATTAAAGGGGATTTTAACTGGGATGTACCGAGGTAGACGGTGGGATGTACGGGGATAAACGGTGGAATTAACGGGGATTTTAACTGGGATGTACCGAGGTAGATGATGGGATGTACGGGGATAGACGGTGAAATTAACGGGGATTTCAACTGGGATGTACCAAGGTAGATGGTGGGATGTACAGGGATAGACGATGGAATTAACGGGAATTTTAACTGGGATGTACCGAGGTAGACGGTGGGATGTACATGGATAGACGATGGAATTAACGGGGATTTTAACTGGGATGTACCGAGGTAGATGGTGGGATGTACGAGGATAGACGATGGAATTAACGGGAATTTTAACTGGGATGTACCGAGGTAGATGGTGGGATGTACGAGGATAGACGATGGAATTAATGGGGATTTTAATTGGGATGTACCGAGGTAGATGGTGGGATGTAGAGGATAGACGATGGAATTAACGGGAATTTTAACTGGGATGTACCGATGTAGATGGTGGGCTGTACAGGAATAGACGGTGGAATTAAAGGGGATTTTAACTGGGATGTACCGAGGTAGACGGTGGGATGTACGGGATAGACTGTGGAATTAATGGGGATTTTATCTGGGATGTACCGAGGTAGACGGTGGGATGTACGGGATAGACGGTGGAATTAAAGGGGATTTTAACTGGGATGTACCGAGGTAGACGGTGGGATGTACAGGGATAGACGATGGAATTAACGGGAATTTTAACTGGGATGTACCGATGTAGATGGTGGGCTGTACAGGAATAGACGGTGGAATTAAAGGGGATTTTAACTGGGATGTACCGAGGTAGACGGTGGGATGTACGGGATAGACTGTGGAATTAATGGGGATTTTATCTGGATGTACCGAGGTAGACGGTGGGATGTACGGGATAGACGGTGGAATTAAAGGGGATTTTAACTGGGATGTACCGAGGTAGACGGTGGGATGTACGGGATAGACTGTGGAATTAATGGGGATTTTATCTGGGATGTACCGAGGTAGACGGTGGGATGTACGGGATAGACGGTGGAATTAAAGGGGATTTTAACTGGGATGTACCGAAGTAGACGGTGGGATGTACGGGGATAGACGGTGGAATTAAAGGGAATTTTAACTGGGATGTACCGAGGTAGACGGTGGGAAGTACGGGATAAACGGTGGAATTAACGGGGATTTTAACTGGGATGTACCGAGGTAGATGATGGGATGTACGGGGATAGACGGTGAAATTAACGGGGATTTCAACTGGGATGTACCAAGGTAGATGGTGGGATGTACAGGGATAGACGATGGAATTAACGGGAATTTTAACTGGGATGTACCGAGGTAGACGGTGGGATGTACATGGATAGACGATGGAATTAACGGGGATTTTAACTGGGATGTACCGAGGTAGATGGTGGGATGTACGAGGATAGACGATGGAATTAACGGGGATTTTAACTAGGATGTACCGAGGTAGATGGTGGGATGTACATGGATAGACGATGGAATTAACGGGGATTTTAACTGGGATGTACCGAGGTAGATGGTGGGATGTACGAGGATAGACGATGGAATTAACGGGAATTTTAACTGGGATGTACCGAGGTAGATGGTGGGATGTACGAGGATAGACGATGGAATTAATGGGGATTTTAATTGGGATGTACCGAGGTAGATGGTGGGATGTAGAGGATAGACGATGGAATTAACGGGGATTTTAACTAGGATGTACCGAGGTAGATGGTGGGATGTACATGGATAGACGATGGAATTAACGGGGATTTTAACTGGGATGTACCGAGGTAGAAGGTGGGATGTACGGGGATAGACGGTGAAATTAACGGGGATTTCAACTGGGATGTACCGAGGTAGATGGTGGGATGTACATGGATAGACGATGGAATTAACGGGGATTTTAACTAGGATGTACCGAGGTATACGGTGGGATGTACATGGATAGACGGTGGAATTAACGGGGATTTTAACTAGGATGTACCGAGGTAGACGGTGGGATGTACAGGGATAGACGATGGAATTAACGGGAATTTTAACTGGGATGTACCGATGTAGATGGTGGGCTGTACAGGAATAGACGGTGGAATTAAAGGGGATTTTAACTGGGATGTACCGAGGTAGACGGTGGGATGTACGGGATAGACTGTGGAATTAAAGGAGATTTTAACTGGGATGTACCGAGGTAGACGGTGGGATGTACGGGATAGACGGTGGAATTAATGGGGATTTTATCTGGGATGTACCGAGGTAGACGGTGGGATGTACGGGATAGACGGTGGAATTAAAGGGGATTTTAACTGGGATGTACCGAAGTAGACGGTGGGATGTACGGGGATAGACGGTGGAATTAAAGGGGATTTTAACTGGGATGTACCGAGGTAGACGGTGGGATGTACGGGGATAAACGGTGGAATTAACGGGGATTTTAACTGGGATGTACCGAGGTAGATGATGGGATGTACGGGGATAGACGGTGAAATTAACGGGGATTTCAACTGGGATGTACCAAGGTAGATGGTGGGATGTACAGGGATAGACGATGGAATTAACGGGAATTTTAACTGGGATGTACCGAGGTAGACGGTGGGATGTACATGGATAGACGATGGAATTAACGGGGATTTTAACTGGGATGTACCGAGGTAGATGGTGGGATGTACGAGGATAGACGATGGAATTAACGGGAATTTTAACTGGGATGTACCGAGGTAGATGGTGGGATGTACGAGGATAGACGATGGAATTAATGGGGATTTTAATTGGGATGTACCGAGGTAGATGGTGGGATGTAGAGGATAGACGATGGAATAACGGGAATTTTAACTGGGATGTACCGATGTAGATGGTGGGCTGTACAGGAATAGACGGTGGAATTAAAGGGGATTTTAACTGGGATGTACCGAGGTAGACGGTGGGATGTACGGGATAGACTGTGGAATTAATGGGGATTTTATCTGGGATGTACCGAGGTAGACGGTGGGATGTACGGGATAGACGGTGGAATTAAAGGGGATTTTAACTGGGATGTACCGAGGTAGACGGTGGGATGTACAGGGATAGACGATGGAATTAACGGGAATTTTAACTGGGATGTACCGATGTAGATGGTGGGCTGTACAGGAATAGACGGTGGAATTAAAGGGGATTTTAACTGGGATGTACCGAGGTAGACGGTGGGATGTACGGGATAGACTGTGGAATTAATGGGGATTTTATCTGGGATGTACCGAGGTAGACGGTGGGATGTACGGGATAGACGGTGGAATTAAAGAGGATTTTAACTGGGATGTACCGAAGTAGACGGTGGGATGTACGGGGATAGACTGTGGAATTAAAGGGGATTTTAACTGGGATGTACCGAGGTAGACGGTGGGATGTACGGGGATAAACGGTGGAATTAACGGGGATTTTAACTGGGATATACCGAGGTAGATGATGGGATGTACGGGGATAGACGGTGAAATTAACGGGGATTTCAACTGGGATGTACCGAGGTAGATGGTGGGATGTAGAGGATAGACGATGGAATTAACGGGGATTTTAACTAGGATGTACCGAGGTAGATGGTGGGATGTACATGGATAGACGATGGAATTAACGGGGATTTTAACTGGGATGTACCGAGGTAGAAGGTGGGATGTACGGGGATAGACGGTGAAATTAACGGGGATTTCAACTGGGATGTACCGAGGTAGATGGTGGGATGTACATGGATAGACGATGGAATTAACGGGGATTTTAACTAGGATGTACCGAGGTATACGGTGGGATGTACATGGATAGACGGTGGTATTAACGAGGATTTTAACTAGGATGTACCGAGGTAGACGGTGGGATGTACAGGGATAGACGATGGAATTAACGGGAATTTTAACTGGGATGTACCGATGTAGATGGTGGGCTGTACAGGAATAGACGGTGGAATTAAAGGGGATTTTAACTGGGATGTACCGAGGTAGACGGTGGGATGTACGGGATAGACTGTGAAATTAAAGGAGATTTTAACTGGGATGTACCGAGGTAGACGGTGGGATGTACGGGATAGACGGTGGAATTAATGGGGATTTTATCTGGGATGTACCGAGGTAGACGGTGGGATGTACGGGATAGACGGTGGAATTAAAGGGGATTTTAACTGGGATGTACCGAAGTAGACGGTGGGATGTACGGGGATAGACGGTGGAATTAAAGGGGATTTTAACTGGGATGTACCGAGGTAGACGGTGGGATGTACGGGGATAAACGGTGGAATTAACGGGGATTTTAACTGGGATGTACCGAGGTAGATGATGGGATGTACGGGGATAGACGGTGAAATTAACGGGGATTTCAACTGGGATGTACCAAGGTAGATGGTGGGATGTACAGGGATAGACGATGGAATTAACGGGAATTTTAACTGGGATGTACCGAGGTAGACGGTGGGATGTACATGGATAGACGATGGAATTAACGGGGATTTTAACTGGGATGTACCGAGGTAGATGGTGGGATGTACGAGGATAGACGATGGAATTAACGGGAATTTTAACTGGGATGTACCGAGGTAGATGGTGGGATGTACGAGGATAGACGATGGAATTAATGGGGATTTTAATTGGGATGTACCGAGGTAGATGGTGGGATGTAGAGGATAGACGATGGAATTAACGGGAATTTTAACTGGGATGTACCGATGTAGATGGTGGGCTGTACAGGAATAGACGGTGGAATTAAAGGGGATTTTAACTGGGATGTACCGAGGTAGACGGTGGGATGTACGGGATAGACTGTGGAATTAATGGGGATTTTATCTGGATGTACCGAGGTAGACGGTGGGATGTACGGGATAGACGGTGGAATTAAAGGGGATTTTAACTGGGATGTACCGAGGTAGACGGTGGGATGTACAGGGATAGACGATGGAATTAACGGGAATTTTAACTGGGATGTACCGATGTAGATGGTGGGCTGTACAGGAATAGACGGTGGAATTAAAGGGGATTTTAACTGGGATGTACCGAGGTAGACGGTGGGATGTACGGGATAGACTGTGGAATTAATGGGGATTTTATCTGGGATGTACCGAGGTAGACGGTGGGATGTACGGGATAGACGGTGGAATTAAAGAGGATTTTAACTGGGATGTACCGAAGTAGACGGTGGGATGTACGGGGATAGACTGTGGAATTAAAGGGGATTTTAACTGGGATGTACCGAGGTAGACGGTGGGATGTACGGGGATAAACGGTGGAATTAACGGGGATTTTAACTGGGATGTACCGAGGTAGATGATGGGATGTACGGGGATAGACGGTGAAATTAACGGGGATTTCAACTGGGATGTACCGAGGTAGATGGTGGGATGTAGAGGATAGACGATGGAATTAACGGGGATTTTAACTAGGATGTACCGAGGTAGATGGTGGGATGTACATGGATAGACGATGGAATTAACGGGGATTTTAACTGGGATGTACCGAGGTAGAAGGTGGGATGTACGGGGATAGACGGTGAAATTAACGGGGATTTCAACTGGGATGTACCGAGGTAGATGGTGGGATGTACATGGATAGACGATGGAATTAACGGGGATTTTAACTAGGATGTACCGAGGTATACGGTGGGATGTACATGGATAGACGGTGGAATTAACGGGGATTTTAACTAGGATGTACCGAGGTAGACGGTGGGATGTACAGGGATAGACGATGGAATTAACGGGAATTTTAACTGGGATGTACCGATGTAGATGGTGGGCTGTACAGAAATAGACGGTGGAATTAAAGGGGATTTTAACTGGGATGTACCGAGGTAGACGGTGGGATGTACGGGATAGACTGTGGAATTAAAGGAGATTTTAACTGGGATGTACCGAGGTAGACGGTGGGATGTACGGGATAGACGGTGGAATTAAAGAGGATTTTAACTGGGATGTACCGAAGTAGACGGTGGGATGTACGGGGATAGACGGTGGAATTAAAGGGGATTTTAACTGGGATGTACCGAGGTAGACGATGGGATGTACGGGATAGACGGTGGAATTAATGGGGATTTTATCTGGGATGTACCGAGGTAGACGGTGGGATGTACGGGATAGACGGTGGAATTAAAGGGGATTTTAACTGGGATGTACCGAGGTAGACGGTGGGATGTACGGGGATAGACGGTGGAATTAAAGGAGATATTAACTGGGATGTACCGAGGTAGACGGTGGGATGTACGGGGATAAACGGTGGAATTAACGGGGATTTTAACTGGGATGTACCGAGGTAGATGATGGGATGTACAGGGATAGACGATGGAATTAACGGGGATTTTAACTGGATGTACCGAGGTAGATGGTGGGATGTACGAGGATAGACGATGGAATTAACGGGGATTTTAACTAGGATGTACCGAGGTAGATGGTGGGATGTACATGGATAGACTGTGGAATTAAAGGAGATTTTAACTGGGATGTACCGAGGTAGACGGTGGGATGTACGGGATAGACGGTGGAATTAATGGGGATTTTATCTGGGATGTACCGAGGTAGACGGTGGGATGTACGGGATAGACGGTGGAATTAAAGAGGATTTTAACTGGGATGTACCGAAGTAGACGGTGGGATGTACGGGGATAGACGGTGGAATTAAAGGGGATTTTAACTGGGATGTACCGAGGTAGACGGTGGGATGTACGGGATAGACGGTGGAATTAATGGGGATTTTATCTGGGATGTACCGAGGTAGACGGTGGGATGTACGGGATAGACGGTGGAATTAAAGGGGATTTTAACTGGGATGTACCGAGGTAGACGGTGGGATGTACGGGGATAGACGGTGGAATTAAAGGGGATTTTAACTGGGATGTACCGAGGTAGACGGTGGGATGTACGGGGATAAACGGTGGAATTAACGGGGATTTTAACTGGGATGTACCGAGGTAGATGATGGGATGTACGGGGATAGACGGTGAAATTAACGGGGATTTAAACTGGGATGTACCAAGGTAGATGGTGGGATGTACAGGGATAGACGATGGAATTAACGGGAATTTTAACTGGGATGTACCGAGGTAGACGGTGGGATGTACAGGGATAGACGATGGAATTAACGGGGATTTTAACTGGGATGTACCGAGGTAGATGGTGGGATGTACGAGGATAGACGATGGAATTAACGGGGATTTTAACTAGGATGTACCGAGGTAGATGGTGGGATGTACATGGATAGACGATGGAATTAACGGGGATTTTAACTGGGATGTACCGAGGTAGACGGTGGGATGTACAGGGATAGACGATGGAATTAACGGGGATTTTAACTGGGATGTACCGAGGTAGATGGTGGGATGTACGAGGATAGACGATGGAATTAACGGGGATTTTAACTAGGATGTACCGAGGTAGATGGTGGGATGTACATGGATAGACGATGGAATTAACGGGGATTTTAACTGGGATGTACCGAGGTAGATGGTGGGATGTACGAGGATAGACGATGGAATTAACGGGGATTTTAACTGGGATGTACCGAGGTAGACGGTGGAATGTACAGGGATATACGGTGGAATTAACGGGGATTTCAACTGGGATGTACCGAGGTAGACGGTGGAATGTACGGGTATAGACTGGAATTAACGGGGATTTCAACTGGGATGTACCGAGGTAGATGGCGGGATGTACAGGGATAGACGATGGAATTAACGGGAATTTTAGCTGGGATGTACCGAGGTAGATGGTGGGATGTACATGGATAGACGATGGAATTAACGGGGATTTTAACTGGGATGTACCGAGGTAGAAGGTGGGATGTACGGGGATAGACGGTGGAATTAAAGGGGATTTTAACTGGGATGTACCGAGGTAGATGGTGGGATGTACGGGGATTGACGATGGAATTAACGGGAATTTTAACTGGGATGTCCCGAGGTAGACGGTGGGATGTACGGGGATAGACGGTGGAATTAACGGGGATTACAACTTGGATGTACCGAGGTAGACGGTGGGATGTACGGGGATAGACGATGGAATTAACGGGAATTTTAACTGGGATGTACCGAGGTAGACGGTGGGAGGACGGAACGCGTCCTTGTAGACCCGAGGAGGTAAAAAAAAACCTCCGCATGGCTGCGGCGAACCTTGAAACTCGCAGCTGGAACTTCCTAGAAGTGTAGCATCAAGGTAAACATGCAAGGTCGTCTAGCAACCATCGCCACGACACAATTAGTAAAACTCTGTGAGATCGACACATAGCTCTCTGTATCTACACGTCGTACTTGGTTCGAAATGTTTGAAGGTTAGTAGAAAACCTCAATCCACAGCCATATCAGCCGAAAGTAATAAATCATCATATATATCATATCTATAATGGCAATATACAATTTCATCAAAATATATATCAAAAAACATTAAAACTAACGCTTTAAACACAGAGAAAAGTCAACGATAAAGTTTCGTCAAAATTTGTACGCAAACGTTCAAACTCAGCAGCACATCAAAAGGAAGTAGATGATGTGACGTATAGCTAATGAGATGGCGACATCTACACGTAGGGAACAACTCGGTTGCTAGGTTACCATTGGCTTGCGTTGCTTACATACACATACAATCGTACATGTACATTAGTGGCGTGTGCATAAAGTTGAAAACTTGCAGTCAAGTCAACGTCTTGCTAGAATTCAAACAATGTCAACGATAGATCAATGTATATGTTTATCTACATTCGACATCTCCCTCCAGAGATTCTATCTCTCTATACCAACTCCTATTTACTTTGAAAAAAATCGGAATATTAACACCGAAAGCCTAAACTTATGATTTGAATATACATCTCGTGAATAAATATAGAATACAGTAGAACCTCCCTGTAAAGGACACCTAATTACAGAGCCACAGTGTTCTTTAGGGAGAAGTGTCCTCTTACCGGGGAGTTGCCAAATTGTAAAAATGGTAATTTTTCAAATGAAAAC
Organism: Cordylochernes scorpioides; assembly: GCA_030710605.1. Classification (NCBI taxonomy): domain Eukaryota; kingdom Metazoa; phylum Arthropoda; class Arachnida; order Pseudoscorpiones; family Chernetidae; genus Cordylochernes; species Cordylochernes scorpioides. Next base: position 67,649,858 of record CP092874.1, read on the forward strand.
TGTCCTTTGTGGAGAGGTGTTCGCTAGAGGGGTGTCCGATAAAGGGAGGTTCTACTGTATTAAGAAAAGCGATCAAAAGCATGTTATTATTTCATCGAGTTTATGGGCAAAGGAAAGATAGTTTATAACAATTATATTTACTGGCAATGTGTTTCTTTTTAATAATATCATCAAATATTATCTCTACAGACCTTACTGCAATGATAAAAGTTGTTAAATGAGAGGGCTTGGCTCATCAGTAGTGAACCCCTCTCAACTTTTATCATTGTAGTAAGGTCTGTAGAGATAATATTTGATTATTGTATCGATAGATACACACACACTTACCAGACCCTAATACTGCATCTATAAAATAATGAAATATTGGACGTGTATTAGCAGAATTGATTTACTTAATATATTGTTCTGAATATAGAGCTATTTCCGTATTTAAATCTTTAGATAATAAAAAAAGCATACATTGGATTGAATTAAAATATTTCTTTTAAATATTTCTCCAAGTTCCAAATAACTATATTAGGTACCACCGCTCAAAAAGAGCAACCTAGATCATCATATTTACAATATACTGAGGGGGATGGTTATGTACAGGGGTTCATTTACAATTATAATTTATATTGATGTCGTTGGGTCCTCAGGTCCTTGGGATATTGTTCTTGAGATTGTTTTGCCTGGCTTGTTTGATATTCAAGGTGGGTTTATTTTTCCTTTTTTCCCCACTTTTCGTCATTCTGGCTTATATAATTGGAGAATTTATTTAGGTTTTAAATTTCTTATTTTCCTATTTGATATCTGAGAACAGAATAAAATATAAGAAATCTCAACAGTAGCCCAAGAGATCATTCATATCTCAAGAGAGAAAGAAAGAGAGAGATAAAAAACAAAAACAAATAATGATAACATGATCAATGATTGAACAATGTTAAGCTCAATAATTATCTTTCCCTTTATTTTCCTTATATTTTTGTATTTATTGAGATTGAAGGCACCTTTGCTATACTGCTCATTTTGCTAATGCATTTATATTTTTTAGCCCGAGAGATAACTCAAATCTCAAGAGAGAGAAAGATAAAAACAAATTGATATAATAATAATAATAATCATAACATGAGCAATGATTAAACAATTCTAAGCTCAATATTTGTATTTTCTTTGTTCTCTCAAAAAAAATATATAAATTCATTAGAAAAATGAGCAGCCTAGCAATGGTGTCCTTAATCTCAATAAATAGAAACAAATAAGGAAAAGAAAGGAAAATAACATGAGGCATGATGTAGTCATGATTGTCAAACGATATTTCTGCCGATGTCTCAATGAAAAGAAAGTTCCATAGGAACTTGAGCAACACCACAAGCCTTTCCTTCCATAAAAATCTCAAGCAATTAAAATATTCTGCCGTTAACCTCGCGTTTTTATGCCGATCACCTCCGTTTTTTTTTTATCCTCAGTCGTTCTGGCAAATTTCAAGGTCCACTCGCTTTTTATTTACACAAGTTCTTTCCTAACCTTTCTCTTTTTTTCATAACGCGTTGTCCTCGGCCTAGCGAATCTTCTGCTTTTTAGATGCCATTTTTCAAACTATTGGTTGCACGCTATTGATGATTGTGAAATAGATATGTAGATGTGGTCCTTGGTCCAATTTTATTTATTATATTCGTAGATTTCAGACTAAAATTTCTTCTGACGCTATTAAATAGAAAATTAATGACTTCATATAATAAATTTATTAAGAATCTAATTAAATTAAAATTAAAAAAACAGTTTTTGCGTCTTATACCTTTTTGTAATTTATCGAAATCCGAAAACCTGTGATAATGATAATGAAAACACTCTTAGTTATAAAAATAGTGGGTGTTTTTGTATTTAAGGCTGTCAAAGAAATATTTATGTCTGAAAGCTATAGCATTTCGAATAAAAAAAGAAACTTATTGTGCAAAAATATTTAAAATTTTGAAGAGAGAAGGAAATGTTGGCCAAATTAAACCAAAAGGCATATGACACGAGAAGAAATAATGAATTGAAAACATAGTCTATGATATCCTTATAGGAATAGAATATATAAAACAGCTAACATCCTTCCAATCTCTACCAATCATACCAGTCGCAAGGACGTTAAGGAACTAGGCGATCCTTCTTCACCGTTTTACCAAAACTAACATCCAAGGACCGATCAGAAAGAAAGAAAGAATAAGAAAATTAGAAAATCAAATAATTAACGTGAGAGAAAAAAAAGAAGAAACATTTCAACCAAATAAAATGAAACTTAAAGAAAACCAGAAAACTAAAGACAAAAAATTGATAATCAAATAAATAACGTAAGGGGGAAAATATTTGGATGATATAAAATAAAAATATAGCAGAAGAAAGATGAGTAAAGGTATTCAAGAAAACCTTATGAAAAAAGAACACAGAAAAATGAAACATAGTTAATTCAAGGAAAGACAAGAAATTTAGAATTCAGATTAAACGTTTAAGAAGAAAAAATAAGCAAATCAAAAGATATATAGAGGATGAAATATCAAATAAAACTTCGAAACCAAATAAACGTAGATATTAAGAAAAGCAAACGAATAAAGAAAATACAAAAAATGTTAAAATAAATATGGTTTGAAAATAATCAAAATAATGAGAAGAAATATTTGAACAAAGAAATATTTTGTGAAAAGTAAGAGTAGTGAAGTTAATTATTAGCGTAGAATAGTAGCAACAAAAATGTAGATATCGAATTTTAAAAATTTAGAAATAATATGCATTGTCATCGTAAGTAAGCAAGTAGAAATAAACATCTAGAGAAAAATGAAGTAAAGAGCCTTTTTTAAGGAAACTCTTTTTAATAAAAATGTGCCATAAAGGATAAAATAATGATTTCAGTTATTACAATAAAATAATTAGTTTTGTATGACTAAAAATAGAGGTGGGGGCATTCTTCATGAATTTTGAACTAGGATTAATGTGAAACAATTGGTTAGAAAGTTTTAGGCTTCACAAATTTTTCTGGATATTCCCCATTTAATATATTACTCACCGCTTTTATTTTTGATCATATTGTAGCAAAGTATTTATTTCCCCCCTTTATTTTGACTTAGGAAAGAAAGATATTTTAAATATGTACAGAATTAGTATGCAAGTTAGTTAGATGAAAAGATAATAAAATAGCAACACAATTGATATACTCGTACCTACAAAGGGTTGGTATGCAAATTTAGTTAAATGAAATCAAATTGTAAAGTATTGTGTGTATTCGAGAAAAGCAATTTACAGATTAAAAAAATGTTTTAAGGAATATTTTAGAATAAAATATGCTAGATATTAGAGAATTATTCAATTAAAACAATACTAAAAAGAGTTCATTTCTAAATAAAAGCGTTCGAATGGAATTTAGTAGTTTTTTTATAAAATTCAAAAATTTCTGCAAAATGAGTTGAATTTTATTATTTTATTAACAGAGTATAATTTTAATATTTATATTTTGCTACTCTGTAAAGTTCCCTCATAGCTTATCTTTTGTTTATCATTCAACACGACAAAGCCGCTTTTCACGCCGCAAGAAAAAAGATGCAAAAGTACTAGGGACAATGTTCCAAGACTTCGATGAAATCCTTGGCAGAAGCACGTCAGATCCATGTCAGTAACTACAATAATTGCAAGCTGTGGGTTACAGCTCCCATAGGGAAGGAGCTATGTAGCAAAATATTTATTATTTTATTAACAGAGTATCATTTTTTATGTTTATATTTTGCTACTCTGTTAACTTCCCTCATTGCTTATCTTTGTTTATCATTCAAAGAGAGAAAATAGAGGTAATCCGGGCTCCTGGACCGTAAATTATCAACTAACCGGTTATCATTCATAGTTTCTTCTTGCCTTAAATAAATTTCCGTGTCATCCTGAAGTTTATCTTTTCTAATTTTCTACGTGGCAATATAAATATAATGGGGTAATACCATTTTTACCCCTTTGTATATTTCCCACTTTCATAGGTTTCTCCGTCTTGTAACCCCAAGGAGAATCCTCTGTAAGACCTGTGTGTCTTAATAAAGGCTTTTGTGTGTGTGTGTGTGTATAATGGGGTAATAGCTGAAAGAATATCGCTATATATACTTTTGAAAACATCTTTAAAAATAAAAGCGTTTTTCATAAGGATTTTTATTTCATTTATTATTGCAATAATAAAAACAATATTTTTCGCCTTTTTCTCTATATAGATATTTTATTCTGATGAAGGTGGTGTTATGCAGATATTCGCAGTTCAATTTGTCAAAAAAAGGCATTTGGCCATAAAAAAACTATCAAGGGTTAAGGATTGGACGTTGTGTTTTTCGATAAGTGGTACTAGCTTTCATTTCAACATTGATTGACAAAGCGCATTTCTTATCATTTTAACACTCAAATATTTTAAAATATGATAGCTACAGTTAATATGATCCTGATTAGGTCAACTCCCCAACCTCCTTAACCTTTTCTAGAAACTTTTAAGCCATTTGCTTATTGTCATCTATTCTAAAGCAACTAACCTCACTTTGACTCCAAACATGCGTGGTCGCTTCAGAGAATTTGGCTATTGATCCGTCTTTAAATCTTACGCATACGACTCTTGATGGGTAATGATTCCTCATGAGCTATGGCAGAAATATGTATCACATTCCAAGATGGCAGCCAATATATAACATTCAAATATTCATCTCATGGAAGATATTGAATGTCCCATAATATATATTCCCTCGGGCCCTCCTTATCGACCTGTTTATTGCCAAAGATGCGCCCGCGCAGATGACGTCATCAGGCAGAAGTATTTGTAGATACACAAGAAATACTTCCGTGACGTCAAAATATCTCGGGAACAAGCTCATATTACTTGGTATAACGTCTACCACTATTGCTATTAGAAAGACGGTATACAGACGGCTCTACACGAGGAAGAAGGTATAGAGGCGACCCTACCAGGGGACGTAGGTATAGAGGCGACCCTACAATGAGGCAAAAGTATAGAGGCGACCCTACAATGGGGCAAAGGTATAGAGGCGACCCTACCAGGGGACGTAGGTATAGAGGCGACCCTACAATGGGGCAAAGGTATAGAGGCGACCCTACAATGGGGCAAAGGTATAGAGGCGACCCTACAATGGGACAAGGGCATAGAGGCGACCCTACAATGGGACAAAGCTAAGAGGTGATCCTACAAGGAAAAAAAGGTAGAGAAGCGACCTTACAATGGAACGAAGGTATAGAGGCGACCCTACAATGGGACCGAGGTAAGAGGCGACCCTACAATGGGACAAAGGTAAAAGCCAATCCTGAAAAGGGACAAAGGTAAGAGGCGAACCTACCAGGGAACGAAAGAATAGAGGCGACCCTACAATGGGACAAAGGTAAGAGGCAATCCTACTATGGGACAAAGGTAAGAGGCGACACTACCAGGGAACGAAAGAATAGAGGCGACCCTACCAGGGGACGAAATAATAGAGGCGATCCTACGAGGAGAAAAAGGCGATCCTACATGGGGACGAAGTTATGGAGGTGACTGCGAAAGGATAAGAAGGTATAGTAATGGTCGTTCAAGGGGACGGAAGTATAGAGGTAAATTTAAAAGGCGCCAAGGGGAGAGAGGTTTGTTGTGACTTTTAAATGCGCTAAAGATATAGTAGGCCTTCCTATCGAGGAGGACAGAGATGTGACTTTAAAAGGCGCCAAAGGTTTAGTGACTGTCATAAAAGAGATAGGTGGTATAAAGGGGGCTATAAAAACGCAAAAGGTTTAGTGGTGGCCGTACATGGACGGAGCTACAGAAGTGACTAGAAAAGGCGAAAAGGATATAGGGGTGGTCATATAGGAGGACAGAGCTACAGAGGTGACTCTAAAGAGCGAAAAGGGTATAGGGGTGGCCGTACAGGAAGGAGGTACAGAGGTGACTATAAAAAAGGCAAATTATATCGGGGTGGTCGTACAAGAGGACGGAGCTATAGATGTGCCTAGAAAAGACGCAAAATGTATAGGATCGGCCGTACAGGAATACAAAGGTATATCGGTGAATATAAAAGAAGCAAAGTGTATAGGAGTGGCCGTAAAAGAGGAAGGAAGTACAGAGGTGACTATAAAAGGCGCAAAAGGTAAAGTGGCGGCCGTATAGGAGAACAGAGGGACAAAGGTGACTATAAAAGGCGCAAAAGGTAGAGTGGCGGCCGTATAGGAGAACAGAGGGACAAAGGTGACTATAAAAGGCGCAAAAGGTAAAGTGGCGGCCGTATAGGAGAACAGAGGGACAAAGGTGACTATAAAAGGCGCAAAAGGTAAAGTGGCGGCCGTATAGGAGAACAGAGGGACAGAGGTGACTATAAAAGGCGCAAAAGGTGATGTTGCGGCTGTACAAGAGGACGGAGGTACACAGGTGACTATAAAAGACGCAAAAGGTAGAGTGGCGGCTGTACAAGAGGAAGGAGGTACACAGGTGACTATAAAAGGCGCAAAAGGTAAAGTGGCGGTCGTATAGGAGAACAGAGGTACACAGATAACTATAAAAGACGCAAAAGGTAAAGTGGCGGCCGTACAAGCGGTATAGATGTGGAAGGTGCTATATCTGCCGTTAAAGAGGACTGGGGCCACCCAGGAAGCAGGAACTAACGGCCTGGTGTCCTGTGGCGATGTTTAGATGCCGGGGCTTAGTCACTTTCACAGCGTCAGCACGTCCGCTGGACATGTACTGTAACTTGTATCGTGTTGGCTGGCCGTAGCTGTAGTGTTTGTTTCACATTACTGTAGATATCATGTCTTACTTAGATGTTTTTATGACTGCGGAAGTGTTGGTTGATTTCAAGTTGAAACACAACTTATAATTTTGAAAAAATGTATTCGAAAATATTATATATGGCCAAATGCAAATAGCATTTTAAATAAAATATGTGTTAAATAGTTTTCAAGAATGATGAATTTTTAAAGAACTACAAGAAAGAGATTGAGATTGAAACTGCTTTATTACAATATTCATATAAGGTTATATATATATAGGAAAGTGTGTTTTATATATATTTTTTAAATTTCTCAGAATAACTGCTCTTACTATCTATACACTTGTGTATACTTGTTCCATCTTATTTTCACACATCTAAACACCCTTCAAAACACTTTCAGGCTTCTTACAATATTCTTGCAATATCTGTATTTCAGTTATTGGGTCAAATTCAGTTCTTTTATACATTTCAATTTTGAAGGTAAAGAAAAGTTTACAATCCAAGTTCAGCGGGAAAGGATGGCTTGAATATTGAATCAATTCCGTGTTTGGCTCGTACAGTGAGTGGTGCGTGAGGCAATTTTCGGTCATTTCTTAGGAATATTCTCCTTAAAACGGTGCAATACATCTCGAGGTATTAATGTTGATTAATGAACTGACCTACGAATTCATTCTGTATCAATCCCTTACATAAAAAATATATAATAAGAAAGCCCAAATTTGATCATCCACACTTTCTTGAATCTTCAGGTTCTAGCCTCTGAGTCACGTCCATGTTTTATCTCACGTGATAACAATTTCATCCAATGGTGATTAACCATTTCAAACATGTTTCAATGCGTTGCCCATTCATTAATAGATTCGAGACCAATTTAGACGAGAGGATTGTTAAAGATACAGATCATTCTTAATGATTGTTTGACATCTTCCAAAAGAAATATCCACCTCTTCTGATAACTCTGTAATAATTATTCTTTGGTTTACTTTGATCGGCGACTTGATTTGAGTGAATTTTCAGGATTTCGATAAAGGTCTGTCAGAGAGTCGCTTGCAACCATCTTTAAATCATGCAAACCATCGTTCTTCATTGGTTCAAGACTTTTGATTGTGATGGGAAACCTTCTTCAAAAGCCTTCGTCAACATTTGAAATCATTCCGAAATTGTTTCACCTAATTTAAAGCAGAACTCTATATGAACTCGCCTTTTCTTCAACGCAGTCTGTACTGAAGTTGTTCGGGTATACACGAACCTATACATTTCGAAAAAATGTGAGCGCGCGCCTCTGTATGATTTTTTTCCCTTTATGTATGGCGCGAAATGTTTTAACTATAATTTCCTGAAAATATTTCATGATTTTGTATAGTTTTACGTTATATGGGCTCTTATTTCTGGAACTTTTCAATCATTTTATATTTTATCAAATAATATATAATATGCTGCTCTCCTTGACACCTTAGAAAAAACGGCAATTAAAATGGCGTAATAAAAACGATGTTTTAACAAATGATGATTATTAAATGTTTTTGCAACATTGACACATACACATCATGAACAACTCTAGTTTGGAAATATAAATTTCTTCGTTGCTCTTCTCTATAATATTCCCCTATTCCAAAATGACGCAATCGTACAAAAAAATCGTTATAATTTCAGACCTAACGTTAAAGAGGTGAGAAAATACGCCAACTCTCTATAAATGTTTCATCATTTCATAATACAATATAATGCGGCTTATAATTGTAGAACGAGATTTGAAAATTATCCCGCATTATTCCCATCCCTGGACACTTTTATTTTTTCGTTCATCATTACTATTCACAATTCATCCTTTCATACTTCATGCATAAGGATAGTCGTTATTTCTCCTTAAAATAAATTTCGATTTTTCGTTCAAAAGAAACACATGCGGGATAATTTTCAAATGTTGTTCTACAATGTTTCAGCATCGCTATTATGATTAGTAAAATTCAAAATTTAAGAATATACTGATCTTTTTTAAAGAGTTCATATTTTTATGTGAGCAATAGTTAGCCAGAAATTATTTGAAAAAGGAATAATAAAATTCAAGTAAAAGGTTTCTTTTTATTTTGGTTTTTGCAGGCTTTCGCGCAAATATACTGCTCTTCAACGGGCAAATGCTAATAACGATATTTTAAAATTATTTTTGTATAAAGATCATTAAGAAATTGTATATAAAGTATTTGACCATTGAAGAGCAGAAAATTTGCTCGAAAGTTTCCAAAAAACAAAATTAAAAAAGACACTTTACCTGAATTTTATTTTTCCTTTTTCAAATAGTTCATATAATGCTGATTATATATATAAAAAAGTTTTCAATAGACACTGCTAGTTAAAAAGTAGTAAAATATAGTTTAGTTAGTTAACTCAAGAAAGAGTTGAAGGAATGTGATATGTAAAGAAGGCCGGCAGTTATGTAAATAAAGGACGAATACCGATTTAGCAACAGACGAATTTGTCGCAAGACACAAACGCCATCTTGGAACTACACATATGGTAGAGGTTGACAAAAACTCTAACGTGGTTAAAAAGAACTCTGACTTACTGGTTAGTGATGGTTTAACGTATTAATAATAGTAATGATTAATTGAAAACGGGGATGTAGTTTCTACAAGTCGGGGAGAATTTATACAAATTTTCGGGATAAAGTTGAAAAAGTTTATATATAAATAAATAGCAGTTTATTTGAATGAATAATTATCACTAACTCTCTAATTTGACTCTCACGTTAAATTTTAAAAAAGTTGACACAAAAAGTTCATATAAGAGTGTTCCCATATAAACTAGATGTAGTGAACTAACTTTTTTTACTTAAATAAATTTGCATTAAAAATGCACAATTCACAAATGATGAAACAAACAAATAAGCATACAAAAAGTAACTTTTCAAATATTTTCTTTTTTTATAACTAATCGAAATTTAAAACTAATAGTTTTAGGGATATTCTGAATAGTTTAAAAAGTTTAGCGAGAATTTGGCCGGCTTTTGGGATCGTCTTTAAAAGTACATAACTTTAGAAATTAACTTTTTTATTACTTTAACTTTTAAAAGGTGGACTATTAACGACTAAAAATGGGAAAAAGAAGTTTAGAATAGAAGAAAGAGAGGGAGGAAGAGTTTTAAAATTAGGAGAGAGGAGCGAACATACGGCGCAAAAAAAAAAAAGTTTCAAAGTCCGGTCGGTATGTAAACCAAGTGTCCCAAATGTCACAGAACTAATGATGGTAGGAAGGAAGGGAATGTGAGGGTTACCTTGGCGGGCGGAGGGTCCGGACCATCTCCCCGCTGGAACTGCGTCATCGGGACCCAACTTACGTAATGGCAGTCAGCGGTGCCGGGCTAAAATCAATCTCCGCTGACATTTGGAGCGCGCGCTCTTGTGGCCACTACATTCCTTCACTACCTCTACACTATATTATACTGCACTACTACAGCATATTATACTGCACTAATACAGCAAATTGTACTGCACTCTCAGATAACCTTACCCTTTAACACAGTTCCCCGGTTCTACGTATTAAGGTATACTTCTCTATAGAACACCGCACAGGTACATTATCTGCAGTTTAGTAAATACAGGTCACACATTCTGTTACATCTTTCTTCACTATATTATACTGCACTACTACAGCACATCATACTGCACACTACCAGATAACCTCACCCTTTAATACGGTTCCCCGGTTCTACTCATTCACCGCTCTATAGAACACCGCACAGGTACATTATCTGCAGTTTAGTAAATACAGGTCACACATTCTGTTACATCTTTCTTCACTATATTATACTGCACTACTACAGCACATTATACTGCACACTACCAGATAACCTCACCCTTTAATACAGTTCCCCGGTTCTACTCATTCACCGCTCTATAGAACACCGCACAGGTACATTATCTGCAGTTCAGTAAATACAGGTCACCCATTCTGTTACATTTTCCTTCACTATAGTTCTACACTACTGCACTACATTATACTGCACTATTAAAGCACACTACCAGATAACCTCACCCTTTAATACAGTTCCCCGATTCTACGTATTCACCGCTCTATAGAACAGCGCACAGGTACATTATCTGCAGTTCAGTAAACACAGGTTACCCATTCTGTTACATTTTCCTTCACTATAGTTCTACACTACTGCACTGCATTATACTGCACTACTACAGCACATTATAAAGCACACACACTAACCAGATAACGTTACCCTTTAATACACTTCCCTGGTTCTACGCACTCACCGCTCTATAAAATACCGCCCAGGTACATTATCTGTAGTTCAGTAAATACAGGTCACACATTCTGTTACATCTTCCTTCACTATAGTTCTACACTACTATCTCACTATATGACACTGCAATACCGAACACTACCGCACGCTATACCGTCCTACAAGACACTATATTGGCACACCCCACACTATCAACAAGAAGAATAAAAGGTTAGAACTCAAGTTAAACGCTGCCTAAAATGTTGACATCGGCGATCAAACAACTGTGTGGAATTCAGAGACAAGAAACTCCTTCACATCGTCTACCAACAACAAATTACATAAAATGGGTAACACATTTTAAGAAACTAGCGATTAGATAGATTAAAAAAGCATATATTTTATAGTAAAAAAAACGATTTTTTCGGCCTCGAAAAGTCCACGTTAGGTAGGTATAGGCCTGTACTCTCAGCTATGTACTGTTAACCTATTTACCTCTAATATCTTCAGAACAATCATGTCTCCTGTAACGACATAACGTAGATATACGCGGTTTAAATGTTTTTTAAACGAAATTCTCTCTCCGCTTGTACTAGAAGACCAAGAGATCAACGTGGATCATCAATTGCTGAACCTACTCAGAGACCCCGTCATTTCAATCAGCTTCTTGTATGGGACACTCTATACCATCACTCCAGTTTTATTGGTCCATTCTTGATGGCAGTGGGGGATTTTGAATCTATGGGGACAGGTGAATGTAAGCTATTTTCATAAAGATAGAGGTTGCCTGCCGGCATAGAATAATTTTAACGCTTTGCCAAATGTTTTAATTTTTGTTCGCTCCTGACGAGAACAAAATATTTTTATCGAAACGTCGAGACAATAAAAAAGATTTACTGGCCGAAGTATCTTTAATTTGAAGAACTATTTTCAGTAATTTTAATAATAATTTTTTTCTCCCGTGGAATAATTGTAGCGGTATGATAAGATCAAACTGGTTCAGGGGAGTTGATGGAAGGATGGTCTAAACTGTTGGTTTTCGACCGCAACGACCCGGGTTCGATTCCCGCATTATGCTCTTTTTTTCTGATTTGAAAAAATGCTCCAATGGCCCCCAATTCTTGCAAAATCACAACCCCACCAGCGAGTGCAAGTAATTAAATGGGAGCTCTGGCACATTTGTAAGTACAAAGTCGAACTGCCTTTCACATGTGTAGACTGGTGGTGTAATTACAGTAAAAGCAGTCGCCAACTACGCACTATGATTATCATGGCCTGTATCAGGTGTACTAGGGATAAGCAAAAAAGAAACTGGTTCAGAACTAATGAACAAGGCCTTCAAAATATAATCAATCTATTTAGCGATTAACATTTTAAATAAATAAAAATGTGAGCGCAAATTGATTTCATCTCCAGCCTACATATTTGACCATGTTCAGGCTGCCCGTACCACTTCACTTGCTACACAAACAAGTGAAGGTTGGTCTTTCAGAGAAAGATTGAGTATTCTATTGAATAGAGGGAAGATTTCCAAGATGAGGATCCAACATGTCTGTACTGCTCAGTACACAATTCCTTCTCCCTATTTCCTAATAAGCTTCATTCCCGAGGTAACAGTAGTCTATATCGAATGAAAACATTAAGACCCGTGGGTTTCTTTCGAACGTGAATCAAGTTTCTACTGTCCTTACTGCGATGTAAAAATATTGGAAGGGCTTGACTCATCAGTGGTGAACCCTCCCAGCGGTTTCGCCAATTTAATCTACCAGACCGCTAATTTAGAGCACCAATACTGTATTGGATCATTCTGATTTTATATGCTACACTGGAGGATGGAATCTTAGAAATGGTATTTAAGCAAACTATGGACAGTCTATACCGCGGCAGCAGCAATGTACCGCTCTGTGGAAAAGGTTGATCGGTCCTTGGATGTGAGTTTTGGGGAACAGGTGAAGAAGGATCGCCTAATTCCTTAGCGTCCGGGCGAATGGTATGGTTGATAGAGATTGAAGGATGTTAGCTGTTTTATATATTCTATTCCTATAAGGATATCATAGACTGTTTTCAATTCATTATTTCTTCTTTCATATGAATATAAAAATATAAATGCTATCTTTTTTTGTTAATGTTTTGCAACTATGACTTTAAGATATAGGGACTGTGAGATATTGGATATAGGGACTGTGAGATATAGGATATAGGGACTGTGAGATATAGGATATAGGGACTGTGAGATATAGGATATAGGGACTATTCGATATAGGATATAGGGACTATGAGATATAGGATATAAGGACTATGAGATATTGGATATAGGGACTGTGAGATATAGGATATAGGGACTGTGATATATAGGATATAGGGACTGTGAGATATAGGATATAGGGACTATGAGATATAGGATATAAGGACTATGAGATATTGGATATAGGGGCTGTGAGATATAGGATATAGGGACTGTGATATATAGGATATAGGGACTGTGAGATATAGGATATAGGGACTGTGAGATATAGGATATAGAGACTGTGATATATAGGATATAGGGACTGTGAGATATAGGATATAGGGACTATGAGATATAGGATATAGGGACTGTGATATATAGGATATAGGGACTGTGATATATAGGATGTAGGGACTGTGAGATAAAGGATATAGGGACTGTGAGATATAGGATATAGGTACTGTGAGATATAGGATATAGGGACTGTGAGATATAGGATATAGGGACTGTGAGATATAGGATATAGGGACTGTGATATATAGGATATAGGGACTGTGATATATAGGATGTAGGGACTGTGAGATAAAGGATATAGGGACTGTGAGATATAGGATATAGGGACTATGAGATATTGGATATAGGGACTGTGAGATATAGGATATAGGGACTGTGATATATAGGATATAGGGACTGTGAGATATAGGATATAGGGACTATGAGATATAGGGACTGTGATATATAGGATGTAGGGACTGTGAGATAAAGGATATAGGGACTGTGAGATATAGGATATAGGGACTGTGAGATATAGGATATAGGGACTATGAGATATAGAATATAGGGACTGTGAGATATAGGATATAGGGACTGTGATATATAGGATATAGGGACTGTGATATATAGGATGTAGGGACTGTGAGATAAAGGATATAGGGACTGTGAGATATAGGATATAGGGACTATGAGATATTGGATATAGGGACTGTGAGATATAGGATATAGGGACTGTGAGATATAGGATATAGGGACTATGAGATATAGAATATAGGGACTGTGAGATATAGGATATAGGGACTGTGATATATAGGATATAGGGACTGTGATATATAGGATGTAGGGACTGTGAGATAAAGGATATAGGGACTGTGAGATATAGGATATAGGGACTGTGATATATAGGATGTAGGGACTGTGAGATATAGGATATAGGGACTATGAGATATAGGATATAGGGACTGTGATATATAGGATGTAGGGACTGTGAGATAAAGGATATAGGGACTGTGAGATATAGGATATAGGGACTGTGATATATAGGATATAGGGACTGTGAGATATAGTATATAGGGACTATGAGATATAGGATATAGGGACTGTGAGATAAAGGATATAGGGACTGTGAGATATAGGATATAGGTACTGTGAGATATAGGATATAGGGACTGTGAGATATAGGATATAGGGACTGTGAAATATAGGATATAGGGACTGTGAGATATAGGATATAGGGACTGTGAGATAAAGGATATAGGGACTGTGAGATATAGGATATAGGTACTGTGAGATATAGGATATAGGGACTGTGAGATATAGGATATAGGGACTGTGAAATATAGGATATAGGGACTGTGAGATATAGGATATAGGGACTGTGATATATAGGATGTAGGGACTGTGAGATATAGGATGTAGGGACTGTGAGATAAAGGATATAAGGACTATGAGATATTGGATATAAGGACTATGAGATATAGGATATAGTGACTGTGAGATATAGGATATAGGGACTGTGAGATATAGGATATAGGGACTGTGAGATATAGGATATAAGGACTATGAGATATTGGATATAGGGACTGTGAGATATAGGATATAGGGACTGTGAGATATAGGATATAGGGACTGTGAGATATAGGATATAAGGACTATGAGATATTGGATATAGGGACTGTGAGATATAGGATATAGGGACTGTGAGATATAGGATATAGGGACTATGAGATATAGGATATAGGGATATGAGATATAGGATATAGGGATATGAGATATAGGATATAGGGACTATGAGATATAGGATATAGGGACTATT
Organism: Cordylochernes scorpioides; assembly: GCA_030710605.1. Lineage (NCBI taxonomy): Eukaryota > Metazoa > Arthropoda > Arachnida > Pseudoscorpiones > Chernetidae > Cordylochernes > Cordylochernes scorpioides. The sequence goes on from CP092874.1 coordinate 67,665,130, forward strand.
CGATATAGGATATAGGGACTGTGAGATATAGGATATAGGGACTGTGAGATATAGGGTATAGGGACTATGAGATATAGGATGTAGGGACTGTGATATATAGGATATAGGGACTATGAGATATAGGATATAGGGACTATGAGATATAGGATATAGGGATATGAGATATAGGATATAGGGACTATGAGATATAGGATATAAGGACTATTCGATATAGGATATAGGGACTGTGAGATATAGGGTATAGGGACTGTGAGATATAGGATATAGGGACTATGAGATATAGGATATAGGGACTGTGAGATATAGGATATAGGGACTATGAGATATAGGATATAGGGACTGTGAGATATAGGATATAGGGACTCTGAGATAGATGATATAGGGACTGTGAGATATAGGATATAGGGACTGTGAGATATAGGATATAGAGACTGTGAGATATAGGATATAGGGACTGTGAGATATAGTATATAGGGACTGTGAGATATAGGATATAGGGACTGTGAGATATAGTATATAGGGACTCTGAGATATAGGATATAGGGACTGTGAGATATAGGGTATAGGGACTATGAGATATAGGATGTAGGGACTGTGATATATAGGATATAGGGACTATGAGATATAGGATATAGGGACTATGAGATATATGGATATAGGGATATGAGATATAGGATATAGGGACTATGAGATATAGGATATAAGGACTATTCGATATAGGATATAGGGACTGTGAGATATAGGATATAAGGACTATGAGATATTGGATATAGGGACTGTGAGATATAGGATATAGGGACTGTGAGATATAGGATATAGGGACTATGAGATATAGGATATAGGGATATGAGATATAGGATATAGGGATATGAGATATAGGATATAGGGACTATGAGATATAGGATATAGGGACTATTCGATATAGGATATAGGGACTGTGAGATATAGGATATAGGGACTGTGAGATATAGGGTATAGGGACTATGAGATATAGGATGTAGGGACTGTGATATATAGGATATAGGGACTATGAGATATAGGATATAGGGACTATGAGATATAGGATATAGGGATATGAGATATAGGATATAGGGACTATGAGATATAGGATATAAGGACTATTCGATATAGGATATAGGGACTGTGAGATATAGGGTATAGGGACTGTGAGATATAGGATATAGGGACTATGAGATATAGGATATAGGGACTGTGAGATATAGGATATAGGGACTATGAGATATAGGATATAGGGACTGTGAGATATAGGATATAGGGACTCTGAGATAGATGATATAGGGACTGTGAGATATAGGATATAGGGACTGTGAGATATAGGATATAGAGACTGTGAGATATAGGATATAGGGATATGAGATATAGGATATAGGGACTATGAGATATAGGATATAGGGACTATTCGATATAGGATATAGGGACTGTGAGATATAGGATATAGGGACTGTGAGATATAGGGTATAGGGGACTATGAGATATAGGATGTAGGGACTGTGATATATAGGATATAGGGACTATGAGATATAGGATATAGGGACTATGAGATATAGGATATAGGGATATGAGATATAGGATATAGGGACTATGAGATATAGGATATAAGGACTATTCGATATAGGATATAGGGACTGTGAGATATAGGGTATAGGGACTGTGAGATATAGGATATAGGGACTATGAGATATAGGATATAGGGACTGTGAGATATAGGATATAGGGACTATGAGATATAGGATATAGGGACTGTGAGATATAGGATATAGGGACTCTGAGATAGATGATATAGGGACTGTGAGATATAGGATATAGGGACTGTGAGATATAGGATATAGAGACTGTGAGATATAGGATATAGGGACTGTGAGATATAGTATATAGGGACTGTGAGATATAGGATATAGGGACTGTGAGATATAGTATATAGGGACTCTGAGATAGAGGATATAGGGACTGTGAGATATAGGATATAGGGACTGTGAGATATAGGGACTATGAGATATACGATATAGGGACTTTGAGATATAGGATATAGGGACTGTGAGATATAGGATATAGGGACTGTGAGATATAGGATATAGGGACTGTGAGATATAGGATATAGGGACTATGAGATATAG
>CP092874.1:67667364-67687244 GCA_030710605.1 Cordylochernes scorpioides
ATCCAAATATCACCATCGCTATATACCTATTCTTTGATATTTCATTAATTAGTGCCGGAAATGAAGGACAAAGTTGCCCCGTTTTATCATTTAGTTTTCGTCTTTCCTCAGACAGAGCAGCACAGTCAAATAAGTAGTGCAACATCTCTCCGTTGTTATTCCTGATCCACAGAAAGTGCATTTCAGGTCTTCACGCCTCATTAAAATCAGATGGTGTTCTCTGAAAAATATTGAAAGGGTTCTAAATTGTGCGATTAATCTGATGACAGAAAAAGGGAGTTTACTTAAGAAATATTCTTCGGTGGTAAACGTTGTATATATATCTCTATAGTGGGAATATAACTTTGATTGGGTTATTCTTGTTAAGTCATTTTGTATTGTTTGCTCTATCGCAATTCTTAATATTCCTGGGATAGCATTCCTTAGTGAATCAGGATCATTACAATAAGTAAGCCACGAGGATCCGTTATTATTGAGTAAATTGCTTAATTGTTTTATAAACCCGATGGGCGCGCCTGTAGCACAGGATATTTGCCCCTCATTTTATTTAAACATATTCGAGGCAATCTATTTGTATCCATACTCAGCACCCTCAGCCAATATTTCAAGGTCAATTTCAGAGCTGTTATTATTAACTAGACGAATGGCCCGGGCAACGCCGGGGGTTTACCCGAGTGCGAATATATTTTAAAAACGTTGTCTTGGGTGGTCGCTATAGACAGGGTGGTCTGTATAGACAGGTGTATGTATCACACAGCCGATAACAGGGTTGTCTAGGGTGGCCGCTATAGACAGGGTGGTCTGTATAGACAGGTGTATGTATCACACTGCTGATAACAGGGTTGCCTGAAGTGACCGCTATAGACAGGGTGGTCTGTATAGACAGGTGTATGTATCACACTGCTGATAACAGGGTTGCCTAAAGTGACCGCTATAGACAGGGTGGTCTGTATAGACAGGTGGATGTATCACACAGCTAATAACAGGGTTGTCTAGAGTGGCCGCTATAGACAGGTGTATGTATCACACAGCTGATAACAGGGTTATCTAGAATGGCCGCTATATACAGGGTGGTCTGTATAGACAGGTGGATGTAACACACTGCTGATAACAGGGTTGTCTAGAGTGGTCGCTATAGACAGGGTGGTCTGTATAGACAGGTGTATGAATCACACAGCTGATAACAGGGTTGTCTAGAGTGGCCGCTATAGACAGAGTGGTCTAGAGTGGTCGCTATAGACAGGGTGGTCTGTATAGACAGGTGTATGTATCACACTGCTGATAACAGGGTTGCCTAAAGTGACCGCTATAGACAGGGTGGTCTGTATAGACAGGTGAATGTAACACACTGATGATAACAGGGTTGCCTAAAGTGACCGCTATAGACAGGGTGGTCTGTATAGACAGGTGGATGTATCACACAGCTGATAACAGGGTTGTCTAGAGTGGCCGCTATAGACAGGTGTATGTATCACACAGCTGATAACAGGGTTATCTAGAATGGCCGCTATATACAGGATGGTCTGTATAGACAGGTGGATGTATCACACAGCTGATAACAGGGTTGTCTAGAGTGGTCGCTATAGACAGGGTGGCCTGTATAGACAGGTGGATGTAACACACTGCTGATAACAGGGTTGTCTAGAATGGCCGCTATATACAGGGTGGTCTGTATAGACAGGTGTATGTATCACACAGCTGATAACAGGGGTGTCTAGAGTGGCCGCTATAGACAGGGTGACCTGTATAGACAGGTGGATGTAACACACTGCTGATAACAGGGTTGTCTAGAATGGCCGCTATAGACAGGTGGATGTAACACACTGCTGATAACAGGGTTGTCTAGAGCAGGGGTCTCCAAACTACGGCCCGAGGGCCACATCCGGCCCGCAGACAGATTTTGTCCGGCCCGCGGAGACATACTTGAAAACTCCTTTTAGAGAACAAATATTTTTTATAGCAAATAAAATGTTTGTGATAAGTTGGATAAAGAAACACAGAATGGTAATGAGTAAAGACATGTATAATTTATGCAGTAAATTTAACTTCAGCATATAATAACTAACAAATTATTGAAATGAATCCAACTTACATTTTATACATTGTAAGTAATGAACATCACATACCTTATAACATGACATATGAAATGCTAATGAGATGTATGTAATTGAGATTTTCCACCGACAATAGTTTGTAGTTGTGGACTAATTTTACTTGTACCAATTATTAAAAGAGATTTAAGATGCTCGTCAGTTAATTTAGATCTGTATACATTTTTTTTGTTCATTTTGGAGAAGGTTTTCTCACACAAATAAGTAGTACCAAAAACGGAAAACAGCCCACGAGCAAATTTATGCAAATTATCAAATTGTGTCAGTGGAAGACTCTTATAAAATTCCAACAAGATGAGTTTTCATATTTGTTCTTAATTATATCACTGCACTGAAGATCAATCATTTCCATTTGAAGTTCCGGGGCTAGGGTTTCAATGTCAGCATCAAAAGGATTCTGAAAAATCTTAATTTGATTCTCAATGGCATCAAAGTCCGAGAAACGAGTATCAAAATTTATCTTCAAAGCACTCAAAGTTTCGATTGCAAAATCGATAGGAAACTCAGTCTCAGTAGTGTGGCTGAATATTTCACATGTTTTAAAATGTGAAAAACATTTACTTCGTAGTTGTGATTGAAACAGTATCAATTTCATCCGGAATGACTTGATATTAGTGTATAAATCAGGAAGATGCTGGTTTTCTTCTTGCAATCTCAAATTCAGTTCGTTCACATGTTTTGTCAAATCAACATAGAATGCTAACTTCCATAGCCATGCGTTGTTTTGTAATTCAGTAAGAGGGCGGTGCTTTTCATTCAAAAAAATTTCGATCACTGCTCGAAGTTCAAAAAAGCGCTGAAGGACTTTCCCACAACTAAGCCAGAGTACGGCAGTATGATAAGGTAAGTCTGTTTCTCCAATCTCTGCAATAAATTGTCGGAATTGTCGGTGATTCAGCCCAAAAGATCTGATGAAATTAACAGTTGATATGACTGGTTTCAGAACGTCAGACATATCCAAACATTTTCCGCACAAAGACTGTTGATGAATGATACAATGTAAGACTAATGGTTTTGAGCCGCCGTCATTTTCTACAGCCTTTGACACAAGAGCGACCACTCCTTTATCTTTCCCACTCATGTTTTTGCCTCCATCAGTTGTAATACATTTCAAGTTTTTCCATCGAAGGTTCTTTTTATTAATGGCCATTTCAACTCCTTTAAAAATATCGGTACCAGTAGTTGTGCCATGAATACTATACATATCAAGAAGTTCTTCGTGCACTTCATAGCTTTTATCTACTCCTCTAATATAAATCAACACCTGAGCAGTATCTGACACATCCGTTGACTCATCCAAGGCCAAAGAAAACCACTCAACATGTCCATTTTTGTCGAACAGTTGAGAGGATATATTTTCAGCGATGTTTTCTACCCTTCGAGCCACAGTGTTTGCTGACATACTGACAGTTTTTAATAAATTTACCTTTTCAGGGCACATTTCTTCGACTACTGCAATTATGCATTCCTTGATCATTTCTCCATCGGTGAATGGTTTTCCACGTTTTGCAATTTCAAGAGCCACACGAAAGCTGGCACGAGTTGCCGCCTCTTGTTCAGTTTTGACTTTTGTAAATAAAGATTGCTGCGATTTCAATCCGCGCTTCAAAACTTCGAATTTTTCTGTCCGCACAATTCCTGTATATTTTGAGTAATTTTGAGAATGTTTTGTTTCATAATGACGTTTCATGTTATATTCTTTGAGAACGGCTATGCTTTCATTGCAAATCAAACATAGCGCCTTGTTACTGGACTCAATTACGAAATACTGAATGTTCCACTGATCTTTGAATTTTCTGCATTCACTATCAATTTTTCGCTTATTTTCCATCCTGCTAAATCACAGACAAAAGCAACAATTAATAATAACATTTAATAACAAATAAACATAACAATTAATACAGGTAAATTAATAATATGCAGTGTTGCCATCTTGGCCCTCGGAACTTACTGGAGTAATCAGTATGGCCCTAAGGCTGGAAAGACCCCATCAGTAAGGCTGGAAAGTTTGGAGACCCCTGGTCTAGAGGGGGGCAGGGAGGACACGTGTTCGCCGGCAGCCAATGGGCGCGCATTCTATCCGTGAGCTTCAGACATACAGACAGAATAAGGCAATTATATAAGTAGAAGAGACGCGGCCTGTTTCTGGTCTTATTATGTATCCTGGTGTATATCTAGGCAAATTCAATAACCTACGAATAAATGTATCTTGTATATGATCTAATAAATCTTTATGCTCTGTTGCCCAAATTGGAGCAGCATACATCAAAACAGCCATCACAATAGAATCAAAAAGTTTCATTGCAGAGTTTAATGAATTAATTTTTGATTTTGCTAATATTGGGGTTGTAGCATTTATTGCCGCAAGTGCTTTTCCTTTGAAAAGGTTTGCGGCCTGAGTGGTTTTAGTTGTACTGACCAGAGGGTATCCCAAGTAATTATATCTTCTTGTTACCATCAGAGGTTTACCATTCCAGTACCATCTATCTTCTCTTGAGGGTTTACCACCATTGCGAAATACCATAACCTTCGATTTGGACGTTTTGGTATTTCAAACAAACAGGTAAAATCCTGTCGACTTACTGTTATAATACATATTGTTGGGGGTCGGTGGAAGGATGGTCTAAACCGTTGGTTTTCGACCGCTACGACCCAGGTTCGATTCTCGCATTGAGCACTTTTTCTTGATTCAAAAAAATGTTCCAATAGCCCCCCGATTCTTGCAAAAGTCCAACCCCACCAGCGAGTGCAAGTAGCCAAACAGGGCTCTGGCACATTTGTAAGTGCAAAGTCGAACTGCTTTTCACATGTGTAGTCATGTGGTACACTTACAGTCGCCTACTTCTACCCACCATGATTATGATGGCCTGTACCACGTGTACTAGGGATAAGCAAAAAAAAAAAAAAAAACATATTGTTGAGAAGAATTATTTGCAGAGATATTGAATTCCTGAGTATTTTGCTAATAGTTTGCAGACGTGACATCTTGAAAAATATAATAATAAACAACTTCAAATCACTATTTGGATTAATTGCCAAGATAGAAAAACTGACGATGAAATACCTGACTTGATACACAAAGAAAGAAGAACATAAAATACTTAATAACATATACACTGCGTGACATTGAAAATGGAACACCAAGAAATAGTGTCCAGAAAATTATGCTAATTTCAGGGTAGACGCGCCTAACCGAGTTATGCAAATGATGTCAAATGCGCAGCTCTCGTGCGCACATGGAGTAAGATATAAGGGAAGGAACTTGCAGAAAGGACAGTATTCGTGTCGTTATTTCTTCATGGAAAATCATTGTAGAAATTTTGTTCTTGTGTCAAAAGACACGTGTAATAACAGAGAATGCCAGGTCATCGTAAACGGAGGCAGTTCAAGCAGACAGACGCTTTTACGAGGGGCATGATGATCGGACTGAAAAGGGCAGGTTGGTCCATACGTCAAATCGCAGCTGATACACACCTTGGTGCGTCCACGGTGCACCGACTGTGGAGAAGATGGTTGGAACAAGGAAATGTGGCAATTTATAGGAATGTCGGTGCAACCAGAGTGATGTCAGCACGTGTGGATCGGCGTATCCTTCGACAAGCAGTGGCGGCCCCACAAGCCACTTGTACCGCCATCCTGCAACATGTGCAAGACACCCTAGATCATTCCATCTCGACCAGAACCATTTCCCGTCGATTGGTTGCTAATGGCTTGCACTCATGCCGTCCGCTAAGAAGACTGCCATTGACCCCACCGAATAGGCGCCAACGTTTGGAATGGTGCCGGGCTAGATCGACGTGGATGACGGAATGGCACAGGGTCGTGTTCTCAGATGAGTCGCCTTTCTGCTTGTCCAGTGATAGTCGCCGTGTACGCGTGTGGCGTCTACGTGGAGAAAGGTCCAATCCGGCAGCAATTGTGGAACGCCCCACCGTGCGACAACGTGGAATCATGGTTTGGGGCGCAATCGCGTATGATTCCAGGTCACCTTTACTTCGTATTCAGGGCACTATGACGGCCCAACGATACGTTGATGATGTGCTGCGACCGGTGACACTCCCCTACCTTCAGGGGGTACCCAATGCCCTTTATCAGCAGGATAACGCCCGACCGCACACTGCTCGCATTAGCTAACAAGCTCTGCAAGATGTACAGATGCTTCCCTGGCCACCATACTCTCCTGATCTCTCACCAATCGAGCACGTCTGGGACATCATTGGACGCCGTTTGCATGCCTTGCCACAGCCGCGTTCAGAAGACGAACTGTGGCAAATGGTTGAGAGGGAATGGAGAGCCATCCCTCAGGACGCCATCCGTACTCTGATTGACTCTCTACCTAGACGTGTTGCTGCGTGCATCGCCGTCCGCGGTGGTCCTACTTGCTACTAAGCCGACGCCGTTCTCGCTCTGTATTATGACTATCATTTTGAAATAAAGATCACTTATTGTCCGTCCCTGTCTCTCTCTGTCTGCCGAGTTTCATCACTTTCTGGCCACTATTTCTTGGTGTTCCATTTTCAATGTCACGCAGTGTATATATATTCACAGCCGACATAGACTCAATTAAATATTTTCATAACCAATTAATTCTAAAGTTTAAAACTAATTTTAATATAATAATATCATCAAGTATTATAATTTTTTTCATAATATAAATTGTTTCGCTGTTGACTCATATTCCTTGTCACTGGAATAATAAAGCCTCATCCTTTAATGAGAACTGTTCTGGACTGTTCTACGTCAACATGGACATTAGTGAACACCTACATCCCAAGCTATAACTAGTGGGGCAGATGCTGGTCTGGATAGAATGTTTATAAATTCAAACTTGAAAATTTAAACTATGTCGGGATGGGGATCCTCGCAAATGGATCGAGTACTTGGAAAAAATAGGATTTTTATACCAATGGGCAGATTACATCATAGCCCGCTACGCCGCTATGAACTTGGTAGGAAGTGCGAGAACCTGATAAGATCTCCATAAAGTTAAACTTACCTGCTGGGAAATGTTTAAAGGTCGATTGATTCAGGACTTTGCTAGCACCGAGAATAAACTCATGTTCAAACTTGATTGAATGCAAAAATGGAACTAGCAGGCATTGAGATTCGCCGAAGAAATCCTTCTTTTATTCCACAAAGAAGATTCAACTATGGAAGATAAAGTAAAAAGAAAGTTTGTCGTCGGTGGCCTCCCACTACTGTTGTATATATATATATATATATATATATATATGGTAATTTAAAACAACAACCTCATATTGTGTAGATAACTTATAACAAGATTGTCATGTTGTATATAGAGACACATCTATAAATAATTATGCGCATGATTAATCTGTGTCTTTACATCACCCTATGTAATGTAATTTGTACAAAGTGGATAAATAAATAAAATCTGTAATAGATTTAAAAGTTGAGCTAAAGCAGAGATCGAGCATAGTATTACCAAAACAACAGTCTAAAGATGGAACTCATAAATCAGGTAGATTCACAATTCCCACGACAGGCCACCCACACTGTCACATGTGGTGGAATGCAGAGACCCCTCTCACACCTGGACAGGTAAAAGCGCCCTTTCTCAAACGCCCCTGTCACATAAGGTCACCCCGTCTTTAACCTATAAATCATCACCTTACAGGGACTTGACAGTTCAGACAGTTCAGTCAGTTGAGTTGAGTTCACCCTTAGCGTCAGCTCACGTCGGTCGTACCTTATGTCGATCTCAACTATCATGTAGACGAGTAAGAAACTTCTATGTCTCCATCTTTCGCTCCTGGCTCAACTTTTATCTGTTTACGGAACTTTCTTAGTGCAACTGTGTCTTCGTTTTTTGTGTGGATATCCCCAGCTTTCCACTCTGCCTCGACCACGACTGCCTGTATTTTGTGAGAACTTTTAAAGGTCTTCCAAGGTGCAGAGAGGTACTGGAAAACTCTACATCCTGACTGTTCCTCTCGGTCAACACAGTACAACAAGAGCTACCAGGACTTCAACTTTTATTTCAGTAGTCGACAGGATCTCTACAATCTCATTACATCATCCCATTACAGGATCTCATTACATGAGTCGACAGGATCTCATCACAGATAAGTCGACAGCAACTCACTCATCACATATATATATATATATATATATATATATATATATATATGTCCTACACTACTCTTGTATATATACTCTCCACTACTGTTGTATATATATAGAAGGCCTATCCTGACCAAAAGTACATGTGCTCTTTATATGACAGAGCGCCATCTAGTGGAACAGAAATCAACTATTAAATGATTTAACCTGTTCTCTGATATTTTGCCAACCCATTTTCTTGATAAATCAGTTAATAAAATAAAATAATCAGATAAATGGGTTGGCCAAATATCAGGGAACAGGCTAAATCAATGAATAGTTGATTTCTGTTCCACTAGATGGCGCTCTGCCATCTAAAGAGCACGTGTGTTTTTGGTCAGGATATGCCTTCTTTATTTTTAATATCAATACCTGACCTTTTTATTTTTTTAATTTTTTTTTCACATATATAGCCCAATATCCCCCACTAGTGTTGTACGAGGACTCTGTTCAATAAATAAAAAAAAAAGTTTTTTTTTTTTTTTTTAGAATAATGTTTTATTTTTAACATAGTTCTCATTCATCTCCACACACTTGTTCCGGAAATATGTTCTGAATTTTTATCCTCTCGGAACAGTATGATGTTTAGAGGTCATCAAAGTATCCATTGATAATCTCTTCATTTGGTTAGAAATCCCTTCCTCCAGACATTATATAGATTTGGGAGGACACGGATAAAACCTGAGGAATAAAGAGGATGAGCGACAAATTGGAAGCCTAATTCGAACAATAAGGAAGCTGCTACTCTCGACTTATTGGGTGTGGCATTATCGTGGTGAAAAAGCACCTTTTTCCAAACCATTCTCGGTCGTTTGGCACGCAATTCTTCATTTAATCGATCCAGAAATGCGGCATAATACTCTAGTGTTTTTGTTTTTTCCATTTTCAAGTGGTCAATTAGAATTAATTCTTGGATATCCCAAAAGACAGTGACTATCACTTTTCTTGTCTTTGGCCTTCTTAGAGCCTTTTTACCCGAACCAGTCCATTTATTTGACTGCTGTTTGGACTCAGGTGTGTAGTGGTGTATCCAGGTCACGCCTACCGTTACAAATTGAAGTTAGAAGTTCTAAATATTAAAAGCGATCAACCGTAAACACTGCTGGTAAATGTTTGTTTGAATTCGTTTTTGGTCGTTCGTAAGCAATCGCGGCACCTATCTGGCACCCGGTTTCCTCGTCTGTGATTTTAAATGAAGAATATGGTTTACCCCACACACACCGTCTATTGAGATATCAGTGATCTCAGCTATCTCCCGTATCTCACTCGTCGATTTAACGATGCAATGAATTTATATACCAATGTAAATATGTGAGATAGTTATAAAATAGAAACATGTTTTTTTTTTGCTTATCCCTAGTACACGTGGTACAGGCCATGATAATCATGGTGGGTAGTTAGCGACTGCTTTTACTGTAAGAGCACCACATATCTACACATGTGAAAAGCAGTTCGACTTTGCACTTACAATATAGTTAATGATTTGCATGGTAATTAAGAAAAAACTTCTCTCGCTGTCAGGCAGTCGCGTGAAAAGGCACCACGTGTTTTTCGTTCTAAACATTCTTTAAAAACAATGGTTGCCTGTAAAGTCGGTTTTACGGGCGAAGATTTTACGTGACAACGGTAGAATATTTATTGATATGAATATAATTAAATTGCACAATAGGAACAAGGAATTGAATGAAAATAAGAATTGCACAAATTTTAACTATAGAAATATATTTTGTTCACTAAAACATTGTACATGTAAACATAAACTTAACTAATTCCTATTTGAGTGATTTTGTTGAGGATAGGACGATGATAGGAGAAATATGAAATGAAAGGAAGTGTTTCTGCTGTAATGTGTCTTGCGAAAGTCAAGTCGATAGTTGTTCCTTTTAACGTAGTTGACTTAGAAACGTTTGATACGCAATCAAGATTATACGTATTTTTCATGAATTTAAGAAACGAGTTGTCAGGCTTTAAGTTTTTGTTAAAATCACCACACAGAAGAATCGGTATACTAGAATCAACTTGCACGAACGGTGGCACGTACTGGCTGTTATGAATGTACGGACCGAGTCCTTGCCATAGTAACATTCCAATATCCTGCATACTAGCTCCTGGATGAATATATACAGCACCGAGTATAAACTTGAAGCTAGTATTAGCGGCGAAGCAAGTAACTTCAGTCATGCACATGTCACCCTTGGTTTTAATGACACGAGTTACGTCTGTAATCGCAATTTGGAACACTTCCGCCGTAGATGTCGATGATAATTTACGATAGATCGCCACTCCACCAGCCGCGTTGGTATTTGAAAATCAAAACACTTATTCAGATCGAAGGTTCAAATTTTTGCTAAATAAATTTGAAATTAAATAAAATTTGTAATTGTAAATGATGAAGTTGAAAATTAAAACATTTACTTAAATTAGATGTTAAAATTCTTGCTCAACACAGTTTAAATAAAGTTTTCTTATATCTGCCACTTTTTCTTAATATTTGTAATTTTGAAGAATCAATTCGAAAATCAAAACATTTATTCAGATCGAAGGTTCAAATTTTTGCTAAATAAATTTGAAACTATTTAAAATTTGTAAAATAATAATTAATTAATTTTAAACTAATAATTTACTTAACACTATCAACATTTATCAATAGTATGACATAACCTATAAACTCAGTTTCTCAACTTTTGTGTCAATCTAACAATTAATCAATCAATCATAGTTTACGATAATGAAATATCAGTGTACAATTATTTACCTTTATTGTTGTAGTTGTTGTAAATGACGAATCTAAGCACTCCACATTTTCACTACAGACACAGCTGACGATACTTTAACCACACGTGTGAACTTGTATTATGACGCTTTCTTGTTTTTCCAACGCCAAGAACGTTCGAGAAAGACAAAGACAGAGACAAGCATGCGCCGATTCAATGCGCCTAATTCTCTAGCGCTGCGCGCGCAGCACTCTCGTTCGATGACTCATCGTAACGTTACCGGGCGTTACACTTTTTCATAAGTGACTCCCAGCCGCAACCTAATTTAAGACGTTGTCACGTCAATAAAAGTAAACAACAGAAGAGTTTGTTTTTAAACTTAGCTTCGAGGCGTAAAGGGAAGTGACCCTACGCTCGCAACCCTACAACCATTTTTAAAGTGGGTACATCATAAAGCCGTTCGAAGCGTGATTCATTTTGTGTTCATTTTCGGCCATGTTTAAATTCATTCATCCAGTAATTTATAGCCTTAAATGGTTGGGCTATGTCTCCATGAACTTTACTTTGGGAAGCCTAACGCCTTTTTAAAAAATGTTTGACTACAGGTCGAAATTCATATTTATCCATTGGAATCGCTACGGCACGATCTTTCTCTGTAGAGGAACACGTGGTCATAAGGTTTGACGTCCTTCTAACCCACCTGGGAGATAGGTTACTTGTGTTGCCATCTTTATTCTCTTTGCCTGGCTTATCGGACAGCCCTCGTATATATATACCACTACTGTTGTATATATATATTCCCCACTACTACATTGTATATGTATATATATTAAAAATAAAAAGGCATATCCTGACCAGGAGCACATTTGCTTTTCAGAAGGCAGAGCGCCATTTGGTGGAACAGAAATCAACTAAATATTGATTTAACCTGTTCCCTGATATTTGGTCTATTTTTAATATCAACACCTGACCTTTTTATTATTATTTTTTCTCATGTTAAGCGTATTTACGCAAATTTGGCCTTAAATACCCATTTCTTGGTTTCTCAAGAAGCCTCTGGGACCAAAAATATTTTTTGTCGCAGTGGTACAGCCTGCTCCACGCTGACGAGCGCCAACAGCGCGAAACGATTTCGTGGATGGCTTTTCTTGATTTATCAAGAAATTGGGTTGGCCAAATATCAGGGAACAGGTTAAATCAATGTTTAGTTGATTTCTGTTCTACTAGATGACGCTCTGCCATCTAAAAAGCACATGTGCTTCTGGTAAGGATAGGCTTTCATTATTTTTAATATATATATGTGTCACCCTACTATATTGTATATATGTCATAACTAGCCGAATGACCCGGGCAACGCCCGTGTTTTAATTTAGACACGTGGACCTGTTGGATCATTAACGCCCGTGTTTTACCCGATTGAATGTTTTTATTCAAATACTATTTGTTACAATTATAAATTGGCGCCTTAAATAAATGCATATATTAGTTAATAACTATAGCCTATGTGCTTTATCTGTCTATGTACTGTTGGCTTCCGTAGGCGTCTCTTACTGGGAAAAAGAAAGAGAGGATTCCATTTAGTTATTAACTAATATATGCATTTATTTAAGGAGCGACCCGCTCCAACACAATAGTTACAAAAACAACAAAGCGAATGGGGGGGCATGATGGGGGGGAGGGGGGCAAAGGTGGCGTGATCGTAGCCAACCAATAGGAGTGCGCCATTCCAAAAAAAAAAAGCAAACGGTGACAGAGATGAAAAAGAATTGATGACGCTCGTAACTGTATATAGAATATTTGAAAATATGAAAAAACAATAGAAAAAAGATAGAAAGGCCTGTGTAGGAGTACGAGGAAAGAGGGAAAATAGCCGGGTTAAAAAAACAACCCCCTTGGTAAACAAGTGTCATGTCTTCATTCTCCCCTTTATCTTACTCAAATCGGTTTAAAAGCGGCTGGATGTGATGATCAAGGGACAGTTCTCACAGAGGTGGTCTCGACACCAGTTGTTCTAGGGGTTGTTCTCGGACCTTCTATCTTTCCTCCCCGATCTATTTCCTCACGGGGACTCTGTCTCCTGTGTTTCCTTACCACCCATCACACAACCGTCGCGACTGCTTCACAAATCACCACATACATTTCCTCAAACTACTGTTACATTCACTACTACACAACACTGTTACTGTTACACCTCGTACTCCTACGACCAAAATTTGGTCCCAGAGGCTTCCTGATAAATCAAGAAATTGGCATTCAAGGCCAAATTTGCGTAAATACGCTTTTTATGTGAAAACCAATTGAAAAATATTAATATATACAGTTATCAGCGTCATAATCAATTCTTTCTTAATCAATTCTGTCACCGTTTGCTTTTGTGAATGGAATAAATACCCTAATATGGCCATTTCTCATAACCATCGGTGGTTCAGTGGTAGAATGCTCGCCTGCCACGCGGGCGGCCCGAGTTCGATGCATTTTTTTTACAATTTTTAAAACTTATTTATATATTATACAAGAATGACATCCACGGCGCCAATTTATAATTTTAACGAATAGTATTTGAATAAAAGCATTCAATCGGGTAAAACCCGGGCGTTGCCCGGGTCATTCGGCTAGTTTATATATAAAAAGGTCATGGGTGGAGCCTGGTCAGGATATGATTTTTTTAAATTTTAATATTCACATCTGACCTTTTTTAAAAATATTTTTTATTGTTTTTTCACATGAAAAGCGTATCTACGCAAATTTGGCCTTTTTTCTTCGTCGACAGATTCAGAGAGGACTAGGTAAGCGTACGAAGGTCAAAAAGGGGGGTGGGGTGGTCTTATTGGAGCATAGGACGGGTTTACCCGAGTCCAATCAGGAGGTCCCGGAACGCGATTTGGTTGAGATCAATTCCTGTAGACGTCTGTGGACTGATTGGTCGACACCATGGAGCTTGACCTTAAAAGCGGGCGCGAGGGGCCATACCAAATGGCCGCTCGATGCACGAATGTGCACCAGTTCCTACTTACTGGGACACTATATGGCAGTGGTTCAGGTGCGGCTGCACGCACACAAGCTTAAGAGCTTAGGTAGCCATACCATTCTTTGGTGCTCTAGGAGGTCCCCTAGTTATAATGTGACACGCGTGACCGACAAGGTCGACACAGCCACCAGGAATGAGTTGTTGCTAGCTGCAATATCGACTGATCTCCAATCTGTTTACGACACCCTGGATCACAGCTTTCTGGTGTCTCTAATGGTCTTCCTGCAGCTACCACCTGCCTTCAACGGGTGGTTTCTCCTCCTATATGTGGGGCGGATACGGCGATCCGATCTGGAGGCTTCACACCAGAATCACTACTGAATGGGGTGAGGTAAGGCTGCGCCTTCAGCCCCGCACTGTTCAGCCTCGCTATGGGTCCTCTTCTGTAGCGCCTTGAGCAAACACTCGGCCCCGGGAATGTCTTCGTCTACGCCGACGACATCGTTCTCCTCTTTCGCCGAGAGGAACATTTCGGCGTAATGTGTTTCATATTCGAAGACTTCTGGCGCGCTTCGGGAAAAGAGAAAGGGCTTATGGTGCGGCGCATGGCAGGCCCGCACCGACGTCCTGCTTTGCATCTCCTGGTCATTGGAGCAGCCGATGATGCTGCATAATAACGCCGGGAACGTCATCTTCAGCCCAGAAATAACGTCTCCTTGCACTTCTTGAGGCTACCATAGCAAGGTGGGCCCCCTACACCCACGGCCTCTCCCTAGTCGGTCGAGCCAGAGCTACCAACTTCTTAATACTTTCATCTCAGGTCCTCCACCTTTACGGATATCTGCCCTACGACTACACCATCCAGAAGATCCAGGCCCGCCTAGCGCGATTCATCTTAGCGCACCGCCTGGTTGCCCGGAGGCGTCCTGGCGAGGCCGCTCTCTTTTGGAGGATTCGGACTAATAGACATCGGGACTCACTTCGATTGTCGTGTCTGAAGGGTGTGCGGTCTCACTGCGTGGCGGCCACAGCGCCTACTCCTGGCTGGTAGAAAATGGCTCTATCCCCCTCCATCCGGGTCCTGGCTCCCGCCGCGCTGTCTCCGGCTACTCAAGATCTGGAAAGCAGTCACTGAGATCCTTGAGATAGATCACCGGGCTCTGACTCCGTCTCAGCTCCTGGACCTCCCCATCATTCCAGGCTGCTACCTCCTACGTCCACCCGACCTTCTGGCTCCTGCACGATGGGTCGGCGCCTGCGTTAGAAACTTTGTGAGTCCTGCCGCTCCCCTCACTCTACCAACGACGTCTGGAGGACGATAAGCTGCGCGGGACCTTCCGCGTTGGCACCATCGTGGAGGCCGTGGTGCTTCGCGGGACGAGGACTCCATTCTTGTACGTCACTACCCGCCGCATGCTAGAGCACCCGCGCCTGGCTGACCTGCCCATCACCCAGCTAGTAACGAGGTGGATTCCACATCTGGATTCCCAACACCATCTATTGATCGTCACTTAGGCGCTGTGCCTTCTCCTGTCATGACGCAGATGTGGCAGTGAAACTAGTCATGCCACATCCAGTCTCGGCTCAACAGTCCTGCGTCACCTGTGGGTCCAGCGACCTGTTGCTAACCCACCACCATTTGTCCTGCCATTTCGTCAGGCCTCTCATCTGGGAGGCTTTTACCATCATCAGGCGGCCCCCTGACCTGCATGACTGGGTCTTCAGGAGAGACCTGGGTGACGACGCCCTGGTCATCCTGGCGTCTTACAAGGTTACCTATATAGGTTCTATCTCTCTCAATATTTTGAACTGAGAACGGTAGATCCTGTCCTTATCTGGAGGAGAACTCTCTCAAGATGGAGGAGCCTTCCTTCCTGAGAACAGATGTTTACATTTTATCACCAAATAGTAAAAAATATCATTTATCATCTTTGTTTATGGATCTCATTTGTTTTTATAACACAATTGACTAAATGTCAATAAAATATTTTGTATTTCCAATTTACTACCGTTAAATGTATATCGGTATAAAGGACACCTATCTTGTATAACAGTCACCTATATATATACATATTCGTGACTGTTTTACAGCTTAGGTTTACTTCAGAGTGAGATGTACTCTTACCGGAGAGCTGATAATTATTAGAAATAAAAATATTGGCGGCGATAACTGTCCTTTACAGAGAGGTGTCCTCTAGCGAGATTGTCTTCTCATGCCTCTGTATACATTATTCCTGACATTTACAGATGGAGGCGGGGATGGAGGCGGGTCGCGTTCACCCATTGGCTGCAAACTTAGTAAGCAACCAATCGATGAGGTCGACCTTCTTCAACAGGTGACGTGCTGCCAGGCAATGTCATGGCAGCTCTAACTGGCGGCCCACAGGCAGTCCTTCTAATTGAAGTTGGCCTCCAAGGATAAAGAAGGCCTTTGCTTTGAAGCTACATTCAGAAGTAGGTCAAGGTCTCGATCAATTTCTGTGAATCAGAAATTCCCCCCGTTCCAACCACAGCTTTAAACCTTTCCCAATGATATATTTTTATATTAACGTAAGCGCTATTTATTTTTCTTTTGATTGTCTAAATCATTATATAATGGTCACCTGAAAATATTACTCAACTAATTTTTGAAACCAACCATCTCAGCCAATCAAATTCTAAAAATTCTATTCATCACAATATGTTTTAAAATATTTAAAATAAAATCTTATTTTTCACTATCTATTTTAACTCAATAATATAAAATGATATATAAACATGTTAATTTTATTTATGTCAGGAAAGTTTTTTCAGGTTTTTTTTTTATTTTTGTGCGTTTTTATTCTTTAATGTAAATTTTCCATGTATATATATTCTAATAGCCGAATTTGTTGAATGGAACACCAACATCGACAAGAACAATCCTTCAATTGTTGAGACACCGGAGTGAAAATATTGGGAATGGAAACAATCGCCATATGTTCTAATGACAAAAGTAGTGAAAAGCAAACCCAATGCATTAGCTTTTAACATATTTTAGAAAACAGCACAGTCAATAGGCGCAACACAGATGATGAATAAAAGAAAGGTCGATATTACTCCTCACTTTCTATAGATAACTGTTATGTTACTTCTGTTCCCCCATCTGGGAGAATCCTGTATAGTACGAGTTTCCTTCATAAAGACTTTTTGTCGTTGTTGTTGATAGGTCAGACCGAAAACGCTTAAAACCGTAATGTCATGCTTCGAAAAAATTTAGAACCCATTTTAAGATACTGTAAGCCTTTTCATAAGATGACCTCAAGAAGGTCTTAAAGATACCCCAGGTGATGATTATCGCAAAGCAGTCAACAAATTGACCTCTTAACTCCATGACGCAACTACTGTTCACTAGAAACTTACAAATTTCGGGTTAAATTGGTACCAAGATCATGTCTCAATTAGGTGGAGGACCAATGAAATTCGCGTACAATTTTTTGACCAGCCCAAATTTAGTTTCCTAAATTATACCAAATGCCATTTCTTTTGGGTCATGAAAAGAAGTCCTTATAACCTGTATAATTGGTCAAAAAAGGTTTGGAAGTGACGGCACAAATCTCGTGTTTATGGCGCCATATTGACTGCTCGACGATTTAGAGATTAGATAGGTTTGTGTTCGTCCACTAAGAGATGAAATTGGCCCAGCGTTTCGTCTAATGCATGATAATGACAGACCTAGCCGGAATGTATTTAGTGGATAATTTTGAGATGTAAAGACTAAATCTTTTATGGTCTTTCGTTCAATATTTCTTACTAGAAATACTAGATAGCAGTTACTAGATAGAAAAGATAAACTTCCTAGATTTTGGAATTTTCTAATAAAAGAATGAGCAGCAATACCTATTACACTGCTTGCTACTATGATTTCCAGTAAGAAAAACGCTGTAAGATGGGTATCGTTGTTTGCTATCATTGGCTCGCAAGATCTCGCACGATACGCTTTCTGGTAAGATCCAGCACTGATGAACCAAGCCGTTCTATTATTTATTATTTACACTTTATATTCCTAACAGGTAATCTTATAGGTTATAAAAAAGGGGCGTACCTGGATCTGTAAAAGAAAAAAAAAACAATTTTTTTTCTCAAAATATTTCGAGAGATTGCTCCCTCTAAATTGATAAAGAGGGAGCAATCTCTCGAAATATTTTGAGAAAAAAATTGTTTTTTTTTTTCTTTTACAGATCCAGGTACGCCCCTTTTTTATAATCTTAATTAATGGATCGCCTTTTGACTCAAACAATCTTATAGGTGTAAAAGAAAATTAAGGTGAAAATGGTCCCGTATTTTTAAAATAGAGAGGCATTAGATATTATGTTCAACTAGCCGAATGACCCGGGCAACGCCCGGGTTTTACCCAATTAAATGCTTTTATTCAAATACTATTCGTTACAATTATAAATTGGCGCCGTGGATGTCATTCTTGTATAATATATAAATGAGTTTTAAAAATTGTGAAAAAAAAATGCATCGGCCGGGAATCGAACCCGGGCCGCCCGCGTGGCAGGCGAGCATTCTACCACTGAACCACCGATGGTTATGAGAAATGGCCATATTTGGGTATTTATTCCATTCACAAAATCAAACGGTGACAGAATTGATTAAGAAAGAATTGATTATGACGCTGATAACTGTATATATGAATTATTTTTAAAATTATTTTTTCGAACAGTGACATATGTTGCAAGTGTTCTTTTAAATTTAAGTTTAATTTGACCTTTCCGAATATTGAATTATCGGCCAATATTTTTTGGAATAGAAATAAAGCAACGTTCAGTTACGCGATTATAATGTTATCATCTAATATAAAATAATATGATGTTTTTGTGTGTGATAAACACGATTCTAACTCGAGAATCGTAGGGAAATGAGACTTGAGTTTTGGAGTAATGTTGCAATAATTTATTAATATATATTATATAAATTGATATCCATTGAAATTTTAACATTTGATGTTTTAAAATTAGCTCTGTTCCACTTATGGAAATTTAATCGAACCTGCAATCATTTTATCATTTGAAATTACTCAATAAAATAGGTGAAACTAATTGCCTTGTTATCGTGAATATGCAAATTAAAGTAAAACTCAAATGGTAAGGGTATTTTAAAGCTTTTATAAAAAGCTCTTTTATATGGCTAAAAAGGGTGGTGGTGCTTATCATACACATTGAACGAATACATGAAAATAATAATAAAGCATTATATGAGAAGATGTGCCTCTTTTGATATATAATTAGTCTCTTCACATTAAATTTTCATATTAGGTAAAGTTCAAAATATATTGGAAAGACAATGAGTCTCTGGAAACCTACCCACATATTCGCATGCCCAGCAATGGCTGCAGTCTTGCAGAAAATTGACATGGACCCAGAGAAGCAGCTTTACACACCCAAGATAGTGGACATTGCGACTGCTGTGATAGAGATGCATGGGGACATCTGAGGTTCTTCATTGGACACGACAACAACAACAGAAAATTGACATGGACCCAGAACAGTAACTTTACACACCCAAGATAGTGGACATTGCGACTGCTGTGATAGAGATGCATGGGGACATCTGAGGTTCTTCATTGGACACGACAACAACAACAAAGAGTCTCTAAGAAGGCTTAGAACTGGCGGTCATTCTAGACCCGTTTGTTTATTGAGCCCAATCGTCTAGTTTTATATTATTATCCAAGTTGTAATGTAATTTATATATAAGTTAATCAGTAACATATTGTATTCCTCAAAGGTTATATTTCAGCATGGTTCACAGCCCCGCAGCTAGCGCCCCCACAGATTGACTTTCAATTTAATCGATCCGCCTACAAATCTCCACAGAAATAGACGGCGGCTGTAGTGTCTATTGTCCCAGCTATAGACAATGGTTCACTCGCCGCCAGACTTTCTCGTTTAAATAACTCTTTGTAGATTCTCTCCCGTCGTGTCGTATGCAGGAAATTAC
>CP092874.1:67691111-67702391 GCA_030710605.1 Cordylochernes scorpioides
CCATGGTGAGTGGGAATTGTGACTGCCTAACAACAGGTCTAGAAAATGAAGAACAATATCAATCTATACATACATGTTTGAAGGTTCAAGGATATATATAAATCCGCATCTGGGGTAAAGAAAGAAAACACCCGTAAGCTTTCAATGTATCTAGATTGAGAGAGAGATGACATTGAGAGAGATCCACAGAGGGCTACGGACCGAGAAGAGACACACAAAGAGGACAGTTGAGAGAGAGTTAAATCAAGCCTTGAATTAAAGCTGAACAAGATGACGCGCCGACGACCTTCTCCATTTCCAGACTACCGGCAGGACGAGCCAATCATAAGCACGGACATAAAACAGCTGCAACGTTGATCTTAGTGATTCCGCGGCAAAGATATGCCCAAGTCTCTCATACTAAATACCTCACTCGACGAAATATCAATTGCGATATATTTAATCATAAAGGCAATACATAGGAAGGCCGCAAGATAGAATTGAAAGAGAACCATGTGTTAGTGCCAAAATATTCCCGACGGTGAAATTCGCCTATAGACCCGCAGTTGGAGGGAAGACTCACATAGGAGGTTGGTAGGGATGAATCGCTCATCCAGATATACCCGGTGTTGGGAGGATGGACCGTCCACCCAAGTATACCCGGTGTTGGGAGGGAAGGACCGCCCACTTAAGAATACCCTGTGTTGGGAGGGAAGGACCGTCCACCCAAGTATACCCGGTGTTGGGAGGGAAGGACCGCCCACTTAAGAATACCCTGTGTTGGGAGGGAAGGACCGCCCACTTAAGTATAGGCGGTGTTGGGAGGGAAGGACCGCCCACTTAAGTATATGCGGTGTTGGGAAGGAAGGACCACACACCCAAGTATACCCGGTGTTGGGAGGGAAGGACCGCCCACTTAAATATACCCGGTGTTGGGAGGGAAGAACCGCCCACCCAAGTATACCCGGTGTTGGGAGGGAAGGACCGCCCACCCAAGTATACCCGGTGTTGGGAGGGAAGGACCGCCCACCCAAGTATACCCGGTGTTGAGAGGGTAGGGACCGCCCACTTAAATATACCCGGTGTTGGGAGGGAAGGACCGCCCACCCAAGTATACCCGGTGTTGGGAGGGAAGGACCGCCCACCCAAGTATACCCGGTGTTGAGAGGGAAGGGACCGCCCACCCAAGTATACCCGGTGTTGAGAGGGAAGGACCGCTCACTTAAGTATGCCCGGTATTGGGAGGGAAGGACCGCCCACTTAAGTATACCCGGTGTTGGGAGGGAAGGCCCGCCCACCCAAGGATACCCGGTGTTGAGAGGGAAGGACCGCCCACCCAAGTATACCCGGTGTTGAGAGGGTAGGACCGCCCACTTAAATATACCCGGTATTGGGAGGGAAAGACCGCCCACTTAAGTATACCTGGTGTTGGAAGGAAAGGACCGCCCACTTAAATATACCCGGTGTTGGGAGGGAGGGCCCGCCCACCCAAGGATACCCGGTGTTGGAAGGAAAGGACCGCTCACTTAAGTATACCCGGTATTGGGAGGGAAGGACCGCCCACTTAAGTATACCCGGTGTTGGGAGGGAAGGCCCGCCCACCCAAGGATACCCGGTGTTGAGAGGGAAGGACCGCCCACCCAAGTTTACACGGAAATGGAAGGAATGGGCCGCCCACCCAAATATACCCGGTGTTGGGAGAATGAACCGTCCACAAGGGCATACCTTGTAATAGGAAGGACACACCGCACACGCGAGTATAACATCTAATTAAAGCGACGGACCCGAGATTGGGAAGAGCGGAGCTGTGATGGGAGGAACGAAAAGTTCATAGAAAAAAAAGCGGTAGTAGGAGAGCCGAAACTATCAATATATAGCCTTCAATGGGAGGTGTGAACCGCCTGTCCAAAAGTACGCGTCAGTGGAAGTAGCGGACCGCCCTCAAAAAAAAAAAAAAAAAAAAACTCTGGAGAAAGGGGAGGACCGTTTATACAAGAAGGCCGACCGCCAACAGAAGAATAACTGGCAGTGGGAGGATCGGACCGCCCACAGAAGGAGGGAATCCCCTCTGCCCAGACGAGAAAGAAAGGAAGCTGCCACGCGCCAAACCCGACCTTGAACGTCACAAGGTCGCCGGTGACGTCATGGATCGATGCCAGCATCTGGGAGGAAGGCTGAATATGGGTCAGCTTTGGGCGGTTCTACCTGCCCTGTGCTACACGACTCTAGCAACACGGTTCTACCTTCCCTGTGCTACACGACCCTAGCAACGCGGTTCTACTCAGCTACACCAACACTGTTCTACTTGGCCCTACCCGCACTTTTCTAAACGGCTCTGCGAACATAATTCGACCAATATTGTTCGAACGGTTCCAACAACCCTTTTCAAATGCCTCTACACCAATGCAACACTAACAGCTCAATGCTGGAGCAGTTTTTAGCAAACTTGTAAAATTGCTACTAACACAGTTTTTTAACGGCCATAGGTCAACATAGATTTAACGGCTCCACACCAACACATTTTCAGTGCAGTACTCCAATTTTTTTTTAACAACTATATATTAATATAAGCACTTTTCTCACGGATATACACCGACACGTTTCTGACGGTCATAAACCAACACGTTTATAACGGCTATATATCAACAATTTCAACTGCTCTATAACAACAGGTTTCTAAACGACCCACACCTACACAATGATTCTAACCGAACTAATTTACAATACATTGTCCTGCCCTGAAGTAAATTCACTGCATTTAGAACTTTATAGAAGAATGAATGGTTTATTCATTTCTCTCTCTCTCTCTCTTCACCTGCCCACTTGTGTAGGTCAACTGTGGCCCTATATCTCTCCACTTGTGTAGGTCAACTGCTGCCCTATATCTCTCCACGTGTTTAGGTCAACTGTCGCCTTTATCTCTCCACTTGTGTAGGTCAACTTTGGCCCTATATCTCTCCACTTGTGTAGGTCAATTGTGGCCCTATATCTCTCCACTTGTATAGGTCAACTGTGGCCCTATATCTCTCCACTTGTGTAGGTCAATTGTGGCTCTATATCTCTACTTGTGTAGGTCAATTGTGGCCCTATATCTCTCCACTTGTATAGGTCAACTGTGGCCATATATCTCTCCACTTGTGTAGGTAAACTGTGGCCCTATATTTCTCCACTTGTGTAGGTCAATTGTGGCTCTATATCTCTACTTGTGTAGGTCAATTGTGGCCCTATATCTCTCCACTTGTGTAGGTCAACTGCTGCCCTATATCTCTCAACTTGTGTAGGTCAATTGTGGCCCTATATCTCTCCACTTGTATAGGTCAACTGTGGCCCTATATCTCTCCACTTGTGTAGGTCAACTGCTGCCCTATATCTCTCCACTTGTGTAGGTCAACTGCTGCCCTATATCTCTCAACTTGTGTAGGTCAATTGTGGCCCTATATCTCTCCACTTGTATAGGTCAACTGTGGCCCTATATCTCTCCACTTGTGTAGGTCAACTGTGGCCCTATATCTCTCCACTTGTGTAGGTCAACTGCTGCCCTATATCTCTCCACTTGTGTAGGTCAACTGCTGCCCTATATCTCTCCACTTGTGTAGGTCAACTGTGGCCCTATATCTTTCCACTTGTGTAGGTCAACTGTGGCCCTATATCTCTTCACTTGTGTAGGTCAACTGTGGCCCTATATCTCTCCACTTGTGTAGGTCAACTGTGGCCCTATATCTCTCCACTTGTGTAGGTCAACTGTGGCCCTATATCTCTCCACTTGTGTAGGTCAACTGCTGCCCTATATCTCTCCACTTGTGTAGGTCAACTGTGGACCTATATCTCTCCACTTGTGTAGGTCAACTGTGGCCCTATATCTCTCCACTTGTGTAGGTCAACTGCTGCCCTATATCTCTCCACTTGTGTAGGTCAACTGTGGCCCTATATCTCTCCACTTGTGTAGGTCAACTGTGGCCCTATATCTCTCCACTTGTGTAGGTCAACTGCTGCCCTATATCTCTCCACTTGTGTAGGTCAACTGATGTCCTATATCTCTCCACTTGTGTAGGTCAACTGCTGCCCTATATCTCTCCACTTGTGTAGGTCAACTGTGGCCCTATATCTCTCCACTTGTGTAGGTCAACTGTGGCCCTATATCTCTTCACTTGTGTAGATCAACTTTGGCCCTATATCTCTCCACTTGTGTAGGTCAACTGTGGCCTTATATCTCTCCACTTGTGTAGGTCAACTGCTGCCCTATATCTCTCCACTTGTGTAGGTCAACTGTGGCCCTATATCTCTCCACTTGTGTAGGTCAACTGCTGCCCTATATCTCTCCACTTGTGTAGGTCAACTGTGGCCCTATATCTCTCCACTTGTGTAGGTCAACTGCTGCTCTATATCTCTCCACTTGTGTAGGTCAACTGTGGCCCTATATCTCTCCACTTGTGTAGGTCAACTGTGGCCCTATATCTCTCCACTTGTGTAGATCAATTGTGGCCCTATATCTCTCCACTTGTGTAGATCAATTGTGGCCCTATATCTCTCCACTTGTGTAGGTCAACTGTGGCCCTATATCTCTCCACTTGTGTAGGTCACCTTTGGCCCTATATCTCTCTACTTGTGTAGGTCAATTGTGGCCCTATATCTCTCCACTTGTGTAGGTCAACTGTGGCCCTATATCTCTCCACTTGTGTAGGTCAACAGTGGCCCTATATCTCTCCACTTGTGTAGGTCAACTGCTGCCCTATATCTCTCCACTTGTGTAGGTCAACTGCTGCCCTATATCTCTCCACTTGTGTAGGTCAACTGCTGCCCTATATCTCTCCACTTGTGTAGGTCAACTGTGGCCCTATATCTTTCCACTTGTGTAGGTCAACTGTGGCCCTATATCTCTTCACTTGTGTAGGTCAACTGTGGCCCTATATCTCTCCACTTGTGTAGGTCAACTGTGGCCCTATAACTCTCCACTTGTGTAGGTCAACTGTGGCCCTATATCTCTCCACTTGTGTAGGTCAACTGTGGCCCTATATCTCTCCACTTGTGTAGGTCAACTGTGGCCCTATATCTCTCCACTTGTGTAGGTCAACTGCTGCCCTATATCTCTCCACTTGTGTAGGTCAACTGTGGCCCTATATCTCTCCACTTGTGTAGATCAATTGTGGCCCTATATCTCTCCACTTGTGTAGATCAATTGTGGCCCTATATCTCTCCACTTGTGTAGGTCAACTGTGGCCCTATATCTCTCCACTTGTGTAGGTCACCTTTGGCCCTATATCTCTCAACTTGTGTAGGTCAATTGTGTCCCTATATCTCTCCACTTGTATAGGTCAACTGTGTCCCTATATCTCTCCACTTGTGTAGGTCAAATGTGGCCCTATATCTCTCCACTTGTGTAGGTCAACTGCTGCCCTATATCTCTCCACTTGTGTAGGTCAACTGCTGCCCTATATCTCTCCACTTGTGTAGGTCAACTGCTGCCCTATATCTCTCCACTTGTGTAGGTCAACTGCTGCCCTATATCTCTCCACTTGTGTAGGTCAACTGCTGCCCTATATCTCTCCACTTGTGTAGGTCAACTGCTGCCCTATATCTCTCCACTTGTGTAAGTCAACTGTGGCCCTATATCTCTCCACTTGTGTAGGTCAACTGTGGCCCTATATCTCTTCACTTGTGTAGGTCAACTGTGGCCCTATATCTCTCCACTTGTGTAGGTCAACTGTGGCCCTATATCTCTCCACTTGTGTAGGTCAACTGTGGCCCTATATCTCTCCACTTGTGTAGGTCAACTGCTGCCCTATATCTCTCCACTTGTGTAGGTCAACTGTGGCCCTATATCTCTCCACTTGTGTAGGTCAACTGTGGCCCTATATCTCTCCACTTGTGTAGGTCAACTGCTGCCCTATATCTCTCCACTTGTGTAGGTCAACTGTGGCCCTATATCTCTCCACTTGTGTAGGTCAACTGTGGCCCTATATCTCTCCACTTGTGTAGGTCAACTGCTGCCCTATATCTCTCCACTTGTGTAGGTCAACTGTGGCCCTATATCTCTCCACTTGTGTAGATCAATTGTGGCCCTATATCTCTCCACTTGTGTAGGTCAACTGCTGCCCTATATCTCTCCACTTGTGTAGGTCAACTGTGGCCCTATATCTCTCCACTTGTGTAGGTCAACTGTGGCCCTATATCTCTTCACTTGTGTAGATCAACTTTGGCCCTATATCTCTCCACTTGAGTAGGTCAACTGTGGCCTTATATCTCTCCACTTGTGTAGGTCAACTGCTGCCCTATATCTCTCCACTTGTGTAGGTCAACTGTGGCCCTATATCTCTCCACTTGTGTAGGTCAACTGCTGCCCTATATCTCTCCACTTGTGTAGGTCAACTGTGGCCCTATATCTCTCCACTTGTGTAGGTCAACTGCTGCCCTATATCTCTCCACTTGTGTAGGTCAACTGTGGCTCTATATCTCTCCACTTGTGTAGGTCAACTGTGGCCCTATATCTCTCCACTTGTGTAGATCAATTGTGGCCCTATATCTCTCCACTTGTGTAGGTCAACTGTGGCCCTATATCTCTCCACTTGTGTAGGTCAACTGTGGCCCTATATCTCTCCACTTGTGTAGGTCAACTGCTGCCCTATATCTCTCCACTTGTGTAGGTCAACTGATGTCCTATATCTCTCCACTTGTGTAGGTCAACTGCTGCCCTATATCTCTCCACTTGTGTAGGTCAACTGTGGCCCTATATCTCTCCACTTGTGTAGGTCAACTGTGGCCCTATATCTCTTCACTTGTGTAGATCAACTTTGGCCCTATATCTCTCCACTTGAGTAGGTCAACTGTGGCCTTATATCTCTCCACTTGTGTAGGTCAACTGCTGCCCTATATCTCTCCACTTGTGTAGGTCAACTGTGGCCCTATATCTCTCCACTTGTGTAGGTCAACTGCTGCCCTATATCTCTCCACTTGTGTAGGTCAACTGTGGCCCTATATCTCTCCACTTGTGTAGGTCAACTGCTGCCCTATATCTCTCCACTTGTGTAGGTCAACTGTGGCTCTATATCTCTCCACTTGTGTAGGTCAACTGTGGCCCTATATCTCTCCACTTGTGTAGATCAATTGTGGCCCTATATCTCTCCACTTGTGTAGGTCAACTGTGGCCCTATATCTCTCCACTTGTGTAGGTCACCTTTGGCCCTATATCTCTCTACTTGTGTAGGTCAACTGTGGCCCTATATCTCTCCACTTGTGTAGGTCAACTGCTGCCCTATATCTCTCCACTTGTGTAGGTCAACTGTCGCAGAGAGGTACTGGAAAACTCTCCACACCTTGACTGCCCCTCTCGGTTACTACAAGTTTGACCCTCTCGGTTACCACAGTAAAGCGAGAGACCCTCTCGGATTTAACATCACAACGAGGCATTTTTTGACATTTGAAATGATTTAATTGACAATTAGTTAATTTAAAAAAAATCAATGATAATATAAATGAAAAAATTATGAGAATGTGCAATGATTTTAGAAGATAGGGAGGCTCCCCCCACCTTGATAAGGTCCTCCTCCAGACGAGGAGGGGGTCTTCTTGGACTCCTCGCATCCCCAGGCTCAGGAAGTGCTTGTAGATGCGGGTCTTGGCAGATGCCATGATGGCCAAGGCATCATCCACCAGGTCATGCCCACAACGAGAGACCCTCAGGATATCACATATATTTATACAATAATTTTTGGCCGTGAATAGAATAGTCATATGATATTAACAATGAGAAATAGAGAAAAAACGATAAAAAATAATTGTTAACAAAAAAAATGAAGTGTTTGGCAATACGTATATTTGTTTTTGGGACCTTTATGATTCCCTTCTTGTCCAAAACATCACGACGTTGAAGTCTAGTACAAGCTTGATCTAAGATAATTCGGTAAAATCTACTGAAGACCTGATGGTCTGGAGTGAATGAAGCTATGTACATGCTGATCGGAGATAATGAAACTTTGTCTCTTCAAACAGGAAGCCGCACACGTTGAAGCCCACAATATATTTGCGCATTTTGAAGTTGTCTGAACTGTGCCAAAGGCCTTGTTGGGTTCAAAGGCCATTCTCTTCAAGGTTAGCACACAGACATGAAGTAATAAACAAAGATTGGATTGAACCCTGGACAAGGTTGACTTGAGTAAACATATGTCTAGGCTTGTATTTTCGATGTAAAACTTGATGTACAGCTGTCGACTGAGCAAAACACATGTGTGCCGCACACATTTCTATCGGACAAGGTCGGCACGCTATGCAAATCTTAACATGTAGTCGACCTTGAACTTTCCTTTGACTTTACTTGCTACAGAAGTGGGTTAATAGACGTGTGGCAGACACATAACTTGGTCTCTTCACATTGTTACATTACCGGATCTCTGCGAGATGTAAGAAGCGGTGATGTTAGAATGTAATAGGCGATGGTGTGTGGGTAGGTAGATAGCCGTGGTTGAAGCCTTATTTAAGTTAATAAATTTATACTTTAAGAGATAGAGAGAGAGAATATGAAGAAAACATGGAGGGATGGTAAAAAAACGGTAAAAGCTGATTATTATCAGAATGGATTTGCAAAAAAAAAAAAAGTTTCAGCTTTACACCAAAGATAATTCTTGAAAAAAAAATGGCATATATATAAAATTATATTTAAACTGGGGGGATATCTCACAGTGCTGTGTATGCTATTAAATAGATACACACACACAAAGTTTTATTAAGACCACCAGTCTTATACAGATTCACCACAGGAAGAAAGGAAGCATGATGGAGCTCCTGTACTCCAGGAAGCGCCGCACCCAACAACAGCCTCCAGGTCCGACGTTGTATGCTATTAAATAGAGTGATTTGTGTGATTAAATTGGCAAAGCATCGTTTTGGATATGCTTAGTAATTAAATGGATCTTCTCATTTAGGTTATACAATCCTATAAACTCTATAGGGCAATATACAAGAGTCATTGGAAGAGATTTATCTCTCAACTACAATGACCATGTATTGAACTATGGTCCTCCTAGGATTTTCCTATCAGTATTTTTATTTTCTTATCGTTGAACTTGGCCGTTACTTTGTTGTCGTTAAAACTATGAAGATATCTAAAGATTCTTCATCTGTTTTCTGTTTTTCATACATTTGTCATCATAATTTTTTCTCCTTATGTTTGTTATTCCATTACCTAAATCTTTAATAAGGAAACTAGAAAATATTTTGTATTCAGTAATTCTCAAAATAAGTCACGACTATATAACACACACACAAAAGCAATAAAATATTCAACATTATCTATTTTATATCATGTTTACCTTTAACTACTGCCCACTACCTTAGATTTAATATAACACACATATATATGTAAAAAATAAAGAAAAATATTAAAATGTTCAGGTGTTGATTTTAAAAACAAAATTGGCATTTCCTGATGAGCATTCTAGATGGCAGAGTGCTATCAAGTGGAATACAAATTTAAAAAACGTTGATTTAGCTTGTTCCAAAGATAATTGACCAGCCCAATTTCTTGATAAATCAAGAAAAGTCAACCACGTACGTGTTTCGAGCTGTTTGCCCTATTTTTGGTCGTAGAGGTACAATCTGAACCATGCTGACGAAGCCCAACAGCCCAGAACGCGTACGTGTTTGAATTTTCTTGTTTTATCAACAAATCGGGTTAGCCAAATATCTTTGTAACAAGCTAAATCAACGTCATGAGCATCTAGAATGTTCATGTGAGCGGTTAGTAAATTCCAATTTTGTTATATCTCGTATATATAAACATAGGGCGCCTCTCCTGTCAAAGCTAGACGCCACCTATTGACCGTCGCCGCAAACTGCGGCCTCGAGTCGGGGAAAAAGCCATAACACCAACTTTTGCACACTGAGAAGCGTCCATCTGGAGACCATAGTTTGGGCTAATGGCCCTCGTCAGCCCATAGCGGACTTTAATTCCATGAGATCTACAAAGGATCTAATGGAATCTAAACAATCTGCCGAGAGGTATTTAGCTGGCAAAGTGACTGGGCCAAATCTATGTCCAAAATATAGATGGAAAATTTTCCAGGGAGGAAATTGATGTATAAAAGCATAGGGAGCCTCTCCCGGCAAAATAAACGTCAAAACTTGACGCCATCTAGATCAATTTCCTTCCTGCAAATTTTCCATTTCTATTTTGTCCTTAGAGTTGACCTAGCCACTTTGCTAGCTAAACACTTCTTTGGAAGATTGTGAAGATTTCATAAGGTCCCTTGTTGATCTCATTGAATAAAGTCCGCTCTGGGCTGACGAGGGCCATTATCCCAAACCATGATCTCTAGGTGGACGCTTCTCAGTTTTCCAAAGCTGGTGTTGTGGCTTTGTCACCGACCCGAAGCAGCTAGTTTGCGGCGACGGTCAATAGATGGCGTCTAGTTTTGACGGGAGAGACGTCCTATGCTTATATAGATCAATTTCCATATATATTTCTGACTTATCTATATATATAAAAATGAATGTATGTGTGTGTGTGTTCTTTATGCCTGACCAAACAACTCATTGGAACGCCATGAAACTTTGGGAAGTTATTTAGTATTGTACTGGGAAGGTTTCTAGCAAATAAAATTTTTGAAATAACTTTTCGCCTAAAAATAATCAAGATGAATATTCTAATTTATCTGTTATAATTCAACAATCTGCTCTAAATATTATCATGATGATACGATGATTTTGTAATGTAGAAAATTAGGAAAGACAAAATTCAGGATGACACGGCAATTTATTTGAGACAAGAATAATGATACAATTCCATGGCAAGATACTATTCCTTTAACTTCCAATTACCGAGGGAACCAATTAATATTGATTTTATTCAACTTATCGAGTATTTTTAAAGGGACCGGGAAAAAATGTTCACTTTATCGAGAGATTCGTTAGACAAATCTTTACTCGGGTAAAACCCGGGCGAAGCCGGGTACATCCACTAGTAATCTATAAAATGTTTTTGATCCCCGTGTCGTTGAGTATATCTTATGTGCATGGTAATCATAATTCATCATTAGGCATAATTAATTACCTAGAGAGAGAAATATATGCAAATAATATTTCAATTTGCAATCTATTTATCTGTTCTCTCCCTCTCTAAGTTGAAAAGCAAATTTCTATTCTTCAATTCTAAGTGTCTTATTAAAACAAAAGAAATGGATCTAAGTTTTTTAAAAACACTTTAAATAACCAATCAATCTAACGAACTTATTTTAATTAAAAATTGGCTTTTAATTTGAAGGTAATTACGGATCAGAGTAATTTCCTAATTAAAATAAGAAGGAATGTGAT
>CP092874.1:67702491-67713217 GCA_030710605.1 Cordylochernes scorpioides
TTAATTGATTTTTAAATGTTGCGTCGAATATTTTCTTTCTTTGTTCACAAAAACTTCGTCTGGCATTATTAGAAAAATTGCCATATATTCCCATCCCTGGACACTTTATTTTTCCGTTTATCATTACTCTTCACAATTCATCCTTTCATACTTCATCCCTAAGGTTAGAAATAATCGTTATTTCTCCTTGAAATAATTTTCTTTTTTTTTTCATTCAAAAGAAACACATGCGGGATAATTTTCAAATGTCGTTTTAGAATCATAAGCCGCATTATATTGTATTATATATAACTTATAATAATAATATATATATAATAACAAAAATTGTCTTTTTAAATTAGAATAAACAAAGATTTTGGGGAGAGTTCTACTGACTTTGTGTGTGTTGAGGGTAACAAACCATTTATAAATACAAATATTTACGTGTGAGGGTAGCTCCATCTCTAGGTGAGAAAAGGGAACATTTCTAGCACAGAGTATTCCAATTTTCCTGTCATTAAGAACGCAACAACAAGTGTTTATCTCATCAATGTTGAACCCTTACACCAGTTTTATCTTCACCCCGCTATATGTTAAATGCATATATGAAATACAGCATGTAAATACGGTTGGTAATTTCTCGCCAAACGATTGACTCCAGCTCTTCTATTGGCTTCCCACCTCTCTTCCTTTCTTGGAAGGTAATTTTTCCATAAGAAACAATGTTTACGACGTCATTATGTAACTGATCGTTTGGTGGCTTTTTCTACCTTCTCGAATTCTCCAAAAATAGTCGTTTGGTAGGGAAATAGATTCCTATATTAGGTGGCATCATGTCTGGCACATTGTGATTATATAAATTCAGGGCCAGACAAATGTGAAACACCTATTCTATAGAACATGTGGCCAGGTATGATAAAGCAGAAGGGGATCCATTAAAAAAGGTCAGACGATTTGTTTATAATATTGTAACAAAATATTTATTTATTTTATTATTTTATTAACAGAGTGGTCATTTTTATGTTTATATTTTGCTACTCTGTAAATTTCCCTCGTGGCTTATCTTTTGTTTACCATTCATAGTTTGATCTTGCCTGAAAAAAATTGTTGTCTCCTCCTGAAGTTTTTGGCTTCCCTAATTTTCCACGTGGCAATATTTAAAGTAAGCAAATTTATATTTAAGAACCAACCTGAAGTTAATCATACATTACTGAATCCCAATATGCTGATTGAAAGGTATCAACAAGTTAG
Organism: Cordylochernes scorpioides; assembly: GCA_030710605.1. NCBI lineage: Eukaryota > Metazoa > Arthropoda > Arachnida > Pseudoscorpiones > Chernetidae > Cordylochernes > Cordylochernes scorpioides. The sequence continues at coordinate 67,703,722 of CP092874.1, forward strand.
GTGCTTAGATATACTCGAATTTCTACGCCGCATTTACGACTGTGGGTTGTTGATCTACGCTATTTGGACGCTATTATGTACAAAGGTCACTCCAGAAGTTTTTGCAATCAATATTAAACAACTAGCGGATGTACCCGGCTTTGCCCTGGTTTTACCCGAGTAAAGGTTTGTCTAACGAACATTTGTTAAAACAATTCTCTATAAACTTATTAAAAAAATAATAGATATATTTGATAATTTGAAACTCGTAAATTTGAATCTCTCGATAAAGTGATCATTTTTCCCGGTCCCTGTGTGCCGTGTCATTCTGAATTTTGGCTTTCCTAATTTTCTACATTACAAAATCATCGTAAAGGTTTGTCTAACGAACATTTGTTAAAACAATTCTCTATAAACTTATAAAAAAAATAATAGATATATTTTAATAATTTGAAACTCGTAAATTTGAATCTCTCGATAAAGTGATCATTTTTTCCCGGTCCCTGTGTGCCGTGTCATTCTGAATTTTAGCTTTCCTAATTTTCTACATTACAAAATCATCGTTTTATCTAGTGAACATTTTTTCCCGGTCCTTTGAAAAATACTCGAAAATAATAGATATATGTTGATAATTTGAAACTCGTATATTTGAATCTCTCGATAAAGTGATCATTTTTTCCCGGTCCCTGTGTGCCGTGTCATTCTGAATTTTGGCTTTCCTAATTTTCTACATTACAAAATCATCGTTTTATCTAGTGAACATTTTTTTCCCGGTCCCTTGAAAAATACTCGATAAGTTGAATAAAATCATGGTCGTTTATGGAAGATGGACGAAGTTCCCGGAGGTCATCTTGGGCAAGCCCCCGCGACGCTTTTTTCTTGTCTACTTGGCACAGCTGTGTCACCAACTCTGCCCCCGCGCGCCAGGACATCTTGACCCCTCTGATTGGTCGGTGGGTACTTGGACTGTCCATCCGGCCGGCGGCCGGACGATTACATTCTCTCGACAGGGGGTGGGGCAGACCTAAGCCTATCTCCGTCGTAAGGTGGCGCTGCTTGCGAGTTAAAGCTACAAATCTGCAAATAACTCTAAGGATATTCAAGATATTCAAGAAATTATTTTTCGAAAACCTTTCCGGGGATATACCTAATAATATCCCAAAATTTCACGGCGATTGGATGTATGGTTTTTAAATCTATAGAGAACACACACACACAGACAGACATTCATTTATATATATATATATATATATATATATAGATTAAGATATTAAAAAATAAATTATTCCATTAAAATATACATGCATTTTCTACCTAACATACATTTTTTTCATAAAATAGTAACAGCAATGACTCGTAGAGGGCACGACTTTGTTTACAGCGGCTGTTTTGTTTCCCACTTGACAAATACGCAAGGAGGAAAACTATTATACTAGCTTAAAGAAACAAATGTACTTATCTTTGGTCAGGCAATTATCCCAAGCTTTACAAATTAATTTATTTTAACTCTCTTTACAATGAATATTTTAAAGAATTTACAAAAGAATTAAAGCCGCAGCTGAAAGGCGTTCTCTAGTGGCGAGCGTCCTTCGAATCTTCTAGAAGGTGGCGAGCTCCCTCTGGCGGTGCAGCCAGACGGCCTCCCATTGGTCAGCGATGACGCAGTTCCTTCACCACCGCGCGCACACCGCCGCGCGCTGCCTTCTGCTACCTATGTTAGAATAAAGCTAAACATACTCCCCTCCTGTGGACATAGTCCACACACAAGGCAAAAGAAAAGGATCACATAGTGTAGAAAGTTTTTTTTTTTTTTAAGAAGAAGAAGAATAATAATAATTAGAATGGCAGAAGTGCAATCTTCGAGATGGGTCTTATTAGATGATGTTGTTTCTCTGTTTGAAGTTCCACAACTCGGACATTGCCATCCGCTCCAGGTGACACCTTGGTGATGCGGCCAAGGCTCCACTGTATTGAAGGCATAGGAAAGTCTTTTACCAACACCAAATCTCCAACCTTCAGGTTGGAAGAGGGTTTTTTCCACTTGGACCGTTGTTGCAGATTGTTTAGATATTCCCTGGACCATCTTTGCCAGAAAACATCTCTGGCCTTTTGAATTAATTTCCATCTAGTTAAGTAGTTGTCATTAGGGTGATAACTGGGCTCTGGGAGTGCTGTTAATGGTCTTCCAATCAAAAAATGTCCTGGAGTGAGAGGGTTGAAATTATTTGGATCCGAACTCATCGGATACAACGGGCGAGAATTCAAGCACGCTTCAATTTGACTTGTCAGAGTATTGAGTTCTTCAAAATTTAAAACTGCAGATTTTAAACACCTTAGGAGATGATACTTCAATGATTTAATTCCTGCTTCCCAAATGCCGCCGAAGTTTGGAGCAGATGGAGGTATAAAATGCCAAGTGATGTGTTCATTTGCGACATAACTTTGAATTGAAGAATCCTTTACAAGTTGATGTATATTATTCAAAATATTCTTAGCTCCTTTAAAGTTAGTAGCGTTGTCGGTGAAAATATCAGAGGGTTTTCCTCGACGAGAGATGAATCTTCTAAAAACAGCGAGGAAGGCAGGGGTTGACAGATCTGAAACTATCTCAAGGTGAATAGCCTTCGTTGAGAAACAAATGAATAATGCTATATATGATCTTAATGTTACTTTTGTTCTTATGACATTAGGTTTAGTTATAAATGGTCCTGCGAAGTCTATTCCTGTTTTGCTAAAAGGGCTTGAGGGTATGATTCTATGGATAGGCAGATCTCCCATGATTTGTTTTGACACTTGGCGTTTCGTCTTGAAACATGTCATGCAACGATTAATGAGCTTTTTTACTAGAATTCTACTGGATGGAATCCAGTACTTTTGTCGGATGGCACACAGAGTTAATTGGAGACCAGAATGAAGATGCTCTACGTGGAATTGTTGAACAATCAATTCTGTAACAAAATGGTTGTGAGGAAGAATTATTGGATGCTTCTCATTGAATTGCAGGTTGGATTTGCGCAGTCGACCTCCTACACGTAGAATTCCTGATGAATCAATAAATGGGTTTAAGGATAAAAGTTTTGAGTTTGTTGGTAGTACTTTGCTTTGATTACAACATTGAATTTCAGTTTTAAATTCTGAACTTTGAATGATTTGAATAAGAGTTCGAATTGAATTATCGAGCTCATTAGAGGACAATTCTTTGTGTTTTATTTTGTCGCTGCTGTGTCTAGCATTGTGGATAAATCTTAGGAGCCATGCCGTAACTCTGCTCAGCTTCCTGAATGTTGAGAATTTAAAAATAAAGTCTACAATAGGACAAGTAGTGAAATGAACAATCGGAACAGTCTTTCTTTTTTCATGACTAACTTCTTTTGGAAGTTCATATGTGATTGGTAGCGGATCTTGTAAACTTGAGTTTGATAGCCAATCAGGACCATTCCACCAAAGTGAATGGTTTACTAGCTCTGAAGAAGTTATACCTCTGGAGGCGCAATCTGCAGGATTATCCTTGGTAGACACATAGTACCAAGAAGATTGCAGAGTTAGTCGCTGAATTTCTGCAATCCGGTTACCAACAAAAGGTTTCCAATGTTTTGATTCAGATTTTATCCAACATAAAACAATCTGGGAATCTGTCCACAACATTACTCGGTCAATCTGCAACAACAATGAGCTGCAAATGGAATCATATAAATTTGAAAGGAGAAGAGCAGCACAAAGCTCCAGACGAGGTATTGACGTTGCCTTCAAGGGAGCGACTTTTGTCTTGGCAGCAATCAATGTGACTTGAACATGACCAGATTTAAAACGAGATTTCATATAAACAACTGATGAATATGCAGATTCGGAAGCATCACAAAATCCATGGAGTTCCAAAGAATGTATAAGTCCCTTGCAGGAAATATATCTAGGAATTTTAATATGATTTAGCATGGCCAAATCCATTTTCACTCTCCTCCAATGAGAACATAACGATTCAGACAAGGGATCATCCCAATCCAAATCCTGTTTCCACAAAGTTTGGAATAGAATCTTGAAGCTAATGATCACCGGTGATAACCATCCCAAAGGGTCATAAATTCGAGAAATGTCCGATAACAATTGTCTTTTAGAATATACGTCTTTTAGTGAATTGACTGTAATTGTGAAATTATCCGTGGATGGATTCCAATTTATCCCAAGAATCTTAACAGATGAATTATCTCCGATTTCATATGAATCATGTGCTTTCAGCGCTTCTGGTACCTCTGAAAGAACCTCAGGGACATTTGACATCCATTTTCTTATGCAAAAGCCACCAGATAAAAGGATTTTACGGATATCATCAATGAGAACTTTTGCTTCTTCGATTGTTGTTGCGCCAGAAAGTAGGTCGTTTACATAAAAATCAGTTTTTATGATTTTAGATGCCTCTGGGAACAGGAGTTCTTTGTCGGTGGCAAGTTGCATCAAGGTACGGATTGCAAGATATGGTGCACACGACATTCCATAAGTTACTGTGAGCAATCTATACTCCAATAAAGATTCCAATAGACTATTTCTCCAGAAGATTCTCTGAAAGTCGAGATCAGAAGAGTTCACTTTTATCTGTCTGTACATGTTCTCAATATCTCCCGTAAAAGCTATAGGATTAGTACGAAACTTCACAAGAATATTGAAAATATCATGCTGCAATTTTGGTCCAGTATGAAGAAAGTCATTTAAGGAGTAATTGTTGCTCGTTTTGCACGATGCATCAAACACTACTCTTAATTTAGTAGTGCTGCTCTGCTCACGCAGTACGCAATGGTGAGGTATATAATAGCACTTGTCTGATGGTTTGTCACGTTCGTTTTTCGGAATGAGCTCCATGTGGTTGAGAGAAAGGTATTCCATCATGAAATCCTTATATTGCCGAAGAAGATTCGAAGATTTGTGCAATTTTCTCTCAAGAGCAAGAAATCGTTTCATGGCATTATGACGTGAGTCTCCGAGATTAGGCACAGATTTAAACGGTAGACCAACAGAATATCTTCCATCTGTTGATATGCAAAAGTTCTTGTCATAAATGTCCCCGCAACTCTTCTCCTCTTTAGTCAATGGAAGAGCGGCAGGAACCGATTCCAATTCAAAAACACTTTCGCAGATTATCATCTCCTTGGGATGTTGAGCATAATGAGATATAGTTGTTTCCAGTCTCAGAGCTGGAAACATTTCCTGAAAGTATCCATCCTAACTTGGAACTACAGGCAGTTGGTCCTGGATGATTTTGGAATCGTAGTTTTCCTGTATATAAAAATGGGGCTAGGTCTGCACCAATTACTAAATCAATGGGACTTGTTTTATCAAAATTGGGATCTGCTAATAAAGTATTCTTAAGATGAGGCCAATTATCTCTATTTATCAGAAAATTAGGTAAATCAACAGTGATTTGATCGAGTATTATGGATGAAATTTTGAATATTCTATCAGAAAAATGAGGCTTAAATTGAAGAAAAGTCTCACTAGCAGACTGCTGTATTGGTTGGTTACCAATTCCAAAAACTGTGAGTTGGCTCTTTTTAACAGGAAGATTCAACTTTTCACGACAATTTTCTGTTATTAGACTTCTTTGAGAACCAGTATCAATCAAAGCTCTGCATGGATGAAACGATCCATTTTCTGCTCTCACTCTCACGATAGCAGTAGATAATAAGATTGTCTCATTGGACTTTGTTGTATCACTGAGAAAACATGAAACGCTAGATTGGGCTATTGGGGCTTCAATTGAAGTGGTATTCAAAGATTCGGGTTGGAAGGAATGCAAAAGAGTGTGATGTTTTTTGTTGCATGATTTACGATGCATAGTGAATTTACATGACGTTACTTTGTGGTTGGATCGCAAACAATTGAAACAAAGGTTATTGGTTTTGACTATGTTCCATCTTTCAAGGAGAGAACTTTTATGGAACTTGTCACATTTGAATAAAGGATGTGAATTTTTGCATAATAGGCATTTATAATCACCTTTTGAAATATAATTATAAACATGTGTTTGTTTCACTACAGATTTATCCTCTTTAGCATAACCTTTTATCGATTGCAAACTTTTTGCTTGTTTTTCAAGAAACATAATAAAATTTTCGTAGGATGGAAAGCCATCATCTATCAACGTCAATTCCCATTGCCTTTTCAAATCATCACCTATTTTCCTTTGTAGGAAATGTATTAGAAAGATATCAACAAGTGTATTCCTCTCCAAACCCAGTGATTTCAAATTTCTCATGGCTTCATTACATATATCTAGTAGTTCGAAAATGGCCTTGGAATTTATTAGTTTTAAAGGTTTTAAAGTGAATAATTTTGTACATTGTGAAAAGGCAAGTTCTTTTTTGTTATCATATCTGGAGACCAATGTGGCCCAAGCATGGGCATAGTTTTCATTAATAACAGGAAATCCCCTAATAAGTCGTTCAGCGTCTCCAGTAACAGCTGATTGTAAATATTGCAGCTTTTGTGAAACAGTTAGAGCGGTATTGGAATCAATAGACAGAGAAAACAATTGCTTGAAACTAAGCCATTCGTTAACATCACCAGAAAAGGAAGCTAAATTAAATTTAGGAAGTTCTATTTTACTTGTGGTTGGTTGATTTAGATCATCAATTTTGCTTGAACTGGCTGTACAAGATACTTTATTGATATTCGCCACTAAATTTCTAAGATTATCCTTGTATTGCATAACTCTAGAAAAGTAAACTTCATCATCAAATTCAGAAAATGTTAAAAGATTACAATAAGTTTTTTCAATGTTAGATTTTATATCTAAAATATCTTGTTTAAATGTCTGTAAATTTGCATCATCCTTCGCTTCAATTATCTTGAGCGAAATTTGCTCAAAATAATCCACTTGTTTGAAATGAAATTCAAGAATATTTAAAGTAGATTTAAATTTGGCAGCCATTTTGGCAGCCATCTTTAATTTTTGCTATTATTAATTTTAATAATATATTTCAAAAATGAATTATAATTATTTATATTTAAATAATTATTTAATAGATTTATTCCCGGGTTTCGGCACCAATGTTTTGTTTCCCACTTGGCAAATACGCAAGGGGGAAAAGCAGAATGATTGTTTACAAAACAATTTGTTCTCGTTAGGCTTAATTGAATAGAATGTTTTATACTAGCTTAAAGAAACAAATGTACTTATCTTTGGTCAGGCAATTATCCCAAGCTTTACAAATGAATTTATTTTAACTCTCTTTACAATGAATATTTTAAAGAATTTACAAAAGAATTAAAGCCGCAGCTGAAAGGCGTTCTCTAGTGGCGAGAGTCCTTCGAATCTTCTAGAAGGTGGCGAGCTCCCTCTGGCGGTGCAGCCAGACGGCCTCCCATTGGTCAGCGATGACGCAGTTCCTTCACCGCCGCGCGTACACCGCCGCGCGCTGCCTTCTGCTACCTATGTTAGAATAAAACTAAACAGCGGCAGCGGTAATTTCTAAACATTGCATGAGACACAATGGAGTTGACTAGAGAAAGTTTAAGCATCATCATCTTTGATGATTATAAAGTTAATTTAACTTCTAAAGGTTCCCATGAAAGATTGATGAAAGCTTTAGGAGATAAAGTTATTTCTATTAAAACAGTCTTTAATTGGTTTGATGAATTTAAATTCGGAAAAACCAACCTTGAAGATGAACCTCGTTCAGGTCGACCACCAACAGCAGTTACCCAAGAAAAAATTGAGCTGGTAAGATTTTCATTTATAGAAGATCAAAGAATTACCTATCAGCAGTTAGAGAAAAGTGTGGGCATTAGATCGGCAGCAATCGACAAAATCATTAATGATCATTTAAAATACAGGAAACTTGTTAGTAGATGGGTACCTCAAAGCTTGACTGAAGACCAAAAACTTGGTTGCGTTAAATGGTGTAATTTCATGTTGAAAATTTTTATGAAGGAAAATCAAAGGCTATTTTCAATATTATTAAAGGTAACGAAACTAGGATTTACAATTTTGATTCAGAAACAAAACGGCAATCTGATTTTTGGTGCTCTTCAAAATCACCACTTTCTAAGAAAGTCCGCAGAGCTCGAAGTTTTAGGGGAAAATGGCCGCTTGATTTTTTAGAAATAGTGGTTTCATTGATATTGTGAAGTTAGAAGATCAAAAGACAGTTAATAGTGACTGGTATACGACAAAATGCCTTCCATCAGTATTTGAAAAAATCAATCAAAGCAGACCAAGGACTCAACTTAGAGGCGTCCTTCTTCACCATGACAATGCAAGACCGCGCACCTCAGCTCAAACATTAGACTTTTTAGCCAACTCTGGTGTCCAATTAGTCACTCATCCACCATATTCACCAGACCAAGCACCTTGTGACTTTTTTTTATTTCCAAAATTTAAGTTATTGTTGAAAGGGATAAAATTTAACACTGATGACGAATCACTGCAAGCTTCTATCAATGCTGTAAATTCCATCCCCGAAGATGACTGGATAAGTGCTTCGATAATTGGTTTTCATGGATGAAATCTTGCATAGACGCTAAGGATGAATACTTTAAGAAACTCAGAAAATCTTAGAGTTGCAGCTTTAATAAAAATTAGTGATTGCAAAAACATTTGGAGTGACCCATGTATCTTATACAATTCACAAATAAGTAAAGATAAAATTGAATTTTTAAAATGTTCTAATTTCGTTTTCAATTTTTTTTCAAAGTAAAAAGTTATAAACACAGAGAGGTAACCCAGGCTCCTGGAGAGCGTATCCATAGATCACCAACTACCCTAAAAAGTTATATACTAATACAAATATATACATATTAAATAAATAAATGACACGCATCATGCTTAAAAATCAACCTATCATTTATATTGATATGTGATAAGCTCTATATATATTGAACTTTGACAGTTTGTGTCGCCTGTAACTCCAAGGTATCATTAAACCTTCAAACTCTAAAACATTCCTTTTCAATACTATAGACTCTACAATAATTTAATTGTAACAGAATCAAGTATTTTCATTTCCTGTAAAGAAATGTATATTAAATTTAATACCTTTGTAGATATATTTCAAATTATATAGCAACAAATATCTTTTTAGAAACTGCTAATTTATTATGTTAATTGTAAATATATTGCCAGACATTCATTTCTTTTGTATAAAGTTCTCTGTTCTCGTTTTTCTCTCTCTCTCTTTCTCCTTGTTAATATCATATGGCTATTCTTCATGACCTACAATTATTGTTTATATATGTATAGACAATTGTAAAGGCATACATGTATGACAGCGCAAGTGTCCCTAGGGGGACATAGCGCTTTAAATTGAAATAAATAAAAACATTCCTAAGCTATATGTCTAGAATAACTTGGTAGAATCAGAAAAAATTACAATATACTTTCATTCTAAATATGTCGGCTTTGAAAACAGCTGAATTGGGAAAACTACGAAGCTCACTATGAAGCTCACATTGCGCATTGCGCCTCTGATTGCATCTGTATAAATGATTGTTTTTGAAAGGTTTTAGCTTGTAACTCAAAAGAGATTCG
>CP092874.1:67713317-67738688 GCA_030710605.1 Cordylochernes scorpioides
TCTCTCTCTTCACCTGCCCACTTGTGTAGGTCAATTGTGGCCCTATATCTCTCCACTTGTGTAGGTTAACTGCTGCCCTATATCTCTCCACTTGTGTAGGTCAACTGTTGCCCTATATCTTTCCACTTGTGTAGATCAACTGTTGCCCTATATATCTTCACTTGAGTAGGCCAATTGTGGCCCTATATCTCTCCACTTGTGTAGGTCAATTTTGGCCCTATATCTCTCCACTTGTGTAGGTCAATTGTGGCCCTATATCTCTCCACTTGTGTAGGTCAATTTTGGCCCTATATCTCTCCACTTGTGTAGGTCAATTATGGCCCTATATCTCTCCACTTGTGTAGGTCAACTGCTGCCCTATATCTCTCCACTTGTGTAGGTCAATTGTAGCCCTATATCTCTCCACTTGTGTAGGTCAACTGTGGCCCTATATCTCTCTACTTGTGTAGGTCAACTGCTGCCCTATATCTCTCCACTTGTGTAGGTCAATTATGGCCCTATATCTCTTTACTTGTGTAGGTCAACTGCTGCCCTATATCTCTCCACTTGTGTAGGTCAACTGTGGCCCTATATCTCTCTACTTGTGTAGGTCAACTGCTGCCCTATATCTCTCCACTTGTGTAGGTCAATTATGGCCCTATATCTCTCCACTTGTGTAGGTCAACTGCTGCCCTATATCTCTCCACTTGTGTAGGTCAATTGTAGCCCTATATCTCTCCACTTGTGTAGGTCAATTGTGCCCCTGTATCTCTCCACTTGTTTAGGTCAATTGTGGCCCTATATCTCTCCACTTGTGTAGGTCAACTGCTGCCCTATATCTCTCCACTTGTGTGGGTCAATTGTGGCCCTATATCTCTCCACTTGTGTAGGTCAATTTTGGCCCTATATCTCTCCACTTGTGTAGGTCAATTGTGGCCCTATATCTCTCCACTTGTGTAGGTCAATTGTGGCCCTATATCTCTCCACTTGTGTAGGTCAATTATGGCCCTATATCTCTCCACTTGTGTAGGTCAACTGCTGCCCTATATCTCTCCACTTGTGTAGGTCAATTGTAGCCCTATATCTCTCCACTTGTGTAGGTCAACTGTGGCCCTATATCTCGCTACTTGTGTAGGTCAACTGCTGCCCTATATCTCTCCACTTGTGTAGGTCAATTATGGCCCTATATCTCTCCACTTGTGTAGGTCAACTGCTGCCCTATATCTCTCCACTTGTGTAGGTCAACTGTGGCCCTATATCTCTCTACTTGTGTAGGTCAACTGCTGCCCTATATCTCTCCACTTGTGTAGGTCAACTGTGGCCCTATATCTCTCTACTTGTGTAGGTCAACTGCGGCCCTATATCTCTCCACTTGTGTGGGTCAATTGTGGCCCTATATCTCTACTTGTGTAGGTCAACTGCGGCCCTATATCTCTCCACTTGTGTGGGTCAATTGTGGCCCTATATCTCTCCACTTGTGTGGGTCAATTGTGGCCCTATATCTCTCCACTTGTGTGGGTCAATTGTGGCCCTATATCTCTCCACTTGTGTGGGTAAATTGTGGCCCTATATCTCTCCACTTGTGTGGGTCAATTGTGGCTCTATATCTCTACTTGTGTAGGTCAACTGCTGCCCAATATCTCTCCACCTGTGTAGGTCAATTGTGGCTCTATATCTCTCCACTTGTGTAGGTCAACTGCTGCCCTATATCTCTCCACTTGTGTAGATCAACTGTTGCCCTATATCTCTTCACTTGTGTAGGTCAATTGTGGCCCTATATCTCTCCGCTTGTGTAGGTCAACTGCTGCCCTATATCTCTCCGCTTGTGTAGGTCAATTGTGGCCCTATATATATCCACTTGTGTAGATCAACTGTTGCCCTGTATCTCTCCACTCGTGTAGGTCAATTGTGGCCCTATATCTCTCCACTTGTGTAGGTCAACTGCTGCCCTATATCTCTCCACTTGTGTAGGTCAACTGCTGCCCTATATCTCTCCACTTGTGTAGGTCAACTGCTGCCCTATATCTCTCCACTTGTGTAGGTCAACTGCTGCCCTATATCTCTCCACTTGTGTAGGTCGTTGCTGCCCTATATCTCTCCACTTGTGTAGGTCGTTGCTGCCCTATATCTCTCCACTTGTGTAGGTCAACTGTCGCAGAGAGGTACTGGAAAACTCTCCACACCCTGACTGCCCCTCTCGGTTACTACAAGTTTGAACTTCTCGGTTACCACAGTAAAGTGAGAGACCCTCTCGGATTTAACATCACAACGAGGCATTTTTTGACATTTGAAATAATTTAATTGACAATTAGTTAATTTTTACAAAAAATCAATGATAATATAAATGAAAAAATTATGAGAATGTACAATGATTTTAGGAGCTAGGGAGGCTCCCCCACCTTGATAAGGTCCTCCTTCAGACGAGGAGGGGGTCTTCTTGGATTCCTCGCATCTCCAGGCCCAGGAAGTGCTTGTAGATGCGGGTCTTGGCAGATGCCATGATAGCCAAGGCGTCATCATCCAGGTCATGCCCACAGCAAGAGACCCTCAGGATATCACATATATTTATACAATAATTTTTGGCCGTGAATAGAATAGCCATATGATATTAACAATGAGAAATAAAAAATAATCGAGAAAAATAACTGCTTAGACAAAAGAAATAAGTGTTTTGCAATATGTATATTTGTTTTTGAGACCTTTATGATTCCCTTCTTGTCCAAAACATCACAACGTTGAAGTCTAGTACAAGCTAGATCTTAGATAATTCGGTAAAATCTACTGAAGACCTGATGGTCTGGAGTGAATCAAGCTATGTACATGCTGATCGGAGATAATGAAACTTTGTCTCTTCAAACAGGAAGCTGCACACGATGAAACCCACAATATCTTCGCGCATTTTGAAGTTGTCTGAACTATGCCAAAGGCCTTGTTGGGTTCAAAGGCCATTCTCTTCAAGGCTAGCACACAGACATGAAGTAATAAACAAAGATTGGTTTGAACCCTGGACAAGGTTGACTTGAGTAAACATATGTCTAGGCTTGTATTTTCGATGTAAAACTTGATGTACAGCTGTCGAGTGAGCAAAACACATGTGTGCCGCACACATTTCTATCGGACAAGGTCGGCACGCTATGCAAATCTTAACATGTAGTCGACCTTGAACTTTCCTTTGACTTTACTTGCTACAGAAGTGGGTTAATAGACGTGTGGCAGACACATAACTTGGTCTCTTCAAATTGTTACATTACCGGATCTCTGCGAGATGTAAGAAGCGGTGATGTTAGAATGTAATAGGCGATGATGTGTGGGCAGGTAGATAGCCGTGGTTGAAGCCTTATTTAAGTTAATAAATTTATACTTTAAGAGATAGAGAGAGAGAGAGAGAATATGAAGAAAACATGGAGAGATGGTAAAAAAAACGGAAAAAAGGTGATTATTATCAGAATGGATTTGCAAAAAAAAAAATGTTTCAGCTTTACACCAGAGATAATTATTGAAAAAAATGGCATATATATAAAATTATATTTAAACTGGGGGGATATCTCACAGTGCTGTGTATGCTATTAAATATATACACAAAGCTTTATTAAGACCACCGGTCTTATACAGATTCACCACAGGAAGAAAGGAAACATAGATGGAGCTCCTATACTCCAGGCAGAGCAGCACCCTACAACAGCCTCCTGGTCCGACGCATGTCCAATGGCCACACGTTCCTTTGTGCATTATAGGACAATATACAAGAATCATTGGAAGGGATTTATCTCCCTACAATGACCATGTATTGAAACTATGGTCCTCGTAGGATTTTATTATCAGTATTTTTATTTTCTTATCGTTGAACTTGGCCGTTACTTTGTTGCCATCAAGACTATGAATATACCTAAAGATTCTTCATCTGTTTTTCATATATTTGTATTCTTAAATTTTTCTTCTTATGTTTGTTATTTCATTACCTAAATCTTTAATAAAGAAACTAGAAAAAATATTTGGTATTCAGTAATTCTCTAAATAAGTCACGACTGTACTACAAAAAGCAATAAAATATTTAACATTATCTATTTTATATCATGTTTACCTTTAACCTCTGCCCACTACCTTAGATTTAATATAACACACATATATATGTGAAAAATAAGAAAAAAATATTTAATGGTCAGGTGTTGATATCAAAAACAGAATTGGCATTTCCTGATGAGCATTCTAGATGGCAGAGCGCTATCTAATGGAATACAAATTTAAAAAACGTTGATTTAGCTTGTTCCAAAGATAATTGACCAATCCAATTTCTTGATAAATCAAGAAAAGTCAACCACGTACGTGTTTCGAGCTGTTGGCCCTATTTTTGGTCGTAGAGGTACAATCTGAACCATGCCGACGAAGGCCAACAGCCCAGAACGCGTACGTGTTTGAATTTTCTTGTTTTATCAACAAATCGGGTTAGCCAAATATCTTTGTAACAAGCTGAATCAACGTCATGAACATCTAGAATGTTCATGTGAGCGGTTAGTAAATTCCAATTTTGTTATATCTCGTATATATAAACAATGGTCGCCTCTCCCGTCAAAGCTAGACGCCACCTATTGACCGTCGCCGCAAACTAGCGGCCTCGAGTCGAGGAAAAAGCCATAACACCAGCTTTTGCACACTGAGAGGCGTCCATCTGGAGACCATAGTTTGGGCTAATGGCCCTCGTCAGCCCATAGCGGACTTTAATTCCATGAAATCTACAAAGGATCTAATGGAATCTAAACAATCTGCCGAGAGGTGTTTATCTGGCAAAGTGACTGGACCAAATATATGGCCAAAATATAGATAGAAATTTTTCCAGGGAGGAAATTGATCTATAAAAGCATAGGGCACCTCTCCCGGCAAAATAAACGTCAAAACTTGACGCCATCTAGATCAATTTCCTCCCTGCAAAATTTCCATTTCTATTTTGTCCTTAGAGTTGGCCCAGCTACTTTGCTAGCTAAACACTTCTTTGGAATATTGTGAAGATTCCATAAGGTCACTTGTTGATCTCATTGAAAAAAGTCCGCTCTGGGCTGACGAGGGCCATCATCCCAAACCATGTTCTCTAGGTGGACGCTTCTCAGTTTTCCAAAGCTGGTGTTGTGGCTTTGTCACCGACCCGAAGCAGCTAGTGTGCGGCGACGGTCAATAGATGGCGTTTAGTTTTGACGGGAGAGGCGTCCTATGCTTATATAGATCAATTTCCATATATATTTCTAACTTATAATCTATAAAATGTTTTTGATCTCCGTGTCGTTGAGTATATCTTATGTGCATGTAATCATAATTAACATCATTAGGCATAATTAATTACCTAGAGAGAGAAATATGTGCAAATAATATTTCAATTTGCAATCTATTTATCTGTTCTCTCCCTCTCTAAGTTGAAAAGCAAATTTCTATTCTTCAATTCTAAGTGTCTTATTAAAACAAAAGAAATGGATCTAAGTTTTTTAAAAACACTTTAAATAACCAATCAATCTAACGAACTTATTTTAATTAAAAATTGGCTTTTAATTTGAAGGTAATTACGGATCAGAGTAATTTCCTAATTAAAATAAGAAGGAATGTGATTTAATTGATTTTGTAAATGTTGCGTCGAATATTTTCTTTCTTTGTTCACAAAAACTTAGTCTGGCATTATTAGAAAAATTGCCATATATTCCCATCCCTGGACACTTTATTTTTCCGTTTATCATTACTCTTCACAATTCATCCTTTCATTCCTCATCCCTAAGGTTAGAAATAATCGTTATTTCTCCTTGAAATAATTTTCGTTTTTTTTTTTTCATTCAAAAGAAACACATGCGGTATAATTTTCAAATGTCGTTTTACAATCATAAGCCGCATTATTCTGTATTATATATAACTTATAATAATAATATATATATAATAACAATAATTGTCTTTTTAAATTAGAATAAACAAAGATTTTGGGGAGAGTTCGACTGACTTTGTGTGTAATGAGGATAAAAAAAATCATTTATAAATACAAATATTTACGTGTGAGGGCAGCTCCATCTCTAGGTGAGAAAAGGGAACATTTCTAGCACAGAGTATTCCAACTTTCCTGCCATTAAGAACGGAACAACAAGTGTTTTTATCTCATCAATGTTTAACCCTTACACCAGTTTTATCTTCACCCCGCTATATGTTAAATGCATATATGAAATACAGTATGTAAATACAGTTGGTAATTTCTCGCCAAACGATTGACTCCAGCTCTTCTATTGGCTTCCCACCTCTCTTCCTTTCTTGGAAGGTAAATTTTTCCATAAGAAACAATGTTTACGACGTCATTATGTAACTGATCGTTTGGTGGCTTTTTCTACCTTCTCGAATTCTCCAAAAATAGTCGTTTGGTAGGGAAATAGATTCCTATATTAGGTGGCATCATGTCTGGCACATTGTGATTATATAAATTCAGGGTCAGACCCATGTGAAACCCCTATTCTATAGAACATGTGGCCAGGTATGATAAAGCAGAAGGGGATCCATTAAAAAAGGTCAGACGATTTGTTTATAATATTGTAACAAAATATTTATTTATTTTATTATTTTATTAACAGAGTGGTCATTTTTATGTTTATATTTTGCTACTCTGTAAATTTCCCTCGTGGCTTATCTTTAGTTTACCATTCATAGTTTGTTCTTGCCTGAAAAAAATTGTTGTCTCCTCCTGAAGTTTTTGCCATCCCTAATTTTCCACGTGGCAATATTTAAAGTAAGCAAATTTATATTTAAAAACCAACCTGAAGTTAATCATACATTACTGAATCCCAATATGCTGATTGAAAGGTATCAACAAGTTAGGTGCTTAGATATACTCGAATTTCTACGCCGCATTTACGACTGTGGGTTGTTGATCTACGCTATTTGGACGCTATTATGTACAAAGGTCACTCCAGAAATTTTTGCAATCAATATTGAATAATTAAAATATTTAAAAATAAATGATTCTTTTAAAATCTACATGCATTTTCTACCTAACATAAACATTTTCATAAAATAGTGACAACAATGACTCGTAGAGGGCACGACTTTGTTTACAGCGGCAGCGGTAATTTTTAAATATTGCATGAGACACAATGGAGTTGACTAGAGAAAGTTTAAGCGTCATCATCTTTGATGATTATAAAGTTAATTTAACTTCTAAAGAATCCCATGAAAGATTGATGAAAGCTAGATAAAGCTTCTTCTATTAAAACAGTCTTTAATTGGTTTAATGAATTTAAATTCGGAAACACCAACCCCTTGAAGATGAACCTCGTTCAGGTCGACCACCAACAGCAGTTACCCAAGAAAAAATTGAGCTGGTAAGATTTTCACTTAGAGAAGATCAAAGAATTACGTATCAGCAGTTAGAGAAAAGTGTGAGCATTAGATCGGCAGCAATCGACAAAATCTTTAATGATCATTTAAAATACAGAAAACTTGTTAGTAGATGGGTACCTCAAAGCTTGACTGAAGACCAAAAACTTGGTTGCGTTAAATGGTGTAATTTCATGTTGAAAAATTTTATGAAGGCAAATCAAAGGCTGTTTTCAATATTATTAAAGGTGACGAAACTTGGATTTACAATTTTGATTCAGAAACAAAACGTCAATCTGATTTTTGGTGCTCTTCAAAATCACCACTTCCTAAGAAAGTCCGCAGAGCTCGAAGTTTTAGGGAAAAATGGCCGCTTGATTTTTTAGAAATAGTGGTTTCATTGATATTGTGAAGTTAGAAGATCAAAAGACAGTTAATAGTGACTAGTATACGACAAAATGCCTTCCATCAGTATTTGAAAAAATCAATCAAAGCAGACCAAGAGCTCAACTTAGAGAAGTCCTTCTTCACCATGACAATGCAAGACCGCGCACCTCAGCCCAAACATTAGACTTTTTAGCCAACTCTGTTGTCCAAATAGTCACTCATCCACCATATTCACCAGACCTAGCCCCTTGTGACTTTTTTTATTTCCAAAATTTAAGTTATTGTTGAAAGGGATAAAATTTAACACTGATGACGAAGCACTGCATGCTTCTATCAATGCCGTAAATTCCATCCCCGAAGATGACTGGATAAGTGCTTCGATAATTGGTTTTCATGAATGAAATCTTGCATAGACGCTAAGGATGAATACTTTAAGAAACTCAGAAAATCTGAAAGTTGCAGCATTAATAAAAATAAGTGATTGCAAAAACATTTGGAGTGACCCATGTATCTTATACAATTCACAAATAAGTAAAGATATAATTGAATTTTTTAAATGTTCTCTCTAATTTCGTATTCAAATTTTTTTCAAAGTAAAAAGTTATAAACACCCAGAGGTAACCCAGGCTCCTGGAGAGCGTATCCATAGATCACCAACTACCCTAAAAAGTTATATACTAATACAAATATATACATATTAAATAAATAAATAACACGCATCATGCTTAAAAATCAACCTATCATTTATATTGATAAGTGATAAGCTCTATATATATTGAACTTTGTCAGTTTGTGTCGCCTGTAACTCCAAGGTATCATTAAACCTTCAAACTCTAAAACATTCCTTTTCAATACTATAGACTCTACAATAATATAATTGTTACAGAATCAAGTATTTTCATTTCCAGTAAAGAAATGTATATTAAATTTAATACCTTTTGTAGATATATTTCAAATTATATAGCAACAAATATCTTTTAAGAAACTGATAATTTAGTATGTTAATTGTAAATATATTGCCAGATATTCATTTCTTTTATATAATGTTCTCTGTTCTCGTTTTTCTCTCTCTCTTTCTCCTTGTTAATATCATATGGCTATTCTTTATGACCTACAATTATTGTATATATTGTTGCACTGGGCTGCGGTTTGGCAGATTCTTCAGTCTTGAGTCTCTCCTCAGACGTGTCTTGCATCTTTCCAGAACGTGTCTCAACCATCTTAAAAGGGTAAACCAGTCAATAATAAGACAACTATAAATTTAGGTAGCACCTAGAATCTCTCTTTATTTACCACATCAAAGTTTAAAGCATGTAGGGTATTTGGTGTATCAAAATACAAATGTTTTATAGTACATAATATTTTATATTAATAATCTGTTTTATAAAAATAAATAAATTTATAATTTAAATTTTAAATATATTAAAAATAATATTATAAATAATTTTAAAAATAGGCGCATTAATCATGATGCAACACTTCCCCCTCTCCAGAGGTCGTCACGTCCTCGTGAGTGACCTCATCAATTCTTTCAAAATAGGGTTTGAGTCTTGAGACATGGACAATCAATGGGTCTTGGCCAGGATTATCTTTCGGCTCAATTAAGTAATTTACGTTGGACAGCTTCTTTAATATTCGATATGGCCCAAAATATTTTCTCAATAGTTTTTCACATTTTCCGATTTTCCTGACTGGTGTCCAAACTGCCACTAAATGTCCTGGTTCATAGATTCTCTCGTTGTGTTTTTTGTCATAGTTTCTTTTCATTCTTTCCTGAGTCTTCTCTGTGTTGTTAATGACTACCTGTCTCGTCCTTGCTATTTTATCTAAGTAGTTTTCTATATATTCGTCGTAATCGTCCATGTTACTGTCCGTTGGGATATTCTCGTCATCTAAGAGGGACATGGGTTCCCTCCCAAACAACAGGAAAAATGGAGAGTAGCCTGTGGTTTCTTGAATTGTGGTATTATATGCGTGGGTGATGAAAGAAAGGATTTCGTCCCAGTTCTTCTGATCCGTATTCACATACATGCTGATCATATTGATTAAAGTTCTATTTAGCCGTTCAGTTAGTCCGTTAGTCTGGGGGTGGTAGCTCGTTGTGAAGCAATGTTTAACTTTGCACATTTTCATAACCTCCTTCATCAAATTGCTAGTGAATTGTGAACCTCTGTCGCTGATAAGAAATCTTGGAGCCCCGTGACGTAAAAATATATGTTCGATTAAAAATGTAGAGACTTCTTTCACTGTCGCTTCTGGTACTGCCTTTGTTTCAGCATACTTGGTATAATAATCCGTCAACACAATGATCCATTTCCTTCTTCTTTTCGTTGATGGCAAGGGGCCAACAAAGTCAATTCCGATTCTTTCAAAAGGGTAGTTAGCTGGGGGAATAGGTTGTAGAAGTCCAGATGGCAACTGATTTGAACCTTTCCGACTTTGGCAAAGATGGCACGTCTTTACAAATTCGGAAACATCTTTCAGCATGGAAGGCCAATAGTATTTATTCTTCAATCGGTATGTGGTTCTGGCGACGCCCAGATGGCCATTCAGCATATGGTTGTGGTATTCACTCAAGATTTCTTTCCTTCTCTTCTTTGGCACTACCAGCAACCATTCTCTACCTTCAGGATTTGGATTTTTCTTGTAGAGACACCCATTTTCTTCTTTAAAGTTCTGTGTAATTGAACGCTTGTTTCCACTAAGGTTCTCCTTAATATTCTCAATAAAATCATCCTTTTCGTCTATTATTTGATTCAAAAATAGTCTTTCATAATCCTCGTCCCATTCGTTTTCTGGTAAGGGTCCTCTTGATAGACCATCAGCGTCCAGATGTTTTTTTCCCGATTTGTGTATAATTTCGAAATTATATTCCTGAATCTTCAGTGCCCATCGTGCTAATCGACCGGTCGGATCTTTTAAATTCTTAAGCCAGCATAGTGCGTGATGATCAGTTACGATTTTAAAGTGCCTTCCATATAAATAGGGCCGTAATTTTGATATCGACCACACTACAGCTAAACATTCCTTTTCGGTGGTTGAATAATTTTGCTCAGGTTTACTTAGGGTTCGGCTCAAATATGATATTACCTTCTCTTCGCCACCGATATTTTGAATTAGTGTTGCGCCTAAGCCGATGTTAGAGGCATCTGTGTGAATGCAGGTGGCTGCATTTGGATCAAAGTGACCTAAAATTGGCGGATTCATAAGAGCTTTTTTAAGGTTTTGGAACGCTTCTTCCTGTTTTCCTGTCCAGATAAATTGCACATTTTTTCTGATGAGACTGGTCAATGGGTCAGCGATTAATGAGAAATCTTTAATAAATTTTCTATAATATGAGCACATTCCTAGGAATGATTGCACTTCTTTGGCCTTCTTGGGCTGAGGAAAATCTCTAACTGCTTTTATATTATATTCGGCAGGTTTTATACCCTCTTGGTTGGTTATATGTCCAAGGATCTCAAGTTCCTCGAAAGCAAATCTGCATTTCTTGGCGTTCAGTTTTAAATTAGATTCGCTGAAGCATCTGAGGACAGCTTCAAGTCTTTTAATGTGGGTTGGAAAGTCCGAGCTGTATATAATTACATCGTCCAGGTAGCAAAGGCAAATCTGCCATCTCAGATTTCCGAGGACATTGTCCATGTTCCTCTCAAAAGTAGCAGGGGCGTTGCATAGACCGAAGGGCATTACGTTGAATTCATATAACCCATGTGCAGTAGTGAAAGCCGTCTTCTCTTTGTCTCTCTCTTCAATTTCGACTTGCCAATATCCCGATTTGAGATCTATTGCTGAGAAGTACTTGGATCCTTGGAGAGTATCCATTACATCATCAATTCTTGGGATTGGATAAACATCCTTCACTGTTACTTCATTTAATTTCCTGTAGTCCACACAAAATCTGTATTTGCCATCTCGTTTTTTTACCAATATAACGGGAAAGGACAAGGGACTTGAAGATTGTCTAATTATTCCTTCTTCGAGCATCTCGTCTATTTGATCCTTTATGATGGTTCGTTCCTTAGCGCTTACCCGGTAAGGCTTGTGCTTTATTGGTTTTGCGTCTTCTGTATGAATCTGATGTTTTGCCAAACTGGTCCTACCTAACCTCGATGAGAACAAATCAGTATACTTGGCCAAAATTTGTTTTAACCTCTCTTGTTCTTTAAATGATAAATTTTTGTTTATTTGAAATTGTATTTCGTCATTTTCATTCTGCTTCTCTTTATTCTCTATAAAATTTACCCCTGCAGGAAGACTTCCATAAGCCAATGTTTGGTCTTTCATGATTTTTAAAGGTCGAGGATAAGGGTTCGTTATCCAGATATGGGTTTTCTTATCCGTGACAGTAAGCAAACTTCTTGCCAATCGAAGACCATTTGTTTGAGTCATTCTGTTGTTCTCTTCGATGACATATTCGCCATCCTCTGCTTCTATTGAGGCCCTAATCAATTTAATAGATAGTTTAGGTATAACGGTATCTGTAGTGCTCTTTATTTTTTTTAGATCATAATTGCTTACGTCATGATTACTCATCAAATTATATTTTATTGTTTCTCGTTTACAATCAATTTTAGCATTCATTTTTTTAAGGAAATCTCGTCCAAGAATAAGAGTTCGTAGATGCGCGTCCATTACTACAAATTCGTGGGATAATTCAGTGTCATCAATTTTTAAATCTAAAATAATGCTACCTACCATATCTAATTTTTTCCATCGGGTCCTGAACACGTTTTAGTGAGACTATTTATTTCACGGCCAGCAAAAAGTGCTGTTCTTAGGTCGACCACTGAAAGATCGGCGCCTGTATCAATCAAAGCTTCGCATAACCCTATCTTGTCCACATTAATATTAATTTTGTACCTAGGGTCCAACTTTCTAATTCCATTTATGGTCGACTTGCTTTGATTGAAGGAATCAGGCGCGACACTTAGTTTAAATCTTCCAACACGGAATATCTATTCCGTGTAGGAATATTCATTTGTGTGTCATTACAAACATCCGCATAGAGGCGAGGCCGTGTATAATCTTTCCTTTTGTCCATTTGAAGATTTTCTTGGCTCTTGTCTTGGGAAACTGAGGGGTCCTCTTCTACGATCCTCACAAACTTGACTCTGCAATACCGCGCTACGTGTCCTGGCTTGTTACACTTGAAACATATTGGTCTCCCGTCTTCTGTCCTATTCCTGTTTGAATCTGGACTCTTATTGTAGGTTTTCCTTGGGTAGACCGGTTTTGGCTCAGGAATGGGAGTGTAAAATCGTCTAGGGGCAGATACCTGGGGCAGCGGCTTGTTCTGGTAGTACCTCGGAGCGGGGGCCTGGGGCTTGGGGGTGTTCTGGTAGTACCTCGGAGCGGGGGCCTGGGGCTTGGAGGTGTTCTGGTCTGGTCTTCTGAACGACGGAGCGTTCTTCCATTGCTCTTGATGGTGGGAACGAGGAGAGCGTGGTCCATTATATAGAACCTTTGATTTTTCTATACGTTCTTGATAATTATTTTCAAACAAATCCATCTTTTTACACAATCTTAGGAGTTCGTTGGTATTCTTAGGAGGGTTTAAGTAGAGGGCAAAAGAGTACTCTTTCTTTAACCCTCCAATAACCCAATTTATTTTATTCTCTTCTTCCATTTGGGGGTCGACCTTGTTGCACAGAACCAGGATATCCTCTGCAAACCTGATTGCAGGTTCATTCCACTGCTGCATTCTGTTCAGCCTCATCTTCAATTCTTCTTTGTTGGCGTCTGAGCCAAAATCCTGAATTAGGCGGCTCTTGAAATGTTCCCAGCTGGTAAAACTTATCTTGTGTAGGTCCAGCCAGGTTTTGGCGCTACCAATCATGTTCATGGCTGCATAGCGAGAAATAATATATTCTGCCCAGTGGTACAGGAAGCCAATTTCTTCAAGGGACTCAATCCATGGGCGAGGGTCTTCTGTTCCATCATATTTGGGGATGTCTATGTTGGGGTTCAAAACAACTGGGTCGGCACTTGCATCTCTACCAATTGTTGCACTGGGCTGCGGTTTGGCAGATTCTTCAGTCTTGAGTCTCTCCTCAGACGTGTCTTGCATCTTTCCAGAACGTGTCTCAACCATCTTACAAGGTTAAACCAGTCAATAATAAGACAACTATAAATTTAGGTAGCACCTAGAATCTCTCTTTATTTACCACATCAAAGTTTAAAGCATGTAGGGTATTTAGTGTATCAAAATACAAATGTTTTATAGTACATAATATTTTATATTAATAATCTGTTTTATAAAAATAAATAAATTTATAATTTAAATTTTAAATATATTAAAAATAATATTATAAATAATTTTAAAAATAGGCGCATTAATCATGATGCAACAATATATGTATAGACAATTGTAAAGGCATACATGTATGACAGCGCAAGTATCCCTAGGGGGACATAGCGCTTTAAATTGAAATAAATAAAAACATTCCTAAGCTATATGTCTAGAATAACTTGGTAGAATATCAGAAAAAAAAATTACAATATACTTTCATTCTAAATATGTCGGCTTTGAAAACAGCTGAATTGGGAAAACTACGAAGCTCACATTGCGCATTGCGCCTCTGATTGCATCTGTATAAATGATTGTTTTTGAAAGGTTTTAGCTTGTAACTCAAAAGAGATTCGAGATAGAAACCTGAAATGTTTTATTACTTTTTACTTCAGTCTTCATGACTTTGTATATATTTTTTCCTTGTCCCAGGTCTGGACTTCAAATCTAGACCAGATCCTGAAGGCCATGCCTCTTTATCGCCTCGATGACTACAGCTGGGTCGGTGTAAATGTCTGTTCGGCAATGCCCGATGCATTGTATGATGTGTTCAGGGCTCGCTGGAGAATCCTGACATTTGGTGCAATTCGGAAAGGTTTTGGATCCACTTGTGAAAATCATTAGACGTAGATGGTCTGTTCTAAGACGGGAAAGCATGGTGAAGTCTGATCTGTTAAGTTGTGAGTTGGTTTTCAGGAGGGGATTTTTCCCATCGAACCAGCGGTGTTTGATGTTATTTTGCCAATCTTGATTAAATTTGATAATTTGTATAATTATACAATGTGATAAAATAAAAATTATCTTCCTCCTTTGAGGTTCTGAACAATCGCTCCAAAAATCAGGCCTCAACCGTTTCCGAGTTGAAGCCGTGTATCACTGACACATCATATTTATAGTGTTGGGGGAAAAAAGAAAAGGTGAAAAAAGAAATAGAAATAAATAAATAATTTTGGGTATCTAACTATTGTACTTACAGTAGGCAGGTGATATTCTGGAGGTAGTGAGCGACAAGATTTGATGAATTTAACATAATGAGCTTTATTGTATTATGATAATATGATACATAAAAATAAACTATCTTCCATTGGAGAAATTATCCTGAACTATTATGCTAATCACCAATCTTTTTGCTAACTTTATCCTTTTCACTTTCTTCAGTTTCTACAACGGGCTTTTTAGCAACTTCTTTATCCTTTTAACTTTATTTAGTTTCTATACTGGCTTCTTATCAAACTCTTTATCCTTTTAATTTTCCTCATCTACTATAACAGGCTTCTTATCAGTTTATTTAGCCTTTTCACTTTATTCAGCTTCTATAACAAGCTTCTTATCAGTTTCTTTAGCCTTTTCACTTTATTCAGCTTCTATAACAAGCTTCTTATCAGTTTCTTTAGCCTTTTCACTTTATTCAGCTTCTATAACAGGCTTCTTATCAGTTTCTTTAGCCTTTTCACTTTATTCAGTTTCTATAACAAGCTTCTTATCAGTTTCTTTAGCCTTTTCACTTCATTCAGCTTCTATACAAGTTTCTTATCAGTTTATTTAGCCTTTTCACTTTATTCAGCTTCTATAACAAGCTTCTTATCAGTTTCTTTAGCCTTTTCACTTTATTCAGCTTCTATAACAAGCTTCTTATCAGTTTCTTTAGCCTTTTCACTTTATTCAGCTTCTATAACAGGCTTCTTATCAGTTTCTTTAGCCTTTTCACTTTATTCAGTTTCTATAACAAGCTTCTTATCAGTTTCTTTAGCCTTTTCACTTCATTCAGCTTCTATACAAGTTTCTTATCAGTTTATTTAGCCTTTTCACTTTATTCAGCTTCTATACAGGCTTTTATCAGTTTCTTTAGCCTTTTCACTTCATTCAGCTTCTATACAGGTTTCTTATCAGTTTCTTTAGCCTTTTATTATTTTCCTCTGAGCTTGAGTTATTCAACTCCTTCGCTCAGACACTCCTATCCTCATAAACTATTCTTACAAACAATCCTCTGCCGGCCATCTCGCCGTGACTTTATACCTTGCTTGCGCAAAGTCTCACCTCATTGTCACCACATTAAGCTTCCAATCAACACTGTTCTCGAAATTCCTCCCCCAACTCGACTAATATCAAGGAATCCTGCATGGGTGGCCGATGAAAATGTAGATCTTAAAGAAGAGTGGAGAAACCGATGGAGCAATCTTGCCATCGCCAACAAAGACCTGGTGGAGGACCCTAACACCAAACCTCCCGGCTACAACCTACCTAGGAGGACCTGGTCAACCCTCAATAGAATCAGGACCTCTACTGGTAGATGCAACTACCTACTAAATAAGTGGAACATGAGTCCAGACCAGAACTGTGACTGTGGACAAATACAAACAATGCACCATATCCTAAGGGACTGTCCTCGAAGATTCTTCCAGGGAACACTTGGGGATATCCACCGGTGCACAGAGGAGGCCCTGGAGTGGATTCGTCACCTCGACATTCCACTCTAGAGAAACTTGCCAACATTGTTGTATTGTGCTGTAAAAAACAATATCATACGCAATATATATATATATATATTGTCACGTGATCAGCAAATGATATTATACAAATGAATTACTTTTAACATATAGATTCGATCAATGTTGTCTCTTCCTGAAGATTTGTTGATCAAGGTCTAAAGAGCCTTATCTGTCCTTGCTTCGAACTCAGTCTTAGTTGAACTGTCAGTTCGGATGAGACTAAGGATCTGTGTTTATCTCTAGGCAGTAGAAGCCCATCTTGTTTTTTTTTTTTTTCAAAAAAGTTCCTCAGATGAAGATCGAACTCCCAAACCCTGGCAGAGTACTCAAGTATTGCTTATAAGTATACTAAGCAATTTGTCTCTGAAGGAACCTTGTCGAACCACTGGAAAAATCCGTGTATTTGACTTTACTAAAATAGACAAAACCATTTCGTGTGACTTCCCCAAAAACACCTGGGACAAGCCATCATGGTGGGAATGTTTGCTGTAAATAAATGTGTGTACACAGGTAGAATCAGTTTGTGGTAACTCCTCTTACAATATTCCAGAGTCTCTATGTAGAAAGATGTTCTCCCTCCATCATCCGCCGTACCTGCAGTCCTGGATCTTTCCAGTTGGTCTCGAGGACCACGCCATCACCATATACTCAGAGGTGAAGCACGCGATCTACATTTTCTTCATAGATCGCGAAATGCTTGATGTCGCTGGAGACCCGCTGGTGGCGCCATATTCATTGTACGTAGTATCATGTATATATATCTAATTATTATTTTAAAATAATAGTGGTAGGACTCTGTACACTTTTTGATGTATTGACAATTTGTCAATAAAATTATGTTTATTGTCTATGTAGAGTTGGGTTACACACACACAGCTTTATTAAGACCTCCGGTCTTATACAGATTCACCACAGGAAGAAAGGAAGCATAAATGGAGCTCCTGTACTCCAGGCAGCGCAGAACCCAGAGTTGGGTTACTTGTATTCACTGATGGATGGACTGACGATTGAGGTGATGTATTGGTCAATAGAACACACAGTGCCATCTCTATGTTCAAGTTGGAACTATTCAGTGCTTTTATAGGACATATATAGAAGTGGTGTGTGAAATTTATACAATTACAGATTCCTCTTTTCCTAGTTTCGATAAACACAGGAGCCGACGTCTAACATATATCCTGCCATCGTGAACCCCAAATTGAACGTGGATTCATCAGAAAAATGACAAAATGTCATTCTTGAGCCCAAAGACGTCTTTCTTCACATCAGCAGAGCCTGTCGCTTCTGTGCCTGGCAGAGATTGAAATAAAACCCCAGAATGAACAATAAAATAGCTGTAGCCATCTGGGGCCGAAGTTGTTAAATTAAAACAATCTCAACAAGAGACACGTCCAGTTTTATATTAAGATAATAAAATAAGCGAAGGAAGAGCGAAATGTAAAATTAAAATTGTTTTTTAATTGATAGAGAGATATATTTATAACCCAGGTTCCTGGAGCGCCAACTACCCGGTGTTTCTTAATATCTAAATTTCCCTTAAATAAAGACGAATTAAATTACAAGAAAGAATTTTAACACCATTTAATATTTCATTCAAAAGAAACTTGAGTATTTTCCAACCAAACGACAGGGTGGCATGCCTTTGGCGCCAAAAAGAGGGCAAGGTCAAAGTTAGCTGGAGAAACCTGAAGCAGAAGAAATATATTCCGGTGTAATAGACCCTGAAGCAATTTATTGGGCCCATAAAATGGCTGCCAAAAAAAACGCCAAAAATGTATATGCACAAGATTTATATTCTTCTTAGAAAAATCTGGGACGGTTTTGGAGTATTTTTAAAAATACACCTTATATAATTCGTAAAAATAAAAATTAACATATAGTATTAAAACAATTTAATTTTTATAGCTTATTATCTGAATATAGATTTTATATATATTTAATTATATCTAAAAATTAATATTACCTCTAAATAAAAAACAAATAAAGAAAGATTGAAAGATTTAAAAATAAACAACATAAATAAGCCCAATAGCTGTAAATTGTATACTCAAACATACTTAAGGCAATTAGCACATAAATTGATATTCTCATCATATTGTAAGGTAGAAAATTAGGAAAGACAAACCTCAGAATTACAAGATAATTTATTTAATGTAAAATCAAATTAAAACTAATAAAATATCAGAGAGGCAATGAGAAAATTTTTACAATGTATCAAAATACAAATAGCGTAATTTAAAATATTTTCATAAAATAATAAATAATCTGCTACAATATATTTATTTCTAAATTATCTATCTAGTAAAATTACTGGAAATAAATTAAACGTTTGGAAATTAATTGTAAATTCTCAAAGTTTTAAAAATGTTGTTGGAATAGTTCTCTATAATTTTTGTATATGTAAATATTTTCTGATGTATCTATATAAGCAGTATATTATCTATATAAATAGGATGTATGTGATACGCGATTTCAAATCGAAAACTGCTGGAAGTTGAAATTTGATTTTTTCAGCGATTGTTCATGACCTGAAAGAAATATAAAAAATCCAGAGTGCGAGGTATGGCATTATCCTGATGAAATTTAATTAGGATGTTTTTAAAAATTGGTCTTTTTATTTAAATTGATCGCTTTTATAATGATTTGCAATTTTTAAAGTTTTTATTATTTTTAATAATTCTCTCTCTCTCCCTCTCATATTCATTGTACATAGCATATATTTTATTGTACTTTTTAAAAATTATAATAATCATCATCATTGTAAATTTTTCATCTCTATTCGAATAATGCGGACTGTGCATTTTTGTCTATATTTTGACGGGATGTCAATAAAACTATGTTATTTGTCTCTCTCCATCTCTGTGTATTTATATTTATATGATATTTGACCAGGAGTGTCTGGTCACGTGTGTAAATTTATTTAATATATATGGTAGTTGAATATAAAGTGTAGTTGAGTTTTTGTAAGACCAGTGCTTTGAATCTAGTTAGGATTTTGGAGGATTTAGGGGGAAGACTTGTGCTCCAACTATACCTCTAGGTTGAAGAATAATTTCAAAAAAACCAGCGGAAAGAAGTTTAAAGAATATCTTTCCTTCAAGAGCGTCCATGAATAGCCGTCCTTATTAGGAAATATCTTTATTTACGGGGCTGCTAACCAAAATGGATGCTTTTTGAGCCCCAATGGACGCATAAAGCGGAATTATCACAATTATTAGTGTTAAAAGACAGAGATAATGATTTTGTTCTTGGAAATGAAAAGCCTTTTGTTCCTTTAATGCCGATTATTTATGTGTCCATTGCATTGATTTGCGCTTTGAAAAAGGATAATAAATATAAATCTCATAAGATGTTATCATACCTTCAAACACCTGAAAAGGTTCTCCAGAAAGTCTCCACAAGGTCTAAACAAATCTCTTTCCGAATTTGCATAGTTTCTCGTGTTAGAAGTTTTGGCGTCCATTTTGAACAAAGTTTTCGTTATCAAAGATTATTAATACGTTTACGAACACTTCTTTTAGATAGAAAAGGTGTTCCACTGTTTGATAAGTCGTCATTATCCGGTTATTCTTGATCAATTCCTCCGTTATAGTCAATTTTTGGTCCATCAATAAAAAAAGTTGGTCTTTCCAGGCCTTTCTTTATCACTAATAGCAAAATCACCAGTCTGGAAGTGACGAATCCATCTTTGAATTGTGCTTCTATCCATAGCTTTCTATCCATACACAGACTTTAGCTTCGAGTGAATTACAGAGGCTGAAATTTCTCCCGGCTTAAACAGGAACTCTATCACCGATCGTTGTTGGATTCTTGTATTTACTTTTCATATCTGAAATAAAAGAGATATATTAATTCTTACATAGCAATAACGCGCCATCTATATAAGACAAATGAAAACAACAAAACATAAATGTTTCTTTTCACTAATAAATCAAACTTCTACTGCCCTTACTGCGATGAAAAAAAATATATTGGGAGGGTTCGGCTAATCAGTGGTTAACCATCCCAACGGTTTCACCAATTTAATCTACCAGACCACTTCTTTAGAGCTCTAATACTGTATTACAGGGTGTACCAGGTAAATTGGGACTAACTTTGACAGTCCATAAAACAAAAACTACTTGAGATTTAAAACTTGTTTTTTTTTTAATTACGTAGCCATATTCATGTAAAATGCAACAGTACATGTGTGCGCAGTGTAGTGATGAAGAGTAACCGAGAATTTGAAAATCGAGCTGCCATCATCGTTGCTCTGCGCGCCGGAAGGAGCCCCAAAGAGATAGTGGATTTTCTTAAGTTGCCCAAAACCACTATTTATCGTGTCAAGAAGCAGTTTGATGAGGCCGACAGTAACAAAGAGGGGATAGCTACAAGGAAAAAGCACTCGCGTCGATCGGACAGGGTAAGAGGCGAAGAATTTGTCAAAAATGTCAAGGAGAAGATTGATGGAAACCCTGGGAAGAGCATGAGGGCCATAGCCAAGGAAATGGACGTTGGCTCTATGACAATTGTCAGAACTATCCATGAGGACCTTGGTCTCAAGTCTTATGCCCTTCGGAAAGGTCAGTTGCTGACTGAGAATATGAAGAATAACAGAAAAGGAAAGGCTGCTGCCCTCCTCAACAACCTGAAACACGACTCTTTTGGCATGCTAAGGTTCTTCTCTGACGAAAAGAACTTTGACGTGGACCAAAAGGTAAATCCCAGGAATGATCGCTGGATCTGTAAAGACCCCTCAGAGATACCTGTCGTGATGCACACGAAATTTCCTGCCTCCGTAATGGTCCTTGGCGTTATCAGCAGTGAAGGTGATGTCATGCCTCCCCATTTCTTTGAGAAGGGCCTTAGGATGAACGCTGACACCTACATCAATGTTCTGGAGACCGTTGTGAAGCCTTGGATGGACATGGTGGCCGCAGGAAGGAAGTATGTCTTCCAACAGGACTCAGCTCCAGCCCATAAGGCAAAAAAGACACAATCGTGGCTGACACTTAACGTCCCTAGTCACTGGGGTCCTGATATTTGGCCCCCTAATTCTCCAGATTGCAATCCCCTCAACTACTATGTATGGGGCGTTGTTGAGAGAGATGTCAACAAAGCTCCTCATACCACCATCCAGTCTGTCAAGAAAGCAGTTCACACGGTGATGACCCAAATGGACAAGGTCATCGTCGCCAAGGCCTGTGCTTCATTCCGCACTCGCCTCGAGACTGTTGTAGCTAATAATGGAAACTACATTGAATAAATAAAACCTATATCCTTTTATCTACTACTGTGTCAAATTTCATTCGGATATTTTAATTTTTACTTGCAAAAAATTTCAGTTAAAATACCATTGTTGAAATTCCTAATTTAGCTGGTACACCCTGTAGATCATTCTGCTTTTATATGCAACACTGAAGGGTTGAATCATAGAAATGGTATTTAAGCAAACTATGGACATACGCTTTTAGAACAGTAGAATTACATTTAAATATTTGCGTCGAGCAATGCTCTTCCGCAAACAATAAGGACAAAGCCAGTTAGGCATAATTCTGTTTAAACCATGAAATATTATTTTTATGATGATAAATCATTTGAATATTTTCTATGGAGACTGGATGGTCTCCTTGATTCTGTCGATCAAGCGAAACGAGTAGGGTAAAATAAATTGCCTGACACGACTCCCTCACCATACCAGATAAGGATAGGAATTTATTCTCAGTGGATTATTGGGAAGAGGGAATACTTTGTACAGGATTCCCGCCTCCGATAAAACATGAGCAAGAAAATAATAATATTTTCAAGAAGTTTGGAGTCCTAGAAAAGGAAATTTTATAAGGGTTCGAAGTTGGTATCCCCGAGGTGCAACGCTGATGGTGGCTGGTAATGTATCAATGGTTCTGGGGTTCTAAAGAAGAATAGAATGCCGATAATATACTGGCTGTACGCAGCAGGGGTCCGCAGGGTAACAAATGATAATTTGTTATTAACTTTGCACTATTTCAAGTAAACATTTTTATCTTATTGATAAGTAATTTGTTTATTTATTCATATTTTACAATCTGGTGGAGCTGTTGCAAGTTTTCCGTCGAACTCTAAAGTGGACGTTTCTAGAGAATCTTAACGAATATGAGGTGTTTGAAGTTGAACAAGACTTGATAAACAGCAGATGAGGATATCCTGCCGCCATCAACCAAGGAACTCGTCCATGTTTACCGATAAGTCCTTTGATCGTCCCACACAATGACCCAAGGATTTTACTCGAGTAGCCAAACACAATAGTTAGGACGATTCCATGTATCTCGCCAATGTCGTATTCTTTTAAGAGAGTGTATGGTTAAATGTTGGTTTGTGAATATATAAGAGATACCCTGGCTAATTTTGTAAAATAATCTCAGGATCTTTGGAGACAAGGAACAGTTTGTTCGAAGGCCAAGCTGAAGCCACGTGCACAAAGTTCGGGAAATCCTCGAAGTTCTTCATCCAGGATATCCTTTGTCGTCTATTCAGTTGTCAGATGGGGAAAGTGGCCCGCCTTATGAATGGATTCGCTGAAAACATCTCTAAGCACTCTCCTCGCCGAAGCTGGAACAGCCCACCTATTTGGCAGAACAAGGTCAAAAACCAGAATAAATATGAATAAAACTACTGGTTCACGTTGCTTGAGAGGTGGCGATATAGAAATTCAAATCTTCAATCGAAGAGTAATTAAAGGAGAGGTAAACAACATTGTAGGAACTCACACACCCACAAACAGTTTTATTAAGACCATCGGTCTTACACAGATTCATCAAAGGATGAAATCACAGATGGAACTCCTGTTCTCCAGGCAGCGTAGAGCCCAACCGCAGAGCTCTAGGTCCGACGCATGTCTAGTGGCCACAGAATTCACCGTGCATAGATTAGCGACATTGTAGGATTTTTATTTTAAAAAGAATATTACGCTTCTAAAATAGTTTCGTAATTTCATAACAGATGGCGCGCTAGGGCATCGTAATATAATTGTTCGAATAAAAGACACAAATTGATATTTGCGGAAGAGCGATTGCTCGAAGCATATTATATATTTATAATTATATGTAATTCTGCTGTCCTAAAAGCTTATGTCCATAGTTCATCTGAAATACCCATTCGAAGAGTCAAGCATCAGTATCGCTATAAAAGGAAGTTCCAAAAATGCAATATAACAGCGGTATGGTAGATTAAACTGGCGAAACCGCTGGGAGGGTTTACCACTGATGAGCCAGGCCCTCCCTTTAATTTTTCCATTTCAGAAAGGCAGTAGAAATTGTTTTATTTTAAAAAGAATATTACGCGCCTAAAATAGTTTCGTAATTTGATTGTATGAACTCTCTCATATCTGGGAGAGGAGGTTTACAAGAAGATAAAGGAAACACTAGCACCAATCCTGGAACGTCCGTAACTTCCAATTAACAACCAGGTAACATGTTTTCAGGTCAAAAATACTTTTTAAAAACATGTCAAAAAGCTGCTCAATTCCATGTCACCGACAATATTCCAATCTGTTTCTATTACAGTCGATTATAACATGTCTCAACCGAGAGAAACCTACTATAGTGGAAACACAGTTATCCTTCACAGAAACTTGGAATCGGAGACGGAAACATCTTTAATAACCCCGGTTTTCCTATAAATCCATCCTCATACTTAAGTCGTGGAAGGTTTGCAATAGAAATACAGAAAGACCAGTCGCCAATTAGATGTTTCAGTCGCTATCCTAGGCCTATGGGTCGGGAAAAATTAGTCGCGCAACTTTTAAAAGAGATAAAGCTGCCAGAGACGAAAACCTCCATGGACGAAAGCGGAACTAGATTCCAATTACTTTGTCGTAATCATTAATGGCTGCAATTTAAGAGTTTTCATCGACACGGGATCATCATAATCGTTCATAAAAGACGAAAACTAAATATTATGATTTTTGAAGGTCCAAGTTTGGCGTTCAGAGATGCAAACAACCGAGTTGTTTCCTCATTGGAATGTATCAGAAAACTTAGTAACTTGATACAGCCATCCTGGTACTATCTAGTTACAACGAAGAGGTCATTCTGGGAAGAAATTTCTTAGAAGCCTCTAAGTCAATCATTGATTGTGGTCGATTTGAAATTACTTTATTAGAGACTGAGTGATAAGAAAAAATAGTACATGTGTGATTTGTACTGGGATAAAGTGCATAAATTATGAAAAAAGGCATCTCCTTATCGTGCAACTAAAATTTGCTGATGGCTTTCGCCATCTATCGGAATAAATATAAACTATTCTCGTTTATTTTTAATTATTCCAGAATTGGCCAATATATCCGATAGATGGCGCAAGCCATCAGCAACTTTTAGTTGCATTATATGGAGATGCCTTCTTAATAATTTATGTCCCTTATGCCAGTACATAATCACATTCGTAATACTTTTTTCACATTGTGTCGCGGTCTCATGTAATTCTAGCCTTAACTACCCGTTTCGTGATTTTTCAGGATGCCTGAATGACCAGTTATTTGGTCGTTGAGGTACAGCTTGCACCACGCTGATGAGGGCCAACAGTCCGAAACGCGTCCGTGGTCAGCTTTTCTTGATTAATCAAGAATGGGTATTTGGCCAATTCTGGAATAATTAAAAATCAACGAGAATAGTTGATATTTATTCCGATAGATGGCGCAAGCCGTCAGCAACTTTTAGTTGCACGATAAGGAGATGCCTTTTTCATAATAGAGTGATGAGTCAGTAAGTTTTATAGGAGGCCTTTTTGTCGAGAATGATCATGTGATACCACCAAGCGCTCGTGTATATTGAGAGAAGAGATAAAGAAATTAGTGAAAAGATAACTTACTAATCGCTTTCTTCGCATTGATTTATACATCGTGCACAGAGTTAAAATATATTAGAAATACATAATACATTGTTTAAT
>CP092874.1:67738788-67761165 GCA_030710605.1 Cordylochernes scorpioides
AGATAGAAACCTGAAATGTTTTATTACTTTTTACTTCAGTCTTCATGACTTTGTATAATTTTTTTCCTTGTCCCAGGTCTGGACTTCAAGTCTAGACCAGATCCTGAAGGCCATGCCTCTTTATCGCCTCGATGACTATAGCTGGGTCGGTGTGGATGTCTGTTCGGCAATGCCCGATGCATTGTATGATGTGTTCTGGGCTCGCTGGAGAATCCTGACATTTGGTGCGATTCGGAAAAGTTTTGGATCCTCTTGTGAAAATCATTAGACGCAGATGGCCTGTTCTAAGACGGGAAAGCATGGTGAAGTCTGATCTGTTAAGTTGTTATTTGGTTTTCAGGAGGAGATTTTTCCCATCGAACCAGCGGTGTTTGATGTTATTTTGCCAATCTTGATAAAATTTGATAATTTGTATAATTATACAATGGGATAAAATAAAAAATTGTCTTCCTCCTTTGAGGTTCTGAACAATCGCTCCAAAAATCAGGCCTCAACCGTTTCCGAGTTGAAGCCGTGTATCACTGACACATCATATTTATAGTGTTGGGGGGAAAAATAAAAGGTGAAAAAGGAAATAGAAATAAATAAATAATTTTGGGTATCTGACTATTGTACTTACAGTAGGCAGGTGATATTCTGGAGGTAGTGAACGACAAGATCTGATGAATTTAACATGATGAGCTTTATTCTATTATGATAATATGATACATAAAAATAAACTATCTTCCATTGGAGCAATTATCCTGAACTATTATGCTAATCACCAATCTTTTTGCTAACTTTATCCTTTTCACTTTCTTCAGTTCCTACAACGGGCTTTTTAGCAACTTCTTTATCCTTTTAACTTTATTTAGTTTCTATACTGGCTTCTTATCAAACTCTTTATCCTTTTAACTTTCCTCATCTTCTATAACAGGCTTCTTATCAGTTACTTTAGCCTTTTCACTTTATTCAGCTTCTATACAGGCTTCTTATCAGTGTCTTTAGCCTTTTATTATTTTCCTCTGAGCTTGAGTTATTTAACTCCTTCGCTCAGACACTCCTATCCTCATAAACTATCCTTACAAACAATCCTCCGCCGGCCATCTCGCCGTGACTTTATACCTTGCTTGCGCAAAGTCTCACCTCATTGTCACGTGATCAGC
The DNA here is from genome assembly GCA_030710605.1 of Cordylochernes scorpioides. NCBI lineage: Eukaryota > Metazoa > Arthropoda > Arachnida > Pseudoscorpiones > Chernetidae > Cordylochernes > Cordylochernes scorpioides. Next base: position 67,739,934 of record CP092874.1, read on the forward strand.
AAATGATATTATACAAATTTAACATATAGATTCGATCAATGTTGTCTCTTCCTGAAGATTTGCTGATCAAGGTCTAAAGAGCCTTATCTGTCCTTGCTTCGAACTCAGTCTTAGTTGAACTGTCAGTTCGGGTGAAACTAAGGATCTGTGTTTATCTCTAGACAGTAGAAGCCCATCTTGTTTTTTTTTTTCAAAAAAGTTCCTCAGATGAAGATCGAACTCCCAAACCCTTGCAGAGTTCTCAAGTATTGCTTATAAGTATACTAAACAATTTGTCTCTGAAGGAACCTTGTCGAACCACTGGAAAATCCGTGTATTTGACTTTACTAAAATAGATAAAACTATTTCGTGTGACTTCCCCAAAAACACCTGGGACAAGCCATCATGGTGGGAATGTTTGCTGTAAATAAATACCACATGTGTGTACACAGGTAGAATCAGTTTGTGGTAACTCCTCTTACAATATTCCAGAATCTCTATGTAGAGAGATGTTCTCTCTCCATCATCCGCCGTCTCTGCAGTCCTGGATCTTTCCAGTTGGTCTCGAGGACCACGCCATCACCATATACTCAGAGGTGAAGCACGCGATCTACATTTTCTTCATAGATCGCGAAATGCTTGATGTCGCTGGAGACCCGCTGGTGGTGCCATATTCATTGTACGTAGTATCATGTATATATCTAATTATTGTTTTAAAATAATAGTGGTAGGACTCTGTACACTTTTTGATGTATTGACAATTTGTCAATAAAATTATGTTTATTGTCTATGTAGAGTTGGGTTACACACACACAGCTTTATTAAGACCTCCGGTCTTATACAGATTCACCACAGGAAGAAAGGAAGCATAGATGGAGCTCCTGTACTCCAGGCAGCGCAGAACCCAGAGTTGGGTTACTTGTATTCACTGATGGATGGACTGACGATTGAGGTGATGTATTGGTAAACAGAACACACAGTGCCATCTCTATTTTCAAGTTGGAACTATTCAGTGCTTTTATAGGACATATATAGAAGTGGTGTGTGAAATTTATACAATTACAGATTCCTCTTTTCCTAGTTTCGTTAAGCACAGGAGCCGACGTCTAACATATATCCTGCCATCGTGAACCCCAAATTGAACGTGGATTCATCAGAAAAATGACAGAATGTCATTCTTGAGCCCAAAGACGTCTTTCTTCACATCAGCAGAGCCTGTCGCTTCTGTGCCTGGCAGAGATTGAAATAAAACCCCAGAATGAACAATAAAATAGCTGTAGCCATCTGGGGCCGAAGTTGTTAAATTTAAAACAATCTCAACAAGAGACACGTCCAGTTTTATATTAAGATCATAAAATAAGCGAAGGAAAAGCAAAATGTAAAATTAAAATTGTTTCTTAATAGATAGCGAGATATATTTATAACCCAGGTTCCTGGATCGCCAACTACCCGGTGTTTCTTAATATCTAAATTTCCCTTTAATAAACACGAATTAAATTACAAGAAAGAATTTTAACACCATTTAATATTTCATTCAAAAGAAACTTGAGTATTTTCCAACCAAACGACAGGGTGGCATGCCTTTGGCGCCAAAAAGAGGGCAAGGTCAAAGTTAGCTGGAGAAACCTGAAGCAGAAGAAATATATTCCGGTGTAATAGACCCTGAAGCAATTTATTGGGCCCATAAAATGGCTGCCAAAAAACGCCAAAAATGTATATGCACAAGATTTATATTCTTCTTAGAAAAATTTGGGACGGTATGGGAGTATTTTTAAAAATACACCTTATATAATTCGTAAAAATAAAAATTAACATATAGTATTTAAACAATTTAATTTTTTATAGCTTATTATCTGAATATAGATTTTATATATATTTAATTATATCTAAAATTAATATTACCTCTAAATAAAAAACAAATAAAGAGAGATTGAAAGATTTAAAAAACAACATAAATAAGCCCAATAGCTGTAAATTGTATACTCAAATATACTTAAGGCATTGGCACATAAATTGAAATATAAATATAAATATGTTCGAAATCTATATTATCGGGGTAAACGGTCTAATAGACAGCTAGTTGATGAAAAAAGGTATAAAGAAATACGAAATAAGTATATGAATATTATTGAAAAAACAAGAAATGTAAGCTAGAGGGTATTCCTGGAGGAAGTTGAAAATACATCTCCTTTTGGTAATACTTACAAAACTTTTAAACAGAAAATTTCTCCTAGGTCTTTTGATTTACCAATTCTAGATGTATCTCAAGATGTGCTCGAATCAGAAATGAAAAATCTTTTATCTTCTCTATTTCCGAATGACTGTCAATCTTCTGACACAAACTATCATAAATTAATCAGAGACAAGAGTTATACTTTTTCTAATGATAAAATCATTTATTTTGATAATATTCAAATCTGTTCAATAAATAAAAAACTTAAAAAAGGCAAGGCTCCAGGAATAGATCATATAAGCAATCAGATGATCAAAACGGCAGTTCATCATATATCTCCTGTGTTAACAAAATTGTTCAATGCTTGTATTGGACTTAATTATTATCCGGAGGCCTGGAGAAAGTCAGCAGTAATGATTATAAAAAAACCTAATAAAGAAAATTATAAAGATCCGAAAGACTACCGCCCTATAAGCTTGTCTTCTAATTTAGGTAAAATTTTTGAAAGTCTAATTCATATTGAACTTTTAAATCATATTAATAGTAATAATGTTATGCATCCTGCTCAACATGGATTTACACAAGAAAAATCAACAATCTCTGCTTTACAAGAAATAACTAAATTAAGTCTTCTGAAAAGAGAAACAGAAAATACGGCAATAGTAACAGTGGACATCAGCGGAGCTTTCGACAACGCATGGCATCCGGCAATTCTCCAACAATTGGACAAGGCAAATTTTCCAGCGGTACTTATAAAAATAATTAATTCTTACTTTGAAGACCGGAGTGTAGAGTTTAAATATACTAATGTAAAGTGTATAAAAAAGATAAATAAGGGATGTCCCCAGGGTGGTATTATTTCTCCTATTCTTTGGAATGTATTACTTAATGATTTCAACTTATCTTTTAACGAAAGTTTTGCTAGAGTAATTGCTTTCGCGGACGATGTGACATTTGTGGTATGGAGTTCAAACATCTATGATCTTCAGTATAATATTACCAAATGTTTAATAAAAATCAAAGCCTGGTGTGAAAAGGTAAAACTTTCACTAAGTCCAAACAAAACAGGTATACTCTATCTACATAACTATGAAAAATTGCCCATTAATTTTGATGGAAAAATAATTCAACCATCAGAAACTGTTAAAATTTTGGGAGTTATTTTTAAAAATCATAGACAAAGGAATAAGATTAATTTTGGAACACATGTTGACAATATAATTATGAAAGCTACGAAACTTAAGAATATATTATTCTCATTATGTGCACGTACTTGGGGCATTGATACTCGACGTAGATTGATCTTATATAAAGCTATGATACGCTCTACAATAAGCTATGCATCAAATATTTGGTTTCCTTTTATCACTGCAGCAAAAAGATCTAAGTTGAATTCTATACAATATCAAATTCTTATTAGATGCATTCATGCTTATAGGACTTCATCTTCTTACATCACACATATACTAGCGAAAACCCCTTTACTGTCCGATTATCTTGAATTATTACAAACAAAGTATAATATGACAAATTCTTTCACAGATCGAACACTCAAAAAACCCCTTCAAAAAGAATTAAACAAACTATATCTGGATCTAAAATTTAAGTTTTATCTTTCTCAATCTAATGAACTGTTCAAGAAATTCTTTCCAATTGCTGTCCCAAATTTCATTTCTTCTGATAAATTCACTACTTTATTCTTAACTGGCAAAGGACCCTTCTTAAGTTTCCTATTCAAACTGAATGCTATCAATGATCCAACATGTGAATGCCGCTTAGATGTTGAATCACCAGAGCATCTTCTTTTATCTTGCCCTCTGACTAATCAAATTGTATGTAGATACTTTGAAACATTACCAAATTCTCTTTGTGTATATACTTTATCTTATGAGAACTTTGTTAAGTTTAGAACTATTTGTACAATAATTTACAAAACAATACTAATCCATCGTGTAAATAATTAATCATATATATGTAAATAATACTAGCACAGCACAATAGTCCTTTGGACTCCGTGCTTTTGTAACAATAAATAAATAAATTGGCACATAAATTGATATTCTCATCATATTGTAAGGTAGAAAATTAGAGAGAGAGGAGAGAAAGATATAAACCTCAGAATTACAAGGCAATTTATTTAATATAAAATCAAATTAAAACTAATAAAATAGCAGAGAGGCAATGAGAAAAATTTTACAATGTATCAAAATACAAATAGCGTAATTTAAAATATTTTCATAGAATAATAAATAATCTGCTACAATATATTTATTTCTAAATTATCTATCTAGTTAAATTACTGGAAATAAATTAAACGTTTGGAAATTAATTGTAAATTCAAAGTTTTAAAAATGTTGTTGGAATAGTTCTCTATAATTTTTGCATATGTAAATATTTTCTGATGTATCTATATAAGCAGTATAATATCTATATAAATAGGATGTATGTGATACGCGATTTCAAATCGAAAACTGCTGGAAGTTGAAATTTGATTTTTTCAGCTATTGTTCATGACCTGAAAGAAATTTTAAAAATCCAGAGTGCGAGGTATGGCATTATCCTGATGAAATTTAATTAGGATGTTTTTAAAAATTGGTCTTTTTGTTTAAATTGATCGCTTTTATAATGATTTGCAATTTTTAAAGTTTTTATTATTTTTAATAACTCTCTCTCTCCCTCTCATATTCATTGTACATAGCATATATTTTATTGTACTTTTTTTAAAATTATAATAATCATCATCATTGTAAATTTTTCATCTCTACTTGAAAAATGCGGACTGTGCATTTTTGCCTATATTTTGACGTGATGTCAATAAAACTATGTTATTTGTATTTGTCTCTCTCCATCTCTGTGTATTTATATTTATATGATATTTGACCAGGAGTGTCTGGTCACGTGTTTAAATTTTTAAATTTGAGCTAAACTCAAAGAAAACGCCTGGAATTGATAATATTTCTAACAATATGATAAAACATACTAAACAACTAATAGTTCCAATACTGGTGAAACTTTTTCAAAAATGCTTAGATTTAAATTATTATCCGAATGAATGGAAAAAATCTGAAGTAATAATTATTCCCAAACCAGGTAAAACAGACATGAAAATTTATAAAAGCTACAGACCCATTTGTCTCAACTCAAACATTTCCAAAATATTTGAAAAAATAATTAACAACAAACTAATAAAATTTTATGAAGACTCAAATCTGCTTATCAATCGTCAACATGGATTCAGAAGATCTAGGTCTACTATCTCTGCATTGAATGAAATTGTCAAAATAGCTCTAGAACATAAAAACAAAGAATATACAGCTATAATCGCAGTTGATATAAGTGGAGCGTTCGACAATGCATGGTGGCCGATGGTGCTGAAAAGACTAGATGAGGACAACGTTCAAGCTTCAATAATAAAACTACTACAGTCTTTTCTTAATAATAGAAGAGTGAGATTTAGATACTCATCAAATGAAACCCACAAAAAATTAAGCAAGGGATGTCCACAGGGTGGGCCTATATCTCCTACAATATGGAATATTATTCTAAACGATTTATTGAATAACTATTCAGAATCAAACAGTGAAATCATTGCTTATGCGGATGATTTAACTGTGATATGTTGGGGAAACAACTTGACAGAACTTCGGAATACAACAGGAAAGGTCATGGGGAGAATATTAGACTGGTGTGGGAACAATAAGTTGACGGTATCTCTGAAGAGAAAACGAAAATCTTATACTTGTTTAATAGCAAAATAGCTGCAAAAATTCCTAACACTATCACTGCCAATCGGGTAGAAAAACTGAAGATTATGGGAATAACTTTTAAAAATCATAGAAATAAAAACAAATTGGATTTTGTGCCCCATATTGATGAGATTATTACTAAGACAAATAGAGCTAGTGGATACCTAATTGGATTAACCGGGAAAGCATGGGGACTGGACAGTAAAATAAGAATAGAACTCTATAAGACACTGTTTCGAAGTTCACTAACTTATGGTTCCACGATCTGGTACAACTTTATACCCAAAAAAGTCAAAGATAAATTAAACTCTCTGCAGTACAAAATTTTGAAGCACAGTGCACAGGTTTATAATTCAACATCTTCAAACTGTACTCATATTGTTGCTAGAACATCAAAGCTCACGGATTTTATTGAAACAAATATACTAAAAATGAATATTGGATACAAAAAATCAGATCCAACTTAAAGAAAAATGATATCTAATTTTATAAACCAGAAATTTGAGGAATACTATGGAGGTGCCAATGATAATTTCAAGGGATTCTTTGATACTTCAAGAATTCCTAACTATGTTCAACCCAACTTCTATAACGTTCAATTTTTTACTGGACATGGTGACTTCAACACATATTTGTTTAAAATTGGCAAAATTGGTTCACCTGCATGCACTTGTGGAAACGAACAACAAACCCCTGAACACCTTCTGATAAACTGTCCATTAACTTCTGATCTAAGGGAAGAAAACCAACTTTACCTGACTAATACAAAACAAGCTGCTTGCAATAAAGACCAATACATCAAGTTTAATAGATTCTGCAGGATGTATATTTTGAGGCGGAAGTGTTGACTGTACATATTTCAAGCTACTACTTATAATTGCTATATGTAAAATTTGATATCGAACGTTTAATTTTAATGATTTCCAATGTTCAATTGTATTAATTGTATATAATTTAAAATATACACGCAATTATCCAAATTGTGGATATGGCGTGTCTCTCCCAACTGTTAAATAAATAAAATAAATAAATGGTAGTTGAATATAAAGTGTAGTTGAGTTTTTGTAAGACCAGTGCTTTGAATCTAGTTAGGATTTTGGTGGATTTAGGGGAAGACTTGTGCTCCAACTATACCTCTAGGTTGAAGAATAATTTCAAAAAACCAGCGGAAAGAAGTTTAAAGAATACCTTTCCTTCAAGAGCGTCCATGAATAGCCGTCCTTATTAGGAAATATCTTTATTTACGGGGCTGCTAACCAAAATGGATTATTTTTGAGCCCCAATGGACGCATAAAGCGGAATTATCACAATTATTAGTGTTAAAAGACAGAGATAATGATTTTGTTCTTGGAAATGAAAAGCCTTTTGTTTCTTTAATGCCGATTATTTATGTGTCCATTGCATTGATTTGCGCTTTGAAGAAGGATCATAAATATAAATCTCATAACATGTTATCATACCTTCAAACACCTGAGAAGGTTCTCCAGAAAGTCTCCACAAGGTCTAAACAAATCTCTTTCCGAATTTGCATAATTTCTCGTGTTAGAAGTTTTGGCGTCCATTTTGAACAAAGTTTTCGTTATCAAAGATTATTAATAAGTTTACGAACACTTCTTTTAGATAGCTAAAGTGTTCCACTGTTTGATAAGTCGTCATTATCCGGTTATTCTTGATCAATTCCTCCGTTATAGTCAATTTTTGGTCCATCATTAAAAAGGTTGGTCTTACCAGGCCTTTCTTTATCACTAATAGCAAAATCACCAGTCTGGAAGTGACGAATCCATCTTTGAATTGTGCTTCTATCCATAGGTTTGTTTCCATACACAGAATTTAACTTCGAGTAAATTACATGGCTGAAATTTCTTCCAACTTAAGAAGGAACTCTATCACCGACCGTTGTTGGATTCTTGTGTTTACTTTTCATATCTGAAATAAAAGAGATATCTTAATTCTTACATAGAGAGCAATAGAAGAGAGAAAATAGAGGTAACCCGGGCTCCTGGAGCGTAAATCCCCAACTTACATAGCAATAACGCGCCATCTATATAATACAAATGAAAACACCAAAACTCGAATGTTTCTTTTCAATAATAAATCAAACTTCTACTGTCCCTACTGCAATGAAAAAAAATAGATTGGGAGGGCTTGGCTCATCAGTGGTGAACCATCCCAACGGTTTCGCCAATTTAATCTACCAGACCACTTCTTTAGAACTCTAATACTGTATTAGATCATTCTGCTTTTATATGCAACACTGAAGGGTTGAATCATAGAAATGGTATTTAAGCAAACTATGGACATAATCTTTTAGAACAGTAGAATTACATTTAAATATTTGCGTCGAGCAATGCTCTTCCGCAAACAATAAGGACAAGGCCAGTTAGGCATAATTCTGTTTACAGATATTAAAAGAGGAATGTTTTATTTTAACCATGAAATATTATTTTTATGATGATAAATCATTTGAACATTTTCTATGGAGACTCGATGGTCTCCTTGATTCGGTCGATCAAGCGAGACGAGTAGGGTAAAAGAAATTGCCTGACACGACTCCCTCACCATACCAGATAAGGATAGGAATTTATTCTCAGTGGATTCTGGATTCTTGGGAAGAGGGAATACTTTGTACAGGATTCCCGCCCCCGATAAAACATGAGCAAGAAAATAATAATATTTTCAAGAAGTTTGGAGTCCTAGAAAAGGAAATTTTATAAGGGTTCGAAGTTGGTATCCCCGAGGTGCAACGCTGATGGCGGCTGGTAATGTATCAATGGTTCTGGGGTTCTATATAAGAAGAATAGAATGCCGATAATATACTGGCTGTACGCAGCAGGGGTCCGCAGGGTAACAAATGATAATTTGTTATTAACTTTGCACTATTTCAAGTAAACATTTTTATCTTATTGATAAGTAATTTGTTTATTTATTCATATTTTACAATCTGGTGGAGCTGTTGCAAGTTTTCCGTCGAACTCTAAAGTGGACGTTTCTAGAGAATCTTAACGACTATGAGGTTTGAAGTTGAACAAGACTTGATAAACAGCAGATGAGGATATCCTGCCACCATCAACCAAGGAACTCGTCCATGTTTACCGATAAGTCCTTTGATCGGCCCTCACAATGACCCAAGGATTTCACTCGAGTAGCCAAACACAATAGTTAGGACGATTCCATGTATCTCGTCAATGTCGTATTCTTTTAAGAGAGTGTATGGTTAAATGTTGGTTTGTGAATATATAAGAGATACCCTGGCAAATTTTGTAAAATAATCTCAGGATCTTTGGAGACAAGGAACAGTTTATTCGAAGGCCAAGCTGAAGCCACGTGCACAAAGTTCGGGAAATCCTCGAAGTTCTTCATCCAGGATATCCTTTGTCGTCTATTCAGTTGTCAGATGGGGAAAGTGGCCCGCCTTATGAATGGATTCGCTGAAAACATCTCTAAGCACTCTCCTCGCCGAAGCTGGAACAGCCCACCTATTTAGCAGAACAAGGTCAAAAACCAGAATAAATATGAATAAAACTACTGGTTCACGTTGCTCGAGAGGTGGCGATATAGAAATTCAAATCTTCAATCGAAGAGTAATTAAAGGAGAGGTAAACAACATTGTAGGAACTCACACACCCACAAACAGCTTTATTAAGACCATCGGTCTTATACAGATTTACCAAAGGATGAAATTACAGATGGAACTCCTGTTCTCCAGGCAGCGTAGAGCCCAACTGCAGAGCTCTAAGTCCGACGCATGTCTAGTGGCCACAGAATTCACCGTGCATAGATTAGCGACATTGTAGGATTTTTATTTTAAAAATAATATTACGCGTCTAAAATAGTTTCGTAATTTCATAACAGATGGCGCGCTAGTGCATCGTAATATAATTGTTCGAATAAAAGGCACAAATTGATATTTGCGGAAGAGCGATTGCTCGAAGCATATTATATATTTATATATTTATAATTATATGTAATTCTGCTATCCTAAAAGCTTATGCCCATAGTTCATCTAAAATACCCATTCGAAGAGTCAAGCATCAGTATCGCTATAAAAGGAAGTTCCAAAAATGCAATATAACAGCGGTATGGTAGATTAAACTGGCGAAACCGCTGGGAGGGTTCACCACTGATGAGCCAGGCCCCCCCTTTAATTTTTTCATTTCAGAAAGGCAGTAGAAATTGTTTTATTTTAAAAAGAATATTACGCGCCTAAAATAGTTTCGTAATTTGATTGTATGAACTCTCTCATATCTGGGAGAGGAGGTTTACAAGAAGATAAAGGAAACACTAGCACCAATCCTGGAACATCCGTAACTTCCAATTAACAACCAGGTAACATGTTTTCAGGTCAAAAATACTTTTTAAAAACATGTCAAAAAGCTGCTCAATTCCATGTCACCGACAATATTCCAATCTGTTTCTATTACAGTCGATTATAACATGTCTCAACCGAGAGAAACCTACTATAGTGGAAACACAGTTATCCTTCACACAGAAAATTGGAATCGGAGACGGAAACATCTTTAATAACTCCGGTTTTCCTATAAATCCATCCTCATACTTAAGTCGTGGAAGTTTTGCAATAGAAATACAGAAAGACCAGTCACCAATTAGATGTTTCAGTCGCTATCCTAGGCCTATGGGTCGGGAAAAATTAGTCGCGCAACTTTTAAAAGAGATAAAGCTGCCAGAGACGAAAACCTCCATGGACGAAAGCGGAACTAGATTCCAATAACTTTGTCGTAATCATTAATGGCTGCAATTTAAGAGTTTTCATCGACACGGGATCATCATAATCGTTCATAAAAGACGAAAACTAAATATTATGATTTTTGAAGGTCCAAGTTTGGCGTTGAGAGATGCAAACAACCGAGTTGTTTCCTCATTGGAATGTATCAGAAAACTTAGTAACTTGATACAGCCATCCTGGTACTATCTAGTTACAACGAAGAGGTCATTCTGGGAAGAAATTTCTTAGAAGCCTCTAAGTCAATCATTGATTGTGGTCGATTTGAAATTACTTTATTAGAGACAGAGTGATAAGAAAAAATAGTACAAGTGTGATTTGTACTGGGATAAAGTGCATAAATTATGAAAAAAAATGCATCTCCTTATCGTGCAACTAAAATTTGCTGATGGCTTTCGCCATCTATCGGAATAAATATCAACTATTCTCGTTTATTTTTAATTATTCCAGAATTGGCCAATATATCCGATAGATGGCGCAAGCCATCAGCAACTTTTAGTTGCATTATATGGAGATGCCTTCTTAATAATTTATGTCCCTTATGCCAGTACATAATCACATTCGTAATACTTTTTTCACATTGTGTCGCGGTCTCATGCAATTCTAGCCTTAACTACCCGTTTCATGATTTTTCAGGATACCTGAATGACCAGTTTTTTTTTTTTCGTTTAGGTACAGCTTGCAACACGCTGATGAGGGCCAACAGCACGGTACGCGTACCTGGTTAGCTTTTCTTGATTAATCAAAAATGGGTATTTGGCCAATTCTGGAATAATTAAAAATCAACGAGAATAGTTTATATTTATTCCGATAGATGGCGCAAGCCATCAGAAACTTTTAGCTGCACAATAAGGAGATGCCTTTTTCATAATAGAGTGATGAGTCAGTAAGTTTTATAGGAGGCCTTTTTGTCGAGAATGATCATGTGATACCACCAAGCGCTCGTGTATATTGAGAGAAGAGATGAAAAAAAAAATCAGTGAAAAGATAACTTGTTAATCACCTTCTTCGCATTGATTTATACATCGTGCACACAGAGTTAAAATATATTAGAAATACATAATACATTGTTTAATTTTTAAAATAATAATACGCGACTATAATAGTTTCGAATTTACATATAATTTCATACATGTGTTTTACTAATTAGATCTTTTAAAGAAAAACATTAATATGGTTAAAGAGGACTGGTTTTCGTTTTAGACCCGTTCGTTGAACGGGGTAATACTCTAGTACGAAAATTATATATCGCAATAAAATATGCTAACACAAAGTAATAACGCGTTATTCTATATATATAATGAAAGGATTTAAGCACGAATGTTTCTTTTATACACAATACAAACTTCTACTGTCATTCCTTTTTCATCGCAGTAAGGACAGTAGAAGTTTGTATTGTGTATAAAAGAAACATCCATACTTAAATCCTTTCATTTTATAATTAAATATGTGCTTATTCCTGTGAAAATAATATAAAACAACAACAGCAGCAGCTTTATTAGGACATTTTTGTCCTGTAAGGACTCGCCATACATCATCTTCATGGAGAAAAGGGAAAAAAACATAAAAAAGGAGAGAAGGGAAAATGAAAAGGAAATCAAAGTATTCAACATAACTATACAAATTAACTATAGAAGGAAATTGTTCTGTAATTTTAGTTCTTAGAGATTACCTTGTTATCTAACGCTTTATGAAAGTTAAACAATTCTATCGCTATATATTTTTCCTCGGACATTATTCTGATTAGTTGAACTGGGTTCACGTAGACTTGGATAATGTTCTTTAAGATCTTATTCCGTTCCTCGTTAACAATAATGCATTCAGAGATGTAGTGGGTCAAAAATAATATTAAAATATAGATGGGGGATAAAATGAATAACACATTAAAGACGAAGGATATAAAATGGTGCCATTTTTCGAGAAAAAGGCTACCAAAAGATACAAGCCTCACTAATGAGGCTTACAAATTGCAGCCGATTCAACTCGCTATGTGTAAATATAGCAGACGCCCATTTCAAATAGAGGTCGTTATGGAATAAAAAACCTTCGCCATTTTGTAATTACTGATAGTTCGTTTGTGCAAATATGAAGGTGTATTTGTTTTCTTGGATATTAGGAATTATTTCTTGGTGAATTTGATGCTCAGTATCCAGAAATGTTGTTCGGTTTATTCTATCAGTTCTCATTTTATAGATTCATTTTCTATAATGCATTAAAAAGTCTTCTAAAATGAGTAGTTATTTCTTGTAATAATATATTTTTTTTTCAAAATATTTTATTAAACTGCACTAAAAATGAGAAAATAAATCTATTTCTGCTAGCATCACTGAACAATGACTGAAAGCGGCGGATCCTTATGGAATCTTTGTGCGATTGGTGGAGCAACTGATGATATACTAGGTTGTCCCAAAAGTTGGTAAAAACTTCAAAAAATTGAAATACCAATATTATTTTCCGTTATGTATAATGTCTTTGTATTATGTATTATTATATATTCGCCGTAATAATATGATTTGCCCCTGGTGTGGAACTAACACCTGGCCACATATTATCATGCCCAGCAATGGCCGCAGCCTTGCAGAAAATTGATATGGACCCAGAGCAGCAGCTTTACACACCCAAGATAGTAGATATTGCGACTGCTGTGATAGAGATGCGCGGGAACAGCTGAGGCTCTTCATTGGACACAACAACAACAATAATATTTGCCAAGTAATAAGAAAAACAACGTTTTAAGCAAAACACGAAGCTTTGAGGCAACCTTATAACTGATGAAATTATTTTGGAAACCGAGTTATTTGCATAAATTTTAGAATACTTAATTTGTGAGTAAATATATCCATACAGATTAAATTAATGAGAGTCAGGTCATCGGGGACCCTTGAAGCTTCTTTTAAACCATTTCCGAACGTGAAACGTTTGCTCACAGTTTCTTTGCAGGTTCCGATCTGGCCCATCTTCCCTGGTCCCGATCTTTCATCATTCTGATGCTCTGGTGAATATTTCACCCAGTTCTTGGTTGATATGGCGTCTAGAGTTTGTATAAATTGAATGGGACCCGCAGGAAAAATAAATTACAGTTGTTGGCTGAGCTTGAAGGCAAATAAAAGCAAGAGTTTATTACAAAAAAAATTGAATATTGTTTAAGAATATATTTATTCATGATAAAATTGTGAAGAACGTTTAAAATACAAAAATATTCTCACAATGTTCTCACTTTTTAGTTCAAATTGCTAGCTTCCAAGCGATAATCGCTCTTCAACGGGCTTATTGAAAACATCGACTATATCTTACAAGAAATACATTAATTACAATAATATATTTACCTTAGTTATACAAATAATACAAATAAACCTCTTAACTCTAACATTTTATATCTAAGGCGATATATAATGTGAGAAATATTTAAAATTTAAAACAAAAGTAGGGACGATGCTTATACCTATTAGATGAGGTGGTGTCTTGTCCATGGAGCAGATCAGATCGGTCCAGACACCCTGATCACAATACAAGCCAACTGAATTAGATGAAGAAAACTCTCTTTCTTGAGGTATCCAGGATTACTGGCGCCACGTACTAAAGTCTCCTGCTATCCGGGTTGACACGTATAATGGTGGACATCCAGTTTATCAAATGTACTGTACTTGGGAATGTTCTGCAGGTCTTCAGAGGGTAAATATTGTAACATGGACGACAAGGCCAAGATACAAGAGTAAAATTGGGGAAAGAGGGGTGGACTCCAGCTGCCCCCGCTGCCATGTGACAGGCGCCAAAAACAGCATTCCTGTGTGGGGGAGGACAGATTCTGGTTACATCTGCGGGGAGGAGAAGACGTGGCGACTTTCCTCCGAGCGTGTGGATGATCCTGCAAGGCGGTGCCAAGAGAAACTTACATCGGAGCGGCCTACAAGCCGGTGAAGTCCAAGCTGGACATGTACAGTGTAGAGCGGAAGGTTTCACAAGAGTGACATCCACGGCGTCAAGGATTCTTCTGACGGGGAGGTTGAAGGAAAGTCCAACTCATTGTATTCCTTCTGTTAAGTGAGACGTATAATAAAGAGCTAGCTTTAGCTGCATCCCTTCGAACTCACGTGTGTATCTTTGTGGCATCCTGATTAGACAAAGAACACCAATAACTTCTGGGTACGATATAACAATATGTTTATACCTAAGAGGGTGACTGTTTGGAACCTATGAAGATGGTAGGCGGGACATCTGATTACCCCTTAGCTGGTATATAAAGGAGAAAGAATATCTACATCAACCAATAATGTTATCAATTCTCGAGGTTTCAGTGAATTGCTGTCACTCTCCTCAGGGAACAGCGAGTCACTGAAACGTCAATAATTAAATAAACTATTGGTTGATGTAGATATTCTTTCCAAACCAGCTTTCAACCAACAAATGATCTTAAGAAGAAAGAATAATTTAAACAAAAAGTATTACCATCTTTGTGTCTTTAACGGTATTATCTGTACTGATCCAATATGATATTGGCATTACCAATGGCGTTCCTCGTTGGCTTACCGAGCAATTATTAACCTGGAGAAAGCGGTTATTTTACAGCGCGGTCGCGGGAAGAGTACAGGCTGGGTTGTGCGAACTCGCGTCTGGACGGATGCGTGGAAAGTGCACGGACCAGTGGATGGAGGTTCGGCCTTTCTGGCGGAGGGGGTGAAGGGTGCGGTGGCCGCCACGGAGAGGCGGACGCTGCGTCCCTAAGCGTGGTCCCGATGAGGCGGCGGGGGCTGGTGAAAGATACCTGGTTGATCCTGCCAGTAGTCTTGTCTCAAAGATTAAGCCATGCATGTCTAAGCACACCCTAGCAAGGCGAAACCGCGAATGGCTCATTAAATCAGTTATGGTTCCTTAGATCGTACACATTTACTTGGATAACTGGTAATTCTAGATTTTGGAAGAATTATAAATCACGAATGTTTCTTTTTCAAACACAAATAAAAATCTTCTACTGTCCTTACTGCGATGAAAATATATATTGGGAGGGCTTGGCTCTGTGGTGAACCCTCCCAGCGATTTCGCCAATTTAATCTACCAGACCGCTTCTCTTAGAACTCCAATACTGTATTGGACGATTCTGCTTATATAGGCTGCAATGACGGGTAGAATCTTAGAATAGTATTCAAGCAAACTATGGACATAAGCTTTTAGGACAGCAGAATTACATATAAATATTTGCATCGAGCAATGCTCTTCAGCAAACAATGAATACAAGGCCAGTTAGAAGAAACATTCTTCCATTTCTTATATATAGATGGAACGCTATCGCCTTATATTCAATAGATTTTGTAAATCAGACATTTCGAATTATCTTAGTGTTAAGTATAATTGATTGTATAATATGTGTTGTATATGATGGTTTTGTTATTTTGACTTGGGTTTATATATATATATGTGACAATATAGTGGTAATAATGTGGTGAGGTGATAAATAATCACACGACGAGTTGTTAGAGCAATAATCCAGGCAGCCAGCCGAGAGAGAGCGAGCGAGAGGTTATCCGCTGAACGACTGTTTTCCCTGTTGTCTTATTGTAAATTCCATACCTTATTTTAGTCCTTTTTATGTAATCTTAGCGCATCTCAAATTTCACATAGTTTTTAAATTTTGTCTTTTAAAAAAAAATTTTTTATTTATTATTTTTTATTTTGTTTTAAAGTTTTCGGCACATTTGCATGTATCGGTGTATACGATATGTTTTATCACGATTTGTTTATTTCCGGTAAGATCAGTTCTACGCCTATATTTAGTTTAGATTTTGTATTATTTTAAATATATTTGCGATGTCGGCCTGATGATAGGCTAACGCCTGAAAGCTCGCCAAATTTAAGAATAAAAGAAACTTGTTGCAAACAATTTTTTCTTCCTTTCATTCATTAAACAACCGGGGGGCTAACTAGAAAAGTCGCCAGGTGGTGACGGCCCCCCCCCTCAGGAATGTGGCCAAAAATGGTCGTAAGTTAGTTGTCTAAAGTGTCTCGCTTTAGCTACCCAGCTCTCTCTCGTTGGCTGTTGGTTTGTTTTATTAATCCTGGAAGAGCATATATTATGACATATCTACTTATATATTTGCCTTATTCTGTCTGTTTGTTTGTCTGTCTGAAGCTCACGGATGGGATTTTTCATAACCATCGGTGGTTCAGTGGCAGAATGCTCGCCTGCCACGCGGGCGGCCCGGGTTCGATTCCCGGCCGATGCATTTTTTTTTTTTACAATTTTTAAAAATCATTTATATATTATACAAGAATGACATCCACGGCGCCAATTTATAATTGTAACGAATAGTATTTGAACAAAAGCATTTAATCGGGTAAAACCCGGGCGTTGCCCGGGTCATTCGTATATAATAATTGTATAAACGAATGCAAGACAAAATCACCGCGAATGTTTCTTTTTTTAAGGCAATTTCTTTTTAAGGCAATTATCGTTATTTATCGTTAATTTTTGTTCCGATTTTATTGAAAAAAAACGATATGGTGCCTTTAAAAAATGATCTTTATTACTATGCAGTTTTCTATTTAGTCAATATACCTAAGTTCATGTTGCAAATGTAATTTTATCTCTATCGATTTAGTAGGTGAAATGCAAAAAAAAAAAAATCGACATGATATAATCTTTATGAAAATTCACATTTTTATTTTTATATTTTCAAGACACACACAGTTTGGGGCGGGACGTTTCACAAGAGAGACATCCACGGCGCCAATTTATAATTGTAACGAATAGTATTTTAATTAAAACGTTTTAAAAACACACAGTTTGGAACGCGACGTTTCACAAGAATGACATCCATGGCGCCAATTTATAATTGTAAGGAATAGTATTTGAATTAAAACGTTTTTAAAATATATACGCACTCGGGTAAAACCCGGGCGTTGCCCGGGCCATTCGTCTAGTATATATATGTAATATATGATCCAAAGTTATTACACTGCAATATTTGATGTATTACACTGTTGTAGAATCCTGTCGACTTTAGGAATAGCTGTGGTATTCTACTATGTTGGGAAACCTTACTCTTGGTGTTGAAGGTTGTTGAAGTGGTGACGCAGTCGTGGTGAATGATGCAGTCGTGGTGGATGATGCAGTCGTGGTGGCTGAGTGAAAGGATTACACACAGGGGAAATAAGCCGGGACACTTGATGGTTGAAAATATAAGGCAACGGGTTGGAGGAAAGAAAGCTTTTGAGAAAGGCAGAGCGGTTTTTGATGATTAATTAGTTGATCACATGGCGATGATTGGATTTAGATGAAATGAGCGAAGAGAGAGGTCTCTAGTGAGCAGACATTACCTTGGTGGGGTCGAGTCGATGACTGGGTCTGAACTCGGCGAGAGCAAGTGAACCACTCTAGGTGTTGTTCCTATGAGAGCGAAAACGTTACTGACCATTCTTGCTTTTCGATTTAACACCAAGACTCAGTTTCTCTCTGATTGGTTGAGAGATGATCACATGATCTTTTCCTATTGGTCGACCTATTTAGGTGCTGTCTTCTGATTGGCCCGCGGCTCTCTTTGGTGAAAGATATGGCCTGCCTGATATATCCGATTTCGTCAGGAAGTGTTGGGTAGCTTGACGCTTATAACTTCGACGGATATTAGATACGTCCTGTCTTTGCCGGAAATATTGGGTGTTAGCTTTAACATTTATAACTTCTGGTCACCAGATACAACCTGCTTTGTCAGGAAGTATTGAGTGCTTCTTGACTAATATAACTTCTGCGGTCACTAGATACGTCCTGTTTTGCCAGGAAGTGTTGGTTTAAACTTAGCTCGCAGGGTTCCCGGGGTCAGAAGGTTAACTGCGACGTTATTAATAAATATGTTCTCCTCTAGATCTACTTCCTATGTCTTTTGTTACTTTCTTTCCTCCAGTTACCTTATTCTTTTATTAAATCTTTGAAAATCATACATGGTACATACATAGTGGGTCGGGGTTGCATTTAATTATATACAAATTATGACAGATGCGCCCCCTACATGTGAAGAATTCAAGAAGGGGTTAGCCTGAGAGAATTCTGTAAAGTGAAAAATAATTTTGTGGGAAAATTAGTTGTGGGTATTGAGGGGCTATATACAAGCATTGCTGGTGATATAAAAGTAAAATAGAATGGTGTTGATGATATAGGTTGAGTATAATTAATAGAAATCAAAAATTTTTAATTGTAAGAAATCAATGAATGCTATGGTACATAGTGGGCTAAAAAGAAAGGGAGATGCGCCTAAACGAATTCTACTCGAGATAAGAAATGAAATCGAGGGAGTTCTATTAAGGCTTTTGAAATCAAAATAAAAATAATATAAAAATAGTTGAATGAAATCAAAATTGAATGTGTTTGGTTGAAAAAAAAAATTGTTTTGTTGCATGGTGATAAGGGAAAATGCCTAGTTACTTTTTTGCTCGAATTTTGGAAAAGAATTCGAGGAAATTTCATAAGGTCTTTTGAGAAATCAAAGTAAAATAAAAAGTTGAAAGAAATCAAAGTGAATGCTTGATGCATGGTGGAAAAAAAAAAGGAAAAATGCCTAACAATATTCTCGCTCGAAATTGGGAATGGAAAACGAGGGATTTTTATTAGGGCTTTTGAGAAATCAAAATAAAAATAAAAATAAAAATAGTTGAATGAAATCAAAATTGAATGTATTTGGTTGAAAAAGAAAAATTGTTTTGTTGCATGGTGATAAGGGAAAATGCCTAGTTACTTTTTGCTCGAATTTTGGAAAAGAATTCGAGGAAATTTCATAAGGTCTTTTGAGAAATCAAAAATAAAAATAAAAATAAAAATTGGAAGAAATCAAAGTGAATGCTTGATGCATGGTGAAAAAAAAGAAAAATGCCTAACCATATGCTCGCTCGGGATTGGGAATGGAAATCGAGGGAGTTTTATTAGGGCTTTTGAGAAATCAAAAATAAAATAAAAATAAAAAGTTGGAAGAAATCAAAGTGAATGCTTGGTTGTATGGTGGGAAAATAAATGTTTTGTTGTATGGTGAGAAAAAAGGAATAGAAAAAAAAGAATGTTTTTGTAAATAAAAATAAAATATAATATCTAATTTTAAAAGAAAACCAGTGAGTTTTCGTTGATTGGAAACTATGATAACATAACTAAGTGGTAAATATATGATAATTAATGATTAAAAGTGATAATAAGTTGAATAAATTGATAAATTGATTATATATTTAAATTTTAATTGAGAGAAAATAATGAAAGTGATTAATATGAAAAATAAGGTGTATTGGTTTGAACTCTTTTGTATCTACATGCCCTGATCTAAATGTTTTAATTGCTCACTTATGCCCTAGAAATTTTTTGTCTTTGTGTGTATTGTGAAAAATGTTAGTAGTTTTTGGTGTAAGAAATGTGTGTGTGAATTCTATGTGTTGTCGAGATCCTAAGGTCTGTGGTATTTATGTGTAGATGGAAGGTGTAGCGTTTTTTTTTTGAAAGTTTGTAAAGTATTTGATCAATTATGATGGGAGTATGAACTCATTTAAATGTGTGTGACGTCTTGTACCTTTTTTAGATTTCCGAGTGACAGTTGATTTGACTACATTGTAAAAATCGATACGCAGGCTTGAACTGGAATCCAAAATTGGTGGCATAGAGGAATCTGTGGCTGGGGAGAGCGGTGACCTAATTTGGATGAGTGGGGCCTTGTAATGAGACGCCGGAAGCGGGACGTGTCGGGGACGCGAGGTCCGATCCTAAAATTACCCTCCCACACTATTTGCATGTAATTTGAAGTAAGGGCGTCACGTCTTTGTCGTTGTGTCTCAAAATTCTCACTTCCTGCCGTCTATTTATTTTTGGTGCGGCTCAGATCTTGTTTTTGGAGCGTGACTTCTCCGACACTGGTTGGTCATCTTTCAGTTACTGCTATCTTTTCGGAGTTTATTTAGATTTTCTGCAAAAATGGTTCCTAAAATTACGAGAAGTTTTATAAATGTTTGTCCAACATTAAAACTGCCTCTTGTAGTTCGAAAATTTTATGAGCGGACATGGTATAGATAAACAAGTAATTAATGAATAAAATTGGGATACAGTTGTATGGCAGAAGTAACAAACAAAGGATAAAAATCAGATGAAATATAGGATATTGCCCCATGTTCTCCCGTATTTTTGTAAATGGGGATTTTGAAATATTTGCTTGATCCTTATTAATTGTAGAATTTAAATGATTGGTAGGTTCGCAGTTCTCCTGTTTGATATCTTTAGGGAGTGGTGTGATATGATTGAACTGGTTGTCAGGTTTACAGTTCTCCTGTTTGATCGTCAATGGTTTTATTAGAGATATGTCGGCGGTAATTGGTTTAGGTTGAGATGTGTGATCGTTTCTCTGACGTGGATGTGGTAATTTTGGCATTGTTTGTGTTGTGTGTACGCTGTGCTTTATGTACGAATTTTGTTTTGCTTTGGTGCCTGTGTCGGTATTTTTACGTGAAGGTTGGTTGTATTCATCGATTCTTCTAGCGAATCGGCAGGTGGGGCAGGTTTTTACCTGTTTTGCGATGTCTTGTGTCATGTTCTGCCAATAATATTGTGACGAGATGAGCCTCGTCATCTTGGAGATGTTT
>CP092874.1:67761265-67771711 GCA_030710605.1 Cordylochernes scorpioides
TTTTAAAATAATAATACGCGACTATAATAGTTTCGAATTTACATATAATTTCATACATGTGTTTTACTAATTAGATCTTTTAAAGAAAAACATTAATATGGCTAAAGAGGACTGGTTTTCGTTTTAGATCCGTTCGTTGAACGGGGTAATACTCTAGTACGAAAATTATATATAGCAATAAAATATGCTAACACAAAGTAATAACGCGTTATTCTATATATATATAATGAAATGATTTAAGCACACGAATGTTTCTTTTATACACAATACAAACTTCAACTGTCATTCCTTTTTCATCGCAGTAAGGACAGTAGAAGTTTGTATTGTGTATAAAAGAAACATCCATACTTAAATCCTTTCATTTTATAATTAAATATGTGCTTATTCCTGTGAAAATAATATAAAACAACAACAACAGCAGCTTTATTAGGACATTTCCGTCCTGTAAGGACTCGCCATACATCATCTTCATGGAGAAAAGGAAAAAAAAAACATAAAAAAGGAGAGAAGGGAAAATTAAAAGGAAATCAAAGTATTCAACATAACTATACAAATTAACTATAGAAGGAAATTGTTCTGTAATTTTAGTTCTTATAGGTTACCTTGTTCTCTAACGCTTTATGAAAGTTAAACAATTCTATCGCTATATATTTTTCCTCGGACATTATTCTGATTAAGACGAATAATCCTTTCAATAATTATATTAACGAATAGATTCAAAAAGGATAAGTTTCTTCATTTGAAAAATCAAATCGAGCTTGCGCCCGAAAGCTCGATTTGATTTTTCAAATAAAGAAACTTATCCTTTTTGAATCTATTCGTTATTATAATTATTCTGATTAGTTGAACTGGGTTCACGTAGACTTGGATAATGTTCTTTAAGATCTTATTCCGTTCCTCGTTAACAATAATGCATTCAGAGATGTAGTGGGTCAAAAATAAATAATATAAAAATATAGATGGGGGATAAAATGAATGACACATTAAAGATGATGGATATAAAATGGCGCCATTTTTCGAGAAAAAGGCTACCAAAAGATACAAGCCTCACTAATGAGGCTTACAAATTGCAGCCGATTCAACTCGCTATGTGTAAATATAGCAGACGCCCATTTCAAATAGAGGTCGTTATGGAATAAAAAACCTTCGCCATTTTGTAATTACTGATAGTTCGTTTGTGCAAATATGAAGGTGTATTTGTTTTCTTGGATATTAGGAATTATTTATTTGTGAATTTGATGCTCAGAATCCAGAAATGTTGTTCGGTTTATTCTATCAGTTCTCATTTTAGAGATTCATTTTCTATATAGCATTAAAAAGTCTTCTAAAATGAGTAGTTATTTCTTGTAATAATATATATATTGTAAATATTTTATTAAAATGCACAAAAATTAGAAAATAAATCTATTTCTGCTAGCACCACTGAACAATGACTGAAAGCGGCGGATCCTTATGGAATTTGATTTTTTTGCGATTGGTGGAGCAACTGATGATATGCTAGGTTGTCCCAAAAGTTCGTAAAAACTTCAAAAAATTGAAATACCAATATTATTTTCCGTTATGTATAATGTCTTTGTATTATGTATTATTATATATTCGCCGTAATAATATGATTTGCCCCTGGTGTGGAACTAACACCTGGCCACATATTATCATGCCCAGCAATGGCCGCAGCCTTGCAGAAAATTGATATTGTAACATAGTATTTATTAATTTTAGTATTTTTTATTAACAGAGTGGTCATTTTTATTTTTATATCTTGCGACTCTGTAAATTTCCCTCGTGGCTTATCTTTTGTTTACCTTTCTTAGTTTGTCCTTCCCTGAAATAAATTTTGTTTCCTCCTGAAGTTTTTGTCTTCCTAATTTTCCACGTGGCATTTTGGTGGAGATGCTGGGTAAGTTAGGGAAGATAAACTGAAGATCGCCGAGAAGACCTTGAAGCCATGGGTACTATGATCTACATTTTCGGAGACTGACTCCAGGATTCCACCGCCGTGCCAAAGCCAAGACTTCCCTCGAAGATGACGATGTTCCTATAGACGATACGACGACAAAGCCGCTCTTCACGCCGCAAGAAAAAGGACGCAAAGGTACTAGGGACAAAGTTCCAAGACTTCGATCGAATCCTTGGCAGAAGCACGTCAGATCCATGTCAGTATATACAATAATTGCTAGCTGTGGGTCACAGCTCCTATAGGGAAGAAGCTATGTAACATAGTATTTATTAATATTATTTGTGTAACATAGTATTTATTAATTTTATTATTTTTTATTAACAGAGTGGTCATTTTTATTTTTATATCTTGCGACTCTGTAAATTTCCCTCGTGGCTTATCTTTTGTTTACCTTTCTTAGTTTGTCCTTCCCTGAAATAAATTTTGTTTCCTCCCGAAGTTTTTGTCTTCCCTAATTTTCCACGTGGTAATATGGACCCAGAGCAGCAGCTTTACACACCCAAGATAGTAGATATTGCGACTGCTGTGATAGAGATGCGCGGGAACAGCTGAGGCTCTTAATTGGACACGACAACAACAACAACAATAATATTTGCCAAGTAATAAGAAAAACAACGTTTCAAGAAAAACACGAAGCTTTGAGACAACCTTATAACTGATGAAATTATTTTGGAAACCGAGTTATTTGCATAAATTTTGGAATACTTAATTTGTGAGTAAATATATCCATACAGATTAAATTAATGAAAGTCAGGTCATCGGGGACCCTTGAAGCTTCTTTTAAACCATTTCCGAACGTGAAACGTTTGCTCACAGTTACTTTGCAGGTTCCGATCTGGCCCATCTTCCCTGGTCCCGATCTTTCATCATTCTGATGCTCTGGTGAATATTTCACCCAGTTCTTGGTTGATATGGCGTCTAGAGTTTGTATAAATTTAATGGGGCCCGCAGGAAAAATAAATTACAGTTGTTGGCTGAGCTTGATGGCAAATAAAAGCAAGAGTTTATTACAAAAAGATTTGAATAATGTTTAAGAATATATTTATTCATGATAAAATTGTGAAGAACGTTTAAAAAATACAAAAATATTCTCACAATGTTCTCACTTTTTAGTTCAAATTGCTAGCTTTCAAGCGATAATCGCTCTTCAACGGGCTTATTAAAAAACATCTCTCTCTCTCTCGATTATATCTTACAAGAAATACATTAATTACAAGAATATATTTACATTAGTTATACAAATAATACAAATAAACCTCTTAACTCTAACATCTTATATCTAAGGCGATATATAATGTGAGGAATATTTAAAATTTAAAACAAAAGTAGGGACGATGCTAATACCTATTAGATGAGGTGGTGTCTTGTCCATGGAGCAGATCAGATCGGTCCAGACACCCTGATCACAATACAAGCCAACTGAATTAGATGAAGAAAACTCTCTTTCTTGAGGTAACCAGGATTACTGGCGCCACGTACTAAAGTCTCCTACTATCCGGGTTGAGACGTCTAATGGTGGACATCCAGTTTATCAGATGTATTGTACTTGGGGATGTTCTGCAGGTCTTCAGAGGGTAAATATTGTTACATGGACGACAAGGCCAAGATACTAGAGTAAACTTGGGGAAAGAGGGGTGGACTCCAGCTGCCCCCGCTGCCATGTGACAGGCGCCAAAAACAGCATTCCTATGTGGGGGAGGACAGATTCTGGTTACATCTGCGGGGAGGAGAAGACGTGGCGACTTTCCTCCGGGCGTGTGGATGATCCTGCAAGGCGGTGCCAGGAGATACTGACATCGGAGTGGCCTACAAGCCGGTGAAGTCCAAGCTGGGCATGTACAGTGTAGAGCGGAAGGTTTCACAAGAGTGACATCCACGGCGTCAAGGATTCTTCTGACGGGGAGGTTGAAGGAAAGTCCAACTCATTGTATTCCTTCTGTTAAGTGAGATACAATAAAGCGCTAACTTTAGCTGCATCCCTTCGAACTCACGTGTGTATCTTTGTGGCATCCTGATTAGACAAAGAACACCAATAACTTCTGGGTACGATATAACAATATGTTTATACCTAAGAGGGTGGCTGTTTGGAACCTATGAAGATGGTAGGCGGGACATCTGATTACCCCTTAGCTGGTATATAAAGGAGAAAGAATATCTACATCAACCAATAATGTATTTAATTCTCGACGTTTCAGTGAATTGCTGTCACTATCCTCAGGGAGTCACTGAAACGTCAATAATTAAATAAATTATTGGTTGATGTAGATATTCTTTCCAAACCAGCTTTCAACCAACAAATGACCTTAAAAAGAAAGAAGAGTTTAAACAAAAAGTATTACCATCTTTGTGTCTTTAACGGTATTATATGTACTGATCCAATATGATATTGGCATTACCAATGGCGTTCCTCGTTGGCTTACCGAGCAATTATTAACCTGGAGAAAGCGGTTATTTTACAACGCGGTCGCGGGAAGAGTACAGGCTGGGTTGTGCGAACTCGCGCCTGGACGGATGCGTGGAAAGTGCCCGGACCAGTGGATGGAGGTTCGGCCTTTCTGGCGGAGGGGGTGAAGGGTGCGGTGGCCGCCACGGAGAGGCGGACGCTGCGTCCCTAAGCGTGGTCCCGACGAGGCGGCGGGGACTAGTGAAAGATACCTGGTTGTTCCTGCCAGTAGTCTTGTCTCAAATATTAAGCCATGCATGTCTAAGTACACGCCCTAGCAAGGCGAAACCGCGAATGGCTCATTAAATAAGTTATGGTTCCTTAGATCGTACACATTTACTTGGATAACTGGTAATTCTAGATTTTGGAAGAATTATAAATCACGAATGTTTCTTTTTTCAAACACAAATAAAAATCTTCTACCGTCCTTACTGCGATGAAAAAATATATTGGGAGGGCTTGGCTCTGTGGTGAACCCTCCCAGCGATTTCGCCAATATAATCTACCAGACCGCTTCTCTTAGAACTCTAATACTGTATTGGACGATTCTACTTATATAGGCTGCAATGACGGGTAGAATCTTAGAATAGTATTCAAGAAAACTATGGACATAAGCTTTTAAGACAGCAGAATTACATATAAATATTTGCATCGAGCAAAGCTCTTCCGCAAACAATGAATACAAGGCCAGTTAAAAGAAACATTCGTGCTCTATAATTCTTCCATTTCTTATATGTAGATGGAACGCTATCGCCTTATATTCAATAGATTTTGTAAATCAGACATTTCGAATTATCTTAGTGTTAAGTATAATTGATTGTATAATATGTGTTGTATATGATGGTTTTTGTTATTTTGATTTGGGTTTATAAATTAAAATGATGTATATGTTGTGTTGTTGTTGTTGCTAATTCCTCAAGTCGTCTTAAACGATCTTCATTAGGTTCCATTGTTTCTCAGCAGCATAGACATCATGGAGAAGGAAAGAGGGGTGCTGTTGGTCTGAAGACCTGGAAGTACCACTCAGTGTGACTTTGTTTCTTTTGGTCTCCTGGCATGGAGTGTAGCCGCTTCTATGGAGAACAGATGCTACCAATTGATACATTAGCCGGGTGTGTAGCACAGGGTGGCCCTACCAGGAGTTGAACTCCCGACGTCCTGTGCTACCTGCTTACACCCTCCCTCCACTTTGAAGCTGTAGGATAGGATTTTGGGAAGGAATTATGTATAAAGTAGTTATACAAATTATGTATATTGTATATATATGCCTGTTAGAATCATTTTTAAAGAAAAAAAAGTTTCTTTTAAAATTTATTTCTTATGTGTATATATGTTTAGAAATATGTTTTCTCTCTCTCTCTCTAAATTTTATTCTCATTGAGTGCCAGTGTTCTTAGCGGGACATCACGCTTTGTTTTTATAGTATAGTTGAATAACAATAGTCGAATAGAGAGCATCTATTACTACCTGTATTATGTAAAAATACGGCAGACGAGAGTATTTATAGCCACCAACAGACCTATCGACTAATTGCCCACCTGGAAATGGGTCAAGGCGGATTATATAATTGATGCAGCCGATATCTTAGATTTTGGACGTCACCAACATCGGTGTGTTTGGAAACACGTTGATGTAAGGTTTTACACATATAGAATAAATTATTCAATTTATACTAGAATTTGGCCTATATTTGGCCTATATTCATGTGTTTATATACACTGGTCCGCAAAATTAAAGGAACAATAATTTTTTTTCATTTATCTCAAATTTTATTGAACATTTATCAATGAAATTTTATACACAGATTTATTATTCCATTATTGATTGGAATACCCGAAATCAAAGAATTCTAACACGTATTTTATGCAAATTAGCCGGTCAAGCAATGATCTTCTTGCAGTCAGTGCATAAATATCTTGGATATTGTTGTTAATATGGTGTGTGGTCGCCTTTAACTGATAGACAGGCTCTACATCGGTGACCCATACTAAGAATTAGGGAGTTTATCAGCTCAACGCCCACTCTTGTGTTAAGGCTGTTTCTAGCTCATCAGTGTTTCTAGGAGGGGGTTGGAGGGATGAGATCCGCCGTCCTAGGTTCTCCCATACATGCTCAATGGGATTTAGGTCTGGGGATCGAGCTGGCCAATTCATCCGAGCAATTGCATGGTTTTGGAGAAAAATGTCGACCACACCAGCCTTATGTGGACGGGTATTATCATCCATTAGAAGAAAGTTTTCTCCCATTTCCAATGCTTGAGGCATCACATATGCTGCCAAGATATCGTCCCGATACCTCTGTCCAGTCAGGGTTCTTTGCCGAAAAATATGGAGTGCTGTGCGACCGCCCAAGAAGATTCCAGCCCAGACCATAAAACCTTGGCTTCTGTAGGGATCCCTTTCAACCCTATTCCGGGGATTATTTCTGCTTCCTACCTCTCCCCAGACAAAGACACGACGAGAATCGCTGTTTAGAGAGAATCTCGACTCATCAGTGAACATTACACGCCTCCATTCATCTGGATTCCAGGCGACATGTTGTCTGCACCAAAGTTTCCTTGCTCTCTTTTGAGGTGGTGTCAATGGCACACAAATTATGGGTCGTCGAGCATAGAGGCCCTTCTTGTGAAGCCTTCTGCGTTATGTATCAGTTGATACTAAGACTCCTGTAGCTGCATTGAGGTCACTTCGTAGTTGCGATGCTGTCATTCTTCTATTGCGACGCACAAGGAGACTCAAAAAACGGTCTTGATTTAACGTTGTGACCCTTGGCCATCCTTGTCCGGGTGTTCTGGCAACATTAGCTGTCGTTTGAAATTTTTTTCAAAGCCTTGAGACAACGTTTCTTGTCACTCCAAGCCATCTTGCTACTTCTGCCTGTGATTGGCCTGCTTCCATCCTTCCAATAGCTTGCCTTTTTTTTCTTGTGATAAATGTTGCCTATAAGCCATGAAAACTTTAAAAAACAAAAAGGTTCAATAAAAATCTAGTGGAGCGTAAAATTAGGACGCTTTGAGAAAGACTCAGGCACGTGCTGGAAGCGGAGTCAACGTAGACGGTGGTATTTTGCATATTGGAAACAACTTTATTTGTTTTTCTGTTTTACATACTCTCTTAATTCATGGAAGTTTTGAATATACCAAAACTTGATATATATATCCCTTAATATAACTTTTCTTTTTCTTAAACATGTGTTGTTCCTTTAATTTTGCGGACCAGTGTATATATATATGTTATATGAAATATAATTTTAAATACATGATTTTCTGCTGTTGATTTTGTAATTAGAGTTATATTGAATTATTATTTGTTGCTTGATTTTGATATACATGAGTATTTTAACGATATTGTTTTGCAATCGTGGTAATAAATAAATAAAACCAACTTGGAATCACAAATTTCTTTAATTATGCTAATGAAACATAATTAAGGAATAAATACCTGATTTGAGGCGTAAGAATAAAAAAATCAAAACTTATTTACATAATTTACAAAAGGTTTGAACTCCGCCTTTGCCGGTCCCAAGCCCGGATGAAAAAGGAGGAGGAGGAGCAGTAACAAGCTCGCTAAAAAACCTGGGCTCAGCTGGCCCGGCTGATAGTACCCTGTAAGGTCTCCTAATCCTGGGATACAGGATGAGCAGCGTTTGTACTCCGTGTTAGGAGCGGCTGCACATGGCGTCTGTTCCTCATGTCAGAGGCGGGCATTTCTTTTGGAGCTAAGTCGGCCTGCCACTTAGTAGTGCTCCCAGTCTCAATTACAAAGGGGCAGACGCGTTCTACTTCACTCAGTCATTATGGTTGTCAAGTCTCAAGCTTGTAGAGCTTTACAAGGGAGATAAGAAAGAAGAAGAAGAAGGCAAAAGGTTTGATCTGGCCAACAGGAAACAACAACAATAGGTTATATAAAGGGAATTCGCGACATCTGGTGGTATACTTAACAGAATAGTTTAATCTATGGAATATAATTTTAAATAAAATATTTTTAGATAACATATATATATATATACGAGGTGTGTTCAAAAAGTATCGCGACGTTTGTGTTTTTAAATATTATTTATTTATTCATGAATACCTATTTTGTCCCCTTCAAAGTAATCCCCATGAGATATTATACACTTGTGCCAACGGTTTTTCCAATCTTCGAAGCACTTAAAAAAATCATTTTTTAAAATCTTTTTCAGCTCCTCCTTCGATGCCGTCTTTATCTCGTCAAGCGTAGCGTAACGTCGTCCTTTCAAGGGCCTCTTTAGTTTAGGGTACAAGAAAAAGTCACAGGGGGCCAGATCTGGGGAATACGGTGGCTGCGCGGCATCATTAGTGTGTTGTTTTTGGCCAAAAAGTCGCGCACAAGCAACGATGTGTGAGCAGGGGCGTTTTCGTGGTGCAAAAGCCAATTTTTGTTCTTCCACAAATCCGGGCGTTTCTGGCAGATTGCTTCGCGCAAATTGCGCATAACTTGCAGGTAACATTCCTTATTGACCGTTCTACCCTGTGGCAAGAACTCATGATGCACCACGCTCCTGCAATCGAAGAAAACTGTCAGCAAAACTTTCCCATTCGACCAAACTTGGCGCGCTTTTTTCGGTCTTGGTTCGTGCGGCAGCTTCCATTGAGATGATTGAGCTTTGGTTTCCACGTCATAACCATAAACCCACGCTTCATCACCAGTTATGACCCTCCGGAGCAAATTGGGGTCGTCGCGGACAGAGTCCAACATCTCATTAGCAATGTTCATGCGATGCTGTTTTTGGTCGCAATTGAGCAATTTTGGTACGAATTTCACGGCGACCCGTCTCATGCCCAAATCATTGATAAAAATCGAATGGCACGAGCCAATCGATATGTTTAGGTCCTCGGCAACTTCTCTAACGGTGATTCGACGATTGGCCAATATCATTTTCTCCACTTCATTAATTTTTTCGTCTGTTGTTGAAGTGCTCGGGCGTCCGGCACGTTCTTCGTCGTTCACATCTTCTCGGCCTTCTGAGAACATTTTGTACCACCGATAAACGTTGCTTCGGTCCAAGGTAGCTTCTCCGTATGCCACAGTCATCATTCGGAATGCATCCGCGTACTTAATTTCGTTTTTCACACAAAATTTGATACAGGTTCTTTGATCCATTTTTTTAATAGGTAAAATTCGAAGACGATCCAAAACACCTGCAAGCAAAGCAGCTGTCAACAATTAAGTGAACATTCAAAATGGCCGAGCTTGTCGGCATAAGTGAGAGACATGAGTACCAACATAAAGCCACAAAAAGATCGAAATTCGAATATACGTAACCCGCGAAAATTCAAAAGTCGCGATACATTTTTAAAACACCTCGTATATATATAAATATATCCTTGGAGATGTTCAGATAGCATCATCATCATTTTTTTCAATTTTTTTTTAAATTTATTCCTAACGCTTCGATGACCTTCCTCTGTCAAAGCCTTCCTGGTGTATCACTTGCTATACAGGATTGTAATGGAGAGGTTTAATTATACACTGCCTTTCTAGTTGCCTAAATATCAACTTGAAGCTAGTAGACTGGAGGATGAGCAGAATAATTGGCGTAGTTCGCATAGTAAAAGTTCAGCATCAAAATTTCCAGCCATCAATCACATCAGAAGATATAGAAAAACTTTGTAACAAATAAATTCACTGAAAATGTGTTTCTTTTCAATAATACCAACAAGTATTATCTCTACAGACCTTATTACAATGATATAAGTTACTAAATAATCCAAGCCCTCTCATTTAATAACTTATATGATTGCAGTAAGGTCTGTATAGATAATATTTGATGATATTATTGAAAAGAAACACATTGCCAGTGAATTTATTTGTTACAAATTTTATCGATAGATGGTAATTGAATTTATTAATAGAAAAACTTTTTGCAAACTCGATAAAAATACTCCATCTCTCTATTGTTTGTAAAAAAGGTTATATAAATATCCTACATGAGATTCATAAAGAAATATAGCTGTACTACGTGAAACTCCAACAACAAGGTTAATAGACAGAAGAGAAATTTGACTAAGTCAAATGACAAAGCC
>CP092874.1:67771811-67840452 GCA_030710605.1 Cordylochernes scorpioides
ATTGCACTTAGTACATATGGGAAAATCTTGCAACCATTCTGGAAAGTCATTGTCTTTTCTTCTTTCTCCCACTCAATCACAACTAAGTATGCTTGTAAAGCTTGAGATTTTTGATGGTCTGCCGGGGAAGATAGAGCTCATCAATGGATGAGTCAATACAGTCAATAATATGTCTTGGGGTTGCAGGCTGAGAATTGCACTTAGTACATAGTGGAAAATCTTGCAACCATTCTGGAAAGTCATTGTAGATGACCAGACTTAGGTCTGATTTTAAGGACTATTATTCCCTTGGAAGGATGGAATTTGTGCTTGCCCCTCCTGCTATGTACCAGTCATGTACTGCAGTAGGTTTCTATTCTTGCTGCATTGGGGCTTGATGGTACAGAGGAGGTCTGAGTAGTATGTCTAGTAGGGAAGTTGATTTATCTAATCCACCTAATATAAACATTTCTTCTTATCACAAACACAAAAAAAGATTATTGTTAAGTGTAATAACTGTTATATTTGATTTAAAGCTGGGGTTGCATGAGCTATATTTTATATCTCAAGGCATATCTGGTCTCCAAATATCGATTGCGACATTTGAAATTTTTAAGGAAATGTGTTAGGGGTTATTTTAAGTCAATTGATTTGCAGCAAAAATCTTTTGTAATTTATATTAGGTATTTCACTTGATATATGAGAGCCCGTGTATTATTAAAAGATAAATGCATTTTTAAGAGGTTTTTTTCAAAATATTTCGTAGTATTTAATTTGAAAGATAAAAGGTAGATGAATTTAAAATAACCCTACCTTAACAGCATAATCAATTACTCTTTTGCAGCCAACCAATATTCTAAGAGACATTTTTTAGCTTTATAAGGTAATAGGACTTTAGACTAGCTTTCACAACACAAAAATATTTTAGATAAGACGAAGTGTTTTTAGAAAAATAAATAAATACCGAAACAATCTGGCTACAATGTGCGTGTATTTATTATATTATTTTTTTTTTATCTGTGAATACTCTCTTTTAACAATGAATTACCTTTTTTTAATTCTATTTTAATTATTTAATTTAGATAGTTTTATAAGAATCTAAAACATTAAATTATAACATTAAGTATAGTCGATAAACGTTGTTTTTCATTTTATTATAGATATATTCTTCAATTAAATGGACAAAGAAAAAAGAAATTTGCATAAGATTTAAAAAAACATGGATTTGCTGGTAAGAACACTGACCGTAAAATTAGATGAAATCTATGAGTATTTTGACAATAAAGTAAACAGAGAACCAAAAAAACATTACAAAAAATGACCTTTTATTTTCGGATTTATTCTACGAAATAAATATCTTTTTTTTTTTTACTCTGTGAAAGAGATAAAAAAAATTATCTTTGGTCATGCGGGGATTTTTCAAAAAAATTCAGTTAGAATAGAGACAGCGAAGACGGCGGTCGGGACGAGAGACGGGCTAAGAATTAAGCAGGGAATCGTGGTGAGTAAAGAAAAGGATAAATGGTAATGAATCATACTACAGTCTACTCTAGTTATAACGCCACCCCTCGCCTTACGCCGCTTTTCGTATTGTCCCAATCGACAATCAATGTATTTTTCTCGAATTAACGCCACTCCCTCGCTGTTCGCCTTCCGCAGCTGATTTTTCGTATCCCAAGTAGCAAAAACCACTCGTTATAGCGCCGCTCACAACGTCCCTCACCCCCCCCCCCCCAGCTCCCCCTTTCTTGTCTGCATTTTTTTACGCCAACGGCGCCGGACTTTGTTTGCTGTTGACACAACAGATAACAGATTGTGTGAACAGCCAGCAGACCCTTTTCCTGCTTGTTCCTGGGACATACACAGTCGCTTCATCCTTTGCTAATGTCAACACAACAACTTTATTGTCGTATCATGAGTTCCCAAAAGCGTAAACGTGAGTCGATTACCATTGAAAAGAAGAAGGAGATATGCCAGTTGGCAAGAAATAACCCTACGATGTCGAAGAATGAGATTAGAAAACGTTTCTCAGTTTCTCACTTCTACGAACAACTGTACAACTGTCCGTGATATTCTCACTCAGGCTGAGAAGTGGGAAAATTATAGTGTTGGTTCTTCAAAGAGACAAAGAGTCGGAAAATTTAGTGACTTGGAAGACGCTCTCTTCAACTCGTTTACCCAAAAGCGTGCCAATAATATTATTATTACTGATGATCTCTTAAGAGAAAAGGCAAAAAAACTTGGCGAGCATTTGGACGTACCAGAAAATTTCGCGTACAGCAGTGGGTGGCTGCAGCGATTTAAAGGGGATTCCATATTTCGCAACGACGGCTCTGTGGGGAAGGCGCATCGATTTCTCCAGCTATCATTGATGAACATCTTACAAATTTGAACAGTATTCTGACGAACTCCGGATATGATCCCAGCTAAAATATACAATGCAGACGAAACAGGATTATTTTTTCAGCTCATTCCTGACCGAACACTTGCTCACAAAGATTAAAACTGCGTGGTGTCAAAAGGATGAAGCAACGAATCACTGTTCTACTGTGCTGCAACTCTACTGGAACAGACAAGCGGCGATTGCTGATTATTGGAAAATCGGCAAAGCCTCGATGCTTCAGAAACTTTAGTCCACACTTCTACTGCACTTACACATCTAACAGCAAAGCATGGATGACCTCTAGCATCTTTCAAGAATGGCTACTGCAGTTCAACAAGCAGCTTGTCTCTGAAGGACGTCGTATCCTACTGTTGTTAGATAACGCTATGTCTCACTGCGTCCCTAATGATGGTCTCAGCAACATAAAGATACACTTCCTTCCACCAAATATGACTGCCAGTCTGCAACCACTGGATAGTGGCATCATCAAAAGTTTCAAGGCTCAATATCGCAAGTTTCAACTCCAGAAAATGGTGGAATTGGTGGATGCCCATCTACCCACAGAATTACGTCTGGATTACGCTGTGCGCTATTGTAAAATGGCTTGGGATTCTGTGAGCCCTGATTCCATCAGCAACTGCTGGAATCACACAGGCATTATTCGCTTCACTTCTACTGCTGCAGTTGAGCCTCTTAATTATGGAAATCTGCTCGATCGCATTCGCGACATCTTCGCTATTACACCAGAGAATTTGATGACTGAAAGGGAGTTTCAACTGGTTGATGATTCCCAGGAGGCGGAAATTAAGCTAACAGATGACAATTTTCTGGTGTCCACTGTTAGAGCGAAAGAAGAACTTGGCGAGGATGATGATGCAAGTGACCCAGCGCCTACCATCGTTAAGGGAAGCCAGAACAGCTGCTGAGACAGTTTTGTTGTTTCTTGAGCACTCCAAGAGAGCAACATCTGACGACGTCAATCTATCTGCGGATTTGTTACGCCGTGCCTATGCCATAAGTGAGGGAGAGAAAACACAAGTTGTGATCACAGACTTTTTCAAGAAAATGTAATTACTTTTTAATGAATAAAAATAAATTAATTATTCCAATTTGTCATATTAATTAATTAATGCCGCATTCTATATATTGACTTAGGGTATAAGTTGTTTTAGTAATTGTTATAAATAATTTATTGTATCTTTAAATTTCACATTTTAAACGTGTTCGATACAACGCCACTCTCGCCTTACGCCGCTTTTTTGCAAAATCCGGATGGTGGCGTTATAACGAGAGTAGACTGTAATTAATTTTAGTTCATGTGGGCTAAAAGGCCCGCTTATAGAAAAGAAATTTCATACCGCATTTAGTAAGTTTCTTTTTTTTTAATTTTTGGTATAATGTGTTAAGTTATTTTGTAAAGTTGCAATCTCTACTATATAGTATATTTCAAATAAAAAATTTTGTTATTTTATATACATCGATGAGATTATAAGTAAAGAATTTGCTTGCAAAGAATAAAACCTTTCACTATTATATCATCTCCCTTTTGTCTCATAATATAGATAATTTTAGGTATAATAAAATCTCACATATATATTTTTTATATATTAGTTTGTATTTATTGTGTTTTATACCAGACTAGACATACACTAATGAATGGAAATTCCACTCTCACACTAAAAAAAGAAAGGGATAGCGGAAGATTCTGGTAATTATGTAGGCAGCATTAGTTATAATACAATTACACATGTCTACATATATATAACACTAGACGTATGACCCGGCTTCGCCCGGGAATTCCCCCGATTGCAATTTCCTTCATACTGAAAGTACATCAATAATAAATATTAGAAGTGCCATAGAATAGCAATACAGAAGTAACACATAAACTACAGGAAAAAAAGTGTTTGATGGCAAAAATTGTATTATATTAGTGTTTAGGTATTTGATTTAATTAATATAGTTGATATAATAATTAATTTGAAGTAAACGAAAAAATTGCGCTACAAATTTTAAAATAAAACTACAACCTTTCGCAATAAGTTTCTTTTTCTTCAAAAAAGAAACTTATTGCGAAAGGTTGTAGTTTTATTTTAAAATAATAATTAATATTTATATTATTTATAATATAAATGAGTTTTAAAAATTGTAAAAAAAAAATGCATCGGCCGGAAATCGAACCCGGGCCGCCCGCGTGGCAGGCGAGCATTCTACCACTGAACCACCGATGCTTATGAAAAATGGCCATATTTGGGTATTCATTCAATTCCGGATTAAATAATTCCGTAAAAAAAAAGTTTTTCAAATGAAAAAAAGAAATAGCCAAAAATACTAATCAAAATGTAGGCGAAAATTTTCCTCAGGTTTATAAAAAGCGACATGCAAAATTTGGTAACAATTAGTTCAGTAGTTTTTGAGTTTATCGCGAAACAGACAGACAGAAATTGACTTTTATATATATAGAGATAATGTTAACTTATAAGTCAATCTCATTTTTTTATTTTATCATTTATGCATATATTGTTTAAATTTGTATGTGTAGTGGTTCTATACTGCGTCATATTGGAAACTGAACCAACGTTTATGTTATCGTGTACTTGTCATTGAATGCTTTGTTTTTTTTTATCGATATCGATAATTAAGTATAATCATAAATCCTCTTAAAGCGTATTGGGAAAAGGTGTATATCATTCAAATCGTAGAAGTAATGATTGTATACCTCATTGCGATAGAAATAGACATAACAATCTTATTGTATTAAGAGTTTTCTTTTCTTTGATCCACTTTGAGGTTTATCCTCAATACTATGTTGTGATATGGGGAGTTAGACTTCACATAAATGGACTTTGGTGTATTATGCAAATTCCTAAACTTAGAAATATGTCTATACATGGTCCGAATGAAATTCTTCATTCCTCGTTCTTTTATTTTAGTGTCTATATGTAATTTAATAGTATATTGTTTTTTGTGTGTTTGTCTTAGTGTGTGTTTTTTTTTTTGTCAGTTTGTCAGTAGTCTAGTATAATCGGTAAATCCTTCGAAATACATTAAATAGGATATTTATTAGTCAAAAGTACAACATATTTCGACACGTCTTAAATCCGACATAACACAGGATAAAATGCAAGTTCCGTTGATTAAGTATGTGCAACAAAATCTAAGAAAAGCATAAACGCAATAAATGAGCTCCTGGCTCAGATAGTTAACGACCCACCAGACATATTTATTCACGAGTCTTATACAGTAAACAATGTTATTATTTTTTGCGGAGACGAGCATTCAGTTTTAACAGTTAAAGGAAACAAGATAAATTCGGCAACAATAATTCTAAATAAACAAATCTAAATGAATAGATACTCCATCACAACTGAAAAAGGAGGAAACGGGATGAAGGAGGGAGAAAGAAACCAATGAAGGCAATTAAACAAGGAATAAAATGTATTCAACAAAATATAAGGAAAAGTGTCATAGCATTAGATGAACTTCGAGCCTCTGTTCTGTCCAACTCTTCTGACCTATTATTTATTCAAGAACCTTATATGTTAGGGAACGATGTGATATTCAATAATGACTCACAAATTGTTTACTCTAAAACTGATAAAACAGTCTACACAGCAACGATTATTCTTAACAGTAGCATTAAATATGCAAAAATTTATAGATTCACTAATTCTTTTTGTACAACTATTTCTATATATTCAGAGAATTCAAATATTGTTATTTCAAACTTCTACATTCACCCTAACAATCTCGGTAATACTCACCAAATATTTATTAAAGAACTTTTGGAGACTTTTGGGCTACAGCCAATAATCCTCTGTGGTGATTTTAACTCTCGACAGTACGACCCTAATAATTAACTCTAATGGCTACAAATTCCACTCTATTGTGGATGAATACAACTTGTTTATCCATAACCTTAAAACGCCTACATGTCGAAATTCCAGCATAATAGATTTAACAATATCAAACAAAAATTCTATAAGGCTGATACATAATTGGAGCACATCAACTTTTACAAGTATTTCCGATCATGTAGCAATAACCTTCGACAACATTCCCTCAACATTTGATATAATTTTAAGGTGCAGAGAATCGGACAAAGGTTAACATGGAAATTCATTGAAAAAGATGCCAACTGGGTAAAATTTACTGAAGAGATATCATTTCAAAATGTACATAACTTGTTAAATGAAATAAATCAGGCATCTAATACTACAGGTGTTGACAGGATCATGATGCTTACTCGTCTCTGGAAATCAAATCAAACTCTTTCAAGTATATATCTAATATTAAGTGGTGGAATGGGAATCTTGAAAAAATGAAAAATGATTTTTCATTATATTATTAACTTATACTATCGGCATAGAGTAATCAATAAAATAACTTTTAAATTTGCAAGAAATAAGTACATTAACGCTATCGAAAGAGCTAAGAAAAAAAGTTGGAAGAAATGATTCAAACAACCCATTTGGAAACGCCTATAGAATTTTTAAATCTCTGAGATTGTTGGGACACCTCGTGACCATAATATGCCAAAGTAACCCAGAACCCCACATAACCTAACCATATCCCACCTATGTCCATCTAAGCCACAAACCTCTGGTGATTGCGAGGTGTCGAGATGGAGCCTGAAGCCACCTTTAGCCTTGGTAGCACTGAGCCAGAGACTGAGATCCCCTTCCTGTGGTCAAGCCACCTGACCTATGGTGGATGATCTGGCCCTACCAAGCTAGTCTGAGATGGACTCAGACACCCCTTCCTGGTGGTCAAGCCACATGTCCGATGGTGGCCGACTTGACCACAAGCCAGTCCAAGATGGACTCAGACACCCTTCCTTGTAGTCAAGCCACTGACCTATGGTGATTGACCTGACTCCACCTTCTTCATGCAGAACACCAGCTCCACCACGAGCCCTGAACCTTTCCCAAGCTGACCCCAAGATGCCCAGATCCAACAATATTAATTATATTTTAAAATTATTTTTTTTTTAATTCAACATTTTTGTATTTTTTATTTTATTTTTCTGTGAATATTTCTTTAATAATTTTTATATTTAATTTATTTTTATCATTTTTATGCCTTTTTTATTTTTTTATTTTCATAGAGAGAAGAGTGATGATAGCCTTGGGGGGTGAGTCCAGCAACACTGGGGCAAGGAAGCGGGATATTGACATTTTTGATATTCATATTGGGATATTTACATTTTTTTCTTAACAAAAATTTGATTTTTTTTTCCTGAGAAACAAAAAGACTTGGAGTTGCGGAGGGCGGAGGCCGCTGGCTACGGCCTTAGCAGCCCCTTTTTCCGAATCGTGGACTTGGGTGGTTGGAGGTAGGTTGGGGATAATCTGGGACTTTGGCATAATAGGCCTTTTGTATAAAGTTTAAAACTCCTCCCTTTTAACCTTATTTACAGTTTTTTTAATATATATTTTTAAATCTTATATATATGTGTGTGATTCCATTAATTATTTTTTCTTTGTTTAAAAAATATATATACCTGATGTACATTGAAAGATTATTTTATTGGTCTAAATAAAAATTTGTTTAGCCAAAAAAAATGATTGGTTAATTTCCCCTTCAACATTAACTGCTAGCCGGCACAGCTTTAGGTCTCTACATGTGCCATAGATGAATAAATTTGTGGTCTGGTTTTCTGCAGCCACTGGCGCCCTAATATTTGGACATGTAGAGATCTGGAAATAGATTATTTAAAGACACAACAACATAAAAACGTATAAAATCATCCCGATTTTAACAATGACGCCCAAAGCGGGGCTTCTCCTATTATATTAAAAACTAAAATCTCACGATTTTAACAATATCATCCAACAACAATATAGGACTTCCAATGATCGATAATATACCAAATACTTTAAAGAAAGAAAAAATGAAAAGTCTCTTGAATGATTTATTTCCAGTTGATGATGTACATTCAGATAAAGAGGAACATGCTATTATTAGAAACTATAAACCTGAATATAAAAATAAAAATAACAATTTTATAGAATAAAAGATTTTGAAAATATTATTTCAAAAATAAATATCAAGAAAGTACCAGGTCCATATTTCATCAGTAATAATATGATCAAACATGCAGGTACACTTTTAATCCCGATTTTACAACAAATATTCAACAAATGTATTGAATTAGGTTATTATATATCTGGATATATGGAAAGACTCTACTATAAAGATCATTCCAAAATCTAATAAAATAAACTATGAAACAAGCAAAGGCTATAGACCAATATCACATTGACGTCAAACATTTCTAATTTTTTTGAAAACATAATTAAAAACAAAATCAATAAATATTATAAAGAGAACTATCTAATGAGTGCAAGGCAACACGGATTTACTAAACATAAATCAACGAACAGTGCAATGGAAGATATAATGAAACCATATTGAAACACAGGCAAGGAAAACTGACTTCTTTGATTACAGTGGATATAGCAGGCGCATTCGACAACACATGGTGGCCAGAAATTATTAGAAGACTCGATTTAGATAACATTCCTTCCAAATTAATATATAAGAATTATACAATCTTATTTAAGTAGTGGAAGAAGGGAAAATTTCTCATATGAAGACACAAATGTTACTAAAAAATTGACAAAAGGATGCCCTCAAGGTGGTCCTCTATCCCCAATATTATGAAATATTTTGTTAAAGGACTTGCTGAAGAGTTTTAAAACATCCAAATGCAGAAATAACTTGCTACGCGGACGACGTTTCTATCATTTGTTGGAGCAAGTCTGTCGAGGATCTCAAAATATTAAGCGAAAATATTCTATGCTATGTGATTCAATGGTGTAATAGGAATAAATTATCAATAAGCCCAGAGAAAACGAATTTACTTACATAATAAACCTAAAGTTTCAATTGAAATACCAAATATTATTTTGAACCCAGTAGAACAAGTTAAGATATTAGGCATAAAATTCTCAAATCATAGAATAAAAAAGAAGATCAATTTTACCCCAAATATCAACGACATTTTGTGCAGGATCTTAAGAATGACAAATTTTCTGTTTTCACTTTGTGGAAAAATGTGGGGAATAAATACTAAAAAAAGAATAATTTTGTATAAACAATTATCAGGCCAGTTCTTATGTATGGTTAAAAAATATGGTTCAAATTTATAAATAGTCGATGTAAAGAAAAACTAAACTCTATTCAATATCAAATTCTCCTTTGGGCGGTTAGAGCCTACAAGACTACATCTTCCTACTGTGTCCATAGTCTTGCGAACATCCCCTTCTCACAGAATATATTGAATCTAAAATAATTAAATATGATTTGGCCCATCTTTCTATAGAGGATCAAAATGCTTTTTGACCACATTCTCCGAGTATAATTAGTTCATTTTTAAGTGCAAAAATGGATGAATTATCCTGTTTGGAATTCCAACATTTTTCCTTTCGAATTTTTATAATGCCCAGTTTACAAAGAACCATGGAAATTTAAGGGATTTTTATCAAAAATTGGAGCGGTTGAGGGCTCTAGCTGTCACTGTGGTAACAAATTCCAGGAATCGAGACAACTACTGCTGGAATTCCCACTCTTCTTTAGCGCTAGACAACAGACAATAAACAATGTAGATTTATATCAATTTGTAAATAGCAGAGAGAATTATCATAGATTTAACTATCTTTGAAAATATATTTATGATTATCTTTCAAACCTGAAAGGTTCAGGTTCCTAATGTATGTAGTGATGTATAGTTGTTGTATCTTGTTGGATGAATGTAGTGTGGCATGTTGGTTTGCAGTCGTGGTGGCCACAATGATTAGAGTGGTTTCAGGCGTGGAATTGAGATTACACAAAAGGACGAGGCATATTAGATGTCACCACGGAGATGGCAAAAAGTGAGTCCAGCCGACACCAGTTTAGGGGAGAACTCTCTAGAGGACGTCTGCAAGTCTCGTCCCCAAGCCGACTAACTGTTTTTATATAAAAAAAAGGGGGGGGGGGGCTGTAGGGGCCCAGACTGGAATGTCGCACCCTGCTGCCGTCGAGACAAAAATGCAGACGGTCGTAAATTACCAGGAAGCTAGAGGGACCCTTCTGGCATCGGCTGACGCTCACTCGAAATTTTATTTGTCACACTTTGGCAATCATTATACATTCATACAATACATGGAGACACAGATGTATTGGAATATATTACAACAGTTTATGCCCCGGTTGATGAAAATTAGGTTATGGTGAATATAGATGAAATCATAAGATAATTAAAATTGGGGAAAATAATTTGTATACAAATTGGTTTAATATATTATGGGGGTGTACAATTATAACATTGGATATGCTATCCTTAATAATAATGATTAATAATAAAAAGAGAAATGTTAACAAATAATAATGTTAAGCCCAACGTATAAAATATATGAAAAAATAGTACAAATGTAACATTGTACTGGGATAAGGTGCATAAATCATGAAAAAAGAAAAAGGCATCTCCTTATGCACGATAAGGAGATGCCTTTTTCTTTTTTCATGATTTATGCACCTTATCCAGTACAATATTACATTTGTACTATTTTTTCACATTGTGTAGAGTCCTCACGCAATTCTGGCCTTAACTACCCGTTTCATGATTTTTCAGGATGCCTTAATGACCAATTTATTTGGTCTTTGAGGTACAGCTTGCACCACGCTGATGAGGGCCAACAGCCCGAAACGCGTCCGTGGTTAGCTTTTCTTGATTAATCAAGAATGGGTATTTGGCCAATTATGGAATAAAAAAATCAACGAGAATAGTTGATATTTATTCCGATAGATGGCGCTCAGCCATTAGCAACTTTCAGTTGCACGATAAGGAGATGCCTTTTTCTTTTTTCATAAAAATATATGAAAAAGGATTTTAAAAATGTAAATATATAAATGTAAATTTGGGTGAATATATACAGCATTGAATGTTGGAATTAATATTTGAAAGTGCATTGAATTATAGGGTCTAGATAGGTGGACATAGAATAGATTCTGGTACTGCGATGCAATGCGACGTTTTGGGATCGTAGGCATTGATCCATCTACAGTATGCTGAAGGTATTCGACATGGGCTGTCCTATCAGACGGATTTGGGAATAGGTGGTGGAAATTTGGGTCGAGAAAGTGTGGCAGAGAGAGAGAGTCGTTCTGTCGCATAAAAAATAAAATAAAATAACGATTTGGCCGCGGTAAGGCAGTGAAAGTGAGGTGATTGAATAATAATAAAAAAATTGCCCGAATGTGAAAAAAAAAAAAAAAGGGGGCGTTGATGCTCGAACCGGGCCGTGAATGAAAGACAAAAAAACAAAAAAAAAAACAAAAAAAAAACTCATCTAACTAGCTGCTCAAGTTCGACTGTTGGGAAGGTTACAGCGAAGAAGCGTTTGTAGTTAAGATGGAATAAATGTGAGAAATCAATGTTTCAGCGGATAGTAACGACCTCTCTGAGAAGGTATGGGCTGTGATGCCATGAGAATTTGGAGGGTAATGGTGTCGATGCATCTTCTAAAATTTTAACTTAAAAATCTAAAAATAGAATTTAAAAAATTGAAGTTGAGAAAAAAAATTCAAATTGAAAATTGTGTGTGATGAATGTTGGTACAATATTATAAAAAGTGAAAATGATTATAAACATTGAAGATTAAACATAAAAGTTATCATCTCGATTGTTCATATAAAAATAAAAAGACAAAAGTTAAAACAAAAAAAAAACTCGAAATATAATTGAAATAAATAATTACTAAATATGCGAAATATTAAAAAGAGGTATAGTATTTGAAATGATTAAAGATAGAAAAGTAATGAAAAGAGAGTAACAATACTAATTAATTTTAAATAAGGAAATATATAGAACAGTTGGTGTTCAAGCCAAGACAATCTTTAAGTATACATGGATTGACATTGATGTAGAGGTTTCGGCGTGGTTGCTTGTCATGTGTGTGTGTGTGTATGTTCTTATGCAATAGTGCTGTGGAATGGTTGAACAGTGGTACTATAGCTGCGGTTTTATTTTTCGCCAGTCGATCTGAGGCATGTAACTGCCATGGTAATGATGGGCCAGGTGAAGGTAGATGTGCCCGTCTGGTGGTTGGCAAAAAAAAAAGGAAGGCGATAAAGTAATACGACGGCATAGCAGCTATAGACAGTGGAATAGATAAGTGTGCCATTGAAGGAGTGATGTGTGTCGTGTGCTATATGATTATGGCATGGGGAATGTAGTTATATCGGCGTTCGTAGGTCGATGTATTTCGACATAAGTTTGACTAGGTAAATGTTTGTTCACGAAGTGTTAGGCTAGATATGCTCTATTAGATAAGACTTGCGACGTGGACACGCTTTCGAGAGAGAGAAAGGAAAAAAAAAGATAAAAGTGTCACAGGAAAAATGAAGGCATAATGTAGCCTGGTAAAAGTGGAAAGAAAAAAATAGTGTTATCAAGTCGCTGTGACACGTGCGAAAAAAATTGTAAATGGAAAGGCGTCACGTGAAATCGTTGTTTGAGTAAATAATCTAGCCTAATTCATCACGAACAACAAGTTTACTGAAGTCATAGGTGGTGGTTGTACGAACATAAAACGAGATTTTGTGAATGTTGGTGTTTAATTGTGAACGAGAGAGAAAAAATTTCGCTAAGTGGCAAGCGAGTGTAAATTTTACGTTTGAAATACATTGGTAGAGGGGACGTGTGTGTGTAGAAGTTGGCTGGCGGTGACCTAGCTTTTGGGGGAATTGAACAGTCCCGCGTTATATTTTACTTTTGTTGTAGAAGGAAAGATGGTTGATAAGTAATGATTTTG
This sequence comes from Cordylochernes scorpioides, assembly GCA_030710605.1. Taxonomy (NCBI): domain Eukaryota; kingdom Metazoa; phylum Arthropoda; class Arachnida; order Pseudoscorpiones; family Chernetidae; genus Cordylochernes; species Cordylochernes scorpioides. The sequence goes on from CP092874.1 coordinate 67,784,973, forward strand.
TTAATTTATATTGGAAAATGGATTTTGAAAAAGGAATGTTGATAAGGTAGCGAAAATCATCAATGGAATACGAAAGTAGAATTATAGCAACACTTTTTTTTTTGAGACGTTTACGTGTAATGGTGTGATTGGATTAAAAATTGATTCCACGAAATTTGCTTATAAAATGAGTGTAGGTAAAAGTGAAGGAGATGGAGGAAAATGTGAGGGTGAGATATTTACAATTTATGTTTGAAATTCAGAGTTTTCTTTTTGAAAGAGCGTTGTTATAATTAGTTGGTTTGTGGAATTGAATGTTTTTTATAGAAGGAACAATGGTGAAAAGGGCATTACACTGGCTGAGGTGAGTTGGTATTTGTGAATGTAGTTGTGATGAAGACATGGGGAAACTTTCTATAAGTGTTGGCTACATATTGTTTTTAGTTGGTAGCAGGCGTACATTTTTAAAATAACAAAAACTTGAATTTTTTCTTTAAATGATAATTTTGAGTTATAGAAGGTTTTATTTTGAAAATGACATTATTCAAAATGAATATGTAAAAAGGGGTTTAAAGTCTAAATGTTTGTTGAGAACACAATAGTTGAAAATATTAAGGGGATAAAATTATTATGAAAAATGTGTAAAATGAAGTGTTTTTTTTTTAATCTTGAAATGAAATTATAGTTTTCATGATATGAAGATTTAAAAGTAAATAAAAGCTGAAACGGTTAAATTACTATAGGTTAACTGGCATATAATGAAGCATTATAGGCGATTGATAGAATTTAGTAGGATGGGTATAAAATTGAATTGAGGAAACTTTGATTAAAATATAAGCAAAGAAAAAAATGATGGTTATAAATTAAATGCGATATGATTATCTAATTGCAGGGGCTAAACGTAACATAAAATAAACGAAATAAAAATCTACTTAACAAACAATTGGATATTTAAGTTCTAAATGAGTTGTACTTACAGTACAAAAGTGTCAATTGTAGTGTAGTTTGAAGTTTGCACTGGTTGATGTAGCCATGGTCACGTTCTTGGTGATGGTTGTAGAAGGCGTGAGGGAGGAGAAGTTCTCGTCGTCAGGTGGATTGTGGATGTTTGCAGTGAGCACATTGGATTCGTAATGGCGAGTAGTATGCAAGTTTTGTGGCAATTGAAGATTGGCTATCTACCTAAGGCTTGGAAGCGGCGATGTCTTGGATGGTTTCCGCGAGTTGTGCTACGATGTCCGTGGCTGTGGGTGGCATGGTGGTGATCTTCGGCGTTGCTCTGTTCTCCAGGCTCCATCCTCTTTGCTTTGTCCTCGGTATATCCTGTCGACTTTCTGTAGTGATGTATAGTTGTTGTATCTTGTTGGATGAATGTAGTGTGGCATGTTGGTTTGCAGTTGTGGTGGCCACAATGATTAGAGTGGTTTCAGGCGTGGAATTGAGATTACACAAAAGGACGAGGCATATTAGATGTCACCACGGAGATGGCAAAAAGTGAGTCCAGCCGACACCAGTTTAGGGGAGAACTCTCTAGAGACGTCTGCAAGTCTCGTCCCCAAGCCGACTAACTGTTTTTATAAAAAAAAAGGGGGGGGCTGTAGGGGCCCAGACTGGAATGTCGCACCCTGCTGCCGTCGAGACAAAAATGCAGACGGTCGTAAATTACCAGGAAGCTAGAGGGACCCTTCTGGCATCGGCTGACGCTCACTCGAAATTTTATTTGTCACACTTTGGCAATCATTATACATTCATACAATACATGGAGACACAGATGTATTTTTAGAATATATTACAACATGTATATTATTGCTTCTTTTTTTATTTTTTATTAATTTTCTTGTATAATATGTTTATAACTGATTCTGTTTGAAAAAAAAATGTAAATCGACGCAATTATCCCTAGCCGGGATATCGCGTTTTGTGTGTTGAAATAAAGAAATAAAGAAATGAAATAATAATATTTTTTCACAATGTTTATTCACAAATAAATATTTTGTACGCTCCAGGAGAACCTTGTTTAAACAAATAAAAATTTCAATTAATTCACATTTGTTTTAAATTAAATTAGTTTACTTTTGACTTTGTTAAGGTCATTTTTAATTTTTAAAAGCACCTTTTTTATTTTAATAGGGAAATGTTTTATTATTGTTTATATACAGTTATCATCGTCATGCATTCTTTCTTAATTCTGTCACCGTTTGCTTTTGGTTCAGTGGTAGAATGCTCGCCTGCCACGCGGGCGCCCCGGGTTCGATTCCCGGTCAATGCATTTTTTTTTTTACAATTTTTAAAACTCATTTATATTATTAAAATATATGTGCTTTTCCTGTCTATGTACAGATTTATGGTCTATGTACACAAGTATACAAGTATGTATACAAGTTATTTGCAAATTGCGTGGCAAATTTGCCCTTTCGCTCGCAAGCAGCGCCTCTAGCGGTGAAGATGGGAGGTAATATCAGCTGACCTAATGGACATGTAAAACGTGTTTTAACAGGACATAGAGAAAAATCTGGAAAATATATTTTTCGGATTTTTAGTCAAGGAAAATAAATTGACAGGTTCTGGGAAAAAAGTAGTTGTTTTTTATTCAGAAAATGATTATGTCAATATTGCTGTAACATTAATATATACAGTTATCAGCGTCATGCACAATTCTTTCTCAATTCTGTCACCGTTTGCTTTTGGTTCAGTGGTAGAATGCTCGCCTGCCACGCGGGCGGGCCGCGGGTTCGATTTTCGGCCGATGCATTTTTTTTTTACAATTTTTAAAACTTATTTATATATTATACAAGAATGACATCCACGGCGCCAATTTATAATTGTAACGAATAGTATTTGAATAAAAGCATTTAATCGGGTAAACCCCGGGCGTTGCCCGGGTCATTCGGCTAGTTGTTTATATTTTGAAGTTGTTGTACACTTAAAAATAAATATAAAAGTTTAATAACGACATAGTATGGCATGTAATATCAACATTTAATAGTTTAATAGCGAATATTTTAATATTTTAAAGAATGCTTGTTAGTTTAACAATGACATACCAGAGTGAAATATCAAGGTAAACAAGTTTGACACTGAACATTCGATGTAAAATACTAATATTTTCGCATTTAAAATTTTAATTATAAAATTTTAATTTAAATCCAAAATATTATTTTTGAACCTCAAAACATTTGATAGTCTAAATAATAGTCATTTGATAGTCTAAAATTCATATTGAGAAATAACACAATGTGCAAGAATGTTTGGTTCTCACATGCTTCTTTGATGAGGATATCCATTTTTTTATACACACATGAATATTAATTTACATTTGCGACCCCAAGGCGCGAGCAGTCAATACCAAACCTAAAAATAACTACTCTCTTTTAATATCAAAACAGATTATTAAAAGTCAAAGTCTTTCCAGCAGTGCCCTCCTGCGGTTCTTCAGGTGTTTCTCCATTTGGTCTCTGGATAAGTCCTCTGATGGCTTATATATCAAGATACAGGGTCTATATTTGGATCATAATCGCTGGAACCTGTAAGAAAATTAGCGATAATTTCTAACCTCAGAAATAGAAAAGTATGTTACTCTAATAGAATAGAAAGGTAACAAACATTTTTTTGAATTGAAATAAAAAGGACAAGATGAATTTTATCTATCTCAGACTCATTATATTGTTGCACCAGGTTGCGGCTTGGCAGACTCTTCAACCTTGATTCTCTCCTGTGCTGGGTCTTGCATCTTACCAGAGCGTGTTTCAACCATCCTACAAATTTATATAAGGGAATAATGAGATAACTCTACTTTAAAGAGCCTCCAGAATATTTTATTTATTTCTCACATCAAAGAGAGCAGTGAAGTCACACAGTGTACCTAAATACAAATGGTGATTCTATAATACATATATTCTGTTTAATAAAATAAATAAATATAAAATATAAATTTGATTTTAAAATATATGAAAAATAATATTACAAATTAAAATAAAATTGGTTCATTAGCCATGATGCAACAATATCGATACATTTCTTCACAGATTTGGGTTGGAAGAATGCAACAGTGTGCAGACACCTGGTATTCAGAATCAAAATTTGTTGATTATTTGGACTCTAAGTCAGTATCATTTGGATCACTTATGTACCTTTTTATGGGTACTTGACCAGACATATCCTTCCTTCAACGTCAGAAATTTCAAAAGAAGTACACTTAACTGAAGTTATAAGGATCTATAGATATATGAAGGGGACAAGAAATAACATTTTGTCATATAAGCCAACAGAAAACAATATCACAAGAAGCACTGATTGGGGAACAACCCAAGACGCAAAATCCTATTAGTGCTATGCAGTCAAACTTGGCAACAAATCAACAAACTGGAGAAGTAGGAAGCAAAATTTAGTAGCCTTTTCTGCGTGTGAAGCAGAACTTATTTCAATATGTGGAGGAATTTCTGAAGTATTATGGTTGAAAGGATTGCTATAAGATCTTTTCGGACATGTAACTTTCCCAATTTCCTTGAAAAGTGACAGCCAGGCTGCAATGAACTGAATCTGAGAAAATTACTTCAAGAAAAAAGCACTTGACTCGAAAGTATTATTTTGTGAAAGAAGAAATAAAAAAATGGAATCAAACATACACTAAAAGTGAAGAGAAGGAGGTGGATATGATAATAAAAAAAAGAGTCTCCCTGAAGACAAACTACGAAAATGTGCAAATAGCCTTGGACTTGCTGATTAGGGCTTACACACAGGGGAGCGTGTGTTGTATATATATTTTAATTGATTAATTATTCACACAGAGTATGTGTGTAAGATCACAAGAAAATAGGCGGTTAACCTAAGACGAAGATAAGTTTTTTGTTTACTATTGTAATAAGTTGTTTTCTTTTGTTTATTCTCTCTCATGTAAATCCCCCGCCTCCCAAGGATATCATCACCTCTCTCTCTCTCTCTGTGAAGTAAAAATGTTTTTTAAAATAATAATTAAAATATATTATATATATATATATATGAAATTGATATTATGAAATATGTTTTTGGTCGTTGAGGTACAGCTTGCACCACGCTGATGAGGGCCAACAGCCCGAAACGCGGTCCGTGGTTAGCTTTATTTGGCCAATTCTGGAATAATTAAAAATCAACGAGAATAGTTGATATTTATTCCGATAGATGGCGCAAGCCATCAACAACTTTCAGTTGCACGATAAGGAGATGCCTTTTTTTTTAAATATATATATATATTGTAATATACCTTATAATAATATTATAATATACTCTGTTTAATTAAATTATTTTTGATTGTTTGGATTTGGCAGCACTGTAATTGTTGTTGTTGTTATGAATCTATTTAAAAAGTGTACGTTTGACATTAAAAATATATATAATAAAAATTAGTTTATTAATTTAATAAAGCATATTTATTTATTTAATCGAAGGAACATTACATATATAAAGAAAAAATCATAAAAAAATAAATAAATATTAATTAGAAAAAAGATATAAAATATAAAAAAAAAAATAATGAGAAATACCATTAACATGGTGAGACCTGGAAATCTTGGAGTAGGCTTGGGAAAGGTTCAGGGCTAGTGTCTTGCTGAAAAGATAGCATATCAGTCACCATAGGTCTGTGGCTTGCCTATAGGGATAGGTATGCTGGAGTTTGGCTTGGTACTGGTGGAGTCAAGTCATTCACAATGGCTTGACCACAGAGAATGGGTGTCTGAGTCCATCTCTGACTCTGTTTTGGTGTTGGTGGGGTCAAGTCAACTACCATAGGTCAGGTGGCTTGACCACAGGGAAGGGGTATCCATCTCTACTCTGAATTGGTGTGGTCAAAGCTGAAGGCTCTATCTACGCTTCACAATCACCAGAGGTTTACAGCTTAGAAAGGGAAGGGAGGGACATGATTAGTTTAGGTGGGGTTCTTGGTAAATCGTGGCATACAATGGTCACGAGGGGTCCTAACAATTATCATAGCAGTGAGGACAGTAGAAATTGTTATATTAGAAAAAATCACACCCATAAAAATAGTTTAGATTTCCTTATAACAGAAGGCGCGTTAATGCATCATAAAAATGTTTTATTAAAGTATAAAATATTAATTAAGTTAAAATATTTATTAAAGTGGCAAATGTAGTCTTAAAAGAGCAAAGCTTATATCCTAATTTAAAATATTAAAAACATAAAAACAAATTTCAGCGTTTTAGAGCTTATAATTTTTGTTTATAGTATATTTAAAATAAGGTACTCAAAACAAAAGTGATTAATATTCACATTTTTAAAAATATATATATATTAAGTTATAATCAATATAATTTATATTGTAAGATGTAAATAAAAGGAATATAAAAAATTTGGCCATTATAAAATAATAGGCCAATTTGCAACAAATTTATTTTTATAATTGAATTATTTTTGATATTTCTTTAGAGATACAATAAAGATTTTGTTTTCTAAGACTTTGAGTTACTTATCATTTTCTTCTCTACAACTGGTGGAGAAGCTGGGTACTCACGCTCAAAGAAAAAGTTTGAGAATCTGTGGTTAAAAACTTCTCAAGGCTTTTGTTGCCAGAAAGTGAAAATAAAACTGATACAATTGAAAAAGAAGAAATCACCATGAATGTAAAGAGAAAGCAGCTGCACAAGTAAGCAACTGCTATGTACAACACCTGTCGAAGAGCCCTTCTGTTTTCTCTGGGGGGGAAGACCCCAGGATTGGATAAAACACTATAAACTCTTGGCAAGACAATAAATGGGACGAAGTCCTTTGTCTTGCCAATGCATACTTCTACCTCAATGGGACTTCTCTAAGATGGTTCGAGAATAACGAGGAAAGAAACTTGGGAAGAGTTCACATCCCTATACGAAATCGTATTTGAAAAAAAAAGAAAGTTTGAGAATGCAAACTGAGAAAAAATCGAAACTCAGGCACAACAAAGAGGCGAGAGTAGCGAGTTTTACATAAAATATGCTGTGCGTCTCTGCAGGGAAGTGGATGCCCAGATGCGGAAGAAGAGAGACTATCTCATCTGATGAAATTTTCAGGTATCTTCTGCCGAGGGACATAGCGCGCGACGATGGATCAGTTTATCGCAGTGTCGCAACGTTGAAGAGCTCCTAAGACGTCGAGATGCAGCCTCAAAATTCGAGTGCGTGCCCAATTTTACCTTGCTTGGTGACCTGGGAGACGTGACGGATTTACAATCTCTGATAATACAGATCGTTAGAGAAGAAGTGAAACGGCCCTAGCACTCCCACATGAAAAACCAGAAGTTCCCTCCTTGAAGAAATTGTGAAGAAGGAAGTCGACAAAGTCCCTTTCCCCTGTCGAGAATAAATACCTTCCCAACGGAAGCGGCGACGAGGCCAGCACCACGAAACTATAGAAAGAACACCTGGTAAGCACCTAAGGTTGAAGCAAGATGCTCGAGAGACTGGAGTATGGGACACTAATAAGTGGAGGATCCCAGTGTTTCCACTGTGGACGGCCCGGCTACGTTGTCCATTATTGCCGCGACAGGTAGAGGTTGTTTGATGAGAGAAGAGACGAAATATATTAAATATGTTGGGGCACGTTTTTGTAACCATACCCCAACAGAAGGCGTATGTATAATCAACATCAAATGGATACATAGCTTCCCTCCCACATAGACTTATAGACCACCTTTTTTTTTTGCCCAGAAACCTAGACACTTGATGACACCAGACTTCCATGCCGAAAGCTGATGCCTGGTGAAGAAGACACTAGTGACATCGAGAGACATCCGCGCTGGAAGCTGTTGTTCCATATGTACATATATTCCCCTCACCAAAAATTTAGGTAGAGATGACCAGAAGAAATGGAGAAGGAAGATTTCTAAAAGACTAAGCCTTATAAATATCCTTCCCGAAAAGGGGAAGCATCACATTACAGTCCAGGTAAAAGGGGCCTGGGTCGATTTTTAGCCAAGACGGGGGGGGGGGGGGGCGATATATATACCGTCCCGAGGAAAGGCAGGATCGTATTACAGCCCATGTGGAGGAGGCCTGGGGTCTGGTGAAATTTTACACTATTGCCGTGGCTGTTTCTCTCTTTAGAATTTTTTTGTTTTGGTAATACTATATGTTCTATTTTGTTGGGAGAGGCCTGGGGCGTCTGTGAAATCGTATACTGGAGCCGTTGGCCATTTTGATTGGTGTTTCTTTCAACGAATGAAAATGCCAACCAATAAAAACTTTGGCGCGGCCAGCGAATGAAAACGGAGAGAGACAAGAATAAAAGAGGGTTTCTTTGCCAAAAGGCAGATTCGATCTGAGTCGCTCAGTGAGAGGACAGTCTTCAGTCGGGAGACCAGACCTTTGCCGGCACTTTCGAGAAAAGGTAAGCCATTTGTCATTATGACTTAGCGCCCCTTTTTGTGTAGTAACCAACCTAGATTTCGCAAAGGCCCTGAAGGGCCTTAAATAACTTCAGGTCACCTCTATCTAGATTACTATGTAAATAGCATATCTCGTCAATATAGACATGTTCCCAAATTTTAATTTATTTAAATAAATATCTAGAGAAAATTTCTTGTTTCCTCTCATGCATATTTCATTCCTTTTGCTTTATGGTACTACCCCCACACCTTAATTTCACAAATTGTACTAAATATAGAACTACCGACTCTGTTGGAATAGAGTTGTGTACTATATCTTTGCTGTGATATATTGACACAGCAACAGTTGCAAAATACGACTTTATTAGGGCTACTTTGAGGGTATCTATCTGTCAGGTTTTAGTAATGTTTGTACTTTTATGTGTTTCAGTGCGTTATTCCATCATATTTACCATTATACCATATTTTCTGATTCCTCGGGCTATTGTTACGCTGTTAGGAGGGTACGGCATCATGCAAACAGATTCGTATGTTTGACTATTGTTTGTGTTATTTGGGCTATAAAAAAATGCCTTAATATGAATCTATCTACAGTTGATCTGTAGAAATTATAGATATCTGTTGCTATAATTTCCTCTATGAAATAGCTCCCAGCGTCTTCAGTGGGTTGCTAAACCTCCAGAAGGAGTCTTTTATAGATTGTCCAATTTAATAACGATTTCATGGGTTGTCTGATGAAATTGTATACTAGTGTCGTGGCTGTTTCCATCTTTAGACCTTTGTTCTGACAATATTATATGCTCGATCCCTACTTTAGCTCAACTCTTAATCAATTACAAAGTTCCCCCCCCCCCCTTTTTTTTTTTTTTATTTATCCTGTTTGCACAAATTGCATTACATGTGATGATGTAAAGACATATGTCGATAGTGCATCATTGACAGCTGTGCTTCTATTATACAACATTAAGGTCTTGTTGCGGGTTATATACATGGGGTTGTTGGCCTAAATTGCTATATATATATATACTTAAGTAAAGAAACTTTAATAAGTCACATCGTGTATCCTCCCTTTCCATTTATCCAAAACCGGGAACACAACAATGTCGCCCGCCGCGGGGCCGAATTCAGTATATATTTCGTCTTAAATACCTTGGAAATATATACCTAATGAAAAGCCATACTATTTAATTATTTAATTAATTAAATTGGTGAAGTAGTCCACACCCTGAGTTGAGAGTCTATATCTAGAGTGACTTACAAAATTTCCAGTGGTCTTACTTAGGAATGTCATGTTGTTGCCTTGTGAATTTCCGCTAATCTTAAAGAGCTATTCATAGCGCCCTTTCAGTTTTCTAACCACACTCACTGTTATGATTTTAAATCGTGAATTTCAATTCATACTCTCCGTTTCACTGGCATGTTATCAGGCAAATGGAAGTTAAGTTGAGACGGCGTCTACCGCATCACTCGCCGCGCTCATTTACGATTCACATTGTTTGTGACAAAGCCTTATTAATATCATTGATTTCTGATACCAAAGTAAAAACGTTTATGGGGATGAGTATATTTTATTCCGGTCTTCTCAAGCTTTCGGGCTTGTCCGCTCTTCTACAGGAGAAACATATACAATATATCAAGAAAATATAACGCCGCCTGATGCTAAAACTATTATGATTCTATGTACATATATATATTGTTACATCATGATTAATGGCGTATTTCTTATATTAGTTTTAATATATTTGAAATTTAAATTATATATTTATTTATTTTTATATAAAATATTCTATGATATTTATTTAAAACAGATTATTAATTTATCATCATTTGTATTTAGGTACACTGTGACTTCACTGCTCTCTTTGATGTGAGAAAATAAATAAAGGATTCTGGTGGCTACTTAAAGAAGACTTATCTCGTTATTCCCTTTTATAAATTTGTAGGATGGTTGAAACACGCTCTGGTAAGATGCAAGACCCAGCACAGGAGAGAATCCAGGCTGAAGAGTCTGCCAAGCCGCAACCTGGTGTAACAATTGGTAGAGATGCTAGTTCCGACCCAGTTGTCCTGAATCCCAACATCGACATCCCCAAGTATGATGGAACGGAAGACCCTCGCCCATGGATTGAATCTCTTGAAGAAATTGGCTTCTTGTACCATTGGGCAGACTACATTATCTCTCGTTATGCCGCCATGAACATGACGGGAAGCGCTAAAACCTGGTTGAATTTACACAAAGCTAGTTTCACGAGCTGGGAAAATATTAAAATCCGCCTCATTCAGGATTTTTCTTTGGACGCGAATAAAGAAGAACTTAGAATGAAGCTCAACAGAATGCAACACTGGAATGAACCAGCAATCAGGTTCGCGGAAGACATTCTAGTGTTGTGCAACAAGGTTGACCCCGCAATGGAAGAAGAAACAAAAATTGAACATGTTATTGGAAGACTGAAAAAAGAGTACTCATTCGCGCTCTACCTGAACCCTCCTAAAACGACCGATGACCTTCTTGTCGTGTGCAAGAAAATGGATTCTTTTGAAAAGAAGTATCGGGAACGTGTGGAGAAATCCAGAAACCTATATAACGGTCCACGCTATTCTAGACCCCAACAACAATCGAGGTACGTGCCGCCGACTGCCGCACGAAACTACCAGACCACTTCCAGGCCCCAAGCCCCTGTTTCCAATAATTACAAGAACGACTCCCATCCTACCCCCAGACAGTATCGAAACAACTTTCCCCAGCCCTCTACCCCTAGACGTCCTTATAATCCTAACTTTGTGCCGAAACCAAACCTTCAGAGAAACACTTACAATAAAAGCCAAGAAGTGAGCAAAAATAGGACGGAAGATGGAAGACCAATCTGCTTTAAATGTAACAAGCCAGGGCACGTGGCCCGTTATTGTAGGGTCAAGTTTATAAGAATCCTAGAAGAGGATCCAGCAGATACCCAAGAGAAGGTCGAAGAAAAATGCCAAATGAATGAAATATCAGAGAAATCAGGACCTCGGCTTTATGCTGATGTATGTCATAGCACAAAGACAAATATTCCTACCCGGAATAGATATTCCGTGTTGGAAGATTTAAACTAAGCGTCGCGCCTGAATCTGTCAATCAAAGCAAGTCGACCATAAACGGAATCAAGAAGTTGGACCCTAAATACAAATTAAAAATTAATGTGGACAAGATAGGGACTTTTGAAGCTTTGGTTGATACAGGTGCTGACCTCTCAGTGGTCGACCTCAGAACGGCCCTCGATACAGGCCATGGTATAAGTAAACTCGCAAAAATTTGTGCAGGACCCGATGGAAAAAAATTGGACATGGTAGGAAGTATATTTTTAAATATAAAAATTGATGACGAAACATTATCACACAACTTTGTGATATTGAAAACGCATTTACGGACATTAATTCTTGGGAGAGATTTCCTTAAGAAAATGAACGCAAAAATAGATTGTAAGCAAGAAACTATAAAATATGATTTGACGAATAATCATGACGAAATCAATTTTGAAATGTTGAAAATAAAGAGTGCCAAGGATTCCATTGTACCGGAATGTTCCATGAAATTGATCAAGGCATTGGTAGAAACAGAGGATGGAGAATATATTATCGAGGAGAGCAGCAAAATGTTTCAAACAAATGGACTTCGTCTAGCAAGAAGCTTGATCAATGTTATAAATAGGGAAACACACATCTGGATAACTAATCCGTATCCTCGACCGTTAAAAATAATGAAAAACCAAACATTGGCTTTTGGAAGTAGTCCAGCGAAAATAAATGTGAGTCGAGAAAGAGAGGTAGAAAAGAACGAAGAACCTAGATTCCAAATAAACGAAAATCTTTCACCAAAGGAACAGAAGGAGTTAAAACAAGTTTTAGAAAGGTATGGAGATCATTTTTCATCGAGATTAGGGAGAACCAATTTGGCAAAACATCGGATAGACACAGAAGACGCGAAGCCAATTAAACACAAGCCTTACCGGGTAAGTGCTAAAGAACGAGATATTATAAAAGAGCAAATTGACGAGATGCTTACAGAAGGCATAATTAGGCCATCTTCTAGCCCCTGGTCTTTCCCAGTAATATTGGTCAAGAAGCGAGATGGTAAATACAGATTTTGTGTGGACTACAGAAAACTGAATAATGTGACAGTAAAAGATGTCTATCCGATCCCTAGAATAGACGAAGTTATGGATACTCTCCAAGGATCTACACACTTCTCAGCAATAGACCTCAGATCTGGATATTGGCAAGTTGAAGTCGAAGAAAGAGACAAAGAGAAAACAGCTTTCACTACAGCGCATGGATTATATGAATTCAACGTGATGCCTTTTGGACTTTGTAACGCGCCTGCTACCTTTGAGAGAAATATGGAGAATATGCTTGGAAATCTGAGATGGCAAATTTGTTTGTGTTATCTGGATGATGTTATCATATATAGCCCGGATTTTCCAACGCACCTCAAAAGACTTGAAGCTGTTTTTAGACGTTTTCGTGAATCTAATTTAAGGTTAAACGACAAAAAATGCCGATTTGCTTTTGAAGAATTGGAGATTCTCGGCTATATAACGAGCAAACATGGTATAAAACCCGCGGAACATAACATCAAAGCTGTCAGAAATTTTCCTCGACCCAAAAAGGTCAAAGAAGTACAATCCTTTTTGGGAATGTGTTCATATTATAGAAAATTTATCAAAGACTTTTCAAAAATTGCTGACCCTTTGACCAACCTTATAAAAAAAAGTGTATCATTTACCTGGACAGAAAGACAAGAGGAAGCGTTTCAAACCCTAAAAACAGCACTATTAAGTCCACCAATTTTAGGTCACTTCAATCCAAATGCACCTACTTATGTTCATACTGATGCGTCCAACATCGGCATAGGTGCAACACTTGTCCAAGACATCGGTGGTGAAGAGAAGGTGATCTCATATTTGAGTCGTACCCTAAGTAAAGCGGAGCAAAATTATTCAACCACTGAAAAAGAATGTCTGGCCGTTGTCTGGTCAATGTCAAAATTACGACCCTACCTTTATGGAAGACACTTTAAAATAGTAACAGACCATCACGCCTTATGCTGGCTCAAAAACTTGAAGGATCCAACAGGTCGATTGGCAAGATGGGCATTGAAAATTCAAGAATATGACTCCGATATAATACATAAATCGGGAAAGAAGCATCTGGACGCCGATGGCTTATCTAGGGGGCCCTTACCAGAAACTGATTGGGATGAGGATTTTGAAAGGCTATTTTTAAATCAAATAACAGACGAAGAGGATAAATTTATCGAAAGTGTTAAGAAAAACCTTAATGGAAGCAGGCGATCAATTGCGCAAAACTTTAAAGAAGAAGATGGATGCCTCTTTAAGAAAAACCCAAACCCTGAAGGCAGGGCGTGGTTGCTTGTGGTTCCAGAGAATAAAAAGAGAGAAATTATGAAAGAATATCACAATCATATGTCGAATGGCCATCTGGGCGTCGCCAGAACCATGTACCGAATAAAGAGTAAATACTTTTGGCCATCCATGCTAAAGGATGTCTCAGAATTCGTTAGGACGTGTCACCTTTGCCAAAGTAGGAAAGGCTCAAACCAATTACCTTCTGGACTACTACAGCCCATCCCCCCAGCCAACTTTCCTTTCGAAAGAATTGGAATTGACTTTGTTGGTCCACTACCATCTACGAAAAACAGGAAAAAATGGATAATCGTGCTGTCGGACTACTACACTAGATATGCAGAAACAAGAGCAGTCTCGGAAGCAACAGTGAAAGAAGTTTCTAAATTTCTAGTAGAGGATATTTTTCTTCGGCACGGAGCCCCACAATATCTTATTAGTGACAGAGGCTCTCAATTTACCAGTAATTTAATGAAAGAGGTGATGAAAACGTGCAAGATTAAACATTGCTTCACAACGAGCTATCATCCCCAGACTAATGGATTGACAGAGCGGTTAAATAGAACATTGATCAATATGCTCAGTATGTATGTGAACACTGATCAGAAAAATTGGGATGAAATACTCCCATTCATCACTCACGCTTACAATACTACAATTCAGGAAACCACAGGATATTCTCCCTTTTTCCTGATGTTTGGAAGAGAACCCACGTCTCTTTTGGACGACAGGAATATCTCGGTGGACATTGACAAAGATAATTATGATGAATACATAAAACATCACTTAGACAAAATAAACAGAACAAGAAAATTAGTTATTAACAACACAATAAAGACTCAAGAAAGAATGAAAAAGAAATATGACAAGAAACACATGGAAAGAAGCTACGAACCAGGAGAATTAGTAGCAGTTTGGACACCAATTAGGAAAATAGGAAAGTGTGAGAAACTACTGAGAAAATATTTTGGCCCATATAGAATATTAAAGAAGCTGTCCAACGTAAATTACTTAATTGAACCAAAAGATAATCCTGGCCAAGACCCATTGATTGTCCATGTCTCAAGAATCAAACCCTATTTTGAAAGAATTGATGAGGTCAATCACGAGGACGTGACGACCTCTGGAGAGGGGGAAGTGTTACATCATGATTAATGGCGTATTTCTTATATTAATTTTAATATATTTGAAATTTAAATTATATATTTATTTATTTTTATATAAAATATTCTATGATATTTATTTAAAACAGATTATTAATTTATCATCATTTGTATTTAGGTACACTGTGACTTCACTGCTCTCTTTGATGTGAGAAAATAAATAAAGGATTCTGGTGGCTACTTAAAGAAGACTTATCTCGTTATTCCCTTTTATAAATTTGTAGGATGGTTGAAACACGCTCTGGTAAGATGCAAGACCCAGCACAGGAGAGAATCCAGGCTGAAGAGTCTGCCAAGCCGCAACCTGGTGTAACAATATATATATACATTAGGATGTTTTTGCACATTATTTGTTTTCTTAAGATATATTTTTTTATTTGGTTAAGGTATTTACATATTCTACTATTGTTTGCTATATTCTATGAATTATCTTATAGGTTAGAAATTCTGTTATTTAAGTAGTTTTATAATAGTTATTGGCTATTACATATAAGTTACTTATATTATTGTTGATATTATTAGCTGGTACTAGGATATATTGTGTTATATGTTTCGGGCAAATCTATTTTTTATTAATGCTATTGTGTTTCTGAATAGTAAAGAATCAATTATAAGCCTTTGATATTTTGCTGTTTATGTTATTGTGATGTATTCTAGGTTCTCCTAATGCGAAAGAGTGGCCTGTTTCTTTGCAGTATTGAAAATTAGAGATCTATTGTCTTGATTTATAATGTTGCGTCTATGTTCATATATTCTATTGCTGACTCTCCTTCCTGTCTCCCCCGCGTATTTGGCTTGACAGTTGTTGCACTCTACGGAATATATTACCTTTTTATTTTCCTGTTTTGGTTAGTGGGTTTTATGATATTAGGATTATTTTAGATAACGGATTTTAATGGTGGAGCCTATGTTAGGGGAATTACAGTAATATGTTTGGATGCCGAAGTTTCTTAAGTAGTTGGCTATTGTTATAGATGTTTGTGAGTATGGAATGTAACATATCGCCCTATAGATATTTTGTGGTTTTGTCTAATGGGTTATTGATAGTTATACTTTTGTGGAAATGTTGTAATATAAAGGTGGTTTGGTATCCTGCTTGCTGGACATTATTTATAATGTTCTGTGTCTCAATCATTTTGAATTCTGTTGCGAGCACCATTGATTACAATTTCTTTATTTTACTTTCTCAAATTATTATATACAGTATGAGAAATGAGGTTGGATTCCCATGGTTCAAATTTAGAACGGTGATCAGTGTTTTACAGTAGTCTACTGAAATGACTTAGAATTTTTTTTTTTCATCGTGGCTCTGCTATGATTTTTCTCACAGCAGAGGTGAGTTCTGATAATTATTGCCGGCTACAAATTTCTTAACTTTATTTTTATAGCGCTTTCTATCAAGTTATGCTAGCCTGTGCATCCAGATTAGGGCTAGCATCGTAAGAGATAGTTATTCGATTTTTCTCCAGCGCATAGTGGATTGGGAGAGTGGCAAATATATGAGCCTTAAGGTGAAAATAGAATTGAAGATCCAGTTAGCGTACCCGTGAAGAGAGAAGTTTGATCACCATAGAAAGACGCACCTTTTTTTTTTCTCTTCGTAAAACCTTTTTTATTTGAAATCAATAATGGATAGAAATCTGGTTTTAACATTCCAATGGCAGAATCTCAAGGAGTAGATCTGGTGACCAATTTGCGCGAGTACCTTTTAATCACTGTGGAACTATTTATTAACTTATGACAACTACCTGGGATAATCTTTTAAAATATTCAAAGGAAAGGAGATGACTGGAGCTTGTGTCTACAAGACAGCTGAGATATCCCGAGGTGTGCTTGGACAGTTTTAAGTTGATGACAAGGCAGCAAAAAAGCCACCTGCGTTAGAGACAGGATCTATCTAATAATGGGGGTATAGGAGACAGGAGAGTTTATCGAGGCTCGATTTAACACTTATATATAATGAGGAAGTTAGCGGAATGCGAGTCTCCAGTGCGGAGTAATATCACCTAAAGGCTGTGAATAAGGATTGATAAAGTCGGGACACCCGAGCAAAAATATTAAATTGAATATAATTCGGAACCTGTAGGCGTGAGGCGGTATCGTGATTGGATTAGATGGCTAGCACGCGAGGAGGGTGGCCCCCTTGACGACGTTTTCTGCCAAGTATGATCACTGGATACCGATAGACCGCTTAAAGGGTGTGCCCCCCGCATTGGAAATGTCATAGAAGATGTGCCAGCATGCAGAGAAGAAAGGTCTAGGACGAGATGACGTTTCCTAAAATTGACATTTAAGGTGATACGCCTGGACTATAGATGAGGCAGTGAAGTCCATCTAGAATATGGCGCTAATTCCAGAACAAAATGTGGATGGATCGAGCTGAGGTGACGACTCCATATTAAATATACCTCTATAAATTCTTAAATGTCCACATATATTTCCACAGTGAATTATACAAGTTGCACGCCTATCTCATGAGCCAGGAATGTAATTATCAGACTGACAGTAAGGAATAATATAAAATTTCTAACCCAGGAACAAACAAGACCCCTGATATGCAACAAAGTCTACAAAATAATTTCCCTATCAAATTCTCAGTATATCATCATAACTCAACAGAAAACCCAGTTACAATTGGTATCATAAAGGGCGAAATAACTTTGTCCTTTCCCAATCCAATGTGCACCTGTTACCACATAGACAGTGATCTTATAACCACATTTGATTTCGATTCAGCATGTTGTGAGAGAATTGAACTCATGGAAATGCAGCCTTTTAATTACTATGCCTCATACTGTATAAATACATGAAGGAAATTTCTAATAACAGCCGCTAAGTGGCAATGGACACATGCACGTGTTAAGTGGTAAGGCAAACCTACTTGAGTGAACAGGAAGAAGCTAGGACTAAGTTTGAAAACAAAAGGCTGAGAACTTTTAATAATAGGGATTTAGTCCTAGTGGAGAGAATGCATGAGACGAAGGGGCGTCACAAATTTGAGCCAAGGTATGGGGGTCCATATGAGGTACTAAAAAGAGCTGGTGATACTGTATATCTCTTGAAGAATCTAGAAACTGGGAATTTGGATAAATACCATATAGATAGGTTAAAACAATACCATATACCAATTAGGATTTTCCCCACAGAGGAGGAGGAGACTAGTGATGGTAATTCAAGTCAAGGTTCCAGTGATGAAGATCATTGGATTCATCTTACAGGTCCAGCTTATCTCCCTAATAGGTCTGTTAATGTAGTGGTTCCACAAGGGGTGACAACCAGAGCGAACTCAGAAATAATGAGACGAGGGGAAATTGACAGAGTTAGTGTGGACAGTTTAACTTTACGCAGGTCTACAAGGGTGAAAAGGCCCACACAGTGTAAATTATGCTCAGACTGTCGCCACTAACTAGGATTTTGGAGTGTGTACGGAGAATCATCTCAATAGAATGAGAAGCTTAGATATTCCAACCTTTTTTTTTTTTCTTTTAAACCTTTTTTTTTTCAAGGTAAAACTTCAATAGGATTTTTTTTCTCTATACAAACTATTTCTTGTTAAATCCCGAGTTTCAAAGACCAGTGAGAATAATGTATACCATTGTGAATTAATTATTTAGGGTAAATCTGAAATTTTAGTTATTATCGGGAGTAATAGGTGAAGGAAGGTGTGGGAAATCACAACTTAGAGGGGGGCTATGTCTAAAACAACAAACCTAATAGGCATCCTATGGCTTGTGTTGGGTAATTTAGAAAAGAAACCCTATAATCCCTGGCTTTCAGGTAGTAGCGTTGAAATAGGTTTCTAATGAGGACATAAAAGTTCAATCTCTCAGAGTGAAGTTGTGAAGTATAGGGACCCTAAGCCAGGGGTAGAAGTTAAGTAGGCCCAGACTGTAGTCGATCCTTGGAAAGCACTTGAGAATGTTAGTGTTGGGTAGTGAATCGTAAACCCTATAAATCCATTTTTCAATAGAGTGCTGAGGTCGGACTACTGCAAAGGGGGCAGACGCACGAGGAAGTAAGAAGAAAGTGACTTCACCCACGGTGGCTAGGGGAATGACTCAATCCGCTTTTATGAGGTGTCACGTTTAATGGTTCTTTATTCGCCCCAATAATTTGTGTGTGTCTATATAAAATTGTCGTGAATAGTCGCTTAGTGTCAAGGCAAGGGCAGTTTTTGAAGTTACACTGATTCTTTTTTTTTTTGGTAGATTAGCTTCCAGGTTATTTAGACTTGTCAACAGTTATTGTTAACAATCATTTAGTGAGTATAATGAATTAATATATATGTAGAGCTTGTGCAGAGGCATTTCGTTTAAGTAAATAGGGCTTTGGTCCCCACTTTGTTTTAATTAGGTAACTTTATTTGATTTCACGTCTAGTCCTAGAAGATTTTATTATTGTAAGAGTCTATTTGATAGAAATAATTGAGTGTTTTGGCGTCTATAGCAGCTTCTAACTTTAGGATGAATGCCCTCAGTGACTGAATTGTGTGAATGTGAAGAGGAATAAATGTAGAAGAAGGTTAAAAACTATTATATTGTTAGACCAAAAATTTACTTTAGAATAGTATAGGGAATTAATAGGTTCGATTTTTTAAATTTGATTTCTTTATTTGTTAGGATCGGAAGCCTCACAGGACAACTACAACTCTATCTAGTTAGAAAATATTCGCTCCCTTTTGTTAGGTCCCTCGTTAGGGGGTATAATTTTCCTTTGACTTTCTTTTATCTTAGTTCAACTTGAATTCTAAGGATTGTGGATAAATGATCCCTATCCCGACCCTCAGACTAGGAGATAGTGGGAGGCAAGGATCAAGCCGAAAGCCCACTCATCTCCTCCTCGCAAGAGGAAGCGAAGAGGTATAGATTGAATTTTATGCAGGATGGGGATTTGTTTTAGCCATGCCGTATAGCCTGGGGTATAACGGCGCGACCTTGGGTAACCGATCTGACACCGTAGTTTCGACGCTTTTAGCGTGGCTGGAGCGAGGGTGTTCCAGACGGGAGGTCCTGTAAGATTGGCATGTAGGCAGAGATTGCCCAGTTATTCTAGACGAAGTGTTTCCGTCTATTGAATTTTTTTTGGTACCAGTTTGATCCCCCATAGCTAGCGGAAGTTTCTTCTAATAAAGGATTCGCCCTGCCATACGTTTTGTTGGAATGAATTCGAGTATAAGACCGATTCGAGAGGCAGAATAAGTAATTATTAGGACCTTCAACGAGTTTAAACTCGTTCCATGATAGGATAAGATTTTAAAGTATTAGTTACCTATAAGGACCGCGAACGAGACGCCAGAACGAGCCAATGAGTCAAAGTTTTAGAAGTGTTGTATTGAGGACAGTAGAATTAAGAGCAGTTATACAGGGAGTAGAATCTTGAAGGAATTTGTAAAAGAACCAAAATTTCAGATTGATAAAATTCAAATTTATAAGATGTAGATTTGTAGGATTCAGGTCAATGAATAGAGAGTATATTAGTAGATGAAAGTAATATGAATTTCTTGGAAGAAAAGGAGGTAGCTGAACTGTACACACCCCAGAGGCAAGGTAAACGGAGCCACAAACAAAATAGTAGAAATTGATTAGTCGCTCTGCCAAAACAGAAAAATTCTCTTCATACGGTTGTCACCCTAGATTTAAATGGACTGTGTAGTTTAATAGAGGTCTGGGCTATGTTCCATTTGACCAAGATTCTAAATGACGTACCCATCTGGGTTGAGAGAGTATTGTAATTTGAGGAATCTAACACACAAGAGAGAACACACCCTCCAGTAGGATCGGGATAGACGAATATTACCCAGTGACCAACTCGTGATTCCAGACTGAATAAGATTGAAAACTTAACTGAGATACTAAACCTTGAACCTTCAGCGCAAAATATATATAATGTGTTTTCATTTTCTTATTGAATATGTTATCATTTTATATCATATATATTATATTATAATCATATACTATTCATTTCAGCAATTTTATTTCCTTTGATATTCATGATATTAGTAATATTTACCTGCCATGTTGCGATTTTTTTTAACATGTTGTCATGGCTTATTCTTCCCTCAAGGCATGATCTATTTTATCCTTATTGTCTTTTATCCGCCTTACTTGTATATGTATATATATTTTGTCATCATATATAAATTTGTAGTAGTTTTCTTTATCATCTATCATGGGATGATTTTTATCATATTTAATCACTATCTGCATGATACGTGTTTTCCTCAATATATATATATTATACCCATCATATAACATGGAAGGATTCATTTTATCATTACATATTTCGAGCCTTATTTAATAATTACTTTCATAATTTGTTTCTGTAATTTTTTTTAATTTAGCAAAAGTCATCATGTCATAGGCTAATCATTATATACCAAGATATTTCTTTCAGCTAACTATAATTATCCTTTCCTTTGATTGTATATATATAACTATACCACACGAATGTCTTGATTGGTACTTAAATAAAGACACTGGCATGTTTTAGGAGTTGGACTAGTCAGTTATTTCTAAACGACTTCTTGGCGCCCAATATTTTTTATATATAATATGTAATAGGAAAATGTTCTAACTGTATTGTTAACAGAAAGAAGGTAGCAATGAAACCAGCACACCAAGAGGCAAGGATGAGGTGAGAGGACTTACCACAAGGATGGCCTACTCCTCAAGGCCAAAGAAGAAAGTAGAAGGGTGGTATATATACCCATGAATGGTGAGACAGATGACCTTGCTTACTTCCATACATATGATATGACTGTCCCCCATAACCTATGTTGATAACAGTGTGCTGACAGAATAATAACACATAAAAACCCCCATGCCAGGACGCACAATGCCCACTAATGTTCGGAATAATAAACATCTAGAATAGCATACCATCATTTTGATTAGCCTTATCTTCCCTATAGGTTTCGGTACTTCTGGCTTCACCTAGTAATGGAAAATGCATTTTGCTAGAAATGGGCCCTGCTTTCATAGTAACTGATGAAAGGCAGATGAATAATGAGTAGCACAAACGCATTTGTCCATTACTTGGCAGGGGAGGATTGTTGGGGCACGTTTTTGTAACCATACCCCAACAGAAGGCGTATGTATAATCAACATCAAATGGATACATAGCTTCCCTCCCACATAGACTTATAGACCACCTTTTTTTTGCCCAGAAACCTAGACACTTGATGACACCAGACTTCCATGCCGAAAGCTGATGCCTGGTGAAGAAGACACCAGTGACATCCAGAGACATCCGCGCTGGAAGCTGTTGTTCCATATGTACATATATTCCCCTCACCAAAAATTTAGGTAGAGATGACCAGAAGAAATGGAGAAGGAAGATTTCTAAAAGACTAAGCCTTATAAATATCCTTCCCGAAAAGGGAAGCATCACATTACAGTCCAGGTAAAAGGGGCCTGGGTCGATTTTTAGCCAAGACGGGGGGGGGGGGGGGGCGATATATATACCGTCCCGAGGAAAGGGAGGATCGTATTACAGCCCATGTGGAGGAGGCCTGGGGTCTGGTGAAATTTTACACTATTGCCGTGGCTGTTTCTCTCTTTAGAATTTTTTTGTTTTGGTAATACTATATGTTCTATTTTGATGGGAGAGGCCTGGGGCGTCTGTGAAATCGTATACTGGAGCCGTTGGCCATTTTGATCGGTGTTTCTTTCAACGAATGAAAATGCCAACCAATAAAAACTTTGGCGCGGCCAGCGAATGAAAAACGGAGAGAGACAAGAATAAAAGAGGGTTTCTTTGCCAAAAGGCAGATTCGATCTGAGTCGCTCAATGAGAGGACAGTCTTCAGTCGGGAGACCAGACCTTTGCCGGCACTTTCGAGAAAAGGTAAGCCATTTGTCATTATGACCTAGCGCCCCTTTTTGTGTAGTAACCAACCTAGATTTCGCAAAGGCCCTAAAGGGCCTTAAATAACTTCAGGTCACCTCTATCTAGATTACTATGTAAATAGCATATCTCGTCAATATAGACATGTTCCCAAATTTTAATTTATTTAAATAAATATCTAGAGAAAATTTCTTGTTTCCTCTCATGCATATTTCATTCCTTTTGCTTTATGGTACTACCCCCCACACCTTAATTTCACAAATTGTACTAAATATAGAACTACCGACTCTGTTGGAATAGAGTTGTGTACTATATCTTTGCTGTGATATATTGACACAGCAACAGTTGCAAAATACGACTTTATTAGGGCTACTTTGAGGGTATCTATCTGTCAGGTTTTAGTAATGTTTGTACTTTTATGTGTTTCAGTGCGTTATTCCATCATATTTACCATTATACCATATTTTCTGATTCCTCGGGCTATTGTTACGCTGTTAGGAGGGTACGGCATCATGCAAACAGATTCGTATGTTTGACTATTGTTTGTGTTATTTGGGCTATAAAAAAAATGCCTTAATATGAATCTATCTACAGTTGATCTGTAGAAATTATAGAGATCTGTTGCTATAATTTCCTCTATGAAATAGCTCCCAGCGTCTTCAGTGGGTTGCTAAACCTCCAGAAGGAGTCTTTTATAGATTGTCCAATTTAATAACGATTTCATGGGTTGTCTGATGAAATTGTATACTAGTGTCGTGGCTGTTTCCATCTTTAGACCTTTGTTCTGACAATATTATATGCTCGATCCCTACTTTAGCTCAACTCTTAATCAATTACAAAGTTCCCCCCCCTTTTTTTTTTTATTTATCCTGTTTGCACAAATTGCATTACATGTGATGATGTAAAGACATATGTCGATAGTGCATCATTGACAGCTGTGCTTCTATTATACAACATTAAGGTCTTGTTGCGGGTTATATACATGGGGTTGTTGGCCTAAATTGCTATATATATATATATACTTAAGTAAAGAAACTTTAATAAGTCACATCGTGTATCCTCCCTTTCCATTTATCCAAAACCGGGAACACAACAAATATACCAAGATCGGGCCAGGACAATGACAAACTCCTGACGCAACAATGAATCAAATGACGCTACTCAGAGCGACAACAACAGACGTTATCGCAGCTCCTCACCTTTCCCTAGACGAGGAAGTTCGCCTGGTCGCTGCCAGCCAGTAATAGACAAGCCAGCCAGTCTCCTCGATGTCCGCAATCGGAGGAGCTGCGCCCTCGAATGGATGTGAGGCTGCTGCACAACATAGAATTCCTCCCCTGCCGACAATGGTTAAAATGACAAACAACTAAATTGAGGTTGAAATTGAAGCCGACACGATATTGGCTCTGATTCCAGAGGCTCCTACGCTGTTATATCAGAGTGGTTAAGATTAGAACTAAAAAGACTATGTTTGTAGAAATCTCTCCATTGTATTGAAAGTTGCTGATGATAGAATGGTCAAAACCAAAGGGCGCTGCACATTGAAATTGAAAGTGAATGGACATCTTGAAATTTTTGAATTCGTTATTTTGGAAAACTGCAGTCACGATGTGATTCTAAACTGGGACTTCTTCACGGCCACTAATGCGGTTATTGACTGCGGTCTGGGCGAACTACAACTGGACAACCTCCAAGCCTAGACGCCGAGGGGTAGAGATGACGAAGTGTACGCTGTCCAAAATTTCGTTTCCCCGGGAGATCTTCTCAGAGGATAAGAGTCTTCAATAGATTTCTCGTAGAAATTATGAGTATGAAGGTTAGCTGTTTTAAAGAACTACTCATTCGAAAAGAACGATATTTATTTCTTCTTTGATTGAATTCAAATAACGTATTGGAGAAATGTAGATCACTAAAAGGGGACTAGAATGTACGATTTTGAGTCGGGACATATCCCGATCTGCCGATGAAAAGGAAAAGATTTAATGGGGCTTCCTTTGTCTTTTGAAGGCGTTTCTTTCCCATAATGAAAAACATGAACAAGGTACAGAACAGAGTGAAACAGAATTCAAACAGGCGACCATCCCCTATAAAGCAGCGACCATATCGGGTGTCTGAGATAAAGAGAGAGAAATAATGCAGAAGGAAGTCGAGGACATGCTAGATAGAAAAGTAATCCAGCCATCGGAGAGTACCTGGTTGGTCGGCCCCTGTGGTGCTGGCCAAGAAGAAGTACAGCATTTGGAGATTCAGTGTGGACTTCAGGTGGTTAAATGACATCACCAAGTAGGATTACCCCGCATTGATAGCGTCCTGGATCATCTGTCCTCGCCAAGTGTCAATCGACCATGGACCTGAAGACAGGATACTGGCAGGTGGAGGTAAATGAGCGAGACTGCGAGAAGGATGATGGATAACGTACTTGTGGGGCTCAAATGGAACATTTGATTGTGTTATTTTGACGACATTGTGGTCTACTCTGATACCTTTGAGGAACATTCAGAACGTGTCTAAGGTCCTGAGCTGTCTTCAGCAAGCGGGGATTACTATCAATCCAGAGAAATGTCTGTTTGAATCAACAATGGTGGGTCTTGTGGTAGATAAGAACGCATACCCGACACAACTCAGAACTCAACTCAGATCGAAGCAATTAGGAAATTCCCTGTACCCAAGTCCCATCAGTAATATTCAAAGCTACTTAGGGTTGTGCCCCCCCCCCCCCCCCCCTACTACCAAATATTTATCAAGAACTCCAAAATTGCTGCTCCACTACAAATTCTTCTTTAAAAAGAAAAAAAAATCATTTGATAACAAAATCAAAACGATTCATTTCGAGTCCCTGAAGAAATCTCTAAGGCAGAGGCAGGTACTAGGGCATTTTAAAGAAAGTGCCATCACCAAAATTGCATACAGACGCCAGTAGCTGGCTTGGGTGTTGTTTTGGTTCAGATTCAGGAGAATCAAGAATAGCCTATTGCATATGCCTCGTGAGAACTCTTCACCTCTGAACGAGAGTGTCTCTCAGTCATCTGGGAAATAGGAAAATTTCATCCAAATTTATATGGAAGGCCCTTTGAGGTTGTTTCAGACCATCATTCTTTGTGCTGGTTGGCTGGTCTGAAGGACCTTTTTTGGAAGAGCAATAAAATGGGGCTCAAAATTCAAGATTTCGAAGTAACTATCACCTATAAAAGTGGGGCCAAGCACAAGGACACAGATTGCCTATCGAGATACCCGCTACCAGAGTCGTCTGCTCTGACATCGCTGACACAATTTATGAGAGCAACCGAGTTTATATCCTGGTATAAGCGTAATTTTGATCCTTTGGGTAGATATCTGCTGTTGTTTAAATCGAAGTGTAGGAGGCCAGATATCTTAAAGGAGTTTCATGATGATGTGCGAACGAGGAACTACACCTAGGTTTTATAAGGACCTACGCCTGAATAAGTAAATACTTCTGGCGGTACCTTATTTAAGTACCTTATATACCCATTGCAAGGAGTGCTAGCGAAGAAAGGGACAAAAAAACTAACTGCTGGAAAATTGATCCCCATTCCACTCCAGAAAATAGACATGGACCTGCTTGGGGGTTCCCCTTATCTGACAAAGGAAATCGATGGATAATTGTTTGTACAGATTACTTGACTAAATATGCAATCACCAAAGACCTTCCATCTAGTATGGATGCAGAAATCGCGACTTTCATACTCGAGAAAGTTATTTTGAAGCATGGTGCTCCATGCGAAATAATAATTGACAGAGGACAGGACCTTCAGGTCTTAGATGGTCAAAGAAGTCACTTCCCATTGCAAGATAAACCACCTTTTCACCACGCTTATCGCCCTCAAACAATCTATCTCACTTTCTACTAGTTAACCAAACTCCTTTTATATTACACAGCTTTATTTTATTATCTCCAGTTTGTACAGAGTACATGAAATATTGTGATGTAATGGTTCATGTATAACATGGTATAATTAGTTACAGAGGTGTTTCAATTATACAAAACGTTTTTCATCATTTAATCTTGTTATATTACCCTTAATAAGGGGTTATTGGTTAAAATTATTTATATATATTTAAATATGAAAGTGTCAGACTCGATAATTCCATGAACACACATTTTAAACATATTATATCACACAATCACAACCTGGACCTATGTGTCATAAATCGGCTTCACACAAGCCTTTCCTTGAAAAAAATCAACAATAATACAATTTTAATTAAGAGCATGTGTGCGCACCTATAACTTTCTGTACGGAGAGAAAATATTATTATTTTTATTTTTATTAATATTATCTCACATACATATTTTAGTTCAAATTGTCTTAGCTTTTTTATTCTTTGAAAATATACGAAATATATATTTAGTACCACTGCAATTTTGTTTATTACTTAAATTAACTTTTAAAAAATTTGTTTCATGAATCCTTTTGATTCACTTAGCTCTATATCCTTTAAAAATATGCTGGCTAGGCTATCCTTCTACCCTACTCTATTTTATAATGTAATGATGAAGCAAATCAGCCTGAGGGAATGGTATAACAGGATAGATGAAACTGTAGTTTTAGGTGCCTTACCCTTTAGAAGTACTTCCAAAAGGTACGTAAAAACCTGTCACTTTAGCTTTCAAACGAACCAGGATTTTTCCAAAAGTTTCCATATAGATTTCTATTAAAGGTTGAAAAAGCTCATTTTATAATTACTTGTATATATATATATAGAAAATCTAAGTGAAATTTGTTGTTTTCACTGATTTTAGCAACATTTTTTACTTTAAGAATAAATAGTGTGTATGCACACACATACAACAAAAGTGAAAATAGTTGATAAATGGATGATAAATTAAGAGAAAGACATTTCCTGATATTACAACTAGAAGTTGCTGATGGCTTCTGTTGGAATAAATATCAACCAATCGCTGATTTTTAATTATTTTAGAATTGGCCAAATACCCTCTTGTTTAAATAAGAAAAGCTAACAAGTCAGGCTGTTGGCTCTCATCACTGTACCCTCAAATATTTTACCATTGTAAAAAGCAACAGTAGTACAAGCTGGTGACCCAGTTTGAAATAAGTTGTTGTATTTAGGGTCAGACAGCGGTTTGTCTAAGGAACAGTTTGTTTCAACTTTAGCCTTGGGACCCCAGTACACCACACTATGTGACTGTCACATACACATAACATATAAAGTAATCATTTTAATATACAGTAAAATGACACCTAATTGCAGAGCCAAAGTGTCCTTTAGGGAGAGATGTCCTCTTACTGGAGAGTTGATAAATTGTAAAATGGTAATTTTGCAAATGTAAACTGTACTTTGTGGAGAGGTGTCCGCTAGTAGGGTGTGCGTTAAAGGGTGGTTCTACTGTAGTAAAATTTAAAAAAAAAGTGTATATTCTAAAATATTATATTTTCTGTATGTTGGGTCGGAGTGAGTGGGTCCACGAAGTGGCAGTTTGCTAAAGTGACTGTTAGAAAACCAACCTTTCAGTTTTAATTTTGTTTTTAGTATTGTTTATTGAATTGTATATAAACTGCTATTTAAGCGTAAGTATCCCAAGTTGGGATATCGCATCCAATATGTCAAATAAAATCTAGTACTGAGTATTATGATTTTTTAACTCTTACATTATTTTTTAAATACAGTTAAACCTGTCGCCCCCTCTAAGTAGCGCCTCCCTCTCTATAGCGCCTGATTTTAAATACGTAGTACGATGCGATTTACATTAAAAGTGACCTGTCTATAGCACCCCCTCTCTATAGCACCCTATTTTGGTGAGTCCCAAGAGGGGGCGCTATAGACAGGTTTAACTGTACATTAAAAGTGACCTGTCTATAGCACCCCCTCTCTAGCACTCTATTTTGGTGAGTCCCAAGAGGGAGCACTATAGACAGGTTTAACTGTATATTAAAAGTGACCTCTCTATAGCACCCTATTTTGGTGAGTCCCAAGAGGGAGCACTATAGACAGGTTTAACTGTATATATTAATAAGCATATTTTGGATCGCAAATAAAATAAAACATTTTATTTATATCAAAATCCATTATTTCGCTAGGGTGTATGCCTATCTTCGTCAGGGTCTCTTCTTATTTTAAAATGTTTTGGTTAACCACGGGACGGTATATAAGATAATTTTAAAATGCACTTTTGTGTATATATATGTAAAAAAATAATAATAATAAAATAGAATGAAGGTGTTGATATTAAATATAAAAAACAGCATATCCTGATCACTCTCACATGAGATTTTCTAGATAGCAGAATGCCATCTAGTGGAACAAAAATAATCTAAACAATTCTTTAACTTGTTCCAGGATATTCGGCCAACACAATGTTTTGATAAATCAAGAAAAGTCAATCACAAACGTGTTTTGGACTGTTGGCCCACGTCAGCGTGATGCAGACTGTTTCTCTATGACCAAAAACATTTTGGTCCCATAGGCTTCTCGAGAAATCAAGAAATGGGTATTGTTTGTGTAAATATACCTGACCTTTTTTCTATTTATTATTATTTTTTCACATGAACAGCATATTTAAACAAACCTGGCCTTAAATATCCATTTCTTGATTTCTCAGGAAGCCTCTGGGACCAAATTTTGGTCATAGAGGTAAAGGCTGCACCACGCAGATGAGGGTCAACAGCCCAAAACACGTTCGTGGATAGCTTTTCTTGATTTATCAAGAAATTGGATTGGCCAAATATCAGGGGGAAAAAGTTAAATCAACGTTAGTTTATTTTTGTTCCAATAGATGGCGCTCTGCTATCTGGAAAATGCTCATGTGAGTGTGGTCAGGATATGCCTTTTTTGTTCTTAATATATCAGTTATATAAATGAATGTTTGTTTGTTTGTATGTCCGGTATACAAATTCCCAGTAGTTCACTAATTCAAACCAAAATTTCCATACATAGGTAAAAAAAAATACGGGGAAGACGATAGGCTATTTTAAAAATATATATAAATCAATTATTAAAACTATATATTCAAATTATTCTACTTAGCTCACGAACAGCACCCTCTATCAAAGATTAGATTAAATTATGCTGATGCAAACAAATAGATAATGCTAATAACAAACAATTATAAAAAAAAAAATCTTATCTAAATATATATCACTCGGGTAGATATGCACACGGGTCAATCCCGGGGCGAAGCCCGGGTCACCCGTCTAGTCAGTTATATAAGACTACCCATTTAATGACACAAATAAAGGTTCTATATTCTATATACATATCTATGTATCTTGTTTAACCTAGGCTAAAAAAAAAAAAAAATCCCAAATAATTTTAAAGCCAGAAATGGTTTGAATAACAGGGTAAAAACAAAACTAAATCTATACTTCAGAAGAATATGTGGAAACTTGAAATTAGAAGAAAAAAAAAGAAAAATTTACTGCCCTGTCTCACTGGCCACAAACAAATCGATTTAATATTCTCAAAAATGACTGCTACAGTTCTGTTTTTAGAACAGAAGCCTTGTTAGGTATATGGCTCATTCAGGGTGTGCAGATATTCCCACTGGCCGCCTGTTTTACTACCGATTTTGTGTTTGCAAGGTGATTTTACTGATTGCGCTAGCGTATCAACATGTTTTGCGTCTGATTTTTCAGAATCAGATACTTTTGATTTATCTTCAATTGAATCAGAATACACTGAGCTTTATTCCTTTTGATAGAAATAATGATATTTTAAGACAATTCTGATTTTCAAATTTCACTTTTTATTTTCAAACAACAAGGTATTAGAAACATGTTTTTCAAGTAAATTTTAGTATTATATTTGATAAAAATGTTCTAAAATACTCTTATACCTTTTAAATATATAATTAATAAAGCCTTGCCTAGGGAATTTGTTAAAATTTTTAAATCATATATAGAGGCATATATATAAACATGTTTGCTAATGATAAGAAGAACCTATTATCAAATGACTTCTTTTATTTATTTTATTTTGGTAATTTAGGGAATTAAAACAAAGTGACCATTATTAAGTGGCTGCCTTTTCCTGTGTGTATGGCTGTCTTAATTATACGGTGTAAAAACTTTGAAAAGTAAAAAAAAAAAAGGCCAAACCTTGGCTATAGTGAACCAAAAGGATGTCCCATCGGTGTTCATTATAGGGTGGTTTTACTGTATATAGGTAACCTCCATATACAGTCAAACTTGGATAATTCCAAGCCCAAGGGACCAAAAAAAAAAAATAAATTGAAAACGGAAATTTATAGGAAATTCTAGGGACCAAGATAAATATTTGAATTAAAAGACGTCTGAATTATCCAAGTTCTACTGTATTATGTTTATTTAAAAAGGCTGAACCTTTATCAAGGTATTATAACATATATTGGATCAAAATATAATTTATTTTACCAATATTTCAGTTGGCTGAACCTTTATCAAAGTATTATAACATATTAATGTGTGTCAACAACAAATAAATGATATTTTGATCCAATATATGCCTTTTTAATTGAAGATTTATTTATGGATTGCTCTATTTTCAAAACTGTATTATGTTGTTGTTTCTTATCCTCTTGTGTAAAGATTACACAAATTCCATGAGTTCATGCTCCTTGAGCTATTTTATGATAAGCAGCGGCCTCTCCAAAGGTCCTGTTTAGTGCATCTAATGCAATGTGTTCTGGAGCTGCCAAGGTACAACTGTATTATGTTTTTTTTTTTTTTGCTTATCCCTAGTACACGTGGTACAGGCCATGATAATCATGGTGGGTAGTTAGCGACTGCTTTTTTACTGTAAGCGCACCACATGTCTACACATGTGAAAGCAGTTCGACTTTGCACTTACAAATGTGCCAGAGCCCCGTTTGATTACTTGCACTCGCTGGTGGGGTTGGACTTTTGCAAGAATCGGGGGGCCATTGGAGCATTTTTTAATATATTTTTTTTAAAATAGAAAAAGTGTCCAATGCGGGAATCGAACCCGGGTCTAGTGGTCATAAACCAAAGGGTTTAACCAGCCTTCCACCGACCCCCCCTGTATTTCTATGTAGCGAGCCTTATATGTGTGCAGCTCATAGAGGAGGAGGATGTGAAGAACGTGGTGTCCATGAACGAGGACTATGAGCTGAGGCTGTGGGTGCCGACACAAGAGGTAGGATCCCCGGTGACATCGCAGCGACAGTAGCAGACTGAGATGTGAGCAGGAGTGGAGCCAACATGGCGTCAAGTTCCTGCAGCTCCAGACCATCGACATGTTCCACGCCCCGTGCCAGACCAAGCTACGCCGTGGCGTGGACTTCATCCTAGATGCCCTCCAACAGCAGCAGTCCGTCTATGTCCACTGTAAGGCTGGCCGTACACGCAGCGCGACCCTAGTGGGCTGCTACCTCATGCAGGTACATCTCATATTGTGGCCAAGTTGATATTTAATTTTTTTTTTTTTTGCTTATCCCTTGTACACTTGGTACAGGCCATGATAATCATGGTGGGTAGAAGTAGGCAACTGCTTTTACTGTAAGTGCACCACATATCTACACATGTGAAAAACAGTTCGACTTTGCACTTACAAATGTGACAGAGCCCCGTTTGGTTACTTGTACTCGCTGGTGGGGTTGGACATTTGCAAGAATTGGAGGCCATTGGAGCATTTTTTTTTAATAAAAAAAAAAAAAAAGTGCCCAATGCGGGAATCGAACCTGGGTCATAGCGGTCGAAAACCAATGGTTTAGACCATTCTTCCACTGATCCCCGATATTTAATTTAATTAATCTATGAAAATTATCAACAGAAATATTACTCTGTTATTAATATAATCCCTTCGGAAAAATTATAAATAAAAGACAAGGGAAGAGTTTCTTTTATATATAAAGGCAATAAAGGTTTCGAACTCAACAGCCCTTTGACAGATATATCTACCCAGTAGCTTAGTTATACCTGTCGAAGGACTGTTGAGCCCTGTAAAACTTGTATTGCCGTTATATATAAAAGAAACTCTTCCCTCAGCGAATTGTCTTTTATTTATATTACTCTGTATTTATGAAATCATCATATATGTGTTCCATAGCTTGGTTGTCCAATATTCTCTAGCTGTACAGTAAAACCTCCCTGTAAAGTACCCCTAATTGCAGAGCCAAAGTGTCCTTTAGGGAGAGGTGTCCTCTTACCAGAGAGTTGCTAAATAGTAAAAATGATATTTTTGCAAATGAAAACTGTCCTTTGTAGAGAGGTGTCTGCTAGCAGGGTGTCTGCTAAAGGGAGGTTCTACTGTATATATTTTTTTGGGTTTGTTGATAATTGTCGACTAGTTGTACTGATGCCATTAATTAAATACTTTAACTCTGCCCTTGCCTGTCCCAAGACCGGATGAAAAAGGAGGAGGGGGAGCAGTAACAAGCTCACTAAAAAACCTGGGCTCAGCTGGCCCGGCTGATAGTACCCTGTTAGGGCTCCTAATCCAGGGATACAGGTTGAGCAGTGTTTTTACTCCATGTTAGGAGCAGCTGCACTTGGCGTCTGTTCCTCATGTCAGAGGCGGCCATTTATTTTGGAGCTAAGTCAGCCTGCCACTGAGTAGTGCTCCCAGTCTTAATGACAAAGGCAGACGCATTCTACTCTACCCAGTGTAGAGATAAGAAAGAAGAAGAAGATTAAATACTTTCACTTCTTAAGAAATACAAAGACTTGTTTTCTTCTTAAATATATGTTCTTTAAAAAAATAAATCCATGGTATAATGGCCAACAAGATATTTCAGAAGCTTTTCTCCACACATCCATCCTGGCCTGATCTTTTGCTACAGATTGATTGTTGCTAGGAATTTTCTGAGAGAGGAGTTCTCCTCATCAGCAATTTTATCACAGATTTAGATTAGAATTACCTGATATATAGTAGAACCTCCCTTTAGCAGACACCCTCCTAGAGGACACCTCTCCACAAAGGACAGTTTTCATTTGCAAAATTACCATATTTACAATTTAGCAACTCTCCGGTGAGAGGACACCTCTCCCTAAAGGACACTTTGGCTCTGTAATTAGGTGTCCTTTACAGGGAGGTAGTTCTACTATATATAAAAAGTGAAAATACAAAAGGTTTTAAAATAAAATATTTTGGCAATGTACTTCTATTAGAACTGTAGGTTAGTTGTGGTGTGGAATTACCTAAGACTTACCAGATTATAAAAAGAGAACCCTTGCCACAGAAAAATAAAATTACTTTTAAAGAAATAGAGACAGTAACCAAAACAAAAATAAACTAGAACTGGAGGATCCCACCTAAGCACAGTTAGTACAGTGGAGTGGACCCAGGAGGAACTCTGAACCTCAGACAGCATCAAACAACACTAACAAGATTTAGAACAGGCCATCTCAAGTCATTGAAGATAGAAAATAATAACAAAATCTACCCCACTTGCCCAAAATGCTAGCTTAGCACCTGCAGCTCCAGAACACATTTTGGCTTGCATTAGATGTACTAAACAGGAGCTTTGGGAGAGGCCGCTGCTTATCATAAAACAGCTTGAAGAGCAAAAACTCATGGAATTCGTGTAATCTTTACACAAGGGGATAAGAAACAACAACAGATTATAAAGTGTCAAGATACCACAGATGTTAGGGGGGGCTTTATTAGTCACCATAACTTATTGTTCAGTTTCAAAGCATTGAGGTGAGGAGTATGCTCTCTTCTGATGAACACAATTCCAAATTGAGATTAATCCTAAGTAAAAAGACACATATAGGGGTCGGTGGAAGGATGCTCTAAACCATTGGTTTTTGACCGCTACGACCTGGGTTCGATTCCCCTCGTTGGGCACTTTTTTCTGATTTAAAAAAAAAATACTCCCAATGCCCCCCGATTCTTGTAAAAGTCTAACCCTACCAGCGAGTGCAAGTAACCAAACAGGGCTTTGGCACATTTGTAAGTGCAACTGCTACATGTGTAGACATATGGTGCACTTACAGTAAAAGCAGTCGCCTTCTTCTACCCACCATGATTATTATGGCCTGTTACCATGTGTACTAGGGATAAGCAAAAAAAAAAGACACATTTTATGGCATGTGGTGTTCCATGTGGATCTGCAGAAAGTATCTGAGGCTTCTAATTCATGCCTTCTTCAGCAATCTATCACCAAAAGGGATCAGAAAAGTCCAGTCATGGCTACCTACTGGCTGGGAAGTCCTTCATGTGCCATCTGTGATCCAAAGGTTCCTGGACTTTCTTGGGGAGAGATTTTGGTGAAATGGAAACAAACCGTTTCATTGGGGGATAATTTTCATGCCACTTTTTGAACATAACATGTGAAAATGTTTTTTTTTTTTATCCGTCATCTTCTATATATATAAAAATGAATGTTTGTATGTTTGTCTGTTGGTTGGTCTGTATGTCCGGTATACAAATTCGCAGTAGTTCACTAATTCAAACCAAAATTTCCATACATAGGTAAAAAAAAACGAGGATGACAATAGGCTATTTTAAAAAATATATAAATCAATTATTAAAACTATATATTCAAATTATTCTAAATAGCTCACGAGCAGCGCCCTCTAGAACGCGGTGGATCTGATGGCGGGGCGCGCCCATTGGCCGCCTGCGAGCACGTGGCTTCCCTGTGCGCGCGCATGCGCCGGGAAGCCACTTGCTCGCCGGCAGCCGACGGGAGCAGTCACTTGCTCGCCGGGAGTCAACGGGCGCAGACATTTACTCGCTGGCAGCCAACGGGCACATGTTTAATGTGTTTGAATAATACATTTAATCATGTAAACCCGGGCGTTGCCCGGGTCATTCGTCTAGTTTATATATAAATGAAAGGGTTTCTTTAATATACAATACAAACTTCTACTGTCCTTCCTTTTTCATCGCAGTAAGGACAGTAGAAAGTTTGTATTGTGTATAAAAGAAACATTCTTGCTTTTAAATCCTTTCATTTTATATAAAATTTTCTTATTGATACTTTTGTATTTATTGATATATATTCTAAAATACACTTTGTGTGTAGAGCTTAAAATACAATAGTTTATTATACATATATATATATAAGATAGTTAAATTTGGTAGGTTTTGGGGGTTAGTTTCAGATAGGTTGTGTTCACATTTAAAAAAAATTAAAAAAAAAATTAATATTCAATTTCCAAAATATTTTTATTCAATTTCATAATGTTTTTTACAACAACAAAAGCCTTTATTAGGCACACGTGCCATACAGGATTCTCCCGGTAGGACAAAATAAATAAATAACAAATTAGCATCATAGTTATATACAAATACAGTCTACTCTCGTTATAACGCCACCATCCGGATTTTGCGAAAAAGCGGCGTAAGGCGAGGGTGGCGTTGTATCGAACACGTTTAAAATGTGAAATTTGAAGATACAATAAATTATTTATAACAATTACTAAAAAACAACTTATACCCTAAGTCAATATATAGAATGCCGGCATTAATTAATTAATATGACAAATAGGATTAATAAATTTATAATTTATTCATAAAAAAGTAATTACATTTTCTTGAAGAAGTCTGTGATCATAACTTGTTTTCTCTCCCTCACTTATGGCATAGACACGGCGTAACAAATCCGCAGATAGATTGACGTCGTCAGATGTTGCTCTCTTGGAGTGCTCAAGAAACAACAAAACTGTCTCAGCAGCTGTTCTGGCTTCCCTTAACGATGGTAGGCGCTGGGTCACTGTTGCATCATCATCCTCGCCAAGTTCTTCTTTCGCTGTAACAGTGGACACCAGAAAATTGTCATCTGTTAGCTTCATTTCCGCCTCCTGGAATCATCAACCAGTTGAAACTCCCTATCAGTCATCAAATTCTCTGGTGTAATAGCGAAGATGTCGCGAATGCGATCGAGCAGATTTCCATATTTAAGAGGCTCAACTGCAGCAGTAGAAGTGAAGCGAATAATGCCTGTGTGATTCCAGCAGTTGCTGATGGAATCAGGGCTCACAGAATCCCAAGCCATTTTACAATAGCGCACAGCATAATCCAGACGTAATTCTGTGGGTAGATGGGTATCCGCCAATTCACCAGCCTTGAAACTTTTGATGATGCCACTATCCAGTGGTTGCAGATTGGCAGTCATATTTGGTGGAAGGAAGTGTATCTTTATGTTGCTGAGACCATCATTAGGGACGCAGTGAGACGTAGCGTTATCTAACAACAGTAGGATACGACGTCCTTCAGAGACAAGCTGCTTGTTGAACTGCAGTAGCCATTCTTGAAAGATACTAGAGGTCATCCATGCTTTGCTGTTAGATGTGTAAATGCAGTAGAAGTGTGGACTAAAGTTTCTGAAGCATCGAGGCTTTGCCGATTTTCCAATAATCAGCAATCGCCGCTTGTCTGTTCCAGTAGAGTTGCAGCACAGTAGAACAGTGATTCGTTGCTTCATCCTTTTGACACCACGGCAGCTTTCATCCTTGTGAGCAAGTGTTCGGTCAGGAATGAGATGAAAAAATAATCCTGTTTCGTCTGCATTGTATATGTTAGCTGGATCATATCCGGAGTTCGCCAGAATACTGTTCAAATTTGTAAGATGTTCATCAATGATAGCTGGAGAAATCGATGCGCCTTCCCCACAGAGCCATCGTTGCGAAATATCCATATTTATCCATATCTCCCTATTTATCCATATCCATATCCATATCTCCCTTTAAATCGCTGCAGCCACCCACTGCTGTACGCAAAATTTTCTGGTACGTCCAAATGCTCGCCAAGTTTTTTTGCCTTTTCTCTTAAGAGATCATCAGTAATAATAATATTATTGGCACGCTTTTGGGCAAACCAGTTGAAGAGAGCGTCTTCCAAGTCACTAAATTTTCCGACTCTTTGTCTCTTTGAAAAACCAACAGTATAATTTTCCCACTTCTCAGCCTGAGTGAGAATATCACGGACAGTTGTTCGGGGAAGTGAGAAACGCTTTCCAATCTCATTCTTCGACATCGTAGGGTTATTTCTTGCCAACTGGCATATCTCCTTCTTCTTTTCAATGGTAATCGACTCGCGTTTACGCTTTTGAGAACTCATGATACGACAATAAGGTTGTTGTGTTGACGTTAGCAAAGGATGAAGCGACTGTGTATGTCCCAGGAACAAGCAGGGAAAAGGGTCTGCTGGCTGTTCACACAATCTGTTATCTGTTGTGTCAACAGCAAACAAAGTCCGGCGCCATGGGGGAGCGGGGGGGGGGGTGGTGAGGGACGTTGTGAGCGGCGCTATAACGAGTGGTTTTTTGCTACTTGGGATACGAAAAATCAGCGGCGGAAGGCGAACAGCGAGGGAGTGGCGTTATATCGAGAAAAATACTTTGATGTCGAGTGGGACAAAACGAAAAAGCGGCGTAAGGCGAGGGTGGCGTTATATCGAGTGGCGTTATATCGAGTGGCGTTATAAACGAGAGTAGACAGTATTGGGTATTGACCTCGACCAATTATCGAGTTGGATCCGGTGTCTGTGCTAAATATTTTGATTGAGCTGATTTCCAGTATTTTTAAAAAGCGAATGCAAAGGGTCTGGATTTTACGACTTTTGCCATTAAAACATAAGGCGAATTGCTCTTGTAGCCGTCTCTTGACGAAGAATTTCTCTCTCTTCTTCCATTGCCGTACAGTAGAACATGTAGTGTGGAAAATCGAGACTAAATTCACCGTTGCATAAGGTGCATTTTATGGTCTTAGTTTTCAAAAGTGAAACATGATTAATTCTCTGTACTGCAAAAAGGCTTCTTACTTGTGCAATGATTCTCTTTAAGGTTAGGGGGATATTGTCATTAACATAGCATTCCATTGTAGGTGATGAATGAAAGTATTTATAGTGAGAGTAGAGTACTGATTTTCTTATTCTTACATAATCCAGTTGCAAGGACTGATCGGTTGCCGTTCTAATAATTAGGGGGATGTATCTTTGTAGAATATTGAAATGTTATTTATTAAAAGTGGTGTAAAAATTATATAGAATGTGTCACTCACTATTTGTTTCCATTTAGTTTAAAATTTCCTCTTCAGTAACATGTAGTTTATTCTGCTCCGCATTCTTCCAAAGACAGAATACCAAGTCATTCCACGGACATCCCCATAGGACATATTCCCATGTACACTCTGCTGTATTTCCTACACTGTCATCATGTCTCCCCATCATCCAGTTCTGATTAATTCTCTTCTTATCCTCTTATCAAACCATCCATTTCCTATTGACTTAGAAGGACCTGGACATCCCCATAGGACACATTCCCATGTACACTCTGCTGTATTTCCTACACTGTCATCTTCATGTCTCCCCATCATCCACTTCTGACCAATTCTCTTCTTATCCTCTTATCAAACAATCCATTTCCTATTGACTTAGAAGGAAGCCTCTACTAGCCTTATCTCCAACTTCCCATTGTTTCTTAGGAACTGTTGTTAGCACTGATACAGTAGAATCTCCATGAGAGGACACTCATGCTAGAGGACACCTCTCTACAAAGGACAGTTTTCATCATCAAAATGACCATTTTTTCTATTTAGCAACTCTCCGGTAAGAGAAACAGCTCTCCCTAAAGGACACTTTGCTTCTGCAATTAGGTGTCCTTTACAGGGAGGTTCTACTGTACTTGTTATGATTTCAATTTAATTAGAAGAGTGATAAAGCGCCCAATTTGGAATATAGATTATAAATACAAGACAATAAGACCTAATCTAAATAATTTAAATGTGTGGTGTTTCGATAACAGCATTGTTACCATCATCAGACAAAAGAATAAATATTTTTATTCATATAACATTTATTCTTTTGTAATACGCATAGAATCAAAAAGGATGAGTTTCTTTTATTATAAATAAAAGAAACTCATCCTTTTTGATTCTATGCGTATTACAATATATTAAAAGGATTAATCGTATTAAATTTATTCTTTTGTCTGATGATGGTAACAATGCTGTTACAGAAATGTCACCTACTATTAAATTATTTGGATTAGGTCTTATTTTCTTGTATCTTTAATAAGGAGAGGAAAGGATTGTGCAGGACTGGGGTTAACGTCAGGTAGTGTTTCACTCCTGTTGTAACCTATGTGCTGATTCAGTCAGGATGTTCACATCCAATACTGCAAGCTGACACAGCTGATTGGCCAATGGGGTCATCTGAGACCCTACTGTCCTCTGTGTTGATTGGCTAGTAATCCTGGGCTGTAAGGCTTCCATTTATCTTTACTTCTCTATGGGGGGATTGTAGATTTCTACAAATCTAACATTGGATTCAGTTTTTTACACTTCTAAGTACTTAACTCTTATTTATTCAACATTATATTTAATCTTATATAACACACACAACCTTATATATACAGTCAAACCTGTCTATAGCGCCTTCCTCTCTATTGCGCCCGATTTTAAATACGTAGTACAATGCGATTTACATTAAAAGTGACCTGTCTATAGCACCCCCTTTCTATTACACCCTATTTTGGTGAGTCCCCAAGAGGGGGCGCTATAGACAGGTTTAATTGTATATGTTATAAAAAATATTTTTGAGATATATTTAGGAGATATAGAATTATTCTTAGGTTGTTTAAGGATACATGAGTATGTTTGTGATATCACAGTCATGGTAATAAAAATAGTTTAGATCAGAATTAGCTTTAATTGTGCTAGTGAGACAATTTAAGAATAAATACCTGATTTGAGGCGTAAAGGAGAAAATAAAATTTTACATATTTACATATAGATGGAAAATTTGTTATTGATGGAATATTTACATATGTACAAAAAGATTTGAGCCGGCCAACGGGAAATAACAACAATAGGTTTATATAGGGAAAGCCGCGACATCTGGCGGTCAACTTTACATATAATACACTTAACAATATAATTTTAAATTAAAATATAAATTTTATATAACATATATATTATATTTTGAAAATATTAAATCTATATTATATGAACAATGTAATAGTTTCAATAATTATCTATCTCTCTCCATATATAAGAAATATATAAACTATTTTTGACGCGTATGATTATTTTTGAATTAAAACAATTTTCTACTGCCCTTACTGCAATGATAAAATAATTCATCATATATATATATATTAAAAACAAAGAAGGCATATCCTGACCAAAAGCACATGTGTTTTTTGGAGGCAGGGCGCCATCTAGTGGAACAGAAATCAACTAAACATTGATTTAACCTGTTCCCTAATATTCGGCCAACCCAATTTCTTGATAAATCAAGAAAAGCCATCCATGAACGCATTTTGCGCTGTTGGCACTCGTCAGCGTGGAGTAGGCTGTACCACTGCGACCAAAAATATTTTTGGTCCCAGAGGCTTCTTGAGAAACCAAGAAATGGGTATTTAAGGCCAAACTTGCGGAAATACGCTTAACACATGAAAAAAAAAAAAAAACATATATAAAAAAAAATAATAAAAAGGTCAGGTGTTGATATTAAAAATAAAGAAGGCATATCCTGACCAAAAGCACATGTGCTTTTTAGATGACAGTGCGCCCAAATACCCATTTCTTGGTTCTCAAGAAGCCTCTGGGACCAATCACTGGCTGCAATGTTACAATGGATTCACCACCTTACCTTTAATAGGTTAAGACCACTTGTCGCTAACTCTACAACAAAATTCTGATTTAATGAAAAATTGGGCCGAAAAGTTCCAATTATTACTCATAGGTGATAGAGGCCCCATTCAAGAAGACTGTTGGCCCACAGAGACTACAAACTCAGCAGAATTATAGTGTTAAAGCACAATTTGGATTATATATTGCCACATGGAAAATTAGGAAAGACAAACTTCGGGGTGACACAGCAATTATTTGAGGCAAGAACAAACTAAGAAGGATAAATAAAAGATAAGCAATGAGGGAAGTTTACAGAGTAGTAAAAAATATATACATAAAAATGATACTCTGCTAATAAAAAACAATAAATACTTTGTTACAATATTATAATTACAAGAAGACCTAATCCAAATAAATTAATAGTGCATGATGTTACAAACTCAGCA
This sequence comes from Cordylochernes scorpioides, assembly GCA_030710605.1. Classification (NCBI taxonomy): domain Eukaryota; kingdom Metazoa; phylum Arthropoda; class Arachnida; order Pseudoscorpiones; family Chernetidae; genus Cordylochernes; species Cordylochernes scorpioides. The sequence continues at coordinate 67,826,658 of CP092874.1, forward strand.
GAATGTTTTATTCTGCTAATGAAAAATCCCAACCTTACAGATTGAAGGTCATATTGAGGATATCAGAGATATCAGCATTGTGCACTCCAATTACTAAGAATCTTATAAATGTACTTCTGGCAAGTGATGTATCAGCAAAGGCCATTCTGGACTCCGTACACTCCAGGAGTCCGCAGACTATGCGCAGAATGATGGTGACCTTTGCTGATGCATCCATAGGTACATTTGAGATTCCTAGTAATCAGAGTGCGCAAAGGGGGTTGGTGGGAAGATGGTCCAAACTGTTGGTTTGACCGCTACGACCTGGGTTCGATTCCCGCATTGGGCACTTTTTTTTCCTGATTTAAAAAAAAAAATGCTCCAATGGCCTCCGATTCTTACAAAAGTCCAACCCCACCAGCGAGTGCAAGTAACCAAATGGGGCTCTGGAACATTTGTAAGTGCAAAGTCGAACTACATGTCTACACATGTGAAAAGCAGTTCGACTTTTACTTAGTAAAAGTAAAAACAGTTGCCTACCTCTACCCACCATGATTATCATGGCCTGTACCACGTGTACTAGGGATAAGCAAAAAACAGTGAGCAATGCTGACATCTCTGATGTCCTCAACATGTGGCAAGATGTTCCATGACATCAGTAAAGGTTGTAACAAAGTCGTTATACAGAGATATGTGATGTGTTCAGAGACACAGTTGGACTCCGGACCAGGCCGTGGAACTGATGCGCAGCAAGAGGCCTCACATCCTGCTGGGTCCCAAGCAATGGGAGGCTCTGCGGGTGTATCACCAGGACAACGTGAAGACCAGCTAACCATGTTCTGCATATCCTTGGTTTAACCAAAACACAGGGTTGTAATCACTTCTCTCAACTTTACATAATATTTACAGATTTTATTTGGCCTCTTTTTAAAGACATGGAGCCCAGTAAATATCTTTCTTTCATTAGTTTATTAAATCATAACTTTTTCTTTATACTTTTCTGCTCCTCATGTATGTGGCAAATTTTAGTGTTCTTTGTTGTTCATCAATTAGATGAATTTATATGAATAACATGCACTCTATTGTGCACTTTTCTCTCTGGATTATTTTCTCTTCTTCCTTTTAACCCTTTCCACCCTGACAAGTACTTAGCCTAAAAATTGCTCTGAGCTGAGACAAAATACCAAATTACGTGTTTGTGATATTTAATGTGTTATATAGATTTATAAAATAATAATAAACACTTAAGAATTAAACAAAGATCTACTCAAGCCCAATGTTTTTCTAAAATGCATAGAAAGAATAAAAATATGACTGTTATTCTCATTAATTGTTTCCCCTCTAAATAAGATGGCAATTTTGCCTGGAGGGAATTGCTCTCAAAATCTCTCCCGTCAAAATAAATATAAAATTTGGCAGCAGCATCTATAGATAGAAGCCAGAATATATATTTACCATAAGAGAGAATTATATTAAAGCCCATTAAGAAATACAGTAGAACCTCCCTGTAAAGGACACCTAATTGCAGAGCCAAATTGTCCTTTAGGAAAGGTGTCCTCTTACTGGAGAGTTACTAAATAGTAAAAATGGTAATTATGCAAATGAAAACTGTCCTTTATAGAGAGATGTCCGCTAACGGGGGTGTTCGCTAAAGGGAGGTTCTACTGTATACTAAAAAAAACTGACCATTTAGAAAGGCTGATGTTGCTAAAAACTTCACTTTGCCGCCCACAACAACCCAGAAGCTGCCATCTTGTTTAGAGATCTTGTTGGGTACACAGCCATCAGATGATTGGAGTGGAAAGGGTTGTTATTATTCATTCTATGATATTTTTGTTTTTATATAAAACCCAATTTTTTATTACATACAACATATAGTCAATGTTTGCTTGTTTATCAACAATAGTACTTCATTGTTAGAACTTTCTTCAATAAGTGTCCAAGTGTTTTGTTGAGAATCTGATAGAGCCCTGCCAAAAAGGGACATGCGCAAGCCAACAATTGACAGAATCTCCTGATGCTTCCTTCCAATGGTACTAGCATGAAAAGCCACAACTTGTGTTCAGATCTAGCTCCTCCTTGTACATAGCTCTTATTTGGTATTAGAGAGAGGTTTATATAGATTGGTGGATGTACAAGATGTACAGTTTTATAAACTACCTAGGTGTATGGAAGCTAGTCATTCCAAATTGTTCTCTGACAATCTTCAGTTCTCTAACCATTGGGAAATATTTGTTGTCACCTATCAACATATTTCCTCAAATATCATCTCCCTTTATTCTTCTCTTGTAAACTACAGCAAACCCAGCTATTTTTACATGTAATTCTATCCTCCTCAAACCTCCATATTTGGCTGCTTAAAAATATACCATATCCCCCACTACAGTTTTGGATCAATAAGTAGAATCCTCCAATACAATATTAAAGCTCTAGAAAGAGGTTTTGGTCGATTAAACTGGCTAAACCCCAGGGAGGATTCACCACAGATGAACTCAATATCACAGTAAAGACAGGAAGAAATTTATTTTTTATTTGAAAGGTTAATAGCTTCATTTCTTATATATATATAGCATATTATTGCCATATGTTTATTTACATATCTACCAAGCTGCATAGAATATTAATTAATTTGTTCCTTGGAAACACTGACAAGCACAGCTACACCTATCTACATATCTACCAAGCTGCATAGAATATTAATTAATTTGTTCCTTGGAAACACTGACAAGCACAGCTACACCTATCTACATATCTACCAAGCTGCATAGAATATTAATTAATTTGTTCCTTGGAAACACTGACAAGCACAGCTACACCTATCTACATATCTACCAAGCTGCATAGAATATTAAGTCATTTGTTTCCCTTTCTTGAAAACACTGACAAGCACAGCTCTATCTATCTACATATAATACATACATACCAAGCTACATAGAATACTAATTCATTTGTTCCCCTTCCTTGGAAACACTGACAAGCACAGCTCTACCAAGCTACATAGAATATTAATTCATTTGTTCCCTTTCCTTGGAAACACTGACAAGCACAGCTCTACCAAGCTGCATAGAATATTAATTCATTTGTTCCCCTTCCTTGGAAACACTGACAAGCACAGCTCTACCTAACTACATAGAATACTAATTCATTTGTTCCCCTTCCTTGGAAACACTGACAAGCACAGCTCTACCAAGCTACATAGAATATTAATTCATTTGTTCTCCTTCCTTGGAAACACTGACAAGCACAGCTCTACCAAGCTACATAGAATATTAATTCATTTGTTCCCTTTCCTTGGAAACACTGACAAGCACAGCTCTACCAAGCTACATAGAATATTAATTCATTTGTTCCCCCTTCCTTGGAAACACTGACAAGCACAGCTCTACCAAGCTACATAGAATATTAATTCATTTGTTCTCCTTCCTTAGAAACACTGACCAAGCATAGCTCTACCAATCTACATATCTACCAAGCTGCATTGTATATCCACTCATATGTTTCCCTTCCTTTTTGAATTGGCATGTGAACACTGCTCTCTACCAATTCACACATATCATATTCCTCACTTCCTTAGTGTTACACTCTACATATCATTTATATTCCATTTTCCCTTGTAACATGTTGTTACACTGAACTGCCACAGACATTCACATGTACTTGGAGACATCTGGTAAACTCTAGTTGGTTTCACAGGTTTTTCTCTTCTAACTACACAAGTTATTAGTTAGAACAACTTTTTTTTTTTTACTCTTGTAAAGTATAATGGTACATGTATGACTTTATCCCTTTTTACATAACCTTATATGCAAATCATATTCTTTTTTGATCAACTAGCAATAAGAACAAAGAATTTCTATTTTTTTTTCTTCTTTGAGAGAAGAGATTTCATATATAATAACAATAAAGTAAATGGCCAATTGGAATATACTGCTGCAGAAATTTTATGCTCCTTAACCTCACATAAGATGACAAAAACCACATCCATATAAATAATGTGTGATGTTTCGGTAACAACATTGTAGTTCTTTTATCTGAAGATGGTAACAATGGTGTTACCGAAACATCATATTTTTTTTTCCGTATGTGGTCATCTAACCATTAATCCAAATTGTACCTTATCATTCTTTGTATTGCATCTCTATTTTTGTTCCTCCTAGTTTCATTCTTGATTTGCATATTTCCCAGTATGTATATATATATTTTTTTAATTAAAAAGGCATATATTGCATCAAAATATAATTTATTTTAACCAATATTTCAGTTGGCTGAATGCCAACCTTTTTCAAGGTATCATTTATGGATTGTCCATTTTCAAAACGATATCAACCAGTTTTGGTTATGACTCTCTTCACCTAGCAAGAACATGATCCAATATATGCCTTTTTTAATTAAAGATCTATTTATGGATGCTCTATTTTCAAAAATATATACAGTTAAACCTGTCTATAGCGCCCCCTCTTGGGACTCACCAAAATAGGTTGATATAGAGAAGGGGTGTATAGACAGGTCATTTTTAATGAAAATCGCATCGTACTACGTATTTAAAATCAGGCGCTATTTAGAGGGGGCGCTATAGACAGGTTTAACTGTATGCATATTTCTACTAGAGTGATTGGCAACAAGAGTCTCAAATGAACAACCATGAAGATGTCTTCTTACTAAATGGTCAGCATTCAGTTACAGCAGTTTGACTGGGAAATGCTTCATCCCCTTATAACAACTCGGGCACTTGCTGGATGACTTAGGAGAATTGTCCCAATATTTCTATCCCAATTTTCACCTGGTTGCAGTCTTGAAAATAATAAAAGGTAATAAGACCAAATCTAAACAAATAAATAGATAGTGTGCTACGTTTCTGTAACAGCGTTGTTACCATCATCAGACTAAAGTACTAAAAATGTCACAGCATGTTTCAAATAGTTGCTGTTATCAAAATAGTACTGAATGAATATGGTAACAACGAAGTTACCAAAACGTCACACACTCTTTGTAGACATCAATTTTCGATTACCATAATTATATTGTAAGATTCTGTAAGTGCAAAGTCTTTTCACATGTGTAGACATGTGCTGCACTTACAGTAAAAGCAGTCGCCTACCTCTACCCACCATAATTATCATGGCCTGTACCACACGTACTAGGAATAAGAAAAAGTTTATAAACTCAAAAGGAGCTTCTTCACATACTTTATTTATTTGGATTTGGTCTTATTACCTTGTATTTCTAATCTATATTCCAAACTGTACCTTGTCATATAACAATAGATTGCCTCATAGCCTACACATCTGTGAGTGCTTACATCACCACAGGCATCCACTTTGGAACTAATACATCTATCTCTCAGATGCAGAATTTTAGGATTCTTTCTTAAAATCAAACCATTTAAAGTCTATATTAAATCTCTTATGGGTTTAAGTACTGCATTAGAGTTCAGATTCCATGGGACACAGTATTTCGTTTAGACAACTGCTCAAAACAATAATAATGACACATTAGGTAATAAAAAAGGTTCAAAGACACAGTTGGGCTGTTTTTGTAACATTTCTACATCCTAACTAAGGCTGTGTACCTGGAATACACTTCGGAACTACTACATCTATCTCTCAGATGCAGCATTTTAGGATTCTCTCTCTCACAATCAAACCATTTAAGGTCTATACTAAATCCCTTGTGGGTTTAAGTACTACATTAGAGTCCAGATTCCATGGGACACAGTATTTCGTGTAGACAACGGCTCAAAACAATAATGACACATTAGGTAATAAAAAAGGCTTCAAGGACATAGTTGGGCTGTTTTTGTAACATTTCTACATCCTACCTGGGGCCAACACTACCCATAGTTCTTATATATAATAGTTGTGTGCGAATACAGTTTTACTTTGATGAGAGAATGACATCTATCAAACCAATTGGCTCTCAAATGAGAAACTGAAGAAACGATGTCTTCTTGCTAAATGGTCAGAATTCAGTTAGAGCAGTTTGACTGTGAAATGTTTCATCTCCTTATTACAACAACTCAGGCACTTGCTGGATGTCTTAGGAGAATTCTTGCCCCAATATTTCTATCCCAATTTTCACCTGGTTTGGGAGAGGCTGCTGCTTATCATAAAACAGGTTGAGGAGCATTAACTCATAGAATTTGTGTAAGCTTTACACAAGGGGATAAGAAACAACAGTAGTTTTAACAATAATTAAAGGTAATAAGACCAAATCCCAAATAAATAGTGTGTATTGTGACCTGCCATTTATTTACATGAAATGTTACTAGTTATACACAGAATTACTTGAACGAGAAAACCTGTGTGTTACCAATACGGTAGGTCATGTTGGAAAAGGCCGTACTACATGGTGTAGCTCCTTTTTATTGAGAGGTACTGAGAGCTCTGTGGTTTATATTTTTCAATATATATGGAGTTATTCTATAGATATGGGGTTGTGTTGGGTGAAATAAAGAAATGGCACAAAGATGAAATAACAGGATGACAAAGTAAACGATTTCTTGTCATTTTGTATAATCTATATACACTCATGGTCAACATCTTTCTTATTTTGATGTCACCAGTCGTCTGCTTTTTTTGGAGTCAGAGGCAATTTTTGTTCACACTTGGTTATCTTGATAATGATAAGGCACAATTTGGATTATAAACACAAGGTAATAAGACCAAATAAATAAATAGTGTGTGACGTTTCGGTAATAGCGTTGTTACCATTTTCAGACAAAAGTACTGAAGTCTGTAAGTATATACAGTAGTACTTTTGTCTGAAGATGGTAACAACGCTGTTACTGAAACGTCACACACTATTTATTTGGATTTGGTCTTATTAACTTGGTTATTTAGTGTGTCTGGTCACTGTGTATCATAAACTTGCCGTTATTGTCAGAATCCCAATAAACATGCTAAAAGATACAACTTCCTTAAGTATTGTCCACGAGTGTATATACAGAATATGTGTGTGTGTGGAAAAGAAGAGGACAAAGGAAGAGTGTACACACAGAATCAGGGTGATGGGAAAGTGATCTGATGCCATCACTGAAGTGAAGTATAGTTGTTTCTTTCAAATTTTTACCCACACATGTTGGTTTTTTTTTTTATATATCAAATTTTGATTTGAAAAAAGAAATAACTGGCTTTTTTCATATAATGAGTGAGATATATCAGCTCTCTAGTACAATTTATTTGACACAATAACAATAATAAATTGCCAAAACAACAATACAGTTCAAACATACAAATAGATAAATGGACAATTGCTACCACCATTAAATAGTGCCATATAAAGCTTTAAATTCAACTTCTAGTTATATTCTTTTAATCTTGACAAAACGTTAAAAAAATATTCTATACCTAGTCCCTATCACAAGATAATAAAACCAATTCCAAATAAATAGTGTGTAACATTTAGGTATTAGCATTGTTACTATCATCAGACAAAAAGTACTGTGTTTTGTTTGATGATGGTAACAACGCTGTTACCAATTCCAAATAAATAGTGTGTGACATTTTGGTAACAGCGTCGTTATCAGACAAAACACGCTACTTTTATCCATTGATGGTAACGAAGCTGTTACCAAACGTTATACATCATTAATTTATTTGGTCTTGTTATCTTGTGTTTCTAATCTATAATCCAAATAGTACCTTATCACCTAGTCCCTATGTAATGTTTATGTGAATAGATGTTACGATGTACTAGAGCGCCATCTGTTATCAAATTATAAAACTATTTTAGAGGCGTAATATTCTTTTAAAAATAAAACAATTTCTACTGTCCTTACTGCGATGGAATTGTAAGGACAGTAGAAATTGTTTTATTTTTAAAAGAATATTACGCCTCTAAAATAGTTTTATTAATGTGAATAGATGTGTTTATAACAATGTGTTTGAGAAAATGTTGAGAGAATTATGTAATAAATTCCAAAGTTTTTTTTTTGCCACTATGTAAATATTCCCAGAAAGCCCCCCACAGTTGGTTCATGTCAAACTGAAGATGTGTTGAGCTTAAATAAAGTATTTCTATACCTACCTACGTGTCTGTCATTGATTACAATTGACTTCAAATATACAGTAAGCATGAGTTTATTCAGCATGAAACACATTTTGCCACTATGTAAATATTCCCAGAAAGCCCCCACAGTTGGTTCATGTCAAACTGAAGATGTGTTGAGCTTAAATAAAGTATTTCTATACCTACCTACGTGTCTGTCATTGATACAATTGACTTCAAATATACAGTAAGCATGAGTTTATTCAGCATGAAACACATTTTGCCACTATGTAAATATTCCCAGAAAGCCCCCACAGTTGGTTAATGTCAAACTGAAGATGTGTTGAGCTTAAATAAAGTATTTCTATACCTACCTACGTGTCTGTCATTGATACAATTGACTTCAAATATACAGTAAGCATGAGTTTATTCAGCATGAAACACATTTTGCCACTATGTAAATATTCCCAGAAAGCCCCCCACAGTTGGTTCATGTCAAACTGAAGATGTGTTGAGCTTAAATAAAGTATTTCTATACCTACCTACGTGTCTGTCATTGATACAATTTACTTCAAATATACAGTAAGCATGAGTTTATTCAGCATGAAACACATTTTGCCACTATGTAAATATTCCCAGAAAGCCCCCACAGTTGGTTCATGTCAAACTGAAGATGTGTTGAGCTTAAATAAAGTATTTCTATACCTACCTACGTGTCTGTCATTGATACAATTGACTTCAAATATACAGTAAGCATGAGTTTATTCAGCATGAAACACATTTTGCCACTATGTAAATATTCCCAGAAAGCCCCCACAGTTGGTTCATGTCAAACTGAAGATGTGTTGAGCTTAAATAAAGTATTTCTATACCTACCTACGTGTCTGTCATTGATACAATTTACTTCAAATATACAGTAAGCATGAGTTTATTCAGCATGAAACACATTTTGCCACTATGTAAATATTCCCAGAAAGCCCCCACAGTTGGTTCATGTCAAACTGAAGATGTGTTGAGCTTAAATAAAGTATTTCTATACCTACCTACGTGTCTGTCATTGATACAATTTACTTCAAATATACAGTAAGCATGAGTTTATTCAGCATGAAACACATTTTGCCACTATGTAAATATTCCCAGAAAGCCCCCACAGTTGGTTCATGTCAAACTGAAGATGTGTTGAGCTTAAATAAAGTATTTCTATACCTACCTACGTGTCTGTCATTGATACAATTTACTTCAAATATACAGTAAGCATGAGTTTATTCAGCATGAAACACATTTTGCCACTATGTAAATATTCCCAGAAAGCCCCCACAGTTGGTTCATGTCAAACTGAAGATGTGTTGAGCTTAAATAAAGTATTTCTATACCTACCTACGTGTCTGTCATTGATACAATTTACTTCAAATATACAGTAAGCATGAGTTTATTCAGCATGAAACACATTTTGCCACTATGTAAATATTCCCAGAAAGCCCCCACAGTTGGTTCATGTCAAACTGAAGATGTGTTGAGCTTAAATAAAGTATTTCTATACCTACCTACATGTCTGTCATTGATACAATTTACTTCAAATATACAGTAAGCATGAGTTTATTCAGCATGAAACACATTTTGCCACTATGTAAATATTCCCAGAAAGCCCCCACAGTTGGTTCATGTCAAACTGAAGATGTGTTGAGCTTAAATAAAGTATTTCTATACCTACCTACGTGTCTGTCATTGATACAATTGACTTCAAATATACAGTAAGCATGAGTTTATTCAGCATGAAACACATTTTGCCACTATGTAAATATTCCCAGAAAGCCCCCACAGTTGGTTCATGTCAAACTGAAGATGTGTTGAGCTTAAATAAAGTATTTCTATACCTACCTACGTGTCTGTCATTGATACAATTGACTTCAAATATACAGTAAGCATGAGTTTATTCAGCATGAAACACATTTTGCCACTATGTAAATATTCCCAGAAAGCCCCCACAGTTGGTTCATGTCAAACTGAAGATGTGTTGAGCTTAAATAAAGTATTTCTATACTACCTACGTGTCTGTCATTGATACAATTGACTTCAAATATACAGTAAGCATGAGTTTATTCAGCATGAAACACATTTTGCCACTATGTAAATATTCCCAGAAAGCCCCCACAGTTGGTTCATGTCAAACTGAAGATGTGTTGAGCTTAAATAAAGTATTTCTATACCTACCTACGTGTCTGTCATTGATACAATTTACTTCAAATATACAGTAAGCATGAGTTTATTCAGCATGAAACACATTTTGCCACTATGTAAATATTCCCAGAAAGCCCCCACAGTTGGTTCATGTTAAACTGAAGATGTGTTGAGCTTAAATAAAGTATTTTCTATACCTACCTACGTGTCTGTCATTGATACAATTTACTTCAAATATACAGTAAGCATGAGTTTATTCAGCATGAAACACATTTTGCCACTATGTAAATATTCCCAGAAAGCCCCCACAGTTGGTTCATGTCAAACTGAAGATGTGTTGAGCTTAAATAAAGTATTTCTATACCTACCTACGTGTCTGTCATTGATACAATTTACTTCAAATATACAGTAAGCATGAGTTTATTCAGCATGAAACACATTTTGCCACTATGTAAATATTCCCAGAAAGCCCCACAGTTGGTTCATGTCAAACTGAAGATGTGTTGAGCTTAAATAAAGTATTTCTATACCTACCTACGTGTCTGTCATTGATACAATTTACTTCAAATATACAGTAAGCATGAGTTTATTCAGCATGAAACACATTTTGCCACTATGTAAATATTCCCAGAAAGCCCCCACAGTTGGTTCATGTCAAACTGAAGATGTGTTGAGCTTAAATAAAGTATTTCTATACCTACCTACGTGTCTGTCATTGATACAATTTACTTCAAATATACAGTAAGCATGAGTTTTATTCAGCATGAAACACATTTTGCCACTATGTAAATATTCCCAGAAAGCCCCCACAGTTGGTTCATGTCAAACTGAAGATGTGTTGAGCTTAAATAAAGTATTTCTATACCTACCTACATGTCTGTCATTGATACAATTTACTTCAAATATACAGTAAGCATGAGTTTATTCAGCATGAAACACATTTTGCCACTATGTAAATATTCCCAGAAAGCCCCCACAGTTGGTTCATGTCAAACTGAAGATGTGTTGAGCTTAAATAAAGTATTTCTATACCTACCTACATGTCTGTCATTGATACAATTTACTTCAAATATACAGTAAGCATGAGTTTATTCAGCATGAAACACATTTTGCCACTATGTAAATATTTCCCAGAAAGCCCCCACAGTTGGTTCATGTCAAACTGAAGATGTGTTGAGCTTAAATAAAGTATTTCTATACCTACCTACGTGTCTGTCATTGATACAATTGACTTCAAATATACAGTAAGCATGAGTTTATTCAGCATGAAACACATTTTGCCACTATGTAAATATTCCCAGAAAGCCCCCACAGTTGGTTCATGTCAAACTGAAGATGTGTTGAGCTTAAATAAAGTATTTCTCTACCTACCTACATGTCTGTCATTGATACAATTGACTTCAAATATAGAGTAAGCATGGGTTTATTCAGCATGAAACACATTTTGGAACTATGTAAATATTCCCAGAAAGCCCCCACAGTTGGTTCATGTCAAACTGAAGATGTGTTGAGCTTAAATAAAGTATTTCTATACCTACCTACGTGTCTGTCATTGATACAATTTACTTCAAATATACAGTAAGCATGGGTTTATTCAGCATGAAACACATTTTGGAACTATGTAAATATTCCCAGAAAGCCCCCACAGTTGGTTCATGTCAAACTGAAGATGTGTTGAGCTTAAATAAAGTATTTCTATACCTACCTACGTGTCTGTCATTGATACAATTTACTTCAAATATACAGTAAGCATGGGTTTATTCAGCATGAAACACATTTTGGAACTATGTAAATATTCCCAGAAAGCCCCCCACAGTTGGTTCATGTCAAACTGAAGATGTGTTGAGCTTAAATAAAGTATTTCTATACCTACCTACGTGTCTGTCATTGATACAATTTACTTCAAATATAGAGTAAGCATGGGTTTATTCAGCATGAAACACATTTTGGAACTAATTGATTCATTTCTACACTACAAATGGGGCTGTTTTTTAAAATGTTATTCCCTAAAAAAAAATGAACCTTTACATTATCTGTTCTTTAACGCACCATTGACTGTATTAGCTCATCTCCAGCAGACACCATCAAAAGTCTCAAGCTGATACCCTAATATGATTGAGTGATGATAAGGAAGAAGAAGAGACTCATCCCCAGCAGACACCATCAAAAGTCTCAAACTCTAAAAGCTTGATACCCTGATATAATAGAGTGGAGATAAGAAAGAAGATATCTGTTCTTTAAATGTCATCCAATATTTGCATAGTCAGATTCCGTCAAATATAAGATGTATAAAGATAATATGTAACATTTCCACGATACATCCGAATTACACCATTTAGGTTAGTCACTGTCGTAGTTTCAAACTTTGCTAATTACTCTGATATTTGATAAAAATATATATTACCTTTAAAATGCAAAGAAAAAGCCGAGCCGTTTCTGTCACATACACTCATGGAAAATGTATTTCATTTTCTATGTAATTTATTGACACCAGGCTTGATTGTGAAATTGAATGTTAGCTTACTACCATCAATCAGAAAAGATATCAACTATCTTTCAATTTTTCTTAGAGTTGGAAAAGACTCCTTTCTTGAATTATCAAGAAAAGCTGACCATGTATGTTATTGGCCCTCATCAGCGTAGTGCAACTGCCATTTGTTACCAGGATCATTATCACCTGTGGAGACAGAAGACAAGGTAGTGAAGTAAGAGTTTATTGTACGTATCACAGGCTCTGAGATCTACTTGCGACGGCTGGTCCACAACATCTTGACACCTTCCCCAGTCCCACGTCCCGCAAGTTGAACACCACGAGACCTATGCCAGCCAAGATGGTCACCAGGTAGAGGGACAGCAGGCTCAGCTTGGCCAGGGCCTCTCCAATCACGGCAGGTCTGGCGTAGTCCACCACCATGGCCTCCAGACCCCTGGAAAACTGGGATTAATTCTCCTTCAGGTTTAATTGTTTCTTGTAAAACTCCACCAGAGTGAAAGTCATTGTTATTACAGCCGTGTAATTGGGTTAAGTAATGACAACCTGATGATGATTGTTTTAATTGTCCTTTGAGTTCGACTTTTGTTTTTTTCTTATCCCCTTGTGTAAAGATTACATGAATTCCATGAGTTCATGCTTCTCAAGCTGTTTTATAATAAGCAGCGGCCTCTCCCAAAGCTCCTGTTTAGTGCATCAAATGCAAAAATGTGTTCTGGAGCTGCAGGTGCCAAGCTAAATTTTGAGCAAGTGGGTAAATTTTGTTATTTTCCATCTTCAATGGCTAGAGAAGGCCTGTTCTGTTGTTGTCGTTGTTTCTTATCCCCTTGTGTAAAAATTACACGAATTCCATGTGGCCTGTTCTAAATCTTGTTAGTGTTGTTTGATGCTGTCTGAGGTTCAGAGCTTCTCCTGGGTTCACTCCACTGTACCAACTGTGGGATCCTCCAGTTCTTGTTTATTTTGGCTACTGTCTCTATTTCTTTAAAAATAAGTTTATTTTCCACAGCAAGGGTTTTGACTTTTGGTGACTATATCAACAACAATTTGATCTATAGGGACCTTTGCTTTTTTGATCTCTTCTTGCCAGCTCAATGCTTCCTTCCTCAATTTTCCCAACATCAACTTTTCCAAACCATTTTCTCTCATTGTATGTCCGAA
>CP092874.1:67844802-67994023 GCA_030710605.1 Cordylochernes scorpioides
GTTATACACGTTTCCCGAGCGGGTTTCCATACTTAAAGCAAATAAAGAAAAGTAATTAAAATAAGAACATTAAGCCTCCAGGTAAAAGTTTCTTTTTAAAATATTTTTTATTTAAAAATCTCTCAAGCTTTAGGGCAAGAAAGCCCTTCTACGGGAGAAAATATTTTACATCATTAAAACGCCAATAAAATAAGATTTAAAATTAAATAAAGTACTTTTGTTGTTCACATTAGTTTCATTGCAGAATCAACGCGGGCTTTTCTCCCGTAGAAGGGCTTTCTTGCCCGAAAGTTTGAGAGATTTTTAAATTAAAATATTTTTAAAATAAACTTTTCCCTGGAGGCTTAATGTTCTTATTTTAATATTGATTCAAGGGATTATTTTATCGAAAATAAAAGTGAATAAAAGTAAATTACCTTTTAAAGTTTTTGTTTTAATTTATTCGTTGTCTTCCTTGTAGGTTGTGATCCTCAGTCTACCTCTAGGTCACCCTTCGCTTCAATAACCAATCAAGATATATCTTCTATATATATAAAAATCAGTGTTTGTATGTTTGTTTGTTTGTATGTCCGGTATACAAATTTGCAGTAGTTCACTAATTCAAACCAAAATTTCCATACATAGGTAAAAAAAAATACGGGGAAGACGATAGGCTATTTTAAAAAATACTAGACGAATGACCCGGGCAACGCCCTGGTTAACACGATTAAATGTATTATTCAAACACATAAAACATAGCAAAATAAAACATAGCAAATATAGCAAGAGCAGTTATTTTAAAGGGCGAATTAGATCAGTTATAGCAAAAAATGAAAATATATATGTAAATAGTTATAAATGAGAAAACTTGTAAATATAGTTAAGGACTTGCATTGTAATTAAGAAAAAGCTTCTCCAGGCGACCTGCCGGCGGCGCGCGCCCGTTGCCTGCCGGCGATCACGTGACTTCCCTGTGCGTGCGCATGGCTTTCGACGAGGCCTGTTCCACTCGACCGCCCCCCAATGGCGGCGCACAGGGAAGTCACGTGCTCGCCGGCAGATCGCCCGCGTTCTAGAGGGCGCTGCTCGTGAGCTAAGTAGAATAATTTGAATATATAGTTTTAATGATTGATTTATATATTTTTTAAAATAGCCTATCGTCATCCCCGTTATTTTTTACCTATGTATGGAAATTTTGGTTTGAATTAGTGAACTACTGCGAATTTGTATACAGGTCATACAAACCAACAAACCAACAAACAGACAAACATACAAACATTCATTTTTATATATATAGATATAAATCAATTATTAAAACTATATATTCAAAATATTCTACTTAGCTCACGAACAACGCCCTCTATCAGAGATTAGATTAAATTATGCTGATGCAAACAAATAGATAATGCTAATAACAAACAATTATTAAAAAAATCTTATCTAAATATATGTCACTTGGGTAGATATGCACACGGGTCAATCCCGGGGCGAAGCCCGGGTCACCCGTCTAGTGTACAATAAAAATATTACAAAATGAATGAAACTATAAAAGGAATGATACCATAGCATATAATCTGTTTCAAATAAAATTAAATATCATAGAATATTTTGAATAAATATAAGGCGCATTAAAATCGATGCAACAATAACCTGCTGAAATTTCAGTCAGGTTGGTTAACTATTGAGCCGATGTATAAGGCGCCAATAGATAAATCAAATCATTGACTTTTATATATGAAGAGAGGAGAGATATTATTATTATCCCTAGTAAACGTGATCCAGGCTATGATACTCATGGTGGGTAGTAGTTAACAACTACTTTTACTGTAAGTGTACCACATGTCTGTACATGTTGAAAACAGTTAGAATTTTGCCCTTACAAGTGTGTCAGCGGTTGTGTGTGTGTGGTTCATTGTACTCATTGGTGGGGTTGAACTTTAATAATAATTGGGGGCATTGAAGCCACTTTTTTCAGAAAAATTTTCTAATGCGGAATTTGATCTCGGGTCTTAGCTATACAAAGTCGATATTTTATAGCACTCGTACACCAGAACCCCCAAAATATCGTTCTTAGCTAATTAAAAACTATAACTCGTCAAAATATACATTTATATAAATTATTTGATAGTTTTAAAATGTATTGAGATGATTAAGATTTGTTTCTATGTATATATAAAATTAGCCCAGGTTCCTGGAACGTGCAAAAGGTGTCGCCAATTATTTGGGTTGTCCTTCAGACTTTAGTCTTTTTGGTTCATTTAAAATGGCGGTGGAAGTCCAAGATATTAGATGGCGCCAGGCATATTTATTTTTGAAATATTTTCTAGCGATGCCGGATGGAGCATTCCTTGGAGAGTGGTCATCTGAAAGATGAAGAGGAGGTAATGCTGCTTAGTCTTCATTCTGGCAGTTGCGGCAAATCGGGTCTTCTTTCAAAATGTTCCCGTAGTGTTACTTGTACTTTGGCTTGAAGATGGAGGTTGTCTGCCCGGAAAATTCTCATAGTTCTTGGAATAACAGGCATTTCTCTCGGCCAGAAGAGTTTTTATATTTTTCGGCATTTTGAAAAATATTTTGTCCTCATCAGTAAAAAAAAAATTGAAAACAACCTTTATGGAAAGTGAAAATATTTTTGTGCGTTGCCATTACCAGTTAGGGTGGTTGTTGAAGTACACCTATGTTTGGTTATTGGTAGTATGGAAATTAAAAGTTTTTGTATGTGGCTGCGCATGTTCTGAGATTCTTGATTGAGAAATCCCTAATGTCTATAGATTCTGTATATAACCTGAGTTATTTTTTATTGTGAGTGACGCTTTTTAGAAGGATTGGGAGAGGAAGGTATAAGTAAGAATGATTGGTCTGCTAGTTCATTTCCCGCAATACCACTGTGGACTTTGACCCAGCAGAGTTGTAAATTGGATGTACAATGTAGGTTACAGATAATTTCTGCAACGGGGTGTGTTCTTGGGGACTAAGGACTGCATATGGTAGAAAGGTCAATTTGTCTACTGTCTGAGCCAGTTGTCTGAGGCAAGTGGAAAGTTTTCATGTGGGAAAACTGGATAGCTTTAGTTGCGTAAGAACGGCCAATATTCTTTGAAGGCTGAACAATCGTACTCGAGTTGAAGGTCTATAGGTTGTAGTGAAGGTGGCAAAATTACTCCAGCTCCAACTCCTTCAGCGGATTGGAATCCATCAGTATATATTTTGGTGATATTTTCTTGAAGAAATGTCAAGTGTAATTTCCTTTGTGAAGGAGGATACATATGAAGGACTTGGGCGCGATTAAAATGGGCCAATGTTTATGGCTTTGAGTAGTCGTAGTGAGCCTTTATAAAGATTACGAGAGCCTGTCAAGGACTGTAGGTGTTCATGGACGACCTCTGATAAGTGTTTTTGCAAACTTGTAGAGTAGACTACCGAGTTTTTGCGAACGCCATTTGTATCGCGATTTCCCCAAATACCAGAACCATACAATAGTGCTGGAAGGAATTTTTTTTCCAGATATGAAGGATGTATCCAATTTTCCTTTAATGGAGTTAATGATCCTTGGAAGGATTCATTATCATTTTTAAGGCCGTTGTCGATATTCTTGATAAATTTTCTCTTGGAATCAAAAGTGATGCCAATTAATCGGAATTGCTTTATTAAAGTTGAAGGTCTAGCCAAGAAGACGATTTTTTTTTCTACGAAATTTTGCTTTGTTCCTGCTGAAGAAACATATTGGCGTTTTCTGTAAGTGTAGTGGAATTCTATGCTGCCCTACACCATTGGACAAATTCATTGAGGAAGATGCTGATTTGAATATGGGGAAGTTTACATGGTACTTGTACCACAAGGATAAAGTCATCTGCTAAGAAAATTAATTTCTTTCATATTAGTTTTTATAAAGTTAATCTATTCATTTAAATCAGGATGAAGTTAAAAACGCTTGTGCTGCTCTTTGTGGGTCTCCATGGAGCGATGGAATAGAAACAGTGTGGCCGAAAGCGCTGTAAGCGGTTTTCCTGCCCTTTATAAGGTATAAAATGGCATTGTTAAATATCATAAAAGGCATTTAGATAACGTGAATACACATGCTTAAATGAGAGAGATATTTATAAATCCAGAATCCCCCCCAGGCGCAGAACGTCAACTACCTGGAAAGATTAAATGAGGGTAAATAAAGTTAAATATTAATAAATACAGATTGTATATAGGAAAAACTTTTTAAATATAAATCAGAAGAATCAAAAGGCAAGATTAGAAAAAAGGCAATGTATTATTTTTTGCTTTTTATTTTAAAACGTTTTATTGCTTTTACTATTAAATAGAGTAAAAATACACAAATAATTAATATATGTTGATTTTCTTATAAAAATCAAGCATACTTTAATTTAAAACTTTTTCTCTCCCCGTGTAGTCAAAAATATTTTTGATCAATGAATAAAGGTCACTAAAAACTATATTATTAGAGAATATAAACAAGCGCTATATTACTGTTTTCCGTCAAGGTTAACTGTAAATTTATATAAAGATGAGTTATACTAACTTAATGCACATTTGCAGAGGTTTGTAAAATTGTTATATTATTCAATTCACAAACAATTAGTTTGCAATATATGTATGATATCTATTATTATTAATTATCCTTCATAAAACCAAATTTTTTATTCATACTTGTTATTTTAATTAAGTTTTTAAAAGATATTTGTCAAAAACATTTTGAGTTAGTGTAGGCTTTTGAGAATTGTTTATTAAATAAATAAAATTTCTAAATATTAACACCACATGTAAACAGCTTGTTGTATAAAGTGATTTTGAGACTCTTTTTAGAATAACACTGTTTTAAACAGTTATAAAATATTTTTGAGATCTAGATATAAGTCGAATAAATATGTTTAATTATAACTATGTAGTTCATATATGCAAGCAATTGTTCATATTTCAAGAATTTAGATATTATGATGTAAAAACATTTACAAAATGTTAAAAAATAGCTTAGATTATAAGAAATTTAATAGATTATTTTAAAATTTTGTAAAGTAAACTAAGGTATCATATGACTAAAGCCAGGTCCTCCTAAAATGTTTCAATCTCAGTAAAGACAGCTGGAACCTATTTTATATGAAAAAATCACATTGAAAAATTTCCTTATTATTTACAATCTAACCTCTTTAATTTGGCACCCATTGTAATATATTCGAATTAATAATGTGAATATTAATATTGGGAGTTTTTAATTTATTTTTTCTGAATATTTCATGATTAACTTTTAGTGATGGATACAATTGCATTTTCTCATTTTTTTAACAAAGAAAAAATTTCAAATACAATTTTAATCAAAGTGAATAAACGGAAGAGGAAGAAAGTAAATAAATTTTTAAAAATGAAGAAAAGTAAAAAAAAAAATTTTTTTTCAAATCAATATTTCTTAAAAAAAATCTTTGATGGCTGTTTACTTTTAGGCTAGAACTGTATTCAGTATGTATTCTAGCTGATTAATCTACATAAGACATCTTTCCTCTTCTGTATGTTCTGTCAAATAGCAGAATATTACCTTCTAAGACACTTCCTCAGTACCATCTCAACCTGCATCAACATCAATGGATGTTGGAAGGGAACATCAAAAACACCATCAAGGATGGTCTAAACCGTTGGTTTTCGACCTGGGTTTGATTCCCTCATTGGGCACTTTTTTCTAATTAAAAAAATGCTCCAATGGTCCCAGATTCTTGCAAAAGTCCAACACCACTAGCGAGTGCAAGTAACCAAACAGGGCTCTGGCACATTTGTAAATGCAAAGTCGAACTGCTTTTCACATGTTTAGACATGTGGTGCACTTTCAGTAAAAGCAGTCGCCTACTTCTACCCACCATGATTATCATGGCCTGTACCACGTGTACTTGGGATAAGCAAAAAAAAGACACCATTTACAAGCTTGATATCCTAATATGATTGAACGGAGATAAGAAAGAAGAAGACATCTTATTTTTATACCTGTGAATGCACCACGCTGATGAGGGCCAACAGCCTGAAATGTGTTCATGGTTGGCTTTTCATAATTTATCAAGTGTTTAGTTAATTTTTGTTCTCCTAGATGGCGCTCTGGATCTAAAATGCTCATGTGAGCTGTTGGGATAGGCCTCGATTGTTTTTAATATGTAAATACAGTTAAACCTGTCTCTTGGGACTCACCAACAATAGGGTGCTATAGAGAGGGGGTGCTATAGACAGGTCACTTTTAATATACAGTTAAACCTGTCTATAGCACTCCCTCTTGGGACTCACCAACAATAGGGTGCTATAGAGAGGGGGTGCTATAGACAGGTCACTTTTAATATACAGTTAAACCTGTCTATAGCACTCCCTCTTGGGACTCACCAAAATAGGGTACTATAGAGAGGAGGTGCTATAGACAGGTCACTTTTAATATACAGTTAAACCTGTCTATAGCACTCCCTCTTGGGACTCACCAAAATAGGGTACTATAGAGAGGAGGTGCTATAGACAGGTCACTTTTAATATACAGTTAAACCTGTCTATAGCACTCCCTCTTGGGACTCACCAAAATAGGGTGCTATAGAGAGGAGGTGCTATAGACAGGTCACTTTTAATATACAGTTAAACCTGTCTATAGCACTCCCTCTTGGGACTCACCAAAATAGGGTACTATAGAGAGGAGGTGCTATAGACAGGTCACTTTTAATATACGGTTAAACCTGTCTATAGCACTCCCTCTTGGGACTCACCAAAATAGGGTGCTATAGAGAGGAGGTGCTATAGACAGGTCACTTTTAATATACGGTTAAACCTGTCTATAGCACTCCCTCTTGGGACTCACCAAAATAGGGTGCTATAGAGAGGAGGTGCTATAGACAGGTCACTTTTAATATACAGTTAAATCTGTCTATAGCACTCCCTCTTGGGACTCGCCAAAATAGGGTACTATAGAGAGGAGGTGCTATAGACAGGTCACTTTTAATATACAGTTAAACCTGTCTATAGAACTCCCTCTTGGGACTCACCAAAATATGGTGCTATAGAGAGGGGGTGCTATAGACAGGTCACTTTTAATATACAGTTAAACCTATCTATAGCGCTCCCTCTTGGGACTCACCAAAATATGGTGCTATAGAGAGGGGGTGCTATAGACAGGTCACTTTTAATATACGGTTAAACCTGTCTATAGCACTCCCTCTTGGGACTCACCAAAATAGGGTGCTATAGAGAGGAGGTGCTATAGACAGGTCACTTTTAATATACGGTTAAACCTGTCTATAGCACTCCCTCTTGGGACTCACCAAAATAGGGTGCTATAGAGAGGAGGTGCTATAGACAGGTCACTTTTAATATACGGTTAAACCTGTCTATAGCACTCCCTCTTGGGACTCACCAAAATAGGGTGCTATAGAGAGGAGGTGCTATAGACAGGTCACTTTTAATATACGGTTAAACCTGTCTATAGCACTCCCTCTTGGGACTCACCAAAATAGGGTGCTATAGAGAGGAGGTGCTATAGACAGGTCACTTTTAATATACAGTTAAATCTGTCTATAGCACTCCCTCTTGGGACTCGCCAAAATAGGGTACTATAGAGAGGAGGTGCTATAGACAGGTCACTTTTAATATACAGTTAAACCTGTCTATAGAACTCCCTCTTGGGACTCACCAAAATATGGTGCTATAGAGAGGGGGTGCTATAGACAGGTCACTTTTAATATACAGTTAAACCTATCTATAGCGCTCCCTCTTGGGACTCACCAAAATATGGTGCTATAGAGAGGGGGTGCTATAGACAGGTCACTTTTAATATACGGTTAAACCTGTCTATAGCACTCCCTCTTGGGACTCACCAAAATAGGGTGCTATAGAGAGGAGGTGCTATAGACAGGTCACTTTTAATATACGGTTAAACCTGTCTATAGCACTCCCTCTTGGGACTCACCAAAATAGGGTGCTATAGAGAGGAGGTGCTATAGACAGGTCACTTTTAATATACAGTTAAACCTGTCTATAGCACTCCCTCTTGGGACTCACCAAAATAGGGTACTATAGAGAGGAGGTGCTATAGACAGGTCACTTTTACTGTAAATTGCATCGTACTACCGGTTTAAAATCAGGCGCTATAGAGAGGGAGGTGCCATTTAGAGGGGGCGCTATAGAGATTGTATATATTAATTTTTTAATTTTTAATCAACCTTTTTTAGGAGACAAGTAACAATTACTCTTTAATGGCCCACAAAAATCCTAGGTATTACAAGTACAAAGTATAACCTCGTTAATTCGACACTCTGCGATAATTCGACCATGTTCTGATGTCCCGACCTCCGGCCTAGCAAATAACAAACCGTAATTCGACATATCAATAATACGACACTTCCGATAGTTCGACCATTTTAAAATTCGAATTTCGACAGTTGAATGTTTTTCCTTACAACTTTCCGCTAAAAAGGTATTACGGCGGCGATCAGCAGGCACCGATAGGATCGCGCGCACGCACTTTTGGTTCCTGGTTAGTTTAAGTTTCACTTTGCATAGCCGTTGCGCAATGTCGCGAGTGTTGTTGTTTTTTTTTACGCTGGGATTTAAGCTTCGTGCGCTTATTAACAATAATATTTTATTTTTTAATTTCATCATTAAAATATTTTAGTTATTTTAAAATTTACAAATAATTTCCTTTTAAATAAATAAATCTTTATAAAATATAGTCACTGTTGGATCCTATAGTTAATAATTTCCTTAAATTCAATTTTATATATGAAAATTAAGCCAAAATATTCTAAATTCAATTGTACAATATAAATCTTTAATATGTAAATTTTAAAGCAATCAACATGTATGTAAATTTCTAGTTTGGTTAATTAATAGTTCTTTTTTGTTTTCTCTCTCTCTCTACCACTAGTATCAAAATCTAAGTAAAATTCATGTATTCTAAAATCATGTGGTAGCTACTCCTAACTCTAAAACCAAAAGACAATAAAATAATTCAAGACAAGTGGCAAAGTGCTTCTTAGTATCATTTACTGAACATTCAAGCCACGAACATTATGGTCCCTCATCGAGCCGGATACTTTAAAAAATTAAGGTAAGCCATTTGAAAACTTAAAATTCTTAAAATAAAGTCATGCCCAAATCAGAAGTTAAAATTCGGCACAAATTCAACTTTATTATTCAGGAAATAAAGGATCTGGAATCAAAGAATAAAGCTATTGTAGAATCCAAAAACATACATAGATTAAAGCTATTCCAACAAGAAGTTAATGAAAGGAAAATTAGCCTAAATCAAGTTATCAACACATTATTAGAATCAGAGTTAGATGATACACAATATGACGATTATTCAAAAGCCAAAGAGGATATTTTTAATATGTTGGTGTCTATTGAAGAAGCTTTATCTTTGATTGAAACCAAAGAAAATACTCATAGTTATAAACAACTGCCCGAATCCAATGTCAATTTACCTAAGATAAATTTACCCATTTTCAATGGTGATTCAGCCAATTGGCTTAGTTTTAGAGAAATATTTAACTCCACCATTAATTCAAATCAAACACTAACTGAAATACAAAAATTTCAATATCTAAATGCATCTGTTAAGGGTCCTGCGGAAAAGTTGATTCGGGGTTTTCCCATTTCTGACAAAAACTACCAGCAAGCATGGGATACCTTATGCAATAGATTTAATAACAGAAGAGAATTGGCTTTTTCACAAATCAACAAAATATTCTCCATAAGGCCATTAAAATCTATTTCGGCTGGTTCTCTCTGTGAAATCCTTGATGTTTGCAATGAAGGCATTAGAAATCTCTCAGTGCTAGGACTTGAGAAAAACACATTAACAGATCTAATCCTGATCAATTTTTTTGAAAAAAGAATCGGTGAAGCCCTCAGGAAAGAATGGGAATTAACCCTTCAAAATGAAGAATATCCAACATTTGAAAACTTTGTGAATTTTTTAGAAAAACATGCTAGAAGCCTGCAAGGTATGAGAATTCCTTTGTTCCAGGAACAAAAAACCTCTAGCAAAAATATGATGGCTCATGGCCTTTATGTCAACAAAGGTCAAAATTGTATTTTATGTCATCAAATTCATAAACTAAATGACTGCCAGAGATTCATAAATCTTCCCTTGCCTAAAAAATGGGAATTAGTTAAAAAACATAAACTTTGTCAAAATTGCCTTAGAGCAAATCATGAGATATCCAAATGTCTCATCACATCAAGATGTAAAAACTGCAAGCAGAACCATCATACTCTTCTGCATGAATACAACTCTGAACCATCCATTCCACAACCAACAACCTCTCAAGAGATGTTGATTTCAACAAATACCATCTGTAATGCGATGCCTTTGGAAACGGAAACAAATATTCTACTGTCAACAGCCCTTATTAAAGTCAAGGCAAAGGATGGCTCATTTGTGCTATGTAGAGCATTAGTGGACAATGGGTCCCAAATAAGCCTAATTTCAGAACAATGTTGCCACAAGTTGGGACTTGAAAAAAGGAAAAATTCTTATACACTAAAAGGTGTAGGTGACATTGTTGTCAACAGGACAACATCGCAGGTTGAAATAGAGTTCACCCCACATCATAATGATCAATTATTTTCTGCCAGAGCATTTGTGGTTGGGAGGGTAACTGCAGACCTTCCAAACTTCCAAATTCAGTCAGCAGACTTTCCTCATTTAGAAAATTTGCTCTTGGCAGACCCAGAATTCTATGTCACCAAGCCCATAGACCTAATTTTGGGTGCAGATACCTTTGTAGAAATAATTCTAGGTCATAAAACAGATTTAAAGCACCATCCTATAGCACTTAATACCAAGTTAGGTTGGCTTGTTTCTGGGAGAATCCATTCAACTATTAAGTCGAATACTTCGGTAATCAATCACTGTACCACTGAACTTGATTCCAGCATAAGAGAATTCTGGGAACTTGAAGATGTCCCAATTTCTAAGGCCCAGTTGGGTACAAAGAATGCCTGTGAGATATTATTCAAGTCAAACCTCAAAAGAGACATTGAGGGCAGATATTCAGTCAATCTCCCTTTTAAATCAACACCCAATTTAGGTGATTCAAGATCTCAAGCATTGGAAAAAGGGCTACAGGAAAATCCAAGTAAATCTGAAGATAATTCAAGTAAATCTGAAGAAAATCTAAGTAGATCCGAAGATAATCCAAGTAAATCTGAAGAAATTCCAAGTAAATCTAAAAAGTCACGTATCTCCAAGTTAACTCCACAAATTACTTCTAAACAAAACCAATTACTTCCTTCTGAATCAAGTCAACCATCCACTCCAGAACAACCTCTCGCTTCTCAGTCAAGTGAACCACTCTCATCTAAGAAAGAAACTTCGATTATTCCTAAGATAAAGCCACCACCCTATTATAGGCGAAAACGTCAACTTCCTGCTGAGAAAACTTCATGGGATGAACCAATTGAATCAGATATAAAGTCAAATTGGAATAAATTCCAAACTCAACTATCGTGCCTAAAGGAAATCAAAATACCAAGATACCTGAACAGTTCATCTTCTGAAATAGAAGAATTACAACTACATGGATTTTGTGATGCATCCCTTAATGCTTATTCAGCAGTTTTTTACTTGAAAACTAGATTCAAAATTCAAAAGATCAAAATCAATCTGATAACCTCAAAAACTAAGGTTGCACCATTAAAGACCATTACAATTCCAAGACTTGAACTAAGTGCAGCATTGCTTTTGGCTCAACTGAATCAAGTCATTCTTGAATCATTTCCTTTTCAACCTGACAAAACCTTTTTATGGACTGATTCACAAATCTGCATAGATTGGATAAGATCAGATGCCAGCAGATGGAAAGCCTTTGTTTCGAACAGAGTGTCGTCAATTCAAAATTTGACTCAAATCACTGATTGGTTCCATGTATCCAGTCAAGATAATCCAGCTGATTGCGCATCAAGAGGAATCATGCCTCAAGACTTGGTCAATCATAGAATTTGGTGGCGGGGTCCTATTTGGCTTCAAGAAAATAATGTTCGATATATTCCTTCTGCACCAACCCAAGTAAATCTCAATATCATTCAAGAAGAAGTCGGTGAGGGTCAAGTGTTGGATCAAACAACCTTAATTCAAAATTCAGAAACTATGTTAAATCTAGAATTCATTGTAAGGTATTCCACAATGACCAAATTGATCCGAATCACAGCTTGGTGTTGGAGATTCTACTACAATTGCCTCCTCTTTGATCCAATTCGTCAGAAAGGACCTTTGACAACAAGAGAATTAACAAAGGCAATTCAAGTCTTAGTCAAATCAATTCAGCAAGTTGAATTCTGCACGGAAATAAAATTACTGAAGTCAAACAAGCAACTACCTCTGTCCAACAAGCTAACTTCTCTAAATCCCTTCTTAGACACTCAAGGACTTCTAAGAGTTGGAGGTAGACTCAAGTATTCCTATTTAAATGAAAATCAAAATTTCCCTCTCTTACAACCAAAATCCCCACGCCAGGAATCACTTATCAAAAATCTCTTAACTGAGAATGCCGACATTCCTGAGGCTATTGATGAGAATCAAGAAGATTCTTCAATTTTAGAAACCACTTTTGTCATTGAAGACGAAGAGTCTAACAAAGATATCGGGACTCCAAAGATTGAAATCTCCGAAGTTTCGGTTATTGATAAATCGGAAGGCAAATATTCGAAAGAACCAGTGGTCAGTGTAGAAGCTCTGGATAAGAAAGAACTGTGCCATGATGACTCAGCTCACCTCAATGTAGTTGAAGCTGATCTTAATCGACCTAAAGAGGCTACCAGTGGCATAATCAATGTTTATACAGAAGCTAATGAATCGTCAAGCAAAGAGAAAGTTGTACCTGTTGAAATTGTGGATACATCAACAAAGGATTATCTACAGAGCGGTGAAAAGGCAAAATTATCCCGCTGGAAACCCATCGATTCTCTATGCTTAGAAGACGTCAAGGAATCTGAAGACGATGATGAAAATTACAGTTCATCGGCATATATAGAATGGCCAGAAATCTTGAAGAAAGAAGTCTTAAGACCCGAAGCTTTAGAAAAGGCAGTCAATCTGGAAGATTTTGAGAAGGCGGCAGAAAGTCGACAACTCTCCAAAGAACATTTAGAGGAATCGACCGAACAAGGCTCATGCATAAAGGCTGAATCAAAACCTTGGGAAGATCCTATTGAATCCGACTTAGCAGCCGCAGAGTCTGATAATCCAGCAGTTCCCGAAAGAGAACTGGCCAACGAATCTGAAAATCTCATCCAAGATTCACCTCAATCGGATACTCAAAGATGGAAGCTGATTCCATTACCTTTCAAACAATGAGAATTGTAATCTTAGCTGCATAGTCGGAATCAATTAGTCCAGCATCTATACTATTGGAACTCTTTTTTATTGTTATTTATTTTTTTTATTTTTTATTTTCTGGTCATCTCTTCCCAGCCGGGGGAGTATGTTGGATCCTATAGTTAATAATTTCCTTAAATTCAATTTTATATATGAAAATTAAGCCAAAATATTCTAAATTCAATTGTACAATATAAATCTTTAATATGTAAATTTTAAAGCAATCAACATGTATGTAAATTTCTAGTTTGGTTAATTAATAGTTCTTTTTTGTTTTCTCTCTCTCTCTACCACTAGTATCAAAATCTAAGTAAAATTCATGTATTCTAAAATCATGTGGTAGCTACTCCTAACTCTAAAACCAAAAGACAATAAAATAATTCAAGACAAGTGGCAAAGTGCTTCTTAGTATTTTTTACTGAACATTCAAGCCACGAACAGTCACAATGATTATGATAACATTTTATTTCAATATTCCATTTCTGTGTTATTATAAAAAATTTAAACTCAAATCAATAACACCTGCAGCAGCAGTGGATGACTTTAATACATTAAAATTTATTTATTAAAAGACATTCCAGAGAAAGAAAGACATGCATGTTTTTTTAAAATAGATCATCTGGAATACATCCTGAATAGGATTTCAGTTCAAAAACAGACATCTTTAAAGGAATTTTTAAAAGATCTTCATGATTATTTTTAAATATTATTTTTAAATTTCCTTTTTATTTTCCATAATTATTTCCTTTCAACTGCTATATTCTTCAATTAGAATAAAATATTATTTGGAATTATTTATGTTTAAAAAAAATGTATTATTGCCATTTTGTCCCTGATACTAAAGTTAACCATGAAAATAAAAAATATTACAAAAATGGACACACACAATGGTTTCAATTAATATGATCAATTTATATTACAAAGCTATTTTTAAAAAATATTATTTTAGCAAGTTAGATGATTAGCTAATCATCTGAATAACTTTAATTCAACACTTCCTTTAATTCAACCGAAAGCTCAGATCCCTTGGGGTGCTGAATTAAAGAGGTTCCACTGTATGTGATAAAATGATAAAGCACCATTTGGATTCTAGATAGGAAACATAAGGTAATAACATCAAATCCAAATAAATAAATAGTGTGATGTTTCAGTAACAGTGTTCTTACCGAAATGTCACACACTATTTATTTATTTGGTCTTATAACCATAAGTATGTTACAAATTAAAAATATTCAGTCAATTAGTTTACAAATATAAAACAGCATTGTTGATCAACCTTCCTCAACTCACAACATTGGCTTAAAACTGATACGGTACAATTTATAGATTAGAAGCAAAAGGGATCATTGGATTTAGTGTTGTTACAGTGTAAGTACCTAGACACTTTGAATTTTGCACCATTCAAAGCAAGGGACTTAGAGAGTGAATACAGTTTGATTAACTGAAGTTTTTTAGATGAATTGGGAGAGTGTTTTGAATGTGTATAAGTTATTGACTGGGATTTTGTCTTGCCACACAGCAGCACATCTTCTTTCTTATCTTCACTCAATCATATTAGGATATCAAGCTTGTAGAGTCATGACTGGGTGAAGTAGAAAGCGTCTGCCTTTTTCATTAAGACTGGGAGCACTACTCAGTAGCAGGCCAACTTAGCTCTAAAATAAATGGCCGCCTCTGACATGAGGAAGACGCCATGTGCAGCTGCTCCTAACATGGAGTACAAATGTGGCTCATCCTGTATCCCTAGATTAGGAGCCCTTACAGGGTACTATCAGCCGGGCCAGCTGAACCCAGGTTTTTTAGTGAGCTTGTTACTGCTCCCCCATCTCCTTTTTCATCCGGGCTTGGAACCGGCAAAGGCAGAGTTGTACAACACATAATACAGTAGAACTTCTCAAAAGGACAACTCCTAGTTGCAGAGCCAAAGTGTCCTTTAGGGAGAGGTGTCCTCTTACTGGAGAGTTGCTAAATTGTAAAAATGGTAATTTTGGAGATGAGAACTGCCCTTTGTAGCGAGGTATCCTCTAGCAAAAGTGACTTACTGTTGACTTCCTCAAAATGTTGCACAAAATTGTGTTAAATGATCAATAATTACCTTCAAAGTAACTGCAGATATTTATCAGAAAATAACAACTATGAACAACCAAGGGATAGGTTGAATTATAGTGGGTTAAATGATAAGGCTCAATTTGGATAATAGATTATAACGACAAGGTAATAAGACCAAATAAATTTAAAGTGTGTGATGTTTCGGCAACAGTGATGTTACCGAAATGTTACACACTAATAATTTAAAATACAATATAACGCGGCTGATGATTGTAAAACGAAAATTAAAATTATACCGCGAATGTTTCTTTTAAAAATCAAAATTTATTTTCAAAGAGAAATAGCGACATTTCTCTTTGAAAATAAATTTCGATTTTTAAAAGAAACATTCGCGGTATAATTTTAATTTTCGTTTTACACTAATAATTTATTTGAATTTGGTTTTAATACCTTGTAATACTGGGTATTGTGATGAGTTTATTTTGTTACTTTTGAGTTTGAGGACTCTCTTCCTTTGTCAATTTAATAGGCATATTGTCATCACATGGTTGTCCTAGCCACTTTTCACACTTCCCTCTAAGCCCATTGATGTTACTTTTTTTTTCCAATCTTTGTATATTCAAAAAACAACACAAATCTCTCTAAATTCAATTGTAAAAATATATATAACAAATTTTTAATTTTTCTAAATGCAATCTCTGATAATAATTTAATTAAATGTTGATAGCTCTTGTTTTATATAACTCTAATTCAGAATTTAATGCCTTAATAAAATTCTTTAAAATCAAATCTAGTTTAGTGAACATTCAACACCCACCTTTCAAGTTAAAATAGATGCTAAAACCTATGCCACCCTCTATCTTTGCATACTGGTTGATGACAAAGCCACAACACTAAATTCTGGGATGGCCAGTAGATAGTGTCTAGTTTTTGTCTATTTTGACCTTTCTTTTTATAGATTAGAACTACAAGGTAATAAGACCCAAATAAATTAATAGTGTGTGACGTTTTGGTAACAGCGTTGTTACCATCTTCAGACAGAAGTATCGAATGAGAAATTTTACCACAGCATATTTTGAATAGTTACTGTTATCAAGTGTGTAAACAATATAGAAGATAAGAAGAAGTTTGTTTACACAACTTGATAACAGTAACTATTTAAAACATGCTGTGGTAAAATTTCTCATTCAGTACTTCTGAACATGGTAACAATGCTTTTACCAAAACGTCACACACTATTTATTTATTTGGATTTGGTCTTCTTACCTTGTGTTCTTCTTCTTTCTTATCTCCACACTGGGTGAAGTAGAATGCATCTGCCTTTTTCATTAAGACTGGGAGCACTACTCAGTGGCAGGCCGACGTAGCGCCAAAAGAAATGGCCATCTCTGACATGAGAAACAGACACCATGTGCAGCCGCTCCTAACATGAAGCACAAACTCTGCTCATCCTGTATCCCTGGATTAGGAGCCCTTACAGGGTACTATTAGCCGGGCCAGCTGAGCCCAGGTTTTTTAGTGAGCTTGTTACTGCTCCCCCTCCTCCTTTTTCATCCGGGCTTGGGACCGGCAAAGGCAGAGTTTTCCCTTGTGTTTATAATCTAAATTGCCCCATATCATCCAAACACAGTGTTAAATCAAGGTGTTGCTGCAGCGGCTGCTCTCCGAACATCAACCAGTGGAGTGTTGGGCAGTCAGCTGAGGTCCTGTACATCTATCCTCTCCCAGCCCCGGCACAGTGGTGAGTGGTCTCTTTCACATCACAGGGTCTCTTATTTCCACAATCACAAACTTCCTTCTTGAAAAAAAGAAATCCTACTATAAAATGAAAGGATTTTTTTTCTTTTTTTTTGCTTATCCCTAGTACACATGGTACAGGCCATGATAATCATGGTGGGTAGTTAGCGACTGCTTTTTACTGTAAGCGCACCACATGTCTACACATGTGAAAGCAGTTCGACTTTTCACTTACAAATTTGCCAGAGCCCCGTTTGGTTACTTGCACTCGCTGGTGGGGTTGGACTTTTGCAAGAATCGGGGGGCCATTGGAGCATTTTTTTTTTTTTAAACAGAAAAAAGTGTCCAATGCGGGGATCGAACCCGGGTCGTAGTGGTCGTAAACCAAACGGTTTAAACAGCCTTCCACCGACCCCCCCATGAAATGATTTAAAAGCGCGAATGTTTCTTTTATACACAATACAAACTTCTACTGTCCTTACTGCGATGAAAAAAATATATATTGGGAGAGCTCTTGGCTCATCAGTGGTGAACCCTCCCAGCGGTTTCGCCAATTTAATCCACCAGACAGCTTCTCAGAGCTCTAATACTGTAATGGACGATTCTGCTTATATACGCAGCATTGAAGGATGGAATCTCAGAAATGGTTTTCAAGAAAAGTACCAGTTTAGTAAACTTGGAAGATTCCATAAGTCACCTTGTGGAAATTGCTAAAAACCATTTGCCCAAAACTTGTGGGTAGTCGGTGGAAGAGTGGCATAAACTGTCACAACCTGGGATCAAATCCTGCATTGGACATTTTTTTTTCTGAAGAAAAAATAAATTACTTCAATGGTTCCTGATTCTTGCAGAAGTCCAACCCTCTCTACCAGTGAGTCCAATCAACCAAATGGGGCTCTGACACACTTATAAGAGCAAACTGTTTTCTTCATGTGTAGACATGTAGAAATTACTTCAATGGTTCCTGATTCTTGCAGAAGTCCAACCCTCTCTACCAGTGAGTCCAATCAACCAAATGGGGCTCTGACACACTTATAAGAGCAAACTGTTTTCTTCATGTGTAGACATGTAGAAATTACTTCAATGGTTCCTGATTCTTGCAGAAGTCCAACCCTCTCTACCAGTGAGTCCAATCAACCAAATGGGGCTCTGACACACTTATAAGAGCAAACTGTTTTCTTCATGTGTAGACATGTAGAAATTACTTCAATGGTTCCTGATTCTTGTAGAAGTTCAACCCTCTCTACCAGTGAGTCCAATCAACCAAATGGGGCTCTGACACACTTATAAGAGCAAACTGTTTTCTTCATGTGTAGACATGTAGAAATTACTTCAATGGTTCCTGATTCTTGCAGAAGTCCAACCCTCTCTACCAGTGAGTCCAATCAACCAAATGGGGCTCTGACACACTTATAAGAGCAAACTGTTTTCTTCATGTGTAGACATGTAGAAATTACTTCAATGGTTCCTGATTCTTGTAGAAGTTCAACCCTCTCTACCAGTGAGTCCAATCAACCAAATGGGGCTCTGACACACTTATAAGAGCAAACTGTTTTCTTCATGTGTAGACATGTAGAAATTACTTCAATGGTTCCTGATTCTTGCAGAAGTCCAACCCTCTCTACCAGTGAGTCCAATCAACCAAATGGGGCTCTGACACACTTATAAGAGCAAACTGTTTTCTTCATGTGTAGGCATGTGATACATTTACAGTTTATTACTACCTACCTGGGATAAGTGAGAAAAAAAATCTTTATATCTGAATTAACCAAAGCAGTATGTTAGTCTCTCTACACATCTCTTCTGACAGAAACTATGGCATGACCAGTTTTGGCTGTGACAGGTCCAGCTGCTGTGGTCCCTTCCAGATCCATGGCCCATGGTCAGTACTCCAGTCACCTTATCCACATTTTATAAAAAGTGTTGGTAAAGCCTATGGACTATGAACACCTTTGTTTATTTTATATATATATATAATTATTTAGATTGAGGAATAATTGCAATGACGATTAAAAAAGGTATACACCGATCAAATTAATTGCAAAAAGTTTCTTTAATATAAAATATAAAACGGCTAGCTTTCAAGCATTAGCTCATCATCAGGCCTGATGATGAGCTAACGCTTGAAAGCTAGCCGTTTTATATTTTATATTAAAGAAACTTTTTGCAATTAATTTGATCGGTGTATATATACCTTTTTTATATATAATTATACCCCTGATTTGTTGGTTGGTCTTGTGTTACTTTTTTTTTTTGTAAATGATCATCTGTTATCCCATGTTGTTGTTGTTGTTTCTTATCCCCTTGTGTAAAGATTACACGAATTCCATGAGTTCATGCTCCTCGAGCTGATCTCATGGAATGGGGTGTAGGGGTGCAGCTTTCGTTGATCATGGCACCATGATCCAGGCACACTTTGGTGAAAGTCTGACTTTGCCTGTAGTTTGAGGCCGTTCCTAACATGGAAGCAGACGCCTTTGCTGCCGACTCTAACATGAGTACAGACGCAGCTCCTCCGTATCCCTGGAGTGGGACCCTTGCTGAGATCTATCAACTGGGTCAGTTGAAGTCAGGATTTTTAAAGAGGTCTACTCCTCTTCTAACAATGCTGCTGTTGGTCAGCGACTGCTTATTCGTCAGAGTTATTCTGCTTGTTTCGCAGCTGGCCTTCATATCTGAAGGTCGTTCCCCTATCCGCCACCTGGGGACGCGCCCTATAGCAGTCAGCTCTGCCAAAGACTGTTATCCCATATGTGCCGTATGTGCATGCACCATTTTTAAATTGATAGCCGATTGTTTTTGTATGCCACTAGGTGATTTATGTAAATATAGTCGAACCTCTTTAATTCAACACCCCAAGGGATCAGCACTTTCGGTTGAATTAAAGGAAGTGTTGAATTAAAGTTAGATGATTAGCTAATCATCAACTTGCTAAAATAATATTTTTTAAAAAATAACTTTGTAATACAAATTAATGATATTAATTTAAACTATTGTGTGTGTGTACTTTTTTGTAATTATTCTTTTATTTTCATGATTAACTTTTGGTATCAGAGCCAAAATAGAATACATATTTTTGAAACATAAATAATTACAAATAATATTTTATTCTAATTGAAGCAGTTGAAAGGAAATAAATATGGAAAATAAAAAGAAAATTTAAAAATATAATTTTAAAAGAATCATGAAGATCTTTTAAAAATTGCCTTTATTGATGTCTGTTTTTGCTCTGAAATTCTTTTCAGGATGTATTCCAAGTGGTCTATTTTTAAAAGACATGCATGTCTTTCTTCCTCTAAAATGTCTTTTAAATAACAGAGATTTTATTGTATTAAAGCCATCCACTGCTGCTGCAGGTGTTATTGATTTTGTGTTTAAATCTTTTATAAAAACATGGAAATGGAATATTGAAATAAAATGTTACCATAATCATGTTGGCTACATATATTTTATAGAGATTTATTTATTTAAAAGGTAATTATTTGTAAATTAAAAAATAACTAAAACATTTCAATGCTGAAAATTAAAAATAAAATATTATCAATTAGCACACCATGCCTAAATTCCCGCGTAAAAAAAAAAAAAAAAATAACACTCGCGATATTGTGCAACGGCATTGCAAAGTGAAACTTAAACTAACCAAAAGTGCGCAGGCGCGATCCTATTGGCACCCGCCGATCGGCGCCGTAATACCTTTTTAGCGGTAAAGTTGTATGTAAAAAAATATTCAACTGTCGAAATTCGAATTTTAAAAAGGTCGAACTATCGGAAGTGTCGTATTATCGATATTGTCGAATTACGGTTTGTTATTTGATAGGCCGGAGGTTGGGACATCCGAATATAGTTGAATTTTTGCCGAGTTTCGAATTGGCGTGTGTCGAATTAACGAGGTTATACTGTAATAAGTAAATAAAGGTTGGATGGCATTGAAACAAAGCTAGTTAATTATTAGTTTTTAAAAGTATGTATATTAAATAAATTAAAATCCTCTGGAGTAACTTGATAAAGAGAGAAAAATCAAAGATAAGGAGGATAAGTTTCTTTTATGAACAAACAATCAAGCTTTCGGGCACAAAGTCGCCCTTCTACAGGAATAAAAATATACAAAATCAAGATCCGTCTATATATATACAAATAATTAGCATAAGTAATAAATAAATATTAGAAATTAGAGAGATAACATTTAAGTTTTATGTCTGATGTACGAATCAGGTAAATCAAGTGAGACTCTCGTGTCTCGAGTGTAAGGCCTTAACAAATTATTTTTAAGAGATAAAATTTTATTTTATGTGTGATATACGAAATAAATAATAGGAGAAATGTGAATATGCTAATATTTGGTATAATCTGCTAATTAAAAATCAATAAGTTGTTGTATTAACAGCTTATGAAAATATTTCGTTATAAAGATCCGGAATATCAATGTGCCTATTGATGCTATTATATTTCAGAGATAGTAGCGCCTCTACAACCAATCTCTTATATTTATGTTGAATGTTAGAAAAATGTGAACGGGGTTCTATTGTATTAAAAGTATGTCCTGTATTTGAAATATGTTGGGCTATGAGGGATCTAGGGTCGTTATTTCTGATATTTCGGATATGTTCATCAATTCTATCTTTTATATGTCTACCAGTTTCTCCTATGTATAAGCTAGAGCAATTATTACATTTTAATGAGTAGACTGCATTCTTTAAGTGTATGGGTTTTAAGGGGAAACTGTTATTGGTGATAGGGTTTCTAAGTATAGTGCCTAAATTAGGAGTATTGGAAAAGAAGGTGCGGATACCAAAGTTTTTTAGATAATTAGATATGTTAAGGCTCTGAGGGGAAAAAGGAATATCAGAAATAACGACCCTAGATCCCTCATAGCCCAACATATTTCAAATACAGGACATACTTTTAATACAATAGAACCCCGTTCACATTTTTCTAACATTCAACATAAATATAAGAGATTGGTTGTAGAGGCGCTACTATCTCTGAAATATAATAGCATCAATAGGCACATTGATATTCCGGATCTTTATAACGAAATATTTTCATAAGCTGTTAATACAACAACTTATTGATTTTTAATTAGCAGATTATACCAAATATTAGCATATTCACATTTCTCCTATTATTTATTTCGTATATCACACATAAAATAAAATTTTATCTCTTAAAAATAATTTGTTAAGGCCTTACACTCGAGACACGAGAGTCTCACTTGATTTACCTGATTCGTACATCAGACATAAAACTTAAATGTTATCTCTCTAATTTCTAATATTTATTTATTACTTATGCTAATTATTTGTATATATATAGACGGATCTTGATTTTGTATATTTTTATTCCTGTAGAAGGGCGACTTTGTGCCCGAAAGCTTGATTGTTTGTTCATAAAAGAAACTTATCCTCCTTATCTTTGATTTTTCTCTCTTTAAAAAGTATGTATAACAATACAATAATTGTCCTCATTAAAGATAACAGCTTCTGCTGGAACCAAGGCTTCCAATGAAACAATGGTCACACTTGACTTGATCATCATATACTGCCTTCTCGGAGGTTGGCATTCATGGACCCTGACCCTAGTCTTCCCATGATGAGACTTAGAACTTGTTTTTTTTTTGGCTTATCCCTAATACATGTGGTATAGGCCATGGTAATCATGGTGGGTAGAAGTAGGCGACTGCTTTTAATGTAAGTGCACCACATCTCTACACATGTGAAAAGCAGTTTTACTTTGCATTTAAAAATGTGCCAGAGCCCCCGTTTGGTTACTTGCACTCACTGGTGGGGTTGGGGGCCATTGGAGCCTTTTTATTTTTTTTTAATAAAAAAAAGTGCCCAATGTGGGAAGTCCACTATCTTTGGTGTGTAAAGTTCTGGGCCCATGTCAAGACTTAGAACTTGATATTACTTGACATTAACTTGATAGATTTGAATACATTTGAGTTCTATAAAATAAGTTAAGGATGGATCTGAGAAGTTATTCTTCCTATGAGCTGAAGAAAATGGATTCCAAATTGTATTTCTTTCACAATGTTGATACTAAGCCATCACTTGAAGATTCTATTTTAAAGAGTCCAGGATCTAAAGTTCTCCTCTATTTCTAGAAATAGCCGAAGTTAAAAATCGAATCATGACAAATGCTCTAAACAAAATCAAAATTATCTTCTTCTTCTTCTTTCTTATCTCCACTCAATCATATTAAGGTATCAAGCTTGTAAAGCTTGAGACTTTTGATGGTGTCTGTTGGGGAAGAGTAGAGCTCATCAATGGATGAGTAAATACAGCAACCATCATGATTGGGTGAAGTAAAATTCATCTGCCTTTGTCATTAAGACTGGGAGCACTACTCAGTGGCAGGCCGACTTAGCTCCAAAAGAAATGGCCTCCTCTGACATGAGGAACAGACGCCATGTGCAGCCGCTCCTAACATGGAGTACAAACGCTGCTCATCCTGTATACCTGGATTAGGAGCCCTACAGGGTACTATCAGCCGGGCCAGCTGAACCCAGGTTTTTTAGTGAGCTTGTTACTGCTCCCCCTCCTC
Organism: Cordylochernes scorpioides; assembly: GCA_030710605.1. Lineage (NCBI taxonomy): Eukaryota > Metazoa > Arthropoda > Arachnida > Pseudoscorpiones > Chernetidae > Cordylochernes > Cordylochernes scorpioides. The sequence continues at coordinate 67,868,450 of CP092874.1, forward strand.
CTTTTTCATCCGGGCTTGGGACCGGCACAATTTGGATTATAGATTATAATACAAGAAAATAAGACCTAATCCAAATAATTTATTAGTGTGTGACGTTTCGGCAACAGCGTTGTCACCATCATCAGACAAAAGAGTAATTATTATTAATTTATAATAATTTATTCTTTTGTCTGATGATGGTGACAATGTTGTTGCCGAAACATCACACACTAATAAATTATTTGGATTAGGTCTTATTTTCTTGTAAAATCAAAATTAAAAATATATCATTAAATATATTTATACAAATTGAGAAAACACCTTGTTGTCGTGTTCAATGAAAAGCCTGAGATGTCCTCATGCATCTCTATCACAGCAGTTGCACTGTCCACTCTCTTGGGTGTGTAAAGCTGCTGCTCTGGGTCCATGTCAATTTTCTGCACAACTGTGGCCATTGCTGGGCATAAGAATATGTGGGTAGGTGTTAGTTCCAAAAAGGGGGTCGGTGAAAGGTTGGTCTAAACCTTTGGTTTTCAACTGCTACGACCCGTGATTGAATCCCGCATTGGGCACTTTTTTCTAATTAAACTTCTTTTCACATGTGTAGACATGTGGTGCACTTACAGTAAAAGCAGTCTCCAACTTCTACCCACCATAATTATCATGGCCTGTACCACGTGTACTAGGGATAAAAAAAAAAGAACATATGGGGTCAGTGGAAGGGTGGTCTAAACCGTTGGTTTTGGACCGCTATGACCCGGGTTCGATTCCTGCATTGGGCACTTTTTTCTGATTAAAAAAAAAAAATGCTCCAATGGGCCCCGATTCTTGCAAAAGTCCAACCCCACCAGCGAGTGCAAGTAACCAAACTGGACTCTGGCACATTTGTAAGTGCAAAGTCTAACTGCTTTTCACATATGTAGACATGTGGTGCACTTACAGTAAAAGCAGTCGCCTACTTCTATCCACCATGATTATCATGGCATGTACCACGTGTACTAGGGATAAGCAATAAATAATAATAATAAAAGAACATTAATGCTGATCCCAATACAATTTCACTTGTGTACTATGATATAGAAGAGAGAAATGTTTCCAAAAGAACCAAGGACCACCTAACTGATGTACAGGAGGAAGCCACGTGACAGTCTGGAAGGCAGAGAAGGCCATCTCAGCCGCCCTCGTCCCCATGATCCCGGCAACCTTGCTCTACCCCTGTGGCCCACTGAACCAGGCGCTGTCCCTCGCATTGCTGGCCCACTGCCACTGGTGAGTTCCACACACAGCAGACTCTCCAATTTTAATATACTTCCAGACCATATATACACAGAAATCTGAAAATTTATAGTCTAGCTCAATAATGCTAACAATGTAAGTTCACAGACTTCTGGGTGGTCGGTAATGAACTATATATTTTTTTCTATATTTCATTTCAAATTTTGTAATCACATTTTTTTATATATTTTCAGACTATGTAGAAGTGTCATATTTAATAGAGTAGTTCAATCCAACCAACATTGCAAGTGTACATCATTTCTCACTTCTAGGTGGCCGCGAGGATCGCAGAAATAGACAAGAGAAAAGATAATTTCCTTTCAAGGAACCAAAATAAGCCCAGCCATTTCTTTGGTGTAATGAACAACTGGAGTTCCATAAAAATGTGGACTGGAACAATTTCTATATTTCCTCTCATTGTTTTTGTGATCAAGTTTTAATATATTTACAGACCACATAGAATTTTGAAATTTTGTACAATTTTTCGATCCTGCTAACAATGCAAGTCTATAAAATTTAAGACTTCTGGGTTGTCGGGATTGGACTAATTTCTATATTTCTTTTCAAATTTTGTACACTCACTCAATCAAGCTAACAACATGGGGGTCAGTGGAAGAATGGTCTAAACCATTGGTTTTCGACCGCTATGACCCGGGTTCGAATCCCGCATTGGGCACATTTATCTGATTTTTTTTAAATGCTCCAATGGCCCCCGATTCTTGCAAAAGTCCAACCCTACCAGCGAGTGAAAGTAACCAAACAGGGCTCTGTCACATTTGTAAGTGCAAAGTCTAACTGCTTTTCACATGTGTAAACATGTGGTGCACTTACAGTAAAAGCAGTCGCCTACTTCTACCCTCCATGATTGTTATGGCCTGTACCATGTGTACCAGGGATAAGCAAAAAAAAAAAAACATAGAATTTTGAAATTTTGTACAATTTCTCGATCCAGCTAACAATGCAAGTCTACAAAATATAAAACATCTGGGTGTCAGGATTGACTAATTTCTATATATCTTTTCAATATATCTTTTCTTACACTCACTCAAGCTAACAACTCAAGTGTACACAATATCAGGCTCCCAGGTAGCCTTGTGCAAAGATTCCATGAGTCCATGCTCCTCGAGTGGAGAAAGTAGTGAATCATAAAGGCATTGGTATTCCCTGCTATGGATGTGAGAGCTGGACTCTCAGAAAATAAAAAGAATTGAAGCCTTTGAAATGTGGACATGGAGAAAGCTATTCAGAGTGCCATAAACAGATAAAAGGACAAATATTTCATTCTTAATCCTATCCCTAGAATCCCAAATATGTAAACAAAGACTGACCTACTTCGGACATATAATGAGAACAAATAGTTTGGAAAAGTTGATGTTGGAAAAAATTGAGGAAGGAAGATCAAAAAAGCAAAGGTCTTTATAGATCAAATTGGAGAATTGTTGTTGATATAGTCACCAAAAGTCGAAACCCTTGCTGTGGAAAATAAACTTACTTTTAAAGAAATAGAGACAGTAGCCAAAATAAACAAGAACTGGAGGATCCCACATAAGCACAGGAGTGAACCCAGGAGAAGCTCTGAACCTCAGAAATAGACAGCATCAAACAACACTAACAAGATTTAGAACAGGCCATCTCAAGCCATTGAAGATGGAAAATAACAACAAAATTTACCCACTTGCTCAAAATTTTGCTTGGCACCTGCAGCTCCAGAACACATTTTTGCATTAGATGCACTAAACAGGAGCTTTGGGAGAGGTCGCTGCTTATTATAAAACAGCTTGAGAAGCATGAACTCATGTACACAAGGGGATAAGAAACAACAAAAGTCGAACTCAAAGGACAATTACAACAATCATCATCAGGTTGTCATTACTTAACCCAATTACACGGCTGTAATAACAATGACTTTCACTCTGGTGGAGTTGTACAAGAAACAATTAAACCTGAAGGAGAATTAATCCCAGTTTTCCAGGGGTCTGGAAGCCATGGTGGTGGACTACGCCAGACCTGCAGTGATTGGAGAGGCCCTGGCCAAGCTGAGCCTGCTGTCCCTCTACCTGGTGACCATCTTGGCTGGCATAGGTCTCGTGGTGTTCAACTTGCGGGACGTGGGACTTGGGGAAGGTGTCAAGATGTTGTGGACCAGCCGTCGCAAGTAGATCTCAGAGCCTGTGATACGTACAATAAACTTCACTACCTTGTCTCCACAGGTGATAATATCCTATGGCAGTTGCACTACGCTGATGAGGGCCAATAACATACATGGTCAGCCTTTCTTGATAATTCAAGAAAGGAGTCTTTTCCAACTCTAAGAAAAATTGAAAGATAGTTGATATCTTTTCTGATTGATGGTAGTATAAGCTAACATTCAATTTCACAATCAAGCCTGGTGTCAATAAATGACATAGAAAATGAAATACATTTGACTAAGATAGCCAGGTTTATACAGGTTTTAAAGTTTATTCCCATCATCAATGGAGAATAGACATATTTAACCCAGCTGTAGATGCCACTAGCTCTTTATTTTAGATGCTTGGTCAATTTTGTTGTATTGATAAATCCTGAGTGTTTTTTCCACTGTCTAAATTAATGTCATAGGGTTGTTACCATCTAGATTTAGGGGGTCGGAAGGCTGGTTAAACCGTTTGGTTTTCGACCACTACGACCCGGGTTCAATTCCCACATTGGACACTTTTTCCTGTTTAAAAAAAAAATGCTCCAATGGCCCCCGATTCTTGCAAAAGTCCAACCCCACCAGCGAGTGCAAGTAACCAAACGGGGCTCTGGTACATTTGTAGTGTGGCACATTTCACATGTGTAGACATGTGGTGCGCTTACAGTAAAAGCAGTCTCTAAGTACCTACCATGATTATCATGGCCTGTACCACGTGTACTAGGGATAAGTAAAAAAAAAAACATCTAGATTTGGTTCTGATGGCCAATCTACTTCAGTGCCTGGTTCATCATTGCAGTAGGAGATTGGCCCCGAGCAATATGGTTTTCAGAAATTGATTCTGGAAGAACCAAACATTTCTAAGTCAAATTATAATTTGATGTCATGATCTCTGTGATCAACAAATGAAGCTATCTAACTTTTGTATCTTCAGAGTGCATGTAGAATCCCCATTGAAAAAATCATTGCCCAACCAGCCATGGGGCTTAAGATTATTTTTCTCTCATTTATATAAATGCTTACATAGCTCCTTTTTCTGCTCTAAACAATCCCCATTCACTCAAAATCACATCAAGCATTTTTCTTTATTTATCCCTAGTACACGTGGTACAGGCCATGGTAATCATGGTGGGTACTTAGCGACTGCTTTTTACTGTAAGTTCATCACATTCGACTTTTCCACTTACAAGTGTGCCAGAGCCCCATTTGGTTATTTGCACTCGCTGTTTGGGTTGGACTTTCGCAAGATTCAGGGGTCATTGAAGCATTTTTTTTTTTATTAGAAAAAAGTGCCCAATGCGGGATTCAATCCCAGGTCGTAGCGGCCAAAAACCAACGGTATAGACCACAGCAACCCCCATATCAATCACTGATAGAGACATGTTCTAAATATAAAGTTTTAAACATAACTCCGCCTTTGCCGGTCCCAAGCCCAGATGAAAAAGGAGGAGGGTGAACAGCAACAAGCTCACTAAAAAATCTGGACTCAGCTGGCCCGGCTGATAGTACCCTGTAAGGACTCCTGATCGAGGGATACAGGATGAGCAGCATTTGTACTCCATGTTAGGAACGGCTGTACATGGTGTCTGTTCCTTATGTTAGAGGCGGCCATTTCTTTTGGAGTTAAGTCGGCCTGCTACTGAGTGAGTAGTGCTTCCAGTCTTAATGACAAAGGCAGATGTATTCTACTTCACCCAATCATGATGGTTGTCGCTTGATACCCTGATTTGATTGAGTGGAGATAAGAAAAAAGATCTTTTCTAGAGATTTCTGAAAAGTTCTGAGGAATGATATAATCATCCTTCTCTCCCTTCCATTGATTTCCAGAAGGTTGCCGGCTATTGCTTGTGGCATAATGATGCCTTTGACAATTATTTTTATCTTTTGTTTGTTTTCCAGTTTTAGCTGGCAAGTTTGCTCACCAAGATGTAATCTGCCAGCTTCCATGAAACTTGCCGGTATTTACTTATTCCTCTCTTATTTATGAACTTGAAGAATACATTTCTGATTCTGAAGATTCTATTAGTAGCCATAGAAGATATATTTTTGTTATTATTCTATAAAATAATCCCTTGCATCAAAATTGAGTAAAATGTCTCCAGGGAAAAGTCTTTTCAAAACATTTTTATTATTAGAAATAAAGTAGAATAATTCTTCCTGGAGTGAACGTATACGATAATAACAAGGCAAAGGAAGACGAGTATCTTTATTGGTGCATAAGAGCAAGCTTTCGGGCAAAAGCCCTTCGACTGGCAAGATATAACGACACTATGAGCGATATCGATGGCTGTAGTGAATATATACACATATTAATTTACATAAATTTATTATATTCTAGCTCTCAGGCACGGATGCCCTTCTACAGGTTTTGTCCTGTAGAAGGGCATCCGTGCCTGAGAGCTAGAGAATAATAAAAATGTTTTGAAAAGACTTCCCTGGAGGAATGATTTACTCAATTTTTGTTATCAATTGTTGTATTTTTGTTCTACTTGTTATTATTTATTTTAGAAACAGTACCACAGAAATGACAGGTATAATTTGTATTTGACCGTTGACCACCGTTTTCGTAGCAATAATGCGGCAGTTATCTTAATCCTTTCCATTGGAATACACTGTGATGAAAAAAAAACCCACCTACAACCGGCCCAATGAGACCACGGACTCAACAACCTTCCTGGACCAGACCACAAGCCCAACATTGGACCGGGCCTTAGTGACCATGGCCCACTCAGATGATAGAACACTTCCCCAAATAAACCCACTGAGACATCTCATCACATGGTGGAGATGCTGGGTAAATGGTTCGGTCCATTTTACTATAAATATTTTCATGAGTAGTGTTGTTGTTGTTGTTTCTTATTCCCTTGTGTAAAGATTACAAGAATTCCATGAGTTCATGCTCCTTGAGCTGTTTTATGATAAGCAGCGGCCTTCTCTCAAAGGGCCTGTTTAGTGCATCTAATGTAAGCCAAAATGTGTTCTGGAGCTGCAGGTGCCAAGCTACATTTTGGGCAAATGGGGTAGATTTTGTTGTTATTTTCTATCTTCAATGACTTGAGATGGCCTGTTCTAAATCTAGTTAGTGTTGTTTGATGTTGTCTATTCCTGATGTTCAGAGCTCCTCCTGGGTCTACTCCACTGTACCAACTGTGCTTAGGTGGGATCCTCCAGTTCATCAGTAGTGTAATAGTAGCAATACAAATCATTGATACAAGAAAATAAGACCTAATTCAAATAATTGAATAGTGTGTGACATTTTGGTAACAGCATTGTTACCGATATATATGTAGTGATGTACAGTTGTTGTATCTGTTGGATGAATGTAGTGTGGCATGTTGGTTTGCAGTCGTGGTGGCCACAATGATTAGAGTGGTTTCAGGCGTGGAATTGAGATTACACAAAAGGACGAGGCATATTAGATGTCACCACGGAGATGGCGAAAGAGTGAGTCCAGCCGACACCAGTCTAGGGGAGAACTGTCTAGAGACGTCTGCAAGTCTCGTCCCCAAACCGACTAAAAGGGGCTGTGTGGGGACCGACTGGAATGCCGCCGTCAAGACCAGAATGCAGACGGTCGTAATTTACCCGGAAGCTAGAGGGGCCCCAGATGTACATTCCTGGGGTGGTGTCCCTTTTTGGTCTTCCCATATGAATGTAGTTATCAAAAATCTTCAATAAAACACTAACTTTGAGAGACTTTCTGAGCAGGGCACAGGGCATACCCGAATTGTTTTTCGGACCTCTTTACTTCTGTTGTTGTTGTTGTTGTTGTTTCTTATCCCCTTGTGTAAAGATTACACGAATTCCATGAGTTCATGCTCCTCGAGCTGTTTTATGATGAGCAGCGGCCTCTCCCAAAGGTCCTGTTTAGTGCATCTAATGCAAGCCAAAATGTGTTCTGGAGCTGCAGGTACCAAACTACATTTTGGGCAAGTGGGATAAATTTTGTTATTATTTTCTATCTTCAATGGCTTGAGATGGCCTGTTCTAAATCTTGTTAGTGTTGTTTGATGCTGTCTATTTCTGATGTTCAGAGCTCCTCCTGGGTTCACTCCACTGTACCAACTGTGCTTGGGTGGGATCCTCCAGTTCTTGCTTATTTTTGTTTTGGCTATTGTTTCTATTTCTTTAAAAGTAAGTTTATTTTTCTGTGGCAAGGGTTCTTTTGTGCCTTTTTTTGCTAGCACATCAGCAGCTTCATTGCCTTCAATGCCAACGTGCGAGGGTATCCATTGAAGGTGAATTTTTGAGGTTTTTGAGAGTTTTTGGAGATAACCAATTATGTTCCTGCTTACTTTGTCTCTGAGTTCCCCTGTGTGACTCAAGTGTTGTATGGCACTTCTACTATCAGTAAGAATCCAGATATCTTGATAATTAGTATTTCTGATGGATTTTAAGGCTTCATAGATGGCTATAAGTTCTGATCTGAAGACTGAGCAAAAATCTGGGTTCCTTCTGTTCATTTTCTCAATGCCATTTGTGGTTTTGATGAGACAGCCACTGCCAGTGTGTCCTAGCTCGTCTCTGCTACCATCTGTATAGATAGTTATTGCATTTTTAGGAATGTTATTAATTATTTCTAATGATAATTGTTTTAAGTATTCTGGATTTTGGTATTGTTTGTTGGTGGGTTCATTTAAAGTGGCATTAAAAATAACATTTTGTAGTGGTTTGCATGGAGAAATTTTTTCTGCTAAATAATTTTTTTCCACTTTATATTTTAAAAATTCATTTCTTTTGGCCAGGTGTAGAGGGCCTTCTTTTTTGAGTCTTAAATTGGATTCCCAATTAAGTATGTACTTGGAAGTTCTGTGTTTGTTTCCATAACTCTTGATTTTGTTTATATATTTTGGCAGATTGTAGCTTCTTCTATCCTTTAAGGGCATAATGTCTGCCTCGTAAAGTACAATATCATTAGGGCAGGTATTACGAAGACCTGTAATAATTCTAGCTGCACTTAGTTGTATCCTTTCCAGTGATTTTAGATTTGTTTCAGATGCTGTACCATAGATTTGATATCCATATTCCAGGATAGGTCTAATTAGAGATGTGTAAGTTAATTTTAGTGTGGTTGCATCGGCTCCCCACTCTCTTCCTGAAATATATTTCAGGATTTTTAGTCGGTCTCTTCCTTTTCTAATAACTTCTTCAATATGTTTACTGGAGTTAATTTCTGGATCCAGGGTGTAGCCAAGATATTTAGGATGTTTATTATATTGCAATTGTTGTTCTTTCAGAATAATTTTTGGTCTTATTTTGTATAGTTTCTTATCGGTAGTAAAAAGACAGGTTTCAGATTTTTGGGGGTTAAATTCTAATTTATGTTTATTAGCAAATTTTTCTAGGTGGAAAAGAGTCTTGTTCAAATCTCTTTCAGCTTTTTTCCAGTTAGTATTGCTGCTCCATAGAATAATGTCATCAGCAAAAAGTCCAATATTGGTTTTATGTGAAATTTTTTCTTCTATGCCTGCAATAAATAGGGTGAAGAGAGTTGGGCTAAGGACTGATCCTTGTGGTAGTCCTTGGTACAATTTGAAGGTTTTAGATAGAGTGCCATTATATTTGACCCTGATGTATCTATTTTTAAGGAAATCATTTATCCAAGTGATAGCTTTTCCATCAATTTTGAAATGTTTGTATAATTTTGTAATTAACTTGTTTTTCCATACCTTATCAAAAGCTTGTGTAAGGTCTAAAAAAGCAGCTATTGTGTGGTTAGTTGGTTTTCTGTTTTGTGCATCTTTTACCTTTTGTGTGAAAAATAAGAGTTGGTCTATTGTCCTATGTCCTTTCCTAAATCCATATTGTTCTTTTGGTAAGAGATTTCTTGTGTCGAGGTGGTAGGTGAGTCGTCTGAGTATAATTTTTTCCATTAATTTGCAGCAAATACTTGTGAGGGAGATAGGTCGGTAGTTTTTTGGGTCATCAGCAGATTTGTCAAGTTTTTTAATAGGAATTATTGTTGCAGTTTTCCAGTCTTGAGGCAATTTTCCAGTTTTCCAGGAGTTATTGAAAATATCAAGAAGTTTTTCTTTGCCATTTTTGCCCAAGTTTGATATCATTTGGCCATGGATTCCATCTGGCCCAGGAGTCTTGTTCAGGTCAGTGTTTTCTAATGCATAATCTAGCTCTTTCATATTGATTTTTTCATGGAAAATATTATGAGTGCTAGTGACGTTTTTACAGTCATGGATAATCTTGCGGGCTTTTTTTTCAACTTTCTTATCTTTTATTTCAAATTTGATTTTACTACTTATTTGATATGAATTACCCAAAAGATTAGCAGCATTTTTGTCATTAGTTGCTGGGGTACCATCTATATTCTTAATCATATTTGTGTTTTCAGTTTGTGGCTGGGCTCTGTCAATTTGTTTTGCCAAATGCCAAAGTTTTGTATTTGGGTTTCTTGGGTTCAGGTTTTCACAAGTTTGTTTCCATTTTTCCCTTTTCATATTTACGTATAATCTTTTTATTTTTGCATTCACAATGTTCAGTTCAGTTCTACAATTTGTTTGGTTTTGGGTGTACTTTTTTTGTAGTTCATTTCTTTTAGTTATAAGTGTTTGAATATCTTTTGCCTGGTGTGTATAATTTGGAATCCATTTCTTAATATTACCTCTTGGTATTGAAACTTTGGCTGCTTTAATAATGGTGTTTTTGAAAGATATCCAATTTTGTTCCAGATCTTTTATTCTAGTGGGTGCTTTTCTAAAGTCTTCATTGGTGTTTTGCTGGTAAAGATTCCAATTAGCCTTTTTGAAGTTCCAGAATTTTTCTTTAATTGAGCTGGTTTTGGTCTTGGTGCTAATTTCTATCAAAATAGGCAAATGATCACTTCCAATACTTTTTAATATTTGCCATTTGCATTTGTGGAAAATGTCAGGACTGGAGAAACTTATATCAAGGGCTTGTGCGGTATTATAACTGTAGGAATGGTGGGTAGGATTCCCATCATTTAAGCACATGAAGGCATTGTCGTCAAATAAGTTTGAAAGTATTTTGCCTCTTGGGTTTGGCGTGGAACATCCCCATAGTTGATGTTTGGCATTAAGGTCACCTACAATAATAGTGTTGTCTGTAAGAAATTGAGCCATTGTTCCATCGTCAATAAGTTTATTGTTTGGTGGGTGATACATATTGAATATGTTGATGGTTTTGTTTTGATTGAGGTAGACTTTGATACCTTGGGCTTCGAGGTCTGATGTGTTTGGAATATTAATGGCTATGTCTTCATAGTACAGATTCTTGATTAAAAATGCAAGGCCACCCCCTTCTTTATTTCTGTCTTTTCTGAGGATATTGTAGTTTTTATATTTGAGATTGTACTTTTCATTTAATTTGGTTTCCTGTAGGGCTATAATTTGTATCTTTTGTTTTTCAGCTATTTCCATTATTTCTTCTAATTTTATTTTTGTTGCTGTTGAGCACAATCCATTTATGTTGCACTGCAGAATGCTCAATTGCTTGGAAGTTGCAAAGTGTGAAGTTTGTGGAGACTGTATTATACTTATCGGACAGAACCCTCTACCTAAGTCCTGAACGCGCCCCTGTTTATTCTGCGCGACGGGCGATGCAGCATGCAAATCAACATCTGATCTCATGGAATGGGGTATAGGGGTGCAGCTTTCGTTGATCATGGCACCATGATCCAGGCACACTTTGGTGAAAGTCTGACTTTGCCTGTAGTTTGAGGCCGTTCCTAACATGGAAGCAGACGCCTTTGCTGCCGACTCTAACATGAGTACAGACACAGCTCCTCCGTATCCCTGGAGTGGGACCCTTGCTGAGGTCCATCAACCGGGTCAGTTGAAGTCAGGATTTTTAAAGAGGTCTACTCCTCTTCTAACAATGCTGCTGTTGGTCCGCGACTGCTTATTTGTCAGAGTTATTCTGGTTGTTTCGCAGCTGGCCTTCATATCTGAAGGTCGTTCCCCTATCCGCCACCTGGGGACGCGCCCTATAGCAGTCAGCTCTGCCAAGGGTCTTTACTTCTTCTGGCATCGGCTGTCACTCACTCGAAATTTTATTTGTCACACTTTGGCAATTACATTATACAATACATGGAGACATAGATGTATTGGGATATATTACAACAGTTTATGCCCCGGTTGATGAAAATTAGGTTATGGTGATTATATATGAAATCATAAGATAATTAAAATTGGGGAAAATAATTTGTATACAAATTGGTTTAATATATTAAGGGGGTGTACAATCATAACATTGGGTATGTTATCCTTAATAATAATGATTAATAATAAAAAGAGAAATGTTAACAAATAATAATGTTAAACCCAACGTATAAAAATATATGAAAAAGGATTTTAAAAATGTAAATATATAACTGTAAATTTGGGTGAACATATACAGCATTGAATGTTGGAATTAATATTTGAAAGTGCATTGAATTATAGGGTCTAGATAGGTGGACATAGAATAGATTCTGGTACTGCGATGCAATGCGACGTTTTGGGATCGTAGGCATTGATCCATCTACAGTATGCTGAAGGTATTCGACATGGGCTGTCCTATCAGACGGATTTGGGAATAGGTGGTGGAAATTTGGGTCGAGAAAGTGTGGCAGAGAGAGAGAGTCGTTCTGTCGCATAAAAAAAAAAATAATAAAATAACGATTTGGCCGCGGTAAGGCAGTGAAAGTGAGGTGATTGAATAATAATAAAAAATTGCCCGAATGTGAAAAAAAAAAAAAGGGGCGTTGATGCTCGAACCGGGCCGTGAATGAAAGACAAAAAAAAAAAAAAACTCATCTAACTAGCTGCTCAAGTTCGACTGTTGGGAAGGTTACAGCGAAGAAGCGTTTGTAGTTAAGATGGAATAAATGTGAGAAATCAATGTTTCAGCGGATAGTAACGACCTCTCTGAGAAGGTATGGGCTGTGATGCCATGAGAATTTGGAGGGTAATGGTGTCGATGCATCTTCTAAAATTTTAACTTAAAAATCTAAAAATAGAATTTAAAAATTGAAGTTGAGAAAAAAAATTCAAATTGAAAATTGTGTGTGATGAATGTTGGTACAATATTATAAAAAGTGAAAATGATTATAAACATTGAAGATTAAACATAAAAGTTATCATCTCGATTGTTCATATAAAAATAAAAAGACAAAAGTTAAAACAAAAAAAAAAAAAACTCGAAATATAATTGAAATAAATAATTACTAAATATGCGAAATATTAAAAAGAGGTATAGTATTTGAAATGATTAAAGATAGAAAAGTAATGAAAAGAGAGTAACAATACTAATTAATTTTAAATAAGGAAATATATAGAACAGTTGGTGTTCAAGCCAAGACAATCTTTAAGTATACATGGATTGACATTGATGTAGAGGTTTCGGCGTGGTTGCTTGTCATGTGTGTGTGTGTGTTCTTATGCAATAGTGCTGTGGAATGGTTGAACAGTGGTACTATAGCTGCGGTTTTATTTTTCGCCAGTCGATCTGAGGCATGTAACTGCCATGGTAATGATGGGCCAGGTGAAGGTAGATGTGCCCGTGTGGTGGTTGGCAAAAAAAAAAGGAAGGCGATAAAGTAATACGACGGCATAGCAGCTATAGACAGTGGAATAGATAAGTGTGCCATTGAAGGAGTGTTGTGTGTCGTGTGCTATATGATTATGGCATGGGGAATGTAGTTATATCGGCGTTCGTAGGTCGATGTATTTCGACATAAGTTTGACTAGGTAAATGTTTGTTCACGAAGTGTTAGGCTAGATATGCTCTATTAGATAAGACTTGCGACGTGGACACGCTTTCGATAGAGAGAAAGGAAAAAAAAAGATAAAAGTGTCACAGGAAAAATGAAGGCATAATGTAGCCTGGTAAAAGTGGAAAGAAAAAAATAGTGTTATCAAGTCGCTGTGACACGTGCGAAAAAAAATTGTAAATGGAAAGGCGTCACGTGAAATCGTTGTCTGGGTAAATAATCTAGCCTAATTCATCACGAACAACAAGTTTACTGAAGTCATAGGTGGTGGTTGTACGAACATAAAACGAGATTTTGTGAATGTTGGTGTTTAATTGTGAACGAGAGAGAAAAATTTCGCTAAGTGGCAAGCGAGTGTAAATTTTACGTTTGAAATACATTGGTAGAGGGGACGTGTGTGTGTAGAAGTTGGCTGGCGGTGACCTAGCTTTTGGGGGAATTGAACAGTCCCGCGTTATATTTTACTTTTGTTGTAGAAGGAAAGATGGTTGATTAGTAATGATTTTGTTAATTTATATTGGAAAATGGATTTTGAAAAAGGAATGTTGATAAGGTAGCGAAAATCATCAATGGAATAAGAAAGTAGAATTATAGCAACACTTTTTTTTTTGAGACGTTTACGTGTAATGGTGTGATTGGATTAAAAATTGATTCCACGAAATTTGCTTATAAAATGAGTGTAGGTAAAAGTGAAGGAGATGGAGGAAAATGTGAGGGTGAGATATTTACAATTTATGTTTGAAATTCAAGAGTTTTCTTTTTAAAGGAGCGTTGTTATAATTAGTTGGTTTGTGGAATTGAATGTTTTTTATAGAAGGAACAATGGTGAAAAGGGCATTACACTGGCTGAGGTGAGTTGGTATTTGTGAATGTAGTTGTGATGAAGACATGGGGAAACTTTCTATAAGTGTTGGCTACATATTGTTTTTAGTTGGTAGCAGGCGTACATTTTTAAAATAACAAAAACTTGAATTTTTTCTTTAAATGATAATTTTGAGTTATAGAAGGTTTTATTTTGAAAATGACATTATTCAAAATGAATATGTAAAAAGGGGTTTAAAGTCTAAATGTTGGTTGAGAACACAATAGTTGAAAATATTAAGGGGGTAAAATTATTATGAAAAATGTGTAAAATGAAGTGTTTTTTTTTTTTTTTTTTTATCTTGAAATGAAATTATAGTTTTCATGATATGAAGATTTAAAAGTAAATAAAAGCTGAAACGGTTAAATTACTATAGGTTAACTGGCATATAATGAAGCATTATAGGCGATTGATAGAATTTAGTAGGATGGGTATAAAATTGAATTGAGGAAACTTTGATTAAAATATAAGCAAAGAAAAAAATGATGGTTATAAATTAAATGCGATATGATTATCTAATTGCAGGGGCTAAACGTAACATAAAATAAACGAAATAAAAATCTACTTAACAAACAATTGGATATTTAAGTTCTAAATGAGTTGTACTTACAGTACAAAAGTGTCAATTGTAGTGTAGTTTGAAGTTTGCACTGGTTGATGTAGCCATGGTCACGTTCTTGGTGATGGTTGTAGAAGGCGTGAGGGAGGAGAAGTTCTCGTCGTCAGGTGGATTGTGGATGTTTGCAGTGAGCACATTGGATTTGTAATGGCGAGTAGTATGCAAGTTTTGTGGCAATTGAAGATTGGCTATCTACCTAAGGCTTGGAAGCGGCGATGTCTTGGATGGTTTCCGCGAGTTGTGCTACGATGTCCGTGGCTGTGGGTGGCATGGTGGTGATCTTCGGCGTTGCTCTGTTCTCCAGGCTCCATCCTCTTTGCGTTGTCCTCGGTATATCCTGTCGACTTTCTGTAGTGATGTACAGTTGTTGTATCTGTTGGATGAATGTAGTGTGGCATGTTGGTTTGCAGTCGTGGTGGCCACAATGATTAGAGTGGTTTCAGGCGTGGAATTGAGATTACACAAAAGGACGAGGCATATTAGATGTCACCACGGAGATGGCGAAAGAGTGAGTCCAGCCGACACCAGTCTAGGGGAGAACTGTCTAGAGACGTCTGCAAGTCTCGTCCCCAAACCGACTAAAAGGGGCTGTGTGGGGACCGACTGGAATGCCGCCGTCGAGACCAGAATGCAGACGGTCGTAATTTACCCGGAAGCTAGAGGGGCCCCAGATGTACATTCCTGGGGTGGTGTCCCTTTTTGGTCTTCCCATATGAATGTAGTTATCAAAAATCTTCAATAAAACACTAACTTTGAGAGACTTTCTGAGCAGGGCACAGGGCATACCCGAATTGTTTTTCGGACCTCTTTACTTCTTCTGGCATCGGCTGTCACTCACTCGAAATTTTATTTGTCACACTTTGGCAATTACATTATACAATACATGGAGACATAGATGTATTGGGATATATTACAACATATATATACCGATAATAAATGAATTATTCTTTTGTCTGATGATGGTAACAATGCTGAAACGTCACACTATTAAATTATTTGGATTAGGTCTTATTTTCTTGTATCTATAATTCAAATTGTGCTTTATCAATATAAGTCATTGATATAATAATGCTTAAGATATTAAAGCTTTTTATAACATGGTTAAACTTTGCCTTTGCTGGTCCCAAGCCTGGATGAAAAAGGAGGAGGGGGAGCAGTAACAAGCTCACTAAAAAACCTGGGCTCAGCTGGCCCGGCTGATAGTACCCTGTAAGGGCTCTTAATCTAGGGATACAGGATGAGCAGTGTTTGTACTCCATGTTAGGAGCGGCTGCACATGGCGACTGTTCCTCATGTCAGAGGCGGCCATTTCTTTTGGAGCTAAGTCGGCCTGCCACTGAGTAGTGCTCCAAGTCTTAATGACAAAGGCAGACGCATTCTACTTCACCCAGTCATGATGGTTGTCAAACAGACACCATCAAGGGTCACAACTTGATACCCTAATATGATTGAGTGGAGATAAGAAATAAGAAGATAACATGGTTAAATAAGACAATAGTGATAAAAAAAATTATGGTGATATTATACATATTAAAATATAAAATAACTTCTAACTATATTAAAAAATAGATAAAATAACTGCTTGCATATTTGATTACATTTTGCTAAATTGATATAAAAAAAAAAGGATTTTGAATCACTTCAAACTTATTACGGTGTGCATTCAGAAATACTACTGCCAAAATACACTCATGGATAAAACTTAAGACGTGGAAAGTCTGTCGCCGGTCATCTATTTTTTGAAGGAGACTTGGGCAATTTTGTTTACACTTGGTTATCTTTTGTGTCTTTAATAAAGGTCACTATCAAATAACTTTCATAGTTATTGTCTGAATCGCGATATACATGCTAAAAGGTACAACTTCCTTAAATATTGTCCATGAGTGTATGTGACAGAAACGGCTCAGCTTTTTCTTTGCATTTTAAAGGTAATATATATTTTTATCAAATATCAGAGTAATTAGCGAAGTTTGAAACTACGACAGTGACTAACCTATATAGTGTCATTTGGATGTATCGTGAAAATGTTACATATTATCTTTATACATCTTATATTTGATGGAATCTGACTATGCAAATATTGGATGATATTTAAAGAACAGATCTCTTCTTTCTTATCTCCACTCTATTATATCAGGGTATCAAGCTTTTAGAGTTTGAGACTTTTGATGGTGTCTGCTGGGGATGAGTCTCTTCTTCTTCCTTATCTTCACTCAATCATATTAGGATATCAGCTTGAGACTTTTGATGGTGTCTGCTGGAGATGAGTAGAGCTCATTAATAGATGAGTCAATACAGTCAATGGTGCATTGAAGAACAGATAATATGGAGGTTCATTTTTTAGGGAATGAAATTTTAAAAACAGCCCCATTTGTAGTGTAGAAATGAATCAATTAGTTCCAAAATGTGTTTCATGCTGAATAAACCAATGCTTACTCTATATTTGAAGTAAATTGTATCAATGACAGACACGTAGGTAGGTATAGAAATACTTTATTTAAGCTCAACACATCTTCAGTTTGACATGAACCAACTGTGGGGGCTTTCTGGGAATATTTACATAGTGGCAAAAAAACTTTGGAATTTATTACATAATTCTCTCAACATTTTCTCAAACACATTGTTATAAACACATCTATTCACATAAACATTACATAGGGACTAGGTGATAAGGTACAATTTGGATTATAGATTAGAAACACAAGATAACAAGACCAAATAAATTAATGGTGTATAACTTTTGGTAACAGCTTCGTTACCATCAATGGATAAAAGTAGCGTATTTTGTCTGATAACGACGCTGTTACCAAAATGTCACACACTATTTATTTATTTGGAATTGGTAACAGCGTCGTTACCATCATCAAACAAAACACAGTACTTTTGTCTGATGATAGTATCAATGCTAATACCTAAATGTTACACACTATTTATTTGGAATTGGTTTTATTATCTTGTGATAGGGACTAGGTATAAAATAAAATATTTTTTTAAACGTTTTGTCAAGATTAAAAGAATATAACTAGAAGTTGAATTTAAAGCTTTATATGGCACTATTTAATGGGGGTAGCAATTCTCCATTTATCTATTTGTATGTTTGAACTGTATATTGTTGTTTTGGCAATTTATTGTTGTTATTGGGTCAAATACATTGTACTAGAGAGCTGACCACTCACTATATGAAAAAAAGCCAGTTATTTCTTTTTTTCAAATCAAAATTTGATATAAAAAAAAAAAACCAACATGTGTGGGTGAAAAATTGAAATAAATTCTACACTTCACTTCAGTGATGGTATCAGATCACTTTCCCATCACCCTGATTTTGTGTGTACCTTTGTCTTCTTCTTTTCCACACACACACACATAACATATTCTGTATATACACTCGTGGACAATACTTGAGGAAGTTGTATCTTTTAGCATGTTTATTGGGATTCTGACAATAACTGCAAGTTTATGGTACACAGTGACCAGACACACAAGATAACCAAGTTAATAAGACCAAATAAATAGTGTGTGACTTTTCAGTAACAGTGTTGTTACCATCTTCAGACAAAAGTACTACAGTATATATTACAGACTTCAGTACTTTTGTCTGAAAATGGTAACAACGCTATTACCGAAACGTGACACACTATTTATTTATTTGGTCTTATTACCTTGTGTTTATAATCCAAATTGTGCCATATCATTATTAAGATAACCAAGTGTGAACAAAAATTGCCTCTGACTCAAAAAAAAGCAGACGACTGGTGACATCAAAATAAGAAAGGTGTTGACCATGAGTGTATATAGATTATACAAAATGACAAGAAATTGTTTACTTTGTGATCCTGTTATTTCATCTTTATATTGTGCCATTTCTTTATTTCACCCAACACAACCCTATATCTATAGAATATATTGCAATATAAACCACAGAGCTCTCAGTACCTCTCAATAAAAAGGAGCTACACCATGTAGTATGGCCTTTTCCAACATGACCTACCGTATTGGTAACACAGATTTTCTCGTTCAAGTAATTCTGTGTATAACTGTAGTAACATTTCATGTAAATAAATGGCAGGTCACAATACACACTATTTATTTGGGGATTTGGTCTTATTACCTTTTATTATTGTTAAAATTGCTGTTGTTTCTTATCCCCTTGTGTAAAGCTTACACGAATTCCATGAGTTCATGCTCCTCAACCTGTTTTATGATAAGCAGCAGCCTCTCCCAAACCAGGTGAAAATTGGGATAGAAATATTGGGGCAAGAATTCTCCTAAGACATCCAGCAAGTGGTTGTTATAAGGAGATGAAACATTTCACAGTCAAACTGCTGTAACTGAATTCTGAGCAAGAAGACATCTTTTCTTCAGTTTCTCATTTGAGACTCTTGTTGCCAATTGGTTTGATAGATGTCATTCTCTCATCAAAGTAAAACTGTATTCGCACACAACTATTATATAAAAGAACTATGGGTAGTGTTGGCCCCAGGTAGGATGTAGAAATGTTACAAAAACAGCCCAACTATGTCCTTGAAGCCTTTTTTATTACCTAATGTGTCATTATTATTGTTTTGAGCAGTTGTCTACACGAAATACTGTGTCCCATGGAATCTGAACTCTAATGCAAGTACATAAACCCACAAGAGATTTAATATAGGCTTTAAATGTTTTGATTTTAAGAAAGAATCCTAAAATTCTGCATCCGAGGGATAGATGTATTAGTTCCGAAGTGGGTGCCTGTGGTGATGTAAGCACTCACAGATGTGTAGGCTATGAGGCAATCTATTGTTATATGACAAGGTACAATTTGGAATATAGATTAGAAATACAAGGTAATAAGACCAAATCCAAATAAATAAAGTATGTGAAGAAGCTCCTTTTGAGTTTATAATCTTACAATTTTTTTTTTCTTATTCCTAGTACATGTAGTACAGGCCATGATAATTATGGTGGGTAGAGGTAGGCGACTGCTTTTACTGTAAGTGCAGCACATGTCTACACATGTGAAAAGACTTTGCACTTACAGAATCTTACAATATAATTATGGTAATCAAAAGTTGATGTCTACAAAGAGTGTGTGACGTTTTGGTAACTGCGTTGTTACCATATTCATTCAGTACTATTTTGATAACAGCAACTATTTGAAACATACTGTGACATTTTTTATCATTTAGTACTTTTGTCTGATGATGGTAACAACGCTGTTACAGAAACGTAGCACACTATTTATTTATTTGTTTAGATTTGGTCTTATTACCTTTTATTATTTTCAAGACTGCAACCAGGTGAAAATTGGGATAGAAATATTGGGACAATTCTCCTAGGTCATCCAGCAAGTGCCTGAGTTGTTATAAGGGGATGAAGCATTTCCCAGTCAAACTGCTGTAACTGAATTCTGACCATTTAGTAAGAAGACATCTTCAAAGTTGTTCATTTGAGACTCTTGTTGCCAATCACTCTAGTAGAAATATGCATACAGTTAAACCTGTCTATAGCGCCCCCTCTAAATAGCGCCTCCCTCTCTATAGCGCCTGATTTTAAATACGTAGTATGATGCGATTTTCATTAAAAATGACCTGTCTATACACCCCTTCTCTATAGCAACCTATTTTGGTGAGTCCCAAGAGGGGGCGCTATAGACAGGTTTAACTGTATATATTTTTGAAAATAGAGCATCCATAAATAGATCTTTAATTAAAAAAGGCATATATTGGATCAAGTTCTTGCTAGGTGAAGAGCGTCATAACCAAAACTGGTTGATATCGTTTTGAAAATAGAACAATTCATAAATAATACCTTGAAAAAGGTTGGCATTCAGCCAACTGAAATATTGGTAAAATAAATTATATTTTGATTCAATATATGCCTTTTTAATTAAAAAAAATATATATACATACTGGGAAATATGCAAATCAAGAATGAAACTAGGAAGAACAAAAATAGAGATGGCAATACAAAGAATGAAAAGGTACAATTTGGATTAATGGTTAGTTGACCACATACGCAACAAAACGTCACACATTATTTATATGGATGTGGTTTTGTCATCTTATGTGAGGTTAAAGAGCATAAAATTTCTGCAGCAGTATATTCCAATTGGCCATTTACTTTATTGTTATTATATATGAAATCTCTTCTCTCAAAGAAGAAAAAAAAATGAATTCTTTGTTCTTATTGCTAGTTGATCAAAAAAGAATATGATTTGCCTATAAGGTTATGTAAAAAGGGATAAAGTCATACATGTACCATTATACTTTACAAGAGTAAAAAAAAAAAGTTGTTTTAACAAATAACTTGTGTAGTTAGAAGAGAAAAACCTGTGAAACCAACTAGAGTTCACCAGATGTCTCCAAGTATATGTGAATGTCTGTGGCAGTTCAGTGTGATGACATGTTACAAGGGAAAATGGAATATAAATGATATGTAGAGTGTAACACTAAGGAGGTAAGGAGTATGATATGTGTGAATTGGTAGAGAGCAGTGTTCACATGCCAATTCAAAAAGGAAGGGAAACATATGAGTGAATTTACAATGCAGCTTGGTAGATATGTAGATTGGTAGAGCTATGCTTGGTCAGTGTTTCCAAGGAAGGGGACCAAATGAATTAGTATTCTATGTAGTTTGGTAGAGCTATGCTTGGTCAGTGTTTCTAAGGAAGGGGAACAAATGAATTAGTATTCTATGTAGCTTGGTAGAGCTGTGCTTGTCAGTGTTTCCAAGGAAGGAGAACAAATGAATTAATATTCTATGTAGTTAGGTAGAGCTGTGCTTGTCAGTGTTTCCAAGGAAGGAGAACAAATGAATTAATATTCTATGTAGCTTGGTAGAGCTGTGCTTGTCAGTGTTTCCAAGGAAGGGGAACAAATGAATTAATATTCTATGTAGCTTGGTAGATATGTAGTTAGGTAGAGCTGTGCTTGTCAGTGTTTCCAAGGAAGGAGAACAAATGAATTAATATTCTATGTAGCTTGGTAGATAGGTAGAGCTGTGCTTGTCAGTGTTTCCAAGAAAGGGGAACAAATGAGTGAATATTCTATGTAACTTGGTAGATATGTAGTTAGGTAGAGCTGTGCTTGTCAGTGTTTCCAAGGAAGGGGAACAAATGAGTGAATATTCTATGTAACTTGGTAGATATGTAGTTAGGTAGAGCTGTGCTTGTCAGTGTTTCCAAGAAAGGGGAACAAATGAGTGAATATTCTATGTAACTTGGTAGATATGTAGTTAGGTAGAGCTGTGCTTGTCAGTGTTTCCAAGAAAGGGGAACAAATGAGTGAATATTCTATGTAACTTGGTAGATATGTAGTTAGGTAGAGCTGTGCTTGTCAGTGTTTCCAAGAAAGGGGAACAAATGAGTGAATATTCTATGTAACTTGGTAGATATGTAGATAAACATATGGCAATAATATGCTATCTATATATAAAAAATGAAGCTATTAACCACAATTTATTTTCTTTCAACTAAAAAATAAATTTCTTCCTGTCTTTACTGTGATATTGGGTTCATCTGTGGTGAATCCTCCCAGGGGTTTAGCCAGTTTAATCTACCAAACCTCTTTCTAGAGCTTTAATATTGTATTGGAGAGGATTCTACTTATTGATCCAAAACTGTAGTGGGAGATATGGTATTTTTAAGCAGCCAAAAATGGAGGTTTGAGGAGGATAGAATTACATGTAAATAGCTGGGTTTGCTGTAGTTTACAAGAGAAGAATAAAGGGAGATGATATTTGTGGAAATATGTTGATTGGTGACAACAAATATTTCCCAATGGTTAGAGAACTGAAGATTGTCAGAGAACAATTTGGAATGACTAGCTTCCATACACCTAGGTAGTTTATAAAACTGTACATCTTGTACATCCACCAATCTATATAAACCTCTCTCTAATACCAAATAAGAGCTATGTACAAGGAGGAGCTAGATCTGAACACAAGTTGTGGCTTTTCATGCTAGTACCATTGGAAGGAAGCATCAGGAGATTCTGTCAATTGTTGGCTTGCGCATGTCCTTTTTGGCAGGGCTCTATCAGATTCTCAACAAAACACTTGGACACTTATTGAAGAAAGTACAATGTAGAAAGTTCTAACAATGAAGTGCTATTGTTGATAAACAAGCAAACATTGACTATATGTTGTATGTAATAAAAAATTGGGTTTTATATAAAAACAAAAATATCATAGAATGAATAATAACAACCCTTTCCACTCTAATCATCTGATGGCTGTACCCAACAAGATCTCTAAACAAGATGGCAGCTTCTGGGTTGTTGTGGGTGGCAAAGTGAGGTTTTTAGCAACATCAGCCTTTCTAAATGGTCAGTTTTTTTAGTATACAGTAGAACCTCCCTTTAGCAGACACCCTTCTAGCGGACACCTCTCTACAAAGGACAGTTTTCATTTGCATAATTACCATCTTTACTATTTAGAAACTCTCTGGTAAGAGGACACCTTTCCCTAAAGGACAATTTGGCTCTGCAATTAGGTGTCCTTTACAGGGAGGTTCTACTGTATTTTTTTAATGAGCTTTAATATAATTTTCTCTTATGGTAAATATATATTCTGGCTTCTATCTATAGATGCTGCTGCCAAATTTTATATTTATTTTGACAGGAAAGGTAGCCCACACTCTTTTGTGAGCAATTCCCTCCAGGCAAACTTGCCATCTTATTTAGAGAGGAAACAATTAATGCAAACAACAGTCATATTTTTATTCTTTCTAGGCATTTTAGAAAAACATTGGGCTTAAGTAGATCTTTTATGTTTCTATTATCTGTTTATTATTAATTTATAAATCTATATAACACATTAAATATCACAAACACGTAATTTGGTATTTTGCCTCAGCTCAGAGCAATTTTTAGGCTAAGTACTTGTCAGGGTGGAAAGGGTTAAAAGGAAGAAGAGAAAATAATCCAGAGAGAAAAGTGCACAATAAAGTGCATGTTATTCATATAAGTTCATCTAATTGATGAACAACAAAGAACACTAAAATTTGCCACATACATGAGGAGCAGAAAAGTATAAAGAAAAAGTTATGATTTAATAAACTAATGAAAGAAAGATATTTACTGGGCTCCATGTCTTTAAAAAGAGGCCAAATAAAATCTGTAAATATTATGTAAAGTTGAGAGAAGTGATTACAACCCTGTGTTTTGGTTAAACCAAGGATATGTAGAGCATGGTTAGCTGGTCTTCACGTTGTCCTGGTGATACACCCGCAAGGCCTCCCATTGCTTGGGACCCAGCAGGATGTGAGGCCTCTTGCTCCGCATCAGTTCCACGGCCTGGTCCGGAGTCCAACTGTGTCTCTGAACACATCACATATTTCTGTATAACGACCTTGTTACAACCTTTACTGATGTCATGAACATCTTGCCACATATTGAGGACATCAGAGATGTCAGCATTGC
The DNA here is from genome assembly GCA_030710605.1 of Cordylochernes scorpioides. Lineage (NCBI taxonomy): Eukaryota > Metazoa > Arthropoda > Arachnida > Pseudoscorpiones > Chernetidae > Cordylochernes > Cordylochernes scorpioides. The sequence continues at coordinate 67,892,480 of CP092874.1, forward strand.
TCACTGTTTTTTGCTTATCCCTAGTACACATGGTACAGGCCATGATAATCATGGTGGGTAGAGGTAGGCAACTGTTTTTACTCTAAGTAAAAGTTGAACTGCTTTTCACATGTGTAGACATGTAGTTCGACTTTGCACTTACAAATGTGCCAGAGCCCCATTTGGTTACTTGCACTCGCTGGTGGGGTTGGACTTTTGTAAGAATCGGGGGCCATTGGAGCATTTTTTTTTTAAATCAGGAAAAAAGTGCCCAATGTGGGAATCGAACCTGGGTCGTAGCGGTCGAACCAACAGTTTGGACCATCCTTCCACCAACCCCCTTTGCGCCCTCTGATTACTAAAAATATCATAAATGTACCTATGGATGCATCAGCAAAGGTCACCATCATTCTGCGCATAGTCTGCGGACTCCTGGAGTGTACAGAGTCCAGAATGACAATGGCCTTTGCTGATACATCACTTGCCAGAAGTTCATTTATAAGATTCTTTGTAATTGGAGTGCACAATGCTGATATCTCTGATATCCTCAATATGACCTTCAATCTGTAAGGTTGTGATTTTTCATTACCAGAATAAAACATTCTGCTGAGTTTGTAACGTCACACACTATTAATTTATTTGGATTAGGTCTTATTTTCTTGTAATTATAATATTGTAACGAAGTATTTATTGTTTTTATTAGCAGAGTATCATTTTTATGTTTATATTTTTTACTACTCTGTAAACTTCCCTCATTGCTTATCTTTCTTTTATCCTTCATAGTTTGTTCTTGCCTTAAATAAATTGCTGTGTCACCCCGAAGTTTGTCTTTCCTAATTTTCCACGTGGCATTTTGGTGGAGATGCTGGGTAAATTAGGGATGTCAAACTGAAGATCGCCGAGAAGACCTAAAGGCCATGGGTGCTGTGATCTACATTTTCAGAGACTGACAACAGGATTTCACTGCCGTGTCAAAGTCAAAACTTCCTTCCAAGATGACGATGTTCCTATAGATTATACGACGACAAAGCCGTTCTTCACGCTGCAAGAAAATGGACGCAAAGGTACTAGGGACAAAGTTCCAAGACTTCGATGGAATCCTTGTCAGAAACACCTCAGATCCATCTCAGTAATTACAATAATTCCAAGCTGTGGGTCACAGCTCCCATAGGGAAGGAGCTATGTAATGAAGTATTTATTATTTTTATTTGCAGAGTATCATTTTTATGTTTATATTTTACTACTCTGTAAACTTCCCTCGTTGCTTATCTTTTATTTATCCTTCATAGTTTGTTCTTGCCTCAAATAAATTGCTGTGTCACCCCGAAGTTTGTCTTTCCTAATTTTCCATGTGGCAATATATAATCCCAATTGTGCTTTAACACTATAATTCTGCTGAGTTTGTAGTTTCTGTGGGCCAACAGTCTTCTTGAATGGGGCCTCTATCACCTATGAGTAATAATTGGAACTTTTTGGCCCAATTTTTCATTAAATCAGAATTTTGTTGTAGTTAGCGACAAGTGGTCTTAACCTATTAAAGGTAAGGAATAACTGGTGAATCCATTGTAACATTGCAGCCAGTGATTGGTCCCAGAGGCTTCTTGAGAACCAAGAAATGGGTATTTGGGCGCACTGTCATCTAAAAAGCACATGTGCTTTTGGTCAGGATATGCCTTCTTTATTTTTAATATCAACACCTGACCTTTTTATTATTATTTTTTTTTTTATATATGTTGTTTTTTCATGTTAAGCGTATTTACGCAAGTTTGGCCTTAAATACCCATTTCTTGGTTTCTCAAGAAGCCTCTGGGACCAAAAATATTTTTGGTCGCAGTGGTAAAGCCTACTCCACGCTGACGAGTGCCAACAGCACGAAATGCGTTCATGGTTGGCTTTTCTTGATTTATCAAGAAATTGGGTTGGCCAAATATTAGGGAACAGGTTAAATCAATGTTTAGTTGATTTCTGTTCCACTAGATGGCGCCCTGCCTCCAAAAAACACATGTGCTTTTAGTCAGGATATGCCTTCTTTGTTTTTAATATATATATATGATGAATTATTTTATCATTGAAGTAAGGGCAGTAGAAATTGTTTTAATTCAAAAATAATCATGTGCGTCAAAAATAGTTTATATATTTCTTATATATAGAGAGAGATAGATTAATATTGAAACTACTTTATTACATTGTCCATATATAAATGTTATATAAAATTTATATTTTAATTTAAAATTATATTGTTCTAGAACTAACTACTCTGTAAAGTTGACTGACAGATGTCGCGGCTTTCCCTATATAAACCTATTGTTGTTATTTCCTGTTGGCCGGCTCAACTCTTTTTGTACATATGTAAATATGTAAAATTTTATTTTCTTCTTTACGCGTCAAATCAGGTATTTCTTCTTAAATTGTTTCACTAGCACAATTAAAGCTAATTCTGATCTAAACTATTTTTATTACCACGACTGTGATATCACAAACATACTTCTGTATCCTTAAACAACCTAAGAATAATTCTATATCTCCTAAATATATCTCAAAAATATTTTTTATAACATATACAGTTAAACCTGTCTATAGCGCCCCCTCTTGGGACTCTCCAAAATAGGGTGTAATAGAAAGGGGGTGCTATAGACAGGTCACTTTTAATGTAAATCGCATTGTACTACATATTTAAAACCGGGCGCTATAGAGAGGAAGGCGCTATAGACAGGTTTAACTGTATATATAAGGTTGTGTGTTATATAAGATTAAATATAATGTTGAATAAATAAGAGTTAAGTACTTAGAAGTGTAAAAAACTGAACCCAATGTTAGATTTGTAGACAATCCCCCCATAGAGAAGTAAAGATAAATGGAAGCCTTACAGCCCAGGATTACTAGCCAATCAACACAGAGGACAGTAGGGTCTCAGATGACCCCATTGGCCAATCAGCTGTGTCAGCTTGCAGTATTGGATGTGAACATCCTGACTGAATCAGCACATAGGTTACAACAGGAGTGAAACACTACCTGACGTTAACCCCAGTCCTGCACAATCCTTTCCTCTTCTAATTAAAGATACAAGAAAATAAGACCTAATCCAAATAATTTAATAGTGTGTGACGTTTCGGTAACAATGCTGTTACCAAAACATCACACACTTAAATTATTTAGATTAGGTCTTATTTTCTTGAATTTATAATCTATATTCCAAATTGGGCGCTTTATTACTCTTCTAATTAAATTGAAATCATAACAAGTACAGTAGAACCACTCTGTAAAGGACACCTAATTGCAGAAGCAAAGTGTCCTTTAGGGAGAGGTGTTTCTCTTACCGGAGAGTTGCTAAATGGAAAAAATGGTCATTTTGGTGATGAAAACTGTCCTTTGTAGAGAGGTGTCCTCTAGCATGAGTGTCCTCTGATGGAGATTCTACTGTATCAGTGCTAACAACAGTTCCTAAGAAACAATGGGAAGTTGGAGATAAGGCTAGTAGAGGCTTCCTTCTAAGTCAATAGGAAATGGATGGTTTGATAAGAGGATAAGAAGAGAATTGGTCAGAAGTGGATGATGGGGAGACATGAAGATGACAGTGTAGGAAATACAGCAGAGTGTACATGGGAATATGTTTTATGGGGATGTCCAGGTCCTTCTAAGTCAATAGGAAATGGATGGTTTGATAAGAGGATAAGAAGAGAATTGGTCAGAAGTGGATGATGGAGAGACATGAAGATGACATTGTAGGAAATACAGCAGAGTGTACATGGGAATGTGTCCTATGGGGATGTCCGTGGAATGACTTGGTATTCTGTCTTTGGAAGAATGCGGAGCAGAATAAACTACATGTTACTAAAGAGGAAATTTTAAACTAAATGGAAACAAATAGTGAGTGACACATTCTATATAATTTTTACACCACTTTTAATAAATAACATTATGAAATTGAATAAAAATATTTTGGAAATTGAATATTAATTTTTTTTAATTTAAATTTTTAAAAATGTAAACACAACCTATCTGAAACTAACCCCCAAAACCTACCTAAATTTAACTATCTTATATATACTGTTGTATTTATAAATCTAACTGTCCATAGGTGAGATCCTCCAGTTCTTGTTTATTTATGTTTTGGTTACTATCTCTATTTCTTTAAAAGTAATTTTATTTTTCTGTGGCAAGGGTGCTCTTTTTATAATCTGGTAAGTCTTAGGACATTTCACACCACAACTAACCTACAGTTCTAATAGAAGTAACATTGCCAAAATATTTTATTTTAAAACCTTTTGTATTTTCACTTTTTATATATAGTAGAACTACCTCCCAGTAAAGGACACCTAATTACAGAGCCAAAGTGTCTTTTAGGGAGAGGTGTCCTCTCACCGGAGAATTGCTAAATTGTAAATATGGTAATTTTGCAAATGTAAACTGTCCTTTGTAGAGAGGTGTCCTCTAGGGGGGTGTCTGCTAAAGGGAGGTTCTACTATATATCAGGTAATTCTAATCTAAATCTGTGATAAAATTGCTGAAGAGAACTCCTCTCTCAGAAAATTCCTAGCAACAATCTATCTATAGAAAAAAGATCAGGCCAGGATGGATGTGTGGAGAAAAGCTTCTGAATTATCTTGTTGGCCATTATACTATGGATTTATTTTTTTTAAAGAACATATATTTAAGAAGAAAACAAGTCTTTGTATTTCTTAAGATGTGAAAGTATTTAATCTTCTTCTTCTTTCTTATCTCCACACTGGGTGAAGTAGAATGTGTCTGCCTTTGTCATTAAGATTGGGAGCACTACTCAGTGGCAGGCCGACTTAGCTCCAAAATAAATGGCCGCCTCTGACATGAGGAACAGACGCCAAGTGCAGCTGCTCCTAACATGGAGTAAAAACACTGCTCAACCTGTATCCCTGGATTAGGAGCCCTAACAGGGTACTATCAGCCGGGCCAGCTGAGCCCAGGATTTTTAGTGAGCTTGTTACTGCTCCCCCTCCTCCTTTTTCATCCAGGCTTGGGACCGGCAAGGGCAGAGTTAAAGTATTTAATTAATGACATCAGTACAACTAGTTGACAATTGTCAACAAACCCAAAAAAAAAAAATTATACAGTAGAACCTCCCTTTAGCAGACATCCTGCTAGCAGACACTTCTCTACAAAGGACAGTTTTCATTTGCAAAAATATCATTTTTACTATTTAGCAACTTTCTGGTAAGAGGACACCTTTCCCTCTAGGACACTTTGGCTCTGCAATTAGGTATTCTTTACAGGGAGGTTCTACTGTACAGCTAGAGAATATTGGACAACCAAGCTATAGAACACATATATGATGATTTCATAAATACAGAGTAATATAAATAAAAGACAATTCACTGAGGGAAGAGTTTATTTTATATATAACGGCAATACAAGCTTTCTGGCTCAGCAGCCCTTCAACAGGTATACTGGGTAGATAATATCTGTCAAAGGGCTGTTGAGTCCGAAACCTTTATTGCCGATATATATAAAAGAAACTCTTCCCTCAGCGAATTGTCTTTTATTTATTATTTTACCGAAAGGATTATATTAATAACAGAGTAATATTTCTGTTGATAATTTTCATAGATTAATTAAATTAAATATCGGGGGTCGGTGGAAGAATGGTCTAAACCGTTGGTTTTCGACCGCTATGACCCAGGTTCGATTACCGCATTGGGCACTTATTAAAAAAAAATGCTCCCATGGCCCCGATTCTTGCAAATGTCCAACCCCACCAGCGAGTACAAGTAACCAAACGGGGCTCTGTCACATTTGTAAGTGCAAAGTCGAACTGTTTTTCACATGTGTAGATATGTGGTGCACTTACAGTAAAAGCAGTTGCCTACTTCTACCCACCATGATTATCATGGCCTGTACCAAGTGTACTAGGGATAAGCAAAAAAAAAAAAATTAAATATCAACTTGGCCACAATATGAGAGGTACCTGCATGAGGTAGCAGCCCACCAGGGTCGCGCTGCGTGTACGGCCAGCCTTACAGTGGACATAGACAGACTGCTGCTGTTGGAGGGCATCTAGGATGAAGTCCACGCCACGGCGTAGCTTGGTCTGGCACGGGGCGTGGAACATGTCGATGGTCTGGAGCTGCAGGAACTTGACGCCATGTTGGCCCCACTCCTGCTCACATCTCAGTCTGCTACTGTCGCTGCGATGTCACCGGGGATCCTACCTCTTGTGTCGGCACCCACAGCCTCAACTCATAGTCCTCGTTCATGGACACCACATTCTTCACATCCTCCTCCTCTATGAGCTGCACACATATAAGGCTTGCTACATAGAAATACATAATACAGGGGGGTCGGTGGAAGGCTGGTTAAACCCTTTGGTTTATGACCACTACGACCCGGGTTCGATTCCCGCTTTGGACACTTTTTCTGTTTAAAAAAAAATATATTAAAAAATGCTCCAATGGCCCCCCGATTCTTGCAAAAGTCCAACCCCACCAGCGAGTGCAAGTAATCAAACGGGGCTCTGGCACATTTGTAAGTGCAAAGTCGAACTGCTTTCACATGTGTAGACATGTGGTGCGCTTACAGTAAAAAAGCAGTCGCTAACTACTCACCATGATTATCATGGCCTGTACCACATGTACTAGGGATAAGCAAAAAAAAACATAATACAGTTGTACCTTGGCAGCTCCAGAACATATTGCATTAGATGCACTAAACAGGACCTTTGGGAGAGGCAGCTGCTTATCATAAAATAGCTCAAGGAGCATGAACTAATGGAATTTGTGTAATCTTTACACAAGAGGATAAGAAACAACAACATAATACAGTTTTGAAAATAGAGCAATCCATAAATAAATCTTCAATTAAAACGGCATATATTGGATCAAAATATCATTTATTTGTTGTTGACACACATTAATATGTTATAATACCTTGATAAAGGTTCAGGCAACTGAAATATTGGTAAAATAAATGATATTTTGATCCAATATATGTTATAATACCTTGATAAAGGTTGGCGTTCGGCCTTTTTAAATAAACATAATACAGTAGAACTTGGATAATTCAGACGTCTTTTAATTCAAATATTTATCTTGGTCCCTAGAATTTCCTATAAATTTCCGTTTTCAATTTGAATTTTTTTTTTGGTCCCTTGGGCTTGGAATTATCCAAGTTTGACTGTATATGGAGGTTACCTATATACAGTAAAACCACCCTATAATGAACCCCTATGGGACATCCTTTTGGTTCACTATAGCCACGGTTTGGCCATTTTTTTTTTTACTTTTCAAAGTTTTTACACCGTATAATTAAGACAGCCATACACACAGGAAAAGGCAGCCACTTAATAATAGTCACTTTGTTTTAATTCCCTAAATTACCAAAATAAAATAAATAAAAGAAGTCATTTGATAATAGGTTCTTCTTATCATTAGCAAACATGTTTATATATATGCCTCTATATATGATTTAAAAATTTAAACAAATTCCCTATAGGCAAGGCTTTATTAATTATATATTTAAAAGGTATAAGAGTATTTTAGAACATTTTAATCAAATATAATACTGAATTTACTTGAAAAACATGTTTCTAATACCTTGTTTGAAAATAAAAAGTGAAATTTGAAAATCAGAATTGTCTTAAAATATCATTATTTCTATCAAAAGGAATAAAGCTCAGTGTATTCTGAATCATTCGAAGATAAATCAAAAGTATCTGATTCTGAAAAATCAGACGCAAAACATGTTGATACGCTAGCGCAATCAGTAAAATCACCTTGCAAACACAAAATCGGTAGTAAAACAGGCGGCCAGTGGGAATATCTGCACACCCTGAATGAGTCATATACCTAACAAGGCTTCTGTTCTAAAAATAAAACCGTAGCAGTCGTTTTTAAGAATTTTAAATCGATTTGTTTGTGGCCAGTGAGACAGGGCACTAGTTTTTTCTTTTTTTTCCTTCCAATTTCAAGTTTCCACATATTCTTCTGAAGTATAGATTTAGTTTTGTTTTTACTCTGTTATTCAAACCATTTCTGGCTTTAAAATTATTTGGGATTTTTTAGCCTAGGTTAAACAAGATATATAGAACCTTTATTTGTGTCATTAAATGGGTAGTCTTATATAACTGACTAGACGGGTGACCCGGGCTTCGCCCCGGGATTGACCCGTGTGCATATCTACCCGAGTGATATATATTTAGATAAGATTTTTTTTTTATAATTGTTTGTTATTAGCATTATCTATTTGTTTGTATCAGCATAATTTAATCTAATCTTTGATAGAGGGCGCTGTTCGTGAGCTAAGTAGAATAATTTGAATATATAGTTTTAATAATTGATTTATATATTTTTTTAAAATAGCCTATCGTCTTCCCCGTATTTTTTTTTACCTATGTATGGAAATTTTGGTTTGAATTAGTGAACTACTGCGAATTTGTATACCGGACATACAAACAAACAAACATACATTTATATATATAACTGATATATTAAGAACAAAAAAGGCATATCCTGACCACACTCACATGAGCATTTTCCAGATAGCAGAGCGCCATCTATTGGAACAAAAATAAACTAAACATTGATTTAACTTTTTCCCCTGATATATTTGGCCAACCCAATTTCCTGATAATTCATGAAAAGCCACCCACAAACGTGTTTTGGGCTGTTGGCCCTCATCTGCGTGGTGCAGCCTTTACCTCTATGACCAAAATTTGGTCCCAGAGGCTTTTCCTGAGAAATCAAGAAATGGATATTTAAGGCCAGGTTTGTTTAAATATGCTGTTCATGTGAAAAAAATAATAATAAATAGAAAAAAGGTCAGGTATATTTACACAAACAATACCCATTTCTTGATTTCTCGAGAAGCCTATGGAACCAAAATGTTTTTGGTCATAGAGAAACAGTCTGCATCACGCTGACGTGGGCCAACAGTCCAAAACACGTTTGTGATTGACTTTTTTTGATTTATCAAAACATTGTGTTGGCCGAATATTCTGGAACAAGTTAAAGAATTGTTTAGCTTTTTTTTGTTCCACTAGATGGCATTCTGCTATCTAGAAAATGCTTATGTGAGCATGATCAGGATATGCTATTTTTTATATTTAATATCAACATCTTCATTCTATTTTATTATATTTTTTTACATATATATATATACACAAGAGGGCATTTTAAAATTATTTTATATACCGTCCCGTGGTTAGCCAAAACATTTTAAAATAAGGAGAGACCCTGACGAAGGGTGCGAAAAATCTAGCGAAATATTGGAGTTTGATATAAATAAAATGTTTTATTTTATTTGCGATCCAAAATATGCTTATTAATATATACAGTTAAACCTGTCTATAGCGCTCCCTCTTGGGACTCACCAAAATAGGGTGCTATAGAGAGGGGGGTGCTATAGACAGGTCACTTTTAATATACAGTTAAACCTGTCTATAGCGCTCCCTCTTGGGACTCACCAAAATATGGTGCTATAGACAGGTCACTTTTAATATACAGTTAAACCTGTCTATAGCGCACCCTCTTGGGACTCACCAAAATATGGTGCTATAGACAGGTCACTTTTAATATACAGTTAAACCTGTCTATAGCGCCCCCTCTTGGGACCCACCAAAACAGGGTGCTATAGACAGGTGACTTTTAATATACAGTTAAACCTGTCTATAGCGCCCCCTCTTGGGACCCACCAAAACAGGGTGCTATAGACAGGTGACTTTTAATATACAGTTAAACCTGTCTATAGCGCCCCCTCTTGGGACCCACCAAAACAGGGTGCTATAGACAGGTCACTTTTAATATACAGTTAAACCTGTCTATAGCGCCCCCTCTTGGGACCCACCAAAACAGGGTGCTATAGACAGGTGACTTTTAATATACAGTTAAACCTGTCTATAGCGCCCCCTCTTGGGACCCACCAAAACAGGATGCTATAGACAGGTCACTTTTAATGTAAATCGCATCGTACTACGTATTTAAAATCGAGCGCTATAGAGAGGGAGGCGCTATTTAGAGGGGGCGACAGGTTTAACTGTATTTTAAAAAAAATGTAAGAGTTAAAAAATCCTAATACTCAGTACTAGATTTTATTTGACATATTGGACGCGATATCCAAACTTGGGATACTTACGCCTAAATAGCAGTTTATATACAATTCAATAAACAATACTAAAAACAAAATTAAAACTGAAAGGTTGGTTTTCTAACAGTCACTTTAGCAAACTGCCACTTCATGGACTCACTCACTCTGACCCAACATACAGAAAATATAATATTTTAGGATATACATTTTATTTTTTATTTTTACTACAGTAGAAGCTCCCTTTAACGCACACCCTGCTAGCGGACACCTCTCCACAAAGGACAGTTTACATTTGCAAAATTACCATTTTTACTATTTAGCAACTCTCCAGTAAGAGGACACCTCTCCCTAAAGGTCACTTTGGCTCTACAATTAGGTGTCATTCTACTGTATATTAAAATGATTACTCTATATGTTATGTGTATGTGACAGTCACACACATGTGGTGTACTGGGGTCTGAGGCTAAAGTTGAACCAAACTGTTCCTTAGACAAACCGCTGTCTGACCCTAAATACAACAACTTATTTCAAACTGGGTCACCATCTTGTACTACTGTTGCTTTTTACAATGGTAAAATATTTGAGGGTACAGTGATGAGAGCCAACAGCCTGACTCTTGTTAGCTTTTCTTGATTAAACAAGAGGGTATTTGGCCAATTCTGAAATAATTAAAAATCAACGATTGGTTGATATTTATTCCAACAGAAGCCATCAGCAACTTCTAGTTGTAATATCAGGAAATGTCTTTCTCTTAATTTATCATCCATTTATCAACCATTTTCACTTTTGTTGTATGTGTGTGCATACACACTATTTATTCTTAAAGTAAAAAATGTTGCTAAAATCAGTGAAAACAACAAATTTCACTTCGATTTTCTATATATACAAGTAATTATAAAATGAGCTTTTTCAACCTTTAATAGAAATCTATATGGAAACTTTTGGAAAAATCCTGGTTCGTTTGAAAGCTAAAGTGGCGGGTTTTACGTACCTTTTTGGAAGTACTTCTAAAGGGTAAGGCACCTAAAACTACAGTTTCATCTATCCTGTTATACCATTCCCTCAGGCTGATTTGCTTCATCATTACATTATAAAATAGAGTAGGGTAGAAGGATAGCCTAGCCAGCATATTTTTAAAGGATATAGAGCTAAGTGAATCAAAAGGATTCATGAAACAAATTTTTTAAAAGTTAATTTAAGTAATAAACAAAATTGCAGTGGTACTAAATATATATTTCGTATATTTTCAAAGAATAAAAAAGCTAAGACCATTTGAACTAAAATATGTATGTGAGATAATATTAATATAAAAATATAAAATAATAATATTTTCCGTAAAGAAAGTTATAGGTGCGCACACATGCTCTTAATTATAATTGTATCATTGTTGATTTTTTTCAAGGAGAGGCTTGTGTGAAGCCGATTTATGACACATAGGTCCAGGTTGTGATTGTGTGATATAATATGTTTAAAATGTGTGTTCATGGAATTATCGAGTCTGACACTTTCATATTTAAATATATATAAATAATTTGAACCAACAACCCCTTATTAAGGGTAATATAACAAGATTATATGATGAAAAACGTTTTGTATAATAGAAACACCTCTGTAACTAATTACACCATGTTATACATGAACCATTACATCACAATATTTCATGTACTCTGTACAAACTGGAGATAATAAAATAAAGCTGTGTAATATAAAAGGAGTTCAGTTAACCAGTAGAAAGTGAGATAGATTGTTTGAGGGCGATAAGCGTGGTGAAAAGGTGGTTTATCTTGCAATGGGAAGTGACTTCTTTGACCATCTAAGACCTGAAGGTCCTGTCCTCTGTCAATTATTATTTCGCATGGAGCACCATGCTTCAAAATAACTTTCTCAAGTATGAAAGTCGCTATTTCTGCATCCATACTAGATGGAAGGTCTTTGGTGATTGCATATTTAGTCAAGTAATCTGTACAAACAATTATCCATCGATTTCCTTTGTCAGATAAGGGGAACCCCCCAAGCAGGTCCATGTCTATTTTCTGGAGTGGAATGGGGATCAATTTTCCAGCAGTTAGTTTTTTTGTCCCTTTCTTCGCTAGCACTCCTTGCAATGGGTATATAAGGTACTTAAATAAGGTACCGCCAGAAGTATTTACTTATTCAGGCGTAGGTCCTTGTAAAACCTAGGTGTAGTTCCTCGTTCGCACATCATCATGAAACTCCTTTAAGATATCTGGCCTCCTACACTTCGATTTAAACAACAGCAGATATCTACCCAAAGGATCAAAATTACGCTTATACCAGGATATAAACTCGGTTGCTCTCATAAATTGTGTCAGCGATGTCAGAGCAGACGACTCTGGTAGCGGGGCGGGTATCTCGATAGGCAATCTGTGTCCTTGTGCTTGGCCCCACTTTTATAGGTGATAGTTACTTCGAAATCTTGAATTTTGAGCCCCATCTTATTACTCTTCCAAAAAGGTCCTTCAGACCAGCCAACCAGCACAAAGAATGATGGTCTGAAACAACCTCAAAGGGCCTTCCATATAAATTTGGATGAAATTTTCCTATTTCCCAGATGACTGAGAGACACTCTCGTTCAGAGGTGAAGAGTTCTCAAGAGGCATATGCAATAGGCTATTCTTGATTCTCCTGAATCTGAACCAAAACAACACCCAAGCCAGCTACTGGCGTCTGTATGCAATTTGGTGATGGCACTTTCTTTAAAATGCCCTAGTACCGCCTCTGCCTTAGAGATTTCTTCAGGGACTCGAAATGAATCGTTTTGATTTTGTTATCAAATGATTTTTTTCTTTTTAAAGAAGAATTTGTAGTGGAGCAGCAATTTTGGAGTTCTTGATAAATATTTGGTAGTAGGAGCACAACCCTAAGTAGCTTTGAATTATACTGATGGACTTGGGTACAGGGAATTTCCTAATTGCTTCGGTCTGAGTTGAGTTCTGAGTTGTGTCGGGTATGCGTTCTTATCTACCACAAGACCCACCATTGTTGATTCAAACAGACATTTCTCTGGATTGATAGTAATCCCCGCTTGCTGAAGACAGCTCAGGACCTTAGACACGTTCTGAATGTTCCTCAAAGGTATCAGAGTAGACCACGATGTCGTCAAAATAACACAAACAAATGTTCCATTTGAGCCCCACAAGTACGTTATCCATCATCCTTCTCGCAGTCTCGCTCATTTACCTCCACCTGCCAGTATCCTGTCTTCAGGTCCATGGTCGATTGACACTTGGCGAGGACAGATGATCCAGGACGCTATCAATGCGGGGTAATCCTACTTGGTGATGTCATTTAACCACCTGAAGTCCACACTGAATCTCCAAATGCTGTACTTCTTCTTGACCAGCACCACAGGGGCCGACCAACCAGGTACTCTCTGATGGCTGGATTACTTTTCTATCTAGCATGTCCTCGACTTCCTTCTGCATTATTTCTCTCTCTTTATCTCAGACACCCGATATGGTCGCTGCTTTATAGGGGATGGTCGCCTGTTTGAAATCTGTGTTTCACTCTGTTCTGTACCTTGTTCATGTTTTTCATTATGGGAAAGAAACGCCTTCAAAAGACAAAGGAAGCCCCATTAAATCTTTTCCTTTTAATCGGCAGATCGGGATATGTCCCGACTCAAAATCGTACATTCTAGTCCCCTTTTAGTGATCTACATTTCTCCAATACGTTATTTGAATTCAATCAAAGAAGAAATAAATATCGTTCTTTTCGAATGAGTAGTTCTTTAGAACAGCTAACCTTCATACTCATAATTCCTACGAGAAATCTATTGAAGACTTTTATCCTCTGAGAAGATCTCCCGGGGAAACGAAATTTTGGACAGCGTACACTTCGTCATCTCTACCCTCGGCGTCTAGGGCTTGGAGGTTGTCCAGTTGTAGTTCGCCCAGACCGCAGTCAATAACCGCATTAGTGGCCATGAAGAAGTCCCAGCTTAGAATCACATCGTGACTGCAGTTTTCCAAAATAACGAATTCAAAAATTTCAAGATGTCCATTCACTTTCAACTTCAATGTGCAGCGCCCTTTGGTTTTGACCATTCTATCATCAGCAACTTTCAATACAATGGAGATTTCTACAAACATAGTCGTTTTAGTTCTACTCTTAACCACTCTGATATAACAGCGTAGGAGCCTCTGGAATCAGAGCCAATATCGTGTCGGCTTCAATTTCAACCTCAATTTAGTTGTTTGTCATTTTAACGATTGTCGGCAGGGGAGGAATTCTATGTTGTGCAGCAGCCTCACATCCATTCGAGGGCGCAGCTCCTCCGATTGCGGACATCGAGGAGACTGGCTGGCTTGTCTATTACTGGCTGGCAGCGACCAGGCGAACTTCCTCGTCTAGGGAAAGGTGAGGAGCTGCGATAACGTCTGTTGTTGTCGCTCTGAGTAGCGTCATTTGATTCATTGTTGCGTCAGGAGTTTGTCATTGTCCTGGCCCGATCTTGGTATATTTAATATATTTCGTCTCTTCACTCATCAAACAACCTCTACCTGTCGCGGCAATAATGGACAACGTAGCCGGGCCGTCCACAGTGGAAACACTGGGATCCTCCACTTATTAGTGTCCCATACTCCAGTCTCTCGAGCATCTTGCGTCAACCTTAGGTGCATACCAGGTGTTCTTTCTATAGTTTCGTGGTGCTGGCCTCGTCGCCGCTTCCGTTGGGAAGGTATTTATTCTCGACAGGGGAAAGGGACTTTGTCGACTTCCTTCTTCACAATTTCTTCAAGGAGGGAACTTCTGGTTTTTCATGTGGGAGTGCTAGGGCCGTTTCACTTCTTCTCTAACGATCTGTATTATCAGAGATTGTAAATCCGTCACGTCTCCCAGGTCACCAAGCAAGGTAAAATTGGGCACGCACTCGAATTTTGAGGCTGCATCTCGACGTCTTAGGAGCTCTTCAACGTTGCGACACTGCGATAAACTGATCCATCGTCGCGCGCTATGTCCCTCGGCAGAAGATACCTGAAAATTTCATCAGATGAGATAGTCTCTCTTCTTCCGCATCTGGGCATCCACTTCCCTGCAGAGACGCACAGCATATTTTATGTAAAACTCGCTACTCTCGCCTCTTTGTTGTGCCTGAGTTTCGAATTTTTCTCAGTTTGCATTCTCAAACTTTCTTTTTTTTTTTTCAAATACGATTTCGTATAGGGATGTGAACTCTTCCCAAGTTTCTTTCCTCGTTATTCTCGAACCATCTTAGAGAAGTCCCATTGAGGTAGAAGTATGCATTGGCAAGACAAAGGACTTCGTCCCATTTATTGTCTTGCCAAGAGTTTATAGTGTTTTATCCAATCCTGGGGTCTTCCCCCCCAGAGAAAACAGAAGGGCTCTTCGACAGGTGTTGTACATAGCAGTTGCTTACTTGGGCAGCTGCTTTCTCTTTACATTCATGGTGATTTCTTCTTTTTCAATTGTATCAGTTTTATTTTCACTTTCTGGCAACAAAAGCCTTAAGAAGTTTTTAACCACAGATTCTCAAACTTTTTCTTTGAGCGTGAGTACCCAGCTTCTCCACCAGTTATAGAGAAGAAAATGATAAGTAACTCAAAGTCTTAGAAAACAAAATCTTTATTGTATCTCTAAAGAAATATCAAAAATAATTCAATTATAAAAAGAAATTTATAAGTACTGGAATCCCATTCAATAAAGTAAGCAAAAATACGAGAATCACGGGACGAGTGTCTTTTGTATACAAAAGACACTCGTCCCGTGAGTCTCGTATTTTTGCTAAAAAGAAATTTGTTGCAAATTGGCCTATTATTTTATAATGGCCAAAATTTTTATATTCCTTTTATTTACATCTTACAA
Source organism: Cordylochernes scorpioides (assembly GCA_030710605.1). Lineage (NCBI taxonomy): Eukaryota > Metazoa > Arthropoda > Arachnida > Pseudoscorpiones > Chernetidae > Cordylochernes > Cordylochernes scorpioides. The sequence goes on from CP092874.1 coordinate 67,908,356, forward strand.
TATAAATTATATTGATTATAACTTAATATATATATATATTTTAAAATGTGAATATTAATCACTTTTGTTTTGAGTACCTTAATTTAAATATACTATAAACAAAAATTATAAGTCCTTTGAATTATAATTAAAATAAAAACATAAAGCCTCCAGGGAAAAGTTTCTTTTAAAAATATTTTTTATTTAAAAAATCTCGAGCTTTCGGGCAAGTACGCCCTTCTACGGGAGAAAATGCTTCATATGATTAACACGCCAATGAAATATGATTTAAAATTAAATAAAGTCAATTTTCTGTTTACATTTGCTTTAAAAGCACGATCAACGCGGGCTTCTGTTGCGCGTGCTTCACTTGGAGGTTATGGGCTGGGCTCAGGGAATATAATGTTATAAATTTCCGGAATATCTATTCTTCTGTTGATGCTATTGTGCTTTCTGGATATGATGGATTCTATTATTAGTCTCTGTAGTCTATTGGGGATGTTGGAGTAATGGGTCTTTGGTTCTGATAGGGAGAAGGAATGGCCTGTTTCTCTTATATGTTGGTATACTAAAGATCTACTGTCTTGATTATCGATATTTCGTTTATGTTCTGATACTCTTATATTTAAATGTCTGCCGGTTTCGCCGACATATTTGGTTTTGCATTCGTTGCATTCTATGGAGTATATGGCATTCTTAATATTGGAAGGATAATAAATGGTATTGTTCTTTGTTATGGGGTTTCTTAGTAACGAATTTAAATTAGGTGAGTTTCTGAAAAAGGTTTTGATTCCAAATTTCTTCAGATGACGGGCTATAGAAACAGATACTGGTGAATAAGGAATACTGCTAATAGATTTATAGATTGGGGAATTCTGAATTTCAGAGGGGCTATAGAAATGTCTTAGAATAAATGATAAAGGGTATTGACAAGTCTTTAGATTTCTTATAATATTCTGAATTTCTTCTGTTTTAAAAGTTTGAAGTGAACAATGGCTATGGATACGTTTAGTTAAGGTCTTTACGGTATTGATTTTATGGCTGAGTGGGCAGTAGGAGGAAAAACGGATATAGTCGGGGTTGAAGGATGGCTTATAATAAACAGTTGTTTGGAATTGATTCTGTATGCGAATAATTTTTATATCTAGAAAAGGCAGGCTATTGTTGGTTTCTTTTTCAAAAGTGAAATTTAGGTTAGGATGGTAACTGTTGAGTCTTTCTAGAATGTTCCTGGTTTGATTTTCGGGGCATATACAGAATATGTCGTCAATATAACGACGCCATAAAACTATATCTGACGGGAATAGGGATGTTATCCAATTGTCTATGCGACGCATAACTATTTCGGCTACTGAGGTTGAAAGAGAGCTCCCCATGGGAGAACCTTTAATCTGTTCGTAAGTTTTGGAATCGTATGTTAGAATATTTGTTTCGAGGCATAGGGCTATAAGTTTAGTTATTTTCCTGACTATGATCTGATCAACCTTGTTTTCTCTCAAGAATTCTTCGGTGCTGCTTAGTATCAGCTGGTGTGGGAGACTTGGGTAAAGGGATTCTACGTCGAATGAGATCATGATCTTGTTTGGTTGGGGTTGGTACTTGAGTAGTTCATCTATGAAGGTGGTGGTGTTGGAAATGGAGAACGGGGAGTTTTGCTGCTTGATTATGGGTTTGAGAAAAGTTGAGATAAACTTGGAGAGAGGTGCTGTTGGGGAATGGTAGAAAGCCACTATGGGTCTTAAGGGGACATTTGGTTTATGTATTTTAGGGAGGCCATATATGAAGGCATCTGTTTGCATATTAGACAAGAAGTCTTTCAATTCTTCATTCGAAATATTACGTTCTTTGTGCATTTTTCTGAGTTCTTTTTTGAAAGAAGAGTATGTTCGGGTTTTTTCTTCTTTGGAAATGTGTTTGAAGGTAGTTTGATCTTCAAGGATGATCAGCATTTTACTATGGTAATCAGTTTTGTCCAGAATCACTGTTTGGCCGCCTTTATCTGATTGGGTGATGATTATTTCTTTTTTATTTCTTAAGTCTTTAATCAGTCGGTTATCATGAGGGTTGCTTGGGGGAAGGGTTATTGATTCACTTAGAAGATTAGTTACATGATGTCTAATGATATTCTTTTCTTGGTGGTTAAGTTTTGATATGGCTGCTTCGACTCCACTTACTATTCTGATGGGATCTGGGTTTTGTATATTCCTGAATTTCATACCTTTGGATAAGAAAGCTAATTCTTCTTGGGTTAGGGTAGCTTTTGACAGGTTGACTATTTTATTGAGGTTATTGTTTCTATTTAGATTTGGATTATTAAATTTCAGTGCCCAATATTCCAGTTTTTTATTCTGCCTTCTCTCTATTTCTGTTCTTAATTTCGTGATTTCAGACGTGGTTCGGACTATTAGTTCGTACATTTGTTTTTCTGGTACAATACGGGAAGTGATGCATAAGAGTTCTTTGATTGTTTTCGATAACAATCGGATGTTGGAATAGCAGCCCTGTGTTCTGGTCCTCAACAACCTATATTGAGTTTCCTTTATTACTTTAGTTGAGAAAGGGTTTTTGACAGGATCTTTTATTCTTAAGGATGGGGGGACAAAGTTCACCTCTTCACAGAAACGATTGAAACCCAGATGACATCTCCACTTCGCTAGTTGCAATGATTTTTTGTGAATCTGGTTTAAATAAAAATTGATTTGATATGGCGATAAATTCATGACTTAACTTGAGTTCACAATTCGATCAAATAATCCCTTGAATTATAATTAAAATAAAAACATAAAGCCTCCAGGGAAAAGTTTCTTTTAAAAATATTTTTTATTTAAAAAATCTCGAGCTTTCGGGCAAGTACGCCCTTCTACGGGAGAAAATGCTTCATATGATTAACACGCCAATGAAATATGATTTAAAATTAAATAAAGTCAATTTTCTGTTTACATTTGCTTTAAAAGCACGATCAACGCGGGCTTCTGTTGCGCGTGCTTCACTTGGAGGTTATGGGCTGGGCTCAGGGAATATAATGTTATAAATTTCCGGAATATCTATTCTTCTGTTGATGCTATTGTGCTTTCTGGATATGATGGATTCTATTATTAGTCTCTGTAGTCTATTGGGGATGTTGGAGTAGCGTAGATAGAGCCTTCAGCTTTGACCACACCAATTCAGAGTAGAGATGGATACCCCTTCCCTGTGGTCAAGCCACCTGACCTATGGTAGTTGACTTGACCCCACCAACACCAAAACAGAGTCAGGGATGGACTCAGACACCCATTCTCTGTGGTCAAGCCATTGTGAATGACTTGACTCCACCAGTACCAAGCCAAACTCCAGCATACCTATCCCTATAGGCAAGCCACAGACCTATGGTGACTGATATGCTATCTTTTCAGCAAGACACTAGCCCTGAACCTTTCCCAAGCCTACTCCAAGATTTCCAGGTCTCACCATGTTAATGGTATTTCTCATTATTTTTTAAATATTTTATACCTTTTTTCTAATTAATATTTATTTATTTTTTATGATTTTTTCTTTATATATGTAATGTTCCTTCGATTAAATAAATAAATATGCTTTATTAAATTAATAAACTAATTTTTATTATATATATTTTTAATGTCAAACGTACACTTTTTAAATAGATTCATAACAACAACAACAATTACAGTGCTGCCAAATCCAAACAATCAAAAATAATTTAATTAAACAGAGTATATTATAATATTATTATAAGGTATATTACAATATATATATATATTTAAAAAAAAAAGGCATCTCCTTATCGTGCAACTGAAAGTTGTTGATGGCTTGCGCCATCTATCGGAATAAATATCAACTATTCTCGTTGATTTTTAATTATTCCAGAATTGGCCAAATACCCATTCTTGATTAATCAAGAAAAGCTAACCACGGACCGCGTTTCGGGCTGTTGGCCCTCATCAGCGTGGTGCAAGCTGTACCTCAACGACCAAAAAAATATTTCATAATATCAATTTCATATATATATATATATATAATATATTTTAATTATTATTTTAAAAAACATTTTTACTTTTCACAGAGAGAGAGAGATGATGATATCCTTGGGAGGCGGGGGATTTACATGAGAGAGAATAAACAAAAGAAAACAACTTATTACAATAGTAAACAAAAAACCTATCTTCGTCTTAGGTTAGCGCCTATTTTCTTGTGATCTTACACACATACTCTGTGTGAATAATTAATCAATTAAAATATATATACAACACACGCTCCCCTGTGTGTAAGCCCTAATCAGCAAGTCCAAGGCTATTTGCACATTTTCGTAGTTTGTCTTCAGGGAGACTCTTTTTTTATCATATCCACCTCCTTCTCTTCACTTTTAGTGTATGTTTGATTCAATTTTTTTTATTTCTTCTTTCACAAAATAATACTTTCGAGTCAAGTGCTTTGTTCTTGAAGTAATTTTCTCAGATTCAGTTCATTGAAGCCTGGCTGTCACTTTTCAAGGAAATTGGGAAAGTTACATGTCCGAAAAGATCTTATAGCAATCCTTTCAACCATAATACTTCAGAAATTCCTCCACATATTGAAATAAGTTCTGCTTCACACGCAGAAAAGGCTACTAAATTTTGCTTCCTACTTCTCCAGTTTGTTGATTTGTTGCCAAGTTTGACTGCATAGCACTAATAGGATTTTGCGTCTTGGGTTGTTCCCCAATCAGTGCTTCTTGTTGTTGCGTTCCCGGTTTGGATAGATGAAAAGGGAGGATACACGATGTGACTTATTAAAGTTTCCTTACTTAAGTATATATATATATAGCAATTTAGGCCAACAACCCCATGTATATGTTGGGACACCTCGTGACCATAATATGCCAAAGTAACCCAGAACCCCACCTAACCTAACCATATCCCACATATGTCCATCTAAGCCACAAACCTCTGGTGATTGCGAGGTGTTGTGATGGAGCCTGAAGCCACCTTTAGCCCTGGCAGCACTGAGCCAGAGACCGAGATCCCCTTCCTGTAATCAAGTCACCTGACCTGTGGTGGATGACCTGGCCCCACCAACACCAGGATAGTCCAAGATGGACTCAGACACCCCTCCCTGGTGATTAAGTCACCTGACCTGTGGTGGATGACCTGGCCCCACCAACACCAGGATAGTCCAAGATGGACTCAGACACCCCTTCCTGGTGGTCAAGACACCTGACCTATGGTGGATGACCTGGCCCCACCAACACCAAGCTAGCCTGAGATGGACTCAGACACCCCTTCCTGGTGGTCAAGACACCTGACCTATGGTGGATGACCTGGCCCCACCAACACCAAGCTAGCCTGAGATGGACTCAGACACCCCTTCCTGTTGGTCGAGCCACATGTCCGATGGTGGCCGACTTGACCACAAGCCAGTCCAAGATGGACCCAGACGCCCCTCCCCTGTAGTCAAGCCACCGACCTATGGTGCTTGACCTGACTCCACCACGAGCCCTGAACCTTTCCCAAGCTGACCCCAAGATGCCCAGATCCTACAATATTAATTGTTTTTTTTTTATTCAATATTTTTGTATTTTTATTTTATTTTTTGTGAATATTTCTTTAATAATTTTATATTTAATTTATTTTTATTATTTTTTTTTAAGATGCCTTTTAAATTTTTTTTATTTTCATAGAGAGAAAGGCGATGATAGCTTGGGGGGGTGAGGTCAGCAACACTGGGACAAGGAAGCGGGAGATTGATATTTACATGCTGGAAGATTGACATTTTTGATTGACATTGGGATTTTTATATTTCTTTTTATTAAGAAAAACTAGATTTTTTTTCTGAGAAGAAAAGAAGACTTGGAGTTGCGGAGGGCGAAGGCCGCTAGCTGCGGCCTTGGCTGCCCATTTTTTTGAATGGTGGACATGGGTGGCTGGGATGAAGAGGTAGGTCGGGGTTAATGGGACTTTGGCACGATAGGCCTTTTTTTATTTTCTTTTTGTATAAAGTTTGAAACTCCTCCCTTTTAACCTTATTTACAGTTTTTTTTTTTAATATATATACATTTTTAAATTATATATATGTGTGTGATTTCATTAATTAATATAATAAATAAAAAATGTTGTACATTGAAAGATTTTATTAGTAAAAAATAAAAATTTGTCTAATCAAAAAGATTGATTGGTTAATTTCCCCATCAACATAATTGCTAGCCGGCACAGCTTTAGGTCTCTACATGTGCCATAGATGAATAAATTTGTGGTCTGGTTTTCTGCAGCCACTGGCGCCCCAATATATGGACATGTAGAGATCTGGAAATACTAAAAATATATGAAATGCTCTCGAACTCATCAATGGCGCCCAACGTGGGGCTCGAATTTAGTATATGTTTCTTCCCCTATACTTTAGAAATATATACCTAATGAAAAGCCATACTATTTTTAAGTATTGGTGAAGTAGTCCACGCATCCTGAGATTAATTAAGAATCAATACCCAGGGAAATTAGACTAATAAAATATTTTTCAATGTACACAGAATTATTATTTTTAGGTAGATATTTATATATATAACTTGTAATTTTTTTTTTAAGCAAGTTTGTGTTTTTAATTATTTAAAGTGATAAAAATTATCCAATATCCACTCTGTAGTAAGTAAACAAATCTAATGCTTCTTCTAAAAAAAACTATTGTTTTGTTGAGTTTACTTTTCGTGTTTTAATAAACATTTATATTTAATACTTTAAACTATTTATGGTATAATTATATATGGGAGTTAGGTAAATAACAACCGTTATTTTTATTTACAATATTATAGCTTCGTCGATTGGTATATTTAATGCTGTGTTTTGTAATTTTGAAGAATGTAACGTATGTAACAATGTAAGAATGTAACAATGTAAGAACAAAGCTACGAAATTCGAGCCATGATGGCAGCTTAGTTTAAATTTAGGACTCGGTGCAGAAAAACAACATCTGGAGTCACCAGATGTGCTGGGACCAAATATAATTTTTGGCGCTAGAAATGGGAAACACTGACGTCAGACAATAGTTGATTAAAATTAATTACCATTTCTTTCTTTTATACAGAGAATACACGTTTATATTTTCAAATATTATTGAAAATACACTAATAATAAACCTGTTTCATACATTTAGTATATACAATATTTTATTTAAATTCTTTTCTGTTTGTAACATTTAGATGTTTTAAAATATATTTACTTAGAAGAAATTATGATGTTAATAATTTTTAATTTACTTTAATATGGAAACTATGACAGTGTCATATATAATAAACATATAACAGATGTCAATTTCAAATGACTTACCATTATGTAAGAAATTGGCAGGGAGGTTTTCCTATTATATGGTTACATATACCCAGATCTAATAATCTAATTCATGAAATACATTTCATTAAGTTTGCCTATATTTATAAACCAGTTCATAGTTAAACCAATTAGAAGTTTATTTATTTTAGGCCTAAATGCCTTTTTTATTTTTTTTTTATCTTTATTGGTTGAAACAATTTTCTAAGGCAATTTATTGAATGAAAAGGCATGTTTTCTTTTCAAGTGTTTGAAATAACAAAAGCTATAATTATTATTATCTTAATGAGGTATTTCAGGAATATTGCATATGAGTGTAAAAAAAAAAAATACATTTCTTGACATTCTTTTTGGTTAATAATGATTTTCACTTATAGAAGTGTTAGCATGCCAATGGTCTGCCCTTGAGGTACATGCTGACCTACATGATTAAGCTTTTCATAGTATAAAGGAAATATTTACATGGTATGAACAGGTTAAATTTAGAGTAAAAGGTTTTTTTTATATTTAATTTTTTAGGGTAATTTCTAGATTTTTGAACTTTTTTTTTTTTGTGTGTAAATTTATCAAAATGTAAGAGCATTTGTGCATCCTTTTTTTTTTTAAACTCAGCCTTTGTTTTTTTTTTTAGTAATTTTATAAACTTTTATTTTAGTATAGATTTAAAACCTACTTTTATGATTAAAGAGATATCCATTTCTTCAACTAGGAGTTAAGATTTTGTGTCTCGGACAGTGAAGCACCTAAAAGACGAGGCTCTCTTGGTATCCATCACTGTGAGCAATCTTTATGAAGCAATGTTGAATTAGTTGGATAGTCAGTGTAGTAGTTGCTTTTTTTTAATAGGATTCTAGGATTTATAATATGGTCTAATTTGAGGATTTTTCCTTTTTTTTTTTTCTTTGTTGTTTTCTCTTTGTCGCTTATTGTAAACACAGGACGGATGGGATACAGACCCTCTAGATAGCTTTTACAGTAAATGATAATATTTTTTTTTAGGTTAAATAGATAGGATTAGATGAATGTTTGAAGATAGGATTTCTATTTTTCTTATGAACCTTGCACATTTTTTTTTTAATGATGGATTACTATTTTGGGTACTGAATGACCAAATTGGTGGTAATTATTACAAGTTTATTTTCTTTTGTGAGTTTATGGAGGTGGACCATAACTAGGATTTTGGAGTGTGTACAGAGAATCATCTCAATAGAATGAGAAGCTTAGAGATTTCAACCTTTTTTTTTTTAAAGTAGAACTTCATTAGGATTCCTTTTTTTTTTCTATACAAACTATTTCTTGTTAAAACCCGAGTTTCAAAGACCAATGAGAATAATGTATACCATTGTGAATTAACTATTTAGTGTAAATCTGAAATTTTAGTTATTATCAGGAGTAATAGGTGAAGAAAGGTGTAGGAAATCACAACTTAGAGGGGGGCTATGTCTAAAACAACAAACCTAAGAGGCATCCTATGGCTTGTGTTGGGTAATTCAGAAACCCTATAATCCCTGGCCTTCAGGTAGTAGCTTTGAAATAGGTTTCTAATGAGGACATGAAAGGTCAATCTTTCAGAGTAAAGTTGTGAAGTGTAGGGACCCTAAGCCAGGGGTAGAAGTTAAGTAGGCCCAGACCGTAGTCGATCCTTGGAAAGCACTTGAGAATGTTAGTGTTGGGTAGTGAATCATAAACCCTATAAATCCATCTTTCAATAGAGTGTTGAGGTCGGACTACTGCAAAGGGGACAGACGCACGATGAAGTAAGAAGATAGTGACTTCACCCACGGTGGCTAGGGGAGTGACTCAATCCACTTTTATGAGGTGTCACGTTTAATGGTCCTTTATTCACCATTATAATTTGTGTGTGTCTTTATAGAATTGTCGTGAAAAGTCGCTTAGTGTCAAGGCAAGGGCAGTTTTTGAAGTTACACTGATTCTTTTTTTTTGGTAGGTTAGCTTCCAGATTATTTAGAATTGTTAACAATTATTGTTAACAATCATTTATCGAGTATAAAGTGTTAGTATATATAGAGCTTGTACAGAGGCATTTTCTTTGAGTAACCTAGGGCTTTAGTTCCCAATTTGTTTTAATTAGAAAACTTTATTTGATTTCACATTAGTCCTGGAATTTAGAAATTGTTAGGGTTTATTTGATAGAGATTATTGAGTGTTTTGGCGTCTATAGCAGCTTTTAACTTTAGAATGAATGCCCACAGTGACTGAATTTTTTTTTGTATGAATGTGAAGTGGAATAAATGATGAGAAGGTTAAAAACTAGTATACTGTTAGACCAAAATTACTTTAGAGCGTGTTAGGGAATTTAATAGGTTCAATTTTCAATTTTGATTTCTTTATTTGTTAGGAACGATAGCCTCACAGGACTGTAAAAACTCTATTGTTAGGAAAGGTATTCGCTCCATTTTGTTAGGTCTCCCCTTTCGGGAGTATAAAATTTTAATTTCTATTACTAGGGTAATCAAGTACTCTTTGTTATTTATATCAACTTGAATTTTAAGAGTCGTAGATAATGATCATATCTTGATTCTCAGACTGGAAGGTTGTGGGAGGTTATGATCAGACCAGGAAACCCACAAAACTTCTCCTCATTAGAGGAAACGAAGAGGTATAGATTGAATTTTATGCAGGATGGGGGATTTGTTTTAGCCATGCCGTATAGCCTGGGGTATAACGGCGCGACCTTGGGTAACCGATCTGACACCGTAGTTTCGACGTTTTTAGCGTGGCTGGAGCGAGGGTGTTCCAGACGGGAGGTCCTGTAAGATTGGCAAGTAGGCAGAGATTGCCCAGTTATTCTAGACGAAGTGTTTCCGTCTATTGAATTTTTTTTGGTACCAGTTTGATCCCCCATAGCTAGCGGAAGTTTCTTCTAATAAAGGATTCGCCCTGCCATACGTTTTGTTGGAATGAATTCGAGCATAAGACCGATTCGAGAAGCAGAATAAGTAATTATTAGGACCTTCAACGAGTTTAGACTCGTTCCATGTTAGGATAAGATTTTAAAGTATTAGTTAACTATAATGACCGCGAACGAGACGCCAGAACAAGCCAGTGAGTCAAAGTTTTAGAAGTGTTGTATTGAGGACAGTAGAATTAAGAGCAGTTATACAGGGAGTAGAATTCTGAAGGAATTTGTAAAAGAACCAAAATTTCAGATTGATAAAAATTCAAACCTATAAGATGTAGATTTATAGGATTCAGGTCAATGAATAGAGAGTATATTAGTAGACGAAAGTAATATGAATTTCTTGGAAGGGGGAGGTAGCTGAACTGTACACACCCCAGAGGCAAGGTAAACGGAGCACACACTGGATGTCAAGGGAGAGAGTCCCATGATTCCTTTCTTCTGACTGCTCTGGGAGCAGCAGTTGTGTTGAGACCATGTGAAGGTCTTTGTCCTCCGCCTGAAAGCCCCGAAGGTGTGAGAAGCTCTAGCTTTGGGCAGCTAGAGGACAAATGGTATAATCCCATGTAAACTAACAAGTACCTGAGTGTCAGTTTGTGATTATAGATTTGGTCTTGAACCTTGAATACCGGTTCAAAAGAATTTTTTTTTTAAGGTTTATTATAAAAAAGTTGGGTAATTTTTGTGTGTGTTTTAAGGTCATTAAAAAAAAAAAAAGGAGGTATATATACCTTAAGGTTAAGCTATAGGTTTGGTTTAATATTTCGCGAAGCAGGATTTTTTTTTTAACAAAGGATGTTTTCAGTTATGTATGGCCATGCGAGGTCAATGTACCGAATAATTTAGGTAGACAACTAGTCTAACCATGTAAAAGGTTTCAGTTCAATTTTTAATCAAAGATTCAATTGGTTTTAACAGAATGAGTTGTGTGTGGGATCAAAGTGTTTTAAATTACTGATTTGAATTACCCTATTAAATATTAGTAGAAAGAAGCGCATTAGATTTGAATTTGTCTTTTCCCCCCTGATACCTTTATGTATTTTAGGACTTTTTTTTTTTGGCTGTTACATTGTGAAAAATGCATATATTGGATAATTATTATTATTTGAAAAGGAAAATGAATTGCATTTGCATACGTGTATACCATAATATTTTTTTAATTTGTAGATTTATGATTTTAGAATTTTTGAGTTTTTTTTTTTTTTTTTCATCACTTCACCCTAGCACCCAGGGTGGATTTGAGTGATTAATTAATATTTGAGTATAGATATACTATTTTTTGTAGTAAATATTTTCTTTTATGTAATTTTTTTTTATTTTATTAAGTTTCCTCACTCGGTGTTGGAAATTAATTTTCCTTTTTATTTAGTAAAATTAATTTTTTGGCAGGGAGGATTGTTGGGACACCTCGTGACCATAATATGCCAAAGTAACCCAGAACCCCACCTAACCTAACCATATCCCACATATGTCCATCTAAGCCACAAACCTCTGGTGATTGCGAGGTGTTGTGATGGAGCCTGAAGCCACCTTTAGCCCTGGCAGCACTGAGCCAGAGACCGAGATCCCCTTCCTGTAATCAAGTCACCTGACCTGTGGTGGATGACCTGGCCCCACCAACACCAGGATAGTCCAAGATGGACTCAGACACCCCTCCCTGGTGATTAAGTCACCTGACCTGTGGTGGATGACCTGGCCCCACCAACACCAGGATAGTCCAAGATGGACTCAGACACCCCTTCCTGGTGGTCAAGACACCTGACCTATGGTGGATGACCTGGCCCCACCAACACCAAGCTAGCCTGAGATGGACTCAGACACCCCTTCCTGGTGGTCAAGACACCTGACCTATGGTGAATGACCTGGCCCCACCAACACCAAGCTAGCCTGAGATGGACTCAGACACCCCTTCCTGTTGGTCGAGCCACATGTCCGATGGTGGCCGACTTGACCACAAGCCAGTCCAAGATGGACCCAGACGCCCCTCCCCTGTAGTCAAGCCACCGACCTATGGTGCTTGACCTGACTCCACCACGAGCCCTGAACCTTTCCCAAGCTGACCCCAAGATGCCCAGATCCTACAATATTAATTGTTTTTTTTTTATTCAATATTTTTGTATTTTTATTTTATTTTTTGTGAATATTTCTTTAATAATTTTATATTTAATTTATTTTTATTATTTTTTTTTTAAGATGCCTTTTTAATTTTTTTTTATTTTCATAGAGAGAAAGGCGATGATAGCTTGGGGGGGTGAGATCAGCAACACTGGGACAAGGAAGCGGGAGATTGATATTTACATGCTGGAAGATTGACATTTTTGATTGACATTGGGATTTTTATATTTCTTTTTATTAAGAAAAACTAGATTTTTTTTCTGAGAAGAAAAGAAGACTTGGAGTTGCGGAGGGCGAAGGCCGCTAGCTGCGGCCTTGGCTGCCCATTTTTTTGAATGGTGGACATTGGTGGCTGGGATGAAGAGGTAGGTCGGGGTTAATGGGACTTTGGCACGATAGGCCTTTTTTTTATTTTCTTTTTGTATAAAGTTTGAAACTCCTCCCTTTTAACCTTATTTACAGTTTTTTTTTTTAATATATATACATTTTTAAATTATATATATGTGTGTGATTTCATTAATTAATATAATAAATAAAAAATGTTGTACATTGAAAGATTTTATTAGTAAAAAATAAAAATTTGTCTAATCAAAAAGATTGATTGGTTAATTTCCCCATCAACATAATTGCTAGCCGGCACAGCTTTAGGTCTCTACATGTGCCATAGATGAATAAATTTGTGGTCTGGTTTTCTGCAGCCACTGGCGCCCCAATATATGGACATGTAGAGATCTGGAAATACTAAAAATATATGAAATGCTCTCGAACTCATCAATTTACCACTTTAGCGTGGCTGGAGCCATTGATGAGTTCGAGAGCATTTCATATATTTTTAGTATTTCCAGATCTCTACATGTCCATATATTGGGGCGCCAGTGGCTGCAGAAAACCAGACCACAAATTTATTCATCTATGGCACATGTAGAGACCTAAAGCTGTGCCGGCTAGCAATTATGTTGATGGGGAAATTAACCAATCAATCTTTTTGATTAGACAAATTTTTATTTTTACTAATAAAATCTTTCAATGTACAACATTTTTTATTTATTATATTAATTAATGAAATCACACACATATATATAATTTAAAAATGTATATATATTAAAAAAAAAACTGTAAATAAGGTTAAAAGGGAGGAGTTTCAAACTTTATACAAAAAGAAAATAAAAAAAAAAGGGCCTATCGTGCCAAAGTCCCATTAACCCCGACCTACCTCTTCATCCCAGCCACCCATGTCCACCATTCAAAAAAAATGGGCAGCCAAGGCCGCAGCTAGCGGCCTTCGCCCTCCGCAACTCCAAGTCTTCTTTTCTTCTCGGAAAAAAAAATCTAGTTTTCCTTAATAAAAAGAAATATAAAAATCCCAATGTCAATATCAAAAATGTCAATCTTCCAGCATGTAAATATCCCGCTTCCTTGTCCCCAGTGTTGCTGAACTCACCCCCCCAAGCTATCATCACCTTTCTCTCTATGAAAATAAAAAAATTAAAAAGGTATCTTAAAAAAAATGATAAAAATAAATCAAATATAAAATTATTAAAGAAATATTCACAAAAAATAAAATAAAAATACGAAAATATTGAATAAAAAAAAAACAATTAATATTGTAGGATCTGGGCATCTTGGGGTCAGCTTGGGAAAGGTTCAGGGCTCGTGGTGGAGTCAGGTCAAGCACCATAGGTCGGTGGCTTGACTACAGGGAAGGGGCGTCTGGGTCCATCTTGGACTGGCTTGTGGTCAAGTCGGCCACCATCGGACATGTGGCTCGACCAACAGGAAGGGGTGTCTGAGTCCATCTCAGGCTAGCTTGGTGTTGGTGGGGCCAGGTCATCCACCATAGGTCAGGTGTCTTGACCACCAGGAAGGGGTGTCTGAGTCCATCTTGGACTATCCTGGTGTTGGTGGGGCCAGGTCATCCACCACAGGTCAGGTGACTTAATCACCAGGGAGGGGTGTCTGAGTCCATCTTGGACTATCCTGGTGTTGGTGGGGCCAGGTCATCCACCACAGGTCAGGTGACTTGATTACAGGAAGGGGATCTCGGTCTCTGGCTCAGTGCTGCCAGGGCTAAAGGTGGCTTCAGGCTCCATCACAACACCTCGCAATCACCAGAGGTTTGTGGCTTAGATGGACATATGTGGGATATGGTTAGGTTAGGTGGGGTTCTGGGTTACTTTGGCATATTATGGTCACGAGGTGTCCCAACAATCCTCCCTGCCAAAAAATTAATTTTACTAAATAAAAGGAAAATTAATTTCCAACACCGAGTGAGGAAACTTAATAAAATAAAAAAATTTACATAAAAGAAAATATTTACTACAAAAAATAGTATATCTATACTCAAATATTAATTAATCACTCAAATCCACCCTGGGTGCTAGGGTGAAGTGATGAAAAAAAAAAAAAAACTCAAAAATTCTAAAATCATAAATCTACAAATTAAAAAAAAATATTATGGTATACACGTATGCAAATGCAATTCATTTTCCTTTTCAAATAATAATAATTATCCAATATATGCATTTTTCACAATGTAACAGCCAAAAAAAAAAAGTCCTAAAATACATAAAGGTATCAGGGGGGAAAAGACAAATTCAAATCTAATGCGCTTCTTTCTACTAATATTTAATAGGGTAATTCAAATCAGTAATTTAAAACACTTTGATCCCACACACAACTCATTCTGTTAAAACCAATTGAATCTTTGATTAAAAATTGAACTGAAACCTTTTACATGGTTAGACTAGTTGTCTACCTAAATTATTCGGTACATTGACCTCGCATGGCCATACATAACTGAAAACATCCTTTGTTAAAAAAAAAAATCCTGCTTCGCGAAATATTAAACCAAACCTATAGCTTAACCTTAAGGTATATATACCTCCTTTTTTTTTTAATGACCTTAAAACACACACAAAAATTACCCTACTTTTTTATAATAAACCTTAAAAAAAATTCTTTTGAACCGGTATTCAAGGTTCAAGACCAAATCTATAATCACAAACTGACACTCAGGTACTTGTTAGTTTACATGGGATTATACCATTTGTCCTCTAGCTGCCCAAAGCTAGAGCTTCTCACACCTTCGGGGCTTTCAGGCGGAGGACAAAGACCTTCACATGGTCTCAACACAACTGCTGCTCCCAGAGCAGTCAGAAGAAAGGAATCATGGGACTCTCTCCCTTGACATCCAGTGTGTGCTCCGTTTACCTTGCCTCTGGGGTGTGTACAGTTCAGCTACCTCCCCCTTCCAAGAAATTCATATTACTTTCGTCTACTAATATACTCTCTATTCATTGACCTGAATCCTATAAATCTACATCTTATAGGTTTGAATTTTTATCAATCTGAAATTTTGGTTCTTTTACAAATTCCTTCAGAATTCTACTCCCTGTATAACTGCTCTTAATTCTACTGTCCTCAATACAACACTTCTAAAACTTTGACTCACTGGCTTGTTCTGGCGTCTCGTTCGCGGTCATTATAGTTAACTAATACTTTAAAATCTTATCCTAACATGGAACGAGTCTAAACTCGTTGAAGGTCCTAATAATTACTTATTCTGCTTCTCGAATCGGTCTTATGCTCGAATTCATTCCAACAAAACGTATGGCAGGGCGAATCCTTTATTAGAAGAAACTTCCGCTAGCTATGGGGGATCAAACTGGTACCAAAAAAAATTCAATAGACGGAAACACTTCGTCTAGAATAACTGGGCAATCTCTGCCTACTTGCCAATCTTACAGGACCTCCCGTCTGGAACACCCTCGCTCCAGCCACGCTAAAAACGTCGAAACTACGGTGTCAGATCGGTTACCCAAGGTCGCGCCGTTATACCCCAGGCTATACGGCATGGCTAAAACAAATCCCCCATCCTGCATAAAATTCAATCTATACCTCTTCGTTTCCTCTAATGAGGAGAAGTTTTGTGGGTTTCCTGGTCTGATCATAACCTCCCACAACCTTCCAGTCTGAGAATCAAGATATGATCATTATCTACGACTCTTAAAATTCAAGTTGATATAAATAACAAAGAGTACTTGATTACCCTAGTAATAGAAATTAAAATTTTATACTCCCGAAAGGGGAGACCTAACAAAATGGAGCGAATACCTTTCCTAACAATAGAGTTTTTACAGTCCTGTGAGGCTATCGTTCCTAACAAATAAAGAAATCAAAATTGAAAATTGAACCTATTAAATTCCCTAACACGCTCTAAAGTAATTTTGGTCTAACAGTATACTAGTTTTTAACCTTCTCATCATTTATTCCACTTCACATTCATACAAAAAAAAATTCAGTCACTGTGGGCATTCATTCTAAAGTTAAAAGCTGCTATAGACGCCAAAACACTCAATAATCTCTATCAAATAAACCCTAACAATTTCTAAATTCCAGGACTAATGTGAAATCAAATAAAGTTTTCTAATTAAAACAAATTGGGAACTAAAGCCCTAGGTTACTCAAAGAAAATGCCTCTGTACAAGCTCTATATATACTAACACTTTATACTCGATAAATGATTGTTAACAATAATTGTTAACAATTCTAAATAATCTGGAAGCTAACCTACCAAAAAAAAAGAATCAGTGTAACTTCAAAAACTGCCCTTGCCTTGACACTAAGCGACTTTTCACGACAATTCTATAAAGACACACACAAATTATAATGGTGAATAAAGGACCATTAAACGTGACACCTCATAAAAGTGGATTGAGTCACTCCCCTAGCCACCGTGGGTGAAGTCACTATCTTCTTACTTCATCGTGCGTCTGTCCCCTTTGCAGTAGTCCGACCTCAACACTCTATTGAAAGATGGATTTATAGGGTTTATGATTCACTACCCAACACTAACATTCTCAAGTGCTTTCCAAGGATCGACTACGGTCTGGGCCTACTTAACTTCTACCCCTGGCTTAGGGTCCCTACACTTCACAACTTTACTCTGAAAGATTGACCTTTCATGTCCTCATTAGAAACCTATTTCAAAGCTACTACCTGAAGGCCAGGGATTATAGGGTTTCTGAATTACCCAACACAAGCCATAGGATGCCTCTTAGGTTTGTTGTTTTAGACATAGCCCCCCTCTAAGTTGTGATTTCCTACACCTTTCTTCACCTATTACTCCTGATAATAACTAAAATTTCAGATTTACACTAAATAGTTAATTCACAATGGTATACATTATTCTCATTGGTCTTTGAAACTCGGGTTTTAACAAGAAATAGTTTGTATAGAAAAAAAAAAAAGGAATCCTAATGAAGTTCTACTTTAAAAAAAAAAAGGTTGAAATCTCTAAGCTTCTCATTCTATTGAGATGATTCTCTGTACACACTCCAAAATCCTAGTTATGGTCCACCTCCATAAACTCACAAAAGAAAATAAACTTGTAATAATTACCACCAATTTGGTCATTCAGTACCCAAAATAGTAATCCATCATTAAAAAAAAAATGTGCAAGGTTCATAAGAAAAATAGAAATCCTATCTTCAAACATTCATCTAATCCTATCTATTTAACCTAAAAAAATATATTATCATTTACTGTAAAAGCTATCTAGAGGGTCTGTATCCCATCCGTCCTGTGTTTACAATAAGCGACAAAGAGAAAACAACAAAGAAAAAAAAAAGGAAAAATCCTCAAATTAGACCATATTATAAATCCTAGAATCCTATTAAAAAAAAGCAACTACTACACTGACTATCCAACTAATTCAACATTGCTTCATAAAGATTGCTCACAGTGATGGATACCAAGAGAGCCTCGTCTTTTAGGTGCTTCACTGTCCGAGACACAAAATCTTAACTCCTAGTTGAAGAAATGGATATCTCTTTAATCATAAAAGTAGGTCTTAAATCTATACTAAAATAAAAGTTTATAAAATTACTAAAAAAAAAAACAAAGGCTGAGTTTAAAAAAAAAAAAAGGATGCACAAATGCTCTTACATTTTGATAAATTTACACACAAAAAAAAAAGTTCAAAAATCTAGAAATTACCCTAAAAAATTAAATATAAAAAAACCTTTTACTCTAAATTTAACCTGTTCATACCATGTAAATATTTCCTTTATACTATGAAAAGCTTAATCAAGTGGGTCAGCATGTACCTCAAGGGCAGACCATTGGCATGCTAACACTTCTATAAGTGAAAATCATTATTAACCAAAAAGAATGTCAAGAAATGTAATTTTTTTTTTTTTTTACACTCATATGCAATATTCCTGAAATACCTCATTAAGATAATAATAATTATAGCTTTTGTTATTTCAAACACTTGAAAAGAAAACATGCCTTTTCATTCAATAAATTGCCTTAGAAAATTGTTTCAACCAATAAAGATGAAAAAAAATAAAAAAGGCATTTAGGCCTAAAATAAATAAACTTCTAATTGGTTTAACTATGAACTGGTTTATAAATATAGGCAAACTTAATGAAATGTATTTCATGAATTAGATTATTAGATCTGGGTATATGTAACCATATAATAGGAAAACCTCCCTGCCAATTTCTTACATAATGGTAAGTCATTTGAAATTGACATCTGTTATATGTTTATTATATATGACACTGTCATAGTTTCCATATTAAAGTAAATTAAAAATTATTAACATCATAATTTCTTCTAAGTAAATATATTTTAAAACATCTAAATGTTACAAACAGAAAAGAATTTAAATAAAATATTGTATATACTAAATGTATGAAACAGGTTTATTATTAGTGTATCTCCAATAATATTGAAAAATATAAACGTGTATTCCCTGTATAAAAGAAAGAAATGGTAATTAATTTTAATCAACTATTGTCTGACGTCAGTGTTTCCCATTTCTAGCGCCAAATTATATTTGGTCCCAGCACATCTGGTGACTCCAGATGTTGTTTTTCTGCACCGAGTCCTAAATTTAAACTAAGCTGCCAATCATGGCTCGAATTTCGTCTAATATAATAATAAATGTTTATTAAAACATACAAATATTAAACTTACTCACCAAAACAAGTTTTAGAAGAAGCATTAGATTTGTTTACTTACTACAGAGTGGATATTGGATAATTTTTATCACTTTAAATATTTTATTTAAATATTTTAATTAATTCAAAACACAAACTTGCTTGTAAAAATGCAAGTTTTTTTTTTTAAATATAAATAATTACCTAAAATAAATGTTCTGTGTACATTGAAAAATATTTTATTAGTCTAATTTCCCTGGGTATTGATTCTTAATTAATCTCAGGATGCGTGGACTACTTAGCCCTAATGGCGTTTCACTATGTATATAATTTAGAATATAATAGAAGAAAATTATATACATAATTCGAGCCCCACGTTGGGCGCCATTGATGAGTTCGAGAGCATTTCATATATTTTTAGTATTTCCAGATCTCTACATGTCCATATATTGGGGCGCCAGTGGCTGCAGAAAACCAGACCACAAATTTATTCATCTATGGCACATGTAGAGACCTAAAGCTGTGCCGGCTAGCAATTATGTTGATGGGGAAATTAACCAATCAATCTTTTTGATTAGACAAATTTTTATTTTTACTAATAAAATCTTTCAATGTACAACATTTTTTATTTATTATATTAATTAATGAAATCACACACATATATATAATTTAAAAATGTATATATATTAAAAAAAAAAAAACTGTAAATAAGGTTAAAAGGGAGGAGTTTCAAACTTTATACAAAAAGAAAATAAAAAAAAAAGGGCCTATCGTGCCAAAGTCCCATTAACCCCGACCTACCTCTTCATCCCAGCCACCCATGTCCACCATTCAAAAAAAAATGGGCAGCCAAGGCCGCAGCTAGCGGCCTTCGCCCTCCGCAACTCCAAGTCTTCTTTTCTTCTCGGAAAAAAAAATCTAGTTTTCCTTAATAAAAAGAAATATAAAAATCCCAATGTCAATATCAAAAATGTCAATCTTCCAGCATGTAAATATCCCGCTTCCTTGTCCCCAGTGTTGCTGAACTCACCCCCCCAAGCTATCATCACCTTTCTCTCTATGAAAATAAAAAAATTAAAAAGGTATCTTAAAAAAAATGATAAAAATAAATCAAATATAAAATTATTAAAGAAATATTCACAAAAAATAAAATAAAAATACGAAAATATTGAATAAAAAAAAAACAATTAATATTGTAGGATCTGGGCATCTTGGGGTCAGCTTGGGAAAGGTTCAGGGCTCGTGGTGGAGTCAGGTCAAGCACCATAGGTCGGTGGCTTGACTACAGGGAAGGGGCGTCTGGGTCCATCTTGGACTGGCTTGTGGTCAAGTCGGCCACCATCGGACATGTGGCTCGACCAACAGGAAGGGGTGTCTGAGTCCATCTCAGGCTAGCTTGGTGTTGGTGGGGCCAGGTCATCCACCATAGGTCAGGTGTCTTGACCACCAGGAAGGGGTGTCTGAGTCCATCTTGGACTATCCTGGTGTTGGTGGGGCCAGGTCATCCACCACAGGTCAGGTGACTTAATCACCAGGGAGGGGTGTCTGAGTCCATCTTGGACTATCCTGGTGTTGGTGGGGCCAGGTCATCCACCACAGGTCAGGTGACTTGATTACAGGAAGGGGATCTCGGTCTCTGGCTCAGTGCTGCCAGGGCTAAAGGTGGCTTCAGGCTCCATCACAACACCTCGCAATCACCAGAGGTTTGTGGCTTAGATGGACATATGTGGGATATGGTTAGGTTAGGTGGGGTTCTGGGTTACTTTGGCATATTATGGTCACGAGGTGTCCCAACATATATAACCCGCAGCAAGACCTTAATGTTGTATAATAGAAGCACAGCTGTCAATGATGCACTATCGACATATGTCTTTACATCATCACATGTAATGCAATTTGTGCAAACAGGATAAATAAAGAAAAAAAAGGGGGGGGGGGGAAACTCTGTAATTGATTAAGAGTTTGAGTTAAAGCAGGGATCGAGCATATAATATTGTCAGAACAAAGGTCTAAAGATGGAAACAACCACGACACTAGTATACAATTTCATCAGACAACCCATGAAATCGTTATTAAATTGGGCAATCTATAAAAGACTCCTTCTGGAGGTTTAGCAACCCACTGAAGACGCTGGGAGCTATTTCATAGAGGAAAATTATAGCAACAGATCTCTATAATTTCTACAGATCAACTGTAAATAGATTCATATTAAGGCATTTTTATAGCCCAAATAACACAAACAATAGTCAAACATACAAATCTGTTTGCATCATGCCGTACCCTCCTAACAGCGTAACAATAGCCCGAGGAATCAGAAAATATGGTATAATGGTAAATATGATGGAATAACGCACTGAAACACATAAAAGTACAAACATTACTAAAACCTGACAGATAGATACCCTCAAAGTAGCCCTAATAAAGTCGTAATTTGCAACTGTCGCTGTGTCAATATATCACAGCAAAGATATAGTACACAACTCTATTCCAACAGAGTCGGTAGTTCTATATTTCATAAGGTGTAATCCTCTGGTGTATAATTAGCAGCAACACATAAAATTCCGAGGATAAGTTTCTTTTATTTTGAAATTGTTTTCAAAAAATTTGTTTTCAAATATTCCTGAAGAAGGGCTGTTTACGCCCGAAAGCTCAAAATATTATTATTTTAAATTAAAAGAAACTTATCCTCGGAATTTTATGTGTTGCTGCTAAGTTCTATATTTATTACAATTTGTGAAATTAAGGTGTGGGAGGTAGTACCATAAAGCAAAAGGAATGAAATATGTATGAGAGGAAACAAGAAAATTTCTCTAGATATTTATTTAAATAAATTAAAATTTGGGAACATGTCTATACTGACGAGATATGCTATTTACATAGTAAAAATTTAGATAGAGGTGACCTGAAGTTACTTTATAGCCCTTTAGGGCCCATGCGAAATCTAGGTTGGTTACTACACAAAAAAGGGGGGGGGGCGCTAAGTCATAATGACAAATGGCTTACCTTTTCTCGAAAGTGCCGGCAAAGGTCTGGTCTCCCGTCTGAAGACTGTCCTCTCACTGAGCGACTCAGATTGAATCTGCCTTTTGGCAAAGAAACCCTCTTTTATTCTTGTCTCTCTCCGTTTTCATTCGCTGGCCGCGCCCAAAGTTTCTATTCGCTGGCATTTTCATTCGCCGAAAGAAACACCAATCAAAATGGCCAACGGCTCCAGTATACAATTTCATAGACGCCCCAGGCCTCTCCCATCAAAATAGAACATATAGTATTACCAAAACAAAAAAAATCTAAAGAGAGAAACAGCCACGGCACTAGTGTAAAATTTCAGACCCCAGGCCCCCCCACCACATGGATTGAAATACTATCCTCCCTTTTCTCGGGACGGTATATATATCGCCCCCGTCTTGGCTAAAAATCGACCCAGGCCCCTTTTACCTGGACTGTAATGTGATGCTTCCTTTTTTCGGGAAGGATATTTATAAGGCTTAGTCTTTTAGAAATCTTCCTTCTCCATTTCTTCTTGTCACCTTTACCTAAATTTTTGGTGAGGGGAATATATGTACATATGAAACAACAGTTTCCAGCTCGGATGTCTCTGGATGTCTTCTTCTCCACCAGGCATCAGCTTTCGGCATGGAAGTCTGGTGTCACCAAGTGTCTAAGTTTCTGGGCAAAAAAAAAAGGTCTATAAGTCTATGTGGGAGGGATGCCATGTATCCATTTTTTTTATGTTGATTATACATACGCCTTCTGTTGGGGTATGGTTACAAAAACGTGCCCCAACATTGTGATATTGTTTTCTGTTGGCTTATATGACAAAATGTTATTTCTTGTCCCCTCATATATCTATAGATCCTTATAACTTCAGTTAAGTGTACTTCTTTTGAAATTTCTGACGTTGAAGGAAGGATATGTCTGGTCAAGTACCCATAAAAAGGTACATAAGTGATCCAAATGATACTGACTTAGAGTCCAAATAATCAACAAATTTTGATTCTGAATACCAGGTGTCTGCACACTGTTGCATTCTTCCAACCCAAATCTGTGAAGAAATGTATCGATATTGTTGCATCATGGCTAATGAACCAATTTTATTTTAATTTGTAATATTATTTTTCATATATTTTAAAATCAAATTTATATTTTATATTTATTTATTTTATTAAACAGAATATATGTATTATAGAATCACCATTTGTATTTAGGTACACTGTGTGACTTCACTGCTCTCTTTGATGTGAGAAATAAATAAAATATTCTGGAGGCTCTTTAAAGTAGAGTTATCTCATTATTCCCTTATATAAATTTGTAGGATGGTTGAAACACGCTCTGGTAAGATGCAAGACCCAGCACAGGAGAGAATCAAGGTTGAAGAGTCTGCCAAGCCGCAACCTGGTGCAACAATATAATGAGTCTGAGATAGATAAAATTCATCTTGTCCTTTTTATTTCAATTCAAAAAAATGTTTGTTACCTTTCTATTCTATTAGAGTAACATACTTTTCTATTTCTGAGGTTAGAAATTATCGCTGATTTTCTTACAGGTTCCAGCGATTATGATCCAAATATAGACCCTGTATCTTGATATATAAGCCATCAGAGGACTTATCCAGAGACCAAATGGAGAAACACCTGAAGAACCGCAGGAGGGCACTGCTGGAAAGACTTTGACTTTTAATAATCTGTTTTGATATTAAAAGAGAGTAGTTATTTTTAGGTTTGGTATTGACTGCTCGCGCCTTGGGGTCGCAAATGTAAATTAATATTCATGTGTGTATAAAAAAATGGATATCCTCATCAAAGAAGCATGTGAGAACCAAACATTCTTGCACATTGTGTTATTTCTCAATATGAATTTTAGACTATCAAATGACTATTATTTAGACTATCAAATGTTTTGAGGTTCAAAAATAATATTTTGGATTTAAATTAAAATTTTATAATTAAAATTTTAAATGCGAAAATATTAGTATTTTACATCGAATGTTCAGTGTCAAACTTGTTTACCTTGATATTTCACTCTGGTATGTCATTGTTAAACTTACAAGCATTCTTTAAAATATTAAAATATTCGCTATTAAACTATTAAATGTTGAAATTACATGCCATACTATGTCGTTATTAAACTTTTATATTTATTTTTAAGTGTACAACAACTTCAAAATATAAACAACTAGCCGAATGACCCGGGCGACGCCCGGGGTTTACCCGATTAAATGCTTTTATTCAAATACTATTCGTTACAATTATAAATTGGCGCCGTGGATGTCATTCTTGTATAATATATAAATAAGTTTTAAAAATTGTAAAAAAAAAATGCATCGGCCGAAAATCGAACCCGCGGCCCGCCCACGTGGCAGGCGAGCATTCTACCACTGAACCACCGATGGTTATGAGAAATGGCCATATTTGGGTATTTATTCCATTCACAAAAGCAAACGGTGACAGAATTGATTAAGAAAGGGCAATGCCCGGTTTTACCCGATTAAATGCTTTTATTCAAATACTATTTGTTACAATTATAAATAGGCGCCGTGGATGTCATTCTTGTGAAACGTCCCGCTCCAAACTTTGTGTCTGAGAAGCGATTTTTCTGCTCGAATGAATGTTTTTCTGTTAGAATTTTGTTCCTGCATACTAAAAATGAACTGGCTTCACCCGTGGTCTCTGCTTTTTGGAATTTTTCCGGATATAATTTTGTATCTGATAATCAAATATGATACAGCAATATTGTCATCATCATTTTCTGAATAAAAAACTACTTTTTTCCCAGAACCTGTCAATTTATTTTTCTTGACTAAAAATCCGAAAAATATATTTTCCAGATTTTTCTCTATGTCCTGTTAAAACACGTTTTACATGTCCATTAGGTCAGCTGATATTACCTCCCATCTTCACCGCTAGAGGCGCTGCTTGCGAGCGAAAGGGCAAATTTGCCACGCAATTTGCAAATAACTTGTATACATACTTGTATACTTGTGTACATAGACCATAAATCTGTACATAGACAGGAAAAGCACATAAATTTTAATAATATAAATGATTTTTAAAATTGTAAAAAAAATGCATCTGCCGGGAATCGAACCCGGGGCGCCCGCGTGGCAGGCGAGCATTCTACCACTGAACCAAAAGCAAACGGTGACAGAATTGAGAAAGAATTGTGCATGACGCTGATAACTGTATATATTAATGTTACAGCAATATTGACATAATCATTTTCTGAATAAAAAACAACTACTTTTTTCCCAGAACCTGTCAATTTATTTTCCTTGACTAAAAATCCGAAAAATATATTTTCCAGATTTTTCTCTATGTCCTGTTAAAACACGTTTTACATGTCCATTAGGTCAGCTGATATTACCTCCCATCTTCACCGCTAGAGGCGCTGCTTGCGAGCGAAAGGGCAAATTTGCCACGCAATTTGCAAATAACTTGTATACATACTTGTATACTTGTGTACATAGACCATAAATCTGTACATAGACAGGAAAAGCACATATATTTTAATAATATAAATGAGTTTTAAAAATTGTAAAAAAAAAAATGCATTGACCGGGAATCGAACCCGGGGCGCCCGCGTGGCAGGCGAGCATTCTACCACTGAACCAAAAGCAAACGGTGACAGAATTAAGAAAGAATGCATGACGATGATAACTGTATATAAACAATAATAAAACATTTCCCTATTAAAATAAAAAAGGTGCTTTTAAAAATTAAAAATGACCTTAACAAAGTCAAAAGTAAACTAATTTAATTTAAAACAAATGTGAATTAATTGAAATTTTTATTTGTTTAAACAAGGTTCTCCTGGAGCGTACAAAATATTTATTTGTGAATAAACATTGTGAAAAAATATTATTATTTCATTTCTTTATTTCTTTATTTCAACACACAAAACGCGATATCCCGGCTAGGGATAATTGCGTCGATTTACATTTTTTTTCAAACAGAATCAGTTATAAACATATTATACAAGAAAAGTAATAAAAAATAAAAAAAGAAGCAATAATATACATTAGGAACCTGAACCTTTCAGGTTTGAAAGATAATCATAAATATATTTTCAAAGATAGTTAAATCTATGATAATTCTCTCTGCTATTTACAAATTGATATAAATCTACATTGTTTATTGTCTGTTGTCTAGCGCTAAAGAAGAGTGGGAATTCCAGCAGTAGTTGTCTCGATTCCTGGAATTTGTTACCACAGTGACAGCTAGAGCCCTCAACCGCTCCAATTTTTGATAAAAATCCCTTAAATTTCCATGGTTCTTTGTAAACTGGGCATTATAAAAATTCGAAAGGAAAAATGTTGGAATTCCAAACAGGATAATTCATCCATTTTTGCACTTAAAAATGAACTAATTATACTCGGAGAATGTGGTCAAAAAGCATTTTGATCCTCCATAGAAAGATGGGCCAAATCATATTTAATTATTTTAGATTCAATATATTCTGTGAGAAGGGGATGTTCGCAAGACTATGGACACAGTAGGAAGATGTAGTCTTGTAGGCTCTAACCGCCCAAAGGAGAATTTGATATTGAATAGAGTTTAGTTTTTCTTTACATCGACTATTTATAAATTTGAACCATATTTTTAACCATACATAAGAACTGGCCTGATAATTGTTTATACAAAATTATTCTTTTTTTAGTATTTATTCCCCACATTTTTCCACAAAGTGAAAACAGAAAATTTGTCATTCTTAAGATCCTGCACAAAATGTCGTTGATATTTGGGGTAAAATTGATCTTCTTTTTTATTCTATGATTTGAGAATTTTATGCCTAATATCTTAACTTGTTCTACTGGGTTCAAAATAATATTTGGTATTTCAATTGAAACTTTAGGTTTATTATGTAAGTAAATTCGTTTTCTCTGGGCTTATTGATAATTTATTCCTATTACACCATTGAATCACATAGCATAGAATATTTTCGCTTAATATTTTGAGATCCTCGACAGACTTGCTCCAACAAATGATAGAAACGTCGTCCGCGTAGCAAGTTATTTCTGCATTTGGATGTTTAAAACTCTTCAGCAAGTCCTTTAACAAAATATTTCATAATATTGGGGATAGAGGACCACCTTGAGGGCATTCTTTTGTCAATTTTTTAGTAACATTTGTGTCTTCATATGAGAAATTTTCCCTTCTTCCACTACTTAAATAAGATTGTATAATTCTTATATATTAATTTGGAAGGAATGTTATCTAAATCGAGTCTTCTAATAATTTCTGGCCACCATGTGTTGTCGAATGCGCCTGCTATATCCACTGTAATCAAAGAAGTCAGTTTTCCTTGCCTGTGTTTCAATATGGTTTCATTATATCTTCCATTGCACTGTTCGTTGATTTATGTTTAGTAAATCCGTGTTGCCTTGCACTCATTAGATAGTTCTCTTTATAATATTTATTGATTTTGTTTTTAATTATGTTTTCAAAAAAATTAGAAATGTTTGACGTCAATGTGATATTGGTCTATAGCCTTTGCTTGTTTCATAGTTTATTTTATTAGATTTTGGAATGATCTTTATAGTAGAGTCTTTCCATATATCCAGATATATAATAACCTAATTCAATACATTTGTTGAATATTTGTTGTAAAATCGGGATTAAAAGTGTACCTGCATGTTTGATCATATTATTACTGATAAAATATGGACCTGGTGCTTTCTTGATATTTATTTTTGAAATAATATTTTCAAAATCTTTTATTTCTATAAAATTGTTATTTTTATTTTTATATTCAGGTTTATAGTTTCTAATAATAGCATGTTCCTCTTTATCTGAATGTACATCATCAACTGGAAATAAATCATTCAAGAGACTTTTCATTTTTTCTTTCTTTAAAGTATTTGGTATATTATCGATCATTGGAAGTCCTATATTGTTGTTGGATGATATTGTTAAAATCGTGAGATTTTAGTTTTTAATATAATAGGAGAAGCCCCGCTTTGGGCGTCATTGTTAAAATCGGGATGATTTTATACGTTTTTATGTTGTTGTGTCTTTAAATAATCTATTTCCAGATCTCTACATGTCCAAATATTAGGGCGCCAGTGGCTGCAGAAAACCAGACCACAAATTTATTCATCTATGGCACATGTAGAGACCTAAAGCTGTGCCGGCTAGCAGTTAATGTTGAAGGGGAAATTAACCAATCATTTTTTTTGGCTAAACAAATTTTTATTTAGACCAATAAAATAATCTTTCAATGTACATCAGGTATATATTTTTTTAAACAAAGAAAAAAATAATTAATGGAATCACACACATATATATAAGATTTAAAAATATATATTAAAAAAACTGTAAATAAGGTTAAAAGGGAGGAGTTTTAAACTTTATACAAAAGGCCTATTATGCCAAAGTCCCAGATTATCCCCAACCTACCTCCAACCACCCAAGTCCACGATTCGGAAAAAGGGGCTGCTAAGGCCGTAGCCAGCGGCCTCCGCCCTCCGCAACTCCAAGTCTTTTTTGTTTCTCAGGAAAAAAATCAAATTTTTGTTAAGAAAAAAATGTAAATATCCCAATATGAATATCAAAAATGTCAATATCCCGCTTCCTTGCCCCAGTGTTGCTGGACTCACCCCCAAAGGCTATCATCACTCTTCTCTCTATGAAAATAAAAAATAAAAAAGGCATAAAAAATGATAAAAATAAATTAAATATAAAAATTATTAAAGAAATATTCACAGAAAAATAAAATAAAAAATACAAAAATATTGAATTAAAAAAAAAAAAGAATTTTAAAATATAATTAATATTGTTGGATCTGGGCATCTTGGGGTCAGCTTGGGAAAGGTTCAGGGCTCGTGGTGGAGCTGGTGTTCTGCATGAAGAAGGTGGAGTCAGGTCAATCACCATAGGTCGGTGGCTTGACTACAGGGAAGGGTGTCTGAGTCCATCTTGGACTGGCTTGTGGTCAAGTCGGCCACCATCGGACATGTGGCTCGACCACCAGGAAGGGGTGTCTGAGTCCATCTCAGACTAGCTTGGTAGGGCCAGATCATCCACCACAGGTCAGGTGGCTTAACCACAGGAAGGGGATCTCAGTCTCTGGCTCAGTGCTACCAAGGCTAAAGGTGGCTTCAGGCTCCATCTCGACACCTCGCAATCACCAGAGGTTTGTGGCTTAGATGGACATAGGTGGGATATGGTTAGGTTATGTGGGGTTCTGGGTTACTTTGGCATATTATGGTCACGAGGTGTCCCAACAATCTCAGAGATTTAAAAATTCTATAGGCGTTTCCAAATGGGTTGTTTGAATAATTTTCTTCCAACTTTTTTTCTTAGCTCTTTCGATAGCGTTAATGTACTTATTTCTTGCAAATTTAAAAGTTATTTTATTGATTACTCTATGCCGATAGTATAAGTTAATAATATAATGAAAAATCATTTTTCATTTTTTCAAGATTCCCATTCCACCACTTAATATTAGATATATGCTTGAAAGAGTTTGATTTGATTTCCAGAGACGAGTAAGCATCATGATCCTGTCAACACCTGTAGTATTAGATGCCTGATTTATTTCATTTAACAAGTTATGTACATTTTGAAATGATATCGCTTCAGTAAATTTTTCCCAGTTGGCATCTTTTTCAATGAATTTCCATGTTAACCTTTGTCCGATTCTCTGCACCTTAAAATCATATCAAATGTTGAGGGAATGTTGTCGAAGGTTATTGCTACATGATCGGAAATACTTGTAAAAGTTGATGTGCTCCAATTATGTATCAGCTTTATAGAATTTTTGTTTGATATTGTTAAATCTATTATACTGGAATTTCGACATGTAGGCGTTTTAAGGTTATGGATAAACAAGTTGTATTCATCCACAATAGAGTGGAATTTGTAGCCATTAGAGTTAATTATTAGGGTCGTACTGTCGAGAGTTAAAATCACCACAGAGGATTATTGGCTGTTGCCCAAAAGTCTCCAAAAGTTCTTTAATAAATATTTGGTGAGTATTACCGAGATTGTTAGGGTGAATGTAGAAGTTTGAAATAACAATATTTGAATTCTCTGAATATATAGAAATAGTTGTACAAAAAGAATTAGTGAATCTATAAATTTTTGCATATTTAAAGCTACTGTTAAGAATAATCGTTGCTGTGTAGACTGTTTTATCAGTTTTAGAGTAAACAATTTGTGAGTCATTATTGAATATCACATCGTTCCCTAACATATAAGGTTCTTGAATAAATAATAGGTCAGAAGAGTTGGACAGAACAGAGGCTCGAAGTTCATCTAATGCTATGACACTTTTCCTTATATTTTGTTGAATACATTTTATTCTTTGTTTAATTGCCTTCATTGGTTTCTTTCTCCCTCCTTCATCCCATTTCCTCCTTTTTCAGTTGTGATGGAGTATCTATTCATTTAGATTTGTTTATTTAGAATTATTGTTGCCGAATTTATCTTGTTTCCTTTAACTGTTAAAACTGAATGCTCGTCTCCGCAAAAAATAATAACATTGTTTACTGTATAAGACTCGTGAATAAATATGTCTGGTGGGTCGTTAACTATCTGAGCCAGGAGCTCATTTATTGCGTTTATGCTTTTCTTAGATTTTGTTGCACATACTTAATCAACGGAACTTGCATTTTATCCTGTGTTAGGTCGGATTTAAGACTGTCGAAATATGTTGTACTTTCGACTAATAAATATCCTATTTAATGTATTTCGAAGGATTTACCGATTATACTAGACTACTGACAAACTGACAAAAAAAAAAACACACACACACTAAGACAAACACACAAAAAAACAATATACTATTAAATTACATATAGACACTAAAATAAAAGAACGAGGAATGAAGAATTTCATTCGGACCATGTATAGACATATTTCTAAGTTTAGGAATTTGCATAGTACACCAAAGTCCATTTATGTGAAGTCTAACTCCCCATATCACAACATAGTATTGAGGATAAACCTCAAAGTGGATCAAAGAAAAGAAAACTCTTAATACAATAATATTGTTATGTCGATTTCTATCGCAATGAGGTATACAATCATTACTTCTACGATTTGAATGATATACACCTTTTCCCAATACGCTTTAAGAGGATTTATGATTATACTTACAACAACAACAAAAAAAGCCTTTATTTAGGGTCACTGACCCTATACAGGATTCACCAGAGGTATGCATAAGCACAAAGCAGTGAGACAAAGGAAATAACGATATATACAGAGTAAAAAGAGAAAGAAAAAAAAAAACAAGAAAAGGAAAAAAAATAATAAGAAGAAGAAAGAGGGAAGCAAGAAATCAACACAAAAAGAGTAGCAGTAAGAAAGTGAGGAGTGAGTATCACTTGGCCTTCTTCTGAGATATGGACCTGTGGAAACCATAAAACGCCGTAGCAATATACTTATTCTGGGTCATATTGTCAATTATTGAAGGAAGTGAAGCACAGAGTTGCCCAGTTTTGAGCATTTATGATTATACTTAATTATCGATATCGATAAAAAAAAAAAGCATTCAATGACAAGTACACGATAACACAAACGTTGGTTCAGTTTCCAGTATGACGCAGTATAGAACCACTACACATACAAATTTAAACAATATATGCATAAATGATAAAATAAAAAAATGAGATTGACTTATAAGTTAACATTATCTCTATATATATAAAAGTCAATTTCTGTCTGTCTGTTTCGCGATAAACTCAAAAACTACTGAAACAATTGGTACCAAATTTTGCATGTCGCTTTTTATAAACCTGAGGAAAATTTTCGCCTACATTTTGATTAGTATTTTTGGCTATTTCTTTTTTTCATTTGAAGAACTTTTTTTTACGCGGAGTAATCCGGAATTGAATGAATACCCAAATATGGCCATTTTTCATAAGCATCGGTGGTTCAGTGGTAGAATGCTCGCCTGCCACGCGGGCGGCCCCGGGTTCGATTTCCGGCCGATGCATTTTTTTTTTACAATTTTTAAAACTCATTTATATTATAAATAATATAAATATTAATTATTATTCTAAAATAAAACTACAACCTTTCGCAATAAGTTTCTTTTTTTGAAGAAAAAGAAACTTATTGCGAAAGGTTGTAGTTTTATTTTAAAATTTGTAGCGCAATTTTTTCGTTTACTTCAAATTAATTATTATATCAACTATATTAATTAAATCAAATACCTAAACACTAATATAATACAATTTTTGCCATCAAACACTTTTTTCCTGTAGTTTATGTGTTACTTCTGTATTGCTATTCTATGGCACTTCTAATATTTATTATTGATGTACTTTCAGTATGAAGGAAATTGCAATCGGGGGAATTCTCGGGCGAAGCGGGTCATACGTCTAGTGTTATATATATGTAGACATGTGTAATTGTATTATAACTAATGCTGCCTACATAATTACCAGAATCTTCCGCTATCCCTTTCTTTTTTTAGTGTGAGAGTGGAATTTCCATTCATTAGTGTATGTCTAGTCTGGTATAAAACATATAAAACACAATAAATACAAACTAATATAAAAAATATATATGTGAGATTTTATTATACCTAAAATTATCTATATTATGAGACAAAAGGGAGATGATATAATAGTGAAAGGTTTTATTCTTTGCAAGCAAATTCTTTACTTCTAATCTCATCGATGTATATAAAATAACAAAATTTTTTATTTGAAATATACTATATAGTAGAGATTGCAACTTTACAAAATAACTTGACACATTATACCAAAAATTAAAAAAAAGAAACTTACTAAATGCGGTATGAAATTTCTTTTCTATAAGCGGGCCTTTTAGCCCACATGAACTAAAATTAATTACAGTCTACTCTCGTTATAACGCCACCATCCGGATTTTGCAAAAAAGCGGCGTAAGGCGAGGGTGGCGTTGTATCGAACACGTTTAAAATGTGAAATTTAAAGATACAATAAATTATTTATAACAATTACTTAAAACAATTTATACCCTAAGTCAATATATAGAATGCGGCATTAATTAATTAATATGACAAATTGGAATAATTAATTTATTTTTATTCATTAAAAAGTAATTACATTTTCTTGAAAAAGTCTGTGATCACAACTTGTGTTTTCTCTCCCTCACTTATGGCATAGGCACGGCGTAACAAATCCGCAGATAGATTGACGTCGTCAGATGTTGCTCTCTTGGAGTGCTCAAGAAACAACAAAACTGTCTCAGCAGCTGTTCTGGCTTCCCTTAACGATGGTAGGCGCTGGGTCACTTGCATCATCATCCTCGCCAAGTTCTTCTTTCGCTGTAACAGTGGACACCAGAAAATTGTCATCTGTTAGCTTAATTTCCGCCTCCTGGGAATCATCAACCAGTTGAAACTCCCTTTCAGTCATCAAATTCTCTGGTGTAATAGCGAAGATGTCGCGAATGCGATCGAGCAGATTTCCATAATTAAGAGGCTCAACTGCAGCAGTAGAAGTGAAGCGAATAATGCCTGTGTGATTCCAGCAGTTGCTGATGGAATCAGGGCTCACAGAATCCCAAGCCATTTTACAATAGCGCAAAGCGTAATCCAGACGTAATTCTTTGGGTAGATGGGCATCCGCCAATTCCACCATTTTCTGGAGTTGAAACTTGCGATATTGAGCCTTGAAACTTTTGATGATGCCACTATCCAGTGGTTGCAGACTGGCAGTCATATTTGGTGGAAGGAAGTGTATCTTTATGTTGCTGAGACCATCATTAGGGACGCAGTGAGACATAGCGTTATCTAACAACAGTAGGATACGACGTCCTTCAGAGACAAGCTGCTTGTTGAACTGCAGTAGCCATTCTTGAAAGATGCTAGAGGTCATCCATGCTTTGCTGTTAGATGTGTAAGTGCAGTAGAAGTGTGGACTAAAGTTTCTGAAGCATCGAGGCTTTGCCGATTTTCCAATAATCAGCAATCGCCGCTTGTCTGTTCCAGTAGAGTTGCAGCACAGTAGAACAGTGATTCGTTGCTTCATCCTTTTGACACCACGGCAGTTTTAATCTTTGTGAGCAAGTGTTCGGTCAGGAATGAGCTGAAAAAATAATCCTGTTTCGTCTGCATTGTATATTTTAGCTGGATCATATCAGGAGTTCGTCAGAATACTGTTCAAATTTGTAAGATGTTCATCAATGATAGCTGGAGAAATCGATGCGCCTTCCCCACAGAGCCGTCGTTGCGAAATATGGAATCCCCTTTAAATCGCTGCAGCCACCCACTGCTGTACGCGAAATTTTCTGGTATGTCCAAATGCTCGCCAAGTTTTTTTGCCTTTTCTCTTAAGAGATCATCAGTAATAATAATATTATTGGCACGCTTTTGGGTAAACGAGTTGAAGAGAGCGTCTTCCAAGTCACTAAATTTTCCGACTCTTTGTCTCTTTGAAGAACCAACACTATAATTTTCCCACTTCTCAGCCTGAGTGAGAATATCACGGACAGTTGTACAGTTGTTCGTAGAAGTGAGAAACTGAGAAACGTTTTCCAATCTCATTCTTCTACATCATAGGGTTATTTCTTGCCAACTGGCATATCTCCTTCTTCTTTTCAATGGTGATCAACTCACGTTTACGCTTTTGGGAACTCATGATACGACAATAAAGTTGTTGTGTTGACATTAGCAAAGGATGAAGCGACTGTGTATGTCCCAGGAACAAGCAGGAAAAGGGTCTGCTGGCTGTTCACACAATCTGTTATCTGTGTGTCAACAGCAAACAAAGTCCGGCGCCGTTGGCGTAAAAAAATGCAGACAAGAAAGGGGGAGCGGGGAGGGGGGGGGGGTGAGGGACGTTGTGAGCGGCGCTATAACGAGTGGTTTTTGCTACTTGGGATACGAAAAATCAGCGGCGGAAGACGAACAGCGAGGGAGTGGCGTTATATCGAGAAAAATACATTGATGTCGATTGGGACAATACGAAAAAGCGGCGTAAGGCGAGGGTGGCGTTATATCGAGTGGCGTTATAACGAGAGTAGACTGTAGTATGATTCACTTACCATTTATCCTTTTCTTTACTCACCACGATTCCCTGCTTAATTCTTAGCCCGTCTCTCGTCCCGACCCGCCGTCTTCGCTGTCTCTATTCTAACTGAATTTTTTTGAAAAATCCCCGCATGACCAAAGATAATTTTTTTTTATCTCTTTCACAGAGTAAAAAAAAAAAAAGATATTTATTTCGTAGAATAAATCCGAAAATAAAAGGTCATTTTTTGTAATGTTTTTTTGGTTCTCTGTTTACTTTATTGTCAAAATACTCATAGATTTCATCTAATTTTACGGTCAGTGTTCTTACCAGCAAATCCATGTTTTTTTAAATCTTATGCAAATTTCTTTTTTCTTTGTCCATTTAATTGAAGAATATATCTATAATAAAATGAAAAACAACGTTTTATCGACTATACTTAATGTTATAATTTAATGTTTTAGATTCTTATAAAACTATCTAAATTAAATAATTAAAATAGAATTAAAAAAAGGTAATTCATTGTTAAAAGAGAGTATTCACAGATAAAAAAAAAAAATAATAATAAATACACGCACATTGTAGCCAGATTGTTTCGGTATTTATTTATTTTTCTAAAAACACTTCGTCTTATCTAAAATATTTTTGTGTTGTGAAAGCTAGTCTAAAGTCCTATTACCTTATAAAGCTAAAAAATGTCTCTTAGAATATTGGTTGGCTGCAAAAGAGTAATTGATTATGCTGTTAAGGTAGGGTTATTTTAAATTCATCTACCTTTTATCTTTCAAATTAAATACTACGAAATATTTTGAAAAAAACCTCTTAAAAATAGCATTTATCTCTTATAATAAATACACGGGCTCTCATATATCAAGTGAAATACCTAATATAAATTACAAAAGATTTTTGCTGCAAATCAATTGACTTAAATAACCCCTAACACATTTCCTTAAAAATTTCAAATGTCGCAATCGATATTTGGAGACCAGATATGCCTTGAGATATAAAATATAGCTCATGCAACCCCAGCTTTAAATCAAATATAACAGTTATTACACATTAACAATAATCTTTTTTTGTGTTTGTGATAAGAAGAAATGTTTATATTAGGTGGATTAGATAAAGCAACTTCCCTACTAGACATACTACCTCAGACCTCCTCTGTACCATCAAGCCCCAATGCCAGCAAGAATAGAAACCTACTGCAGTACATGACTGGTACATAGCAGGAGGGGCAAGCACAAATTCCATCCTTCCAAGGGAACAACAGTCCTTAAAATCCAGACCTAAGTCTGGTCATCTACAATGACTTTCCAGAATGGTTGCAAGATTTTCACACTATGTACTAAGTGCAATTCTCAGCCTGCAACCCCAAGACATATTATTGACTGTATTGACTCATCCATTGATGAGCTCTACTCTTCCCCGGCAGACACCATCAAAAATCTCAAGCTTTACAAGCTTGATACCTTAGTGTGATTGAGTGGAGATAAGAAAGAAGAAGACAATGACTTTCCAGAATGGTTGCAAGATTTTCCCACTATGTACTAAGTGCAATTCTCAACCTGCATTCCCAAACCATATCATTGACTGTATTGATTCATCTATTGATGAACTCTACTCATCCCCAGCAGACACCATCAAAAATCTTAAGCTCTACAAGCTTGATACCCTAATATGATTGAGTGCAGATAAGAAAAAATATCATGTCAATTTTGATTTTACAAAAGTTATTACTCATGGCTGTTTTTATGCCTATATATATATATATATAATATAATAACATCTTCATTGAATTTCTACATAATTGTATGTACAGTGTTGTATAGTTCTTTACCATTTGTTACCTGTTGGCTTCTCGGATAGCTTGTCATACATTTTATAGTATGATGCACTAGCGCGCCATCTGTTATCAAAATTCGAAACTATTTTAATGGCGTAAGATTCTTTTTTTGAAATTAAACAATTTCTACTGCCCTTAATTAATTTTTCCATTGCAGTAAGGGCAGTAGAAATTGTTTAATTTCAAAAAGAATCTTACGCCTTTAAAATAGTTTCACATTTTATAGTATACTAGCCAAATGACCCGGGCAACGCCCGGGTTTTACCCGCTTAAATGTTTTTACTCAAATACTATTTGTTACAATCATAAATTGGCGGCGTGGATGTTACTCTTGTGAAATGTCACGCTCCAAACTTTATGTGTTTTTAAAAGGTGTAAATTTTCACGATATTTGAAAATTCTATTATTTAGATTTTTATATGAATATATTTTAAATTTGATATATACATAAAATGACGACAGTAAGTGATTTCTTGCCCCTACACCATCATTACGTCACTCAAGGTCACTCTTGTGAAATGTCCCGCTCCACCAATCCCCATTGCCCCACAAGGTCCATCCTTCCCCAACTTTACTTCTCGCAGTTACCGCAATGAGGCACTGGTTGTGAGTGAAATAGGGAAAATTTGTCAATAATCTCTTAATAAGGATATTCAAGATAGAAGCCTGAAAATTTGCCTATAAGTTTTCCAGATTCAACTCTATATACTGTTAAAATTTCATCCAGATTAGTTACGTATTGTGGACGTGTATAGCTGACAAACATACATACATACACTGACTTTTATATACATAGGGATTAAATATAAGATTTTGGGTTCTCCTTTAGGAAGTTCTCCTTCTATTTGTACCTTTTTTTTTTTTTTCTGATTCACTAAAGTTGATCTTGAGAATATACAGTAAAACCCCTCTATAGTGAACCCCAATGGGACAGAGCTTTTGGTTCACTATAGCCACGGTTCACTATAGCCATGGTTTAGCCATTTTTTTTTTACTTTTCTAAATTTTTAGACCGTATAATTAAAAAACAGCCATACAAACAGGAAAAGGCAGCCACTTAATAATGGTCACTTTGTTTTAATTCCCTAAATTGACCTATTTCTTTACTTTAATACTGAATATCAAAATAAGTAATTTAATAATAGGTTCTTCTTATCAATAGCATACATGTTTATATATAAACCTATGTATTATTCAAAAATTAAGTCAAACCCCTAGGCAAAACATTATTAATTATATATTTAAAAGGTATAAGAGTATTTTAGAACATCTTTCTCAAATAATATAATACTATATTTATTTGAAAAAATGTCTCTAATACCTTGTTGATTGAAAGTGAAAAGTAAAATTGGAAAATCAGAATTGTCTTAAAATATTGTTATTTCCATCAAAGGAATAAAGCTCCGTGTATTCTGAATCAATTGAGGATGAATCAAAAGTACCCAATTCAGAAAAATCGGATGCGAAACATGTTGATACGATAGCGCGATCGGTAAAATTGTGAATAAAAAAAGCCAATTTACAAACACAAAATCGGTGGTAAAACGGCCGGCCAGGAGGAATATCCGCGAACCCTGAATGAGTTATATACCTAACAAGAATTCCATTCTAAAAATAGAACTGTAGTAGTAGTTTTTGAGAATTTATAAGTCGATTTGTTTGTGGCTCATGAGACACGGGGAACTTGGGGGAACTGTTTTTTTTTTTTTTACCCCCTTCTTCTTCCAATTCCAGTTTCTACATATTCTTCTGAAGTGTATATTAAATTTTGTTTTTTAACCTGTTATTCAAACCATTTCTGGCTTTAAAATTATTTGGAATTATTATTTAGCCTAGGTGAAACTTGATATAGAACGCTTCTAAAAGGGCAGGCTGCCACTGTTTTTTTTTAGAATGCCACTCTTTGTTTCTTTTCTTTATTTTGGAAGCCATTTGTATTTTTCTTCTATTTCAAAATTGTCGAATGCAAAGATATTCTATTAAATAAAAGTATAATGTGTAAAAATTTATACAACATACAGCAAAAATAGAATGGAAATGAAAACAAACAATGCCGCTAATTTTTTGTTTTGAAATCGCGATCCTGAGCTCTGAAACATGCTCAAAATTTTGTTGTTTTTACATTTTTTTAACTCACAATTATAAGTTTGTTATAAGCATAGTATTTTTAATAGATTTTGTCAGTTTGGGACCGAAAATAGATTCGTTATAGGGGTAGTTCGTTATTTTAAAAATCGCAAAGTTCGTTATAATGATGGTATTTTCAATGGAATGGAATTGAGAATCGCCGTGGGTTCATTATAAGGGAAGGTTCGCTATATCCAGGGTTTGTATTAGCGAGGTTTTACTGTATATTGATTAATTACTTTATATTAATCTTTATAAAAGAAAGAAAAATATACAACAACAAAAACCTTTATTAAGACACTATTGTCTTACAAGGGGATTCCCCTAAAAAGTTATATATGTACATGAGTGAGGAGGAAAAGCAATTTAGAGGGGAGGGGGAGCAATCAGCCGTTGTCTGTGGAGTTGAGCACTTCTTCTCTCATTTTATCAATCGCCTTGAAATATTTAAAATATTTATAAACAAATGTTTTATCCAGCAGGAGAGTAGTAAAAATTTTATATACATGTTGTTCATTGTAGTGAGTTAGCCCCGAAATTTCACGAATTTCCTGTCTCTTTTCATGTAGGAATGGGCAATGGAATAGATAGTGGACCAAATTGTCTTGGATGTCAACATTGCAGAAGTAGCAATTTAAAGGGTCGCTGTTCCAAAATCCCGTGATATCCTCGCGGAAAAGTAGCCATAGAATCCTTTGACGGGATATAAATCGTTTAATTTTCAAAGGGAGGTTTGATAGCAAGTAGTCCTCCGTAGAAAGAAAAATATATTTAAAACAACAAAAGTAACCTTTCTAATCTTAATTTACATCTTAATTGGCACATATTTAGGTGTAATTATCCTTAGTGTGACTCCTGTGCTCTAGTTTTAACCATGAAATAATTTGTTTTGTTTTTCCACCTACCTCCCATGCCAGTAGTGACACCATAAATGTTCCAGATCCGGGTGAAGCCAGACAAGACAGGAGTGGTTACAGAAGGAGTGAAGCATGGCCTGAACCCCTTCGATGAGATCGGAGTGGAGGAGGCCGTGCGGCTCAAAGAGAAGAAGTTGGCCAAGGAGGTCATTGCTGTGTCCTGCGGCCCTCCAGCCTGCGAGGTAATCTTCATTGTTTGGATAGTTTAGTACACTAAATAGGACTAACATTAAATTGGATCTGTTATTTAGATACAGTAGAACCTCCAAGGTAATAACACCAAATCCAAATAAATAGTGTGTGACATTTCAGTAACAGTGTTGTTACCATCTTCAGACAAAAGTATTGAATGAAAAATTTTACCACAGCATGTTTTGAATAGTTACTGTTATCAATGGGGGTCGGTGGAAGGCTGGTTAAACCGCTTGGTTTTTGACCACTACGACCCGGGTTCGATTCCCGCATTGGACACTTTTTTCTGTTTGAAAAAAAAAATGCTCCAATGGCCCCCCAATTCTTGCAAAAGTCCAACCCCACCAGCAAGTGCAAGTAACCAAACGGGGCTCTGGCACATTTGTAAGTGCAAAGTCGAACTGCTTTCACATGTGTAGACATGTGGTGCGCTTACAGTAAAAAGCAGTCGCTAACTACCCACCATGATTATCATGGCCTGTACCACGTGTACTAGGGATAAGCAAAAAAAAAAAAACTGCTATCAATAACATTTACTACATGCTGTGGTAAAATTTCTCATTCAGTACTTTTGTCTGAAGATGGTAACAATGCTGTTACCTAAACATCCCACACACTTTATTTATTTGGATTTGATCTTATTACCTTGTGTTTATAATCTATAATCCAAATTGTGCCTTATCAGTAGACCCTCCCTTTAGCGGACACCCCGCTAGCAGACACCTCTCTACAAAGGACAGTTTTTATTTACAAAATGACCATTTTTACTATTTAGCAACTCTCCGGTAAGAGGACACCTCTTCCTAAAGAACACTTTGGCTCTGTAATTAGGTGTTGCCCTTTACAGGGAGGTTCTACTGTAATAGATAAATCTTCTTTTACAGTAGTCATTGACATCATTGGCAGCAACATAACCAAACTCTTTTTTTTTTTTTGCTTATCCCTAGTACACGTGGTACAGGCCATGATAATCATGGTGGGTAGTTAGCGACTGCTTTTTTACTGTAAGCGCACCACATGTCTACACATGTGAAAGCAGTTTGACTTTGCACTTACAAATGTGCCAGAGCCCCGTTTGGTTACTTGCAATCGCTGGTGGGGTTGGACTTTTGCAAGAATCGGGGGGCCATTGGAGCATTTTTTAATTTTTTTTTTAAACATAAAAAGTGTCCAATGCGGGAATCGAACCCGGGTCGTAGTGGTCGAAACCAAACGGTTTAACCAGCCTTCCACCAAACTCTTGAATATTTGGAAATATATATACGGTTGCATCAACCAATTATTTATTTAGTTCCTGATATTTCAGTGACTCGCTGTTGTTCAAATGTCAGAAACTAAATTTAAAAAAATGGTTGATTTAACCATATATTTCTCCAAACAACAACAAATGGTTTTCAAAACCTTTTGAGTACTTACTTAGCTTGTAGTGTGTTAGCTGAGAATAGATTTATACCATTACTCTTATGATGGTACATAGCATTCAGTTGTCTTCACCCTTTGTTTTAAAATTACCTTTCATGCTTTATGTGGATCCTGTGGATGGAAGACAACTACTGATGACAATGTTGGCATTTTCTAGTTAGCTATCCCAGATTGATGATGGCTTCACATTGCTCTATCTATGTTGTATAGCATTTTGTTGGACACCTTCCAAAAACAGGTTCAACTTTATAAAACCATATATAACCTGGCAATCAATCCCTTGAAAGGTTTGTTGTGAAACTCATGTCTCAGAGACAACACTAGAAGAAAGCTGTCCCAGATTTATCCAAACAAAGAAATGAATCATTAAGTTCTCATTCTACTTAAAAAATAACATCAACCATTTATAAAGATAGAGGTTGCCTCTCCCGTCAAAATAGACGTCAAAACTATCTATTGACATTTGCCACAAACTAGTGGCCTCGGGTCGATGACAAAGTCACAACCCCAGTTTTGACATCTATTTCAACGGGAGAGGCAACCTTTATCTTTTTAGACAATTGACAATTAAATTATTTTATTGACATCTTGTCAATACATGCAAAGTACACAGTCTGCACTGTTTAAAAATATAATTATATATATGTATGATACTATGTACAATGAATATGACCCCTCTGCCACCGCTGCAGAGTTTGGTGGAGAATCACCAGCAGGTCTCCAGCGACACCACGTATTTTGCAATCTACGAAGAATACGTAGGTCTCGTGCTTCATCGCTGAGGAGATGGCGTGGTCCTCTTTATCGATGAATATCCCCCCAGCAAAATTTCCATCTATATCAGCCATTTAGTTGAAAAAGAAAACTTCAGTAGAGTAAAACTTGCTGATATGAACCCACAGATATCGCGAACATTCCCAAACCTAAGGTAATCCCCATTTCCCTTCCTTTGAAATACCCAACTTCGAGATTTTTAAAATAATCAACTGCCCTTATAATGAAATCTAATTTCAAGTCTAAAAATAATAAATTGTAATTGAAATTCTGTGAAACATACTTTTAACTTTATAGACAAGATACAAGAAAATAAGACCTAATTCAAATAATTTAAGTGTGTAGCATTTCGGTAGCAGAATTGTTACCATCATCAGACAAAGGAATAAATGATTACCATTTATTCTTTTGTCTGATGATGGTAACAATGCTGTTGCCGAAACATCACACACTATTAAATTATTTAGATTAGGTCTTATTTTCTTGTATCTATAATCCAAATTGTGCTTCATTATTTATAGACAAGACTTAAAACAGCAAAACTTTGAGCATATTTCAGCTCACAGATCTCCAAACAATGGATGTAAACAAACAATTTTTGCCACATGTTATATTTTTACATTATATACCTTTTATTTAAAATAGAATATCTTTCCCTTAAAAAAAATATTTGAAATTTAAAAAAATGCAAATCTGGCTTCCAAAAAAAAGCCATTAATTAAAGCTTTTCAAAGTGTGAAACAATGCAGGCAAAACTTGAGAAAAATTTAAAAATAAGAAAATGTAACATTTCTACTATAGTAGAATCTCCTTGAGAGGACATTCTTGCTTGAGAACATCTCTCTTTAGAGGACAGTTTTCATCACTAATATTACAATTTTTACTTATTAGCAACTCTCTGGTAAG
Source organism: Cordylochernes scorpioides (assembly GCA_030710605.1). Taxonomy (NCBI): domain Eukaryota; kingdom Metazoa; phylum Arthropoda; class Arachnida; order Pseudoscorpiones; family Chernetidae; genus Cordylochernes; species Cordylochernes scorpioides. The sequence continues at coordinate 67,951,734 of CP092874.1, forward strand.
AGGATACCTCTCCCCAAAAGGCACTTTGGATCTGCAACTTGGTGTCCTTTATAGGGACTCTATAAGAGATAAAAAATAGAAGGCTATTAAAAATTGCTGCAGAGAGGAATCATTCCCAACTTTTGCCGTTGTACATGTTGGCAAACAAATTGAAAGGGGAGGTAAATCTATTTACTCCAAAGATCCACCGGAAGTTTCAACATGAGAAATACCAAACGTGCAAATCAAGCTATTTTTGAAGTACATCTAGTGGGGCCCCTTATAATAACATCACATGGGGAACCAATAAGACCCAGTTGCTGTTCTAACAAGATTCCATTGTAGTATTTTATTCTGGGGAGGTGTGAAGTTATCTTATCCATGACCCCAGATAGAACACTCCTATCTGCTGTCAATCATTTTAGGATTTTTCCTTCCTTAATACATTTCACCACCCCTCAACATTTTTAGGTCAGATACAACTGCAGTCATAAAATGATCATTAAGAAATCTAATCAATAACACCATAAAGCACAATTTGGATTATAGATTATAATACAAGAAAATAAGACCTAATCCAAATCATTTATTAGTATGTGACATTTCGGCAACAGCATCGTCACCATCATCAGTACTGTAAGAATCTTCAGTACTATTTAAGAACTTGCTGTGATATTTTTTCTCATTTATTCTTTTGTCTGATGATAGTGAGAATGCTGTTGCTGAAACGTCACACATTAATAAATTATTTGGATTAGGTCTTATTTTCTTGCATTATAATCAATAACACCTTTCCCATCAAATTTACCATTGTGTCAAATAGAACTACATGTAACTGATGGAAATATGGCCACTGGTTGGCAGATTTTTTTTTGCTTATATGGTACAGGCCATGATAATAATGGTGGGTAGAAGTAGGCGACTGCGTTTACTGTAAGTGCACCACATGTTTACAAATGTGAAAATCAGTTTTGACTTTGCACTTACCAATGTGATAGAGCCCCGTTTGGTACTTGCACTCGCTGGTGGGGTTATCAGCTAATTTTTTTTTTTGCTTACCCAAAGTACACGTGGTACAGGCCATGATAATCATGGTGGGTAGAAGTAGGTGACTGCTTTTACCTTAAGTGCACCACATGTCTACACATGTGAAAAGCAGTTCGACTGCAGCTAATTTGAATGTGTGTAATCCTGACTGGTATTTTAGTCACCAAACTCTACCCCTGGTTGATGTTATGGATGCAGACACTTAGCCTCTTTCTTTGTGTAGTTGTTTCTCTCATTTCACAGTTGAGTCTCCTCCAAACCTGGTGTAGTGGCCAACCTGCTGGTATGACTTCCCTAACACACACACACACACACAAAAGCCTTTATTAAGACACACAGGTCTTACAGAGGATTCTCCTTGGGGTTACAAGACTGAGAAACCTATGAAAGTGGGAAATAAAAAATGGAGAAAGATTATATACATATGGTAAATATATACAGATTATAAGAAAAAATAAAAAATAAGAAAGAAAAAAAAAAATGGAAATATGGATGGGAGAAGTGGAGAGCGAAAAGAGGAAAGAAAACAGGTATTTACATATGGAACAAGTCAATTTAAGCTCTTCTGCTCACACAGCACAGGTGACTTTCCTAACATCTTTGTTGGTTGGACCAACCTAATTCTACCCTCACCCCATGGCCTCTTTCAAGGATAAATAAGTCTGGTATTGCCTCATTTTACCAAGTTTTGATTGGCTACTACACAATATACAGTAGAGCCTCCATGAGAGGACACCTCTCTACAGTTTCATTTTCAAAATTACCATTTTTACTACTTAGCAACTCTCCAGTAAGAAGAAACCTCTCCACAATGGACAGTTTTCATTTTCAAAATTACCATTTTTACTATTTAGCAACTCTCCAGTAAGAGGAAACCTCTCCACAAAGGACAGTTTTCATTTTCAAAATTACAATTTTTACTAGGAGGGGTGTCCCATAAGTCCGTGGCCCGACCATGAGAACTAAATATTTGAAGCAAATAAATTTTACCAAATATACCTTAAAGCCTTGTATAAAGATATGCAAATTTTAAGTTTCTAGAACTAACCATTTTTTTGTTATGGGTTCTGAAAGAGGACAAGAAGCAGGAATCATCTAAAATGGAGACAAACGAGATTCGTGCTGAAATAAAATATCTTTGTAAGAAAGGAATGTCGCCGAAGGAAATCTATGAGGGCATGGTAGATACATTAAGGGAAGATGCTCCTTCCTATAGCACAGTAAAAAAATGGGTAGCTGCGTTTAAATTAGGGAGGATCAGCACCGAAGACGAACATCGACCAGGAAGACCTGTCGAGTCAGTTACTCAAGAAAACATCGACAAGATACATGATTTGGTTATGTTGGACAGAAGAATGACAGTTCGTCGGATAGAAGAGACCTTGGGTATTCTAAAAACAACAGTGAATCGGATTATGAGAGAACACTTGGGCCTCAGGAAGCTTTCTGCCCGTTGGGTTCCCAAACTTTTGACACCCGATCAAAAGGCTGTAAGGAGAAAGTTATTTTCAGACAATTTTGCGTTATTTGAAGCCAATCCAGAGGAATTTGTCAGTAAATTAGTTACCATGGATGAGACTTGGGCCTATCACTTTACACCAGAGTCCAAGCAACAATCCATGCAATGAAGTCACTCTGGTTCCCCTCCCTCCAAGAAAGCCACGACAGTTCCATCAGCACGGACGGTTATGGTATCTGTCTTTTGGGATTCCGAGGGTGCACTTCTTCTAGACTTTCTGAATAGGGGTCAAACCATCACTGGCAATTATTATGCAAATCTTGTGAAGCAACTACGAGAAGCTATCAAGGAAAAGAGAAGAGGAATGTTGTCCAGGAAGATTGTTTACCATCAAGACAATGCTCCGAGTCTTCGGTCGCTGAAGACATGGCTGTTATTTATGATTCTGGCTTTGAACTTTTACCATATGCACCCTATTCACCAGATCTAGCTCTGTCTGACTTCCACCTATTTCCTTATTTGAAAAAATCACTTTCTGGCATTCATTTTAGGTCAGATGAAGAGGTCATTGATGCTGTAATCTCATTTTTTGAGTCACTTGAAACATCGTTCTTTTTGGAGGGCATAAAAGCATTAGAACATCGCTGGAAAAAGTGTATAGACCTTAAAGGGGATTATGTTGAAAAAAAAAAAATCATAATCATTTCATTAGTCATTTTCTTTATATGTCGGGCCACAGACTTATGGGACACCCCTCGTACTAATATTGACATGCCAAGTTTTTTAACGTCAATGGAATATTATATTACTAAATCCTCAAATTAAATATTAAATTTATTATACCTGGAACACATTTTATCATTTTTACAATTTATAAATTCAATTTCACCAGATGCCGCGAGAGCCCTTTGGCTCTGCAAAGGTGTTCTTTACGGGGAGGTTCTACTGTATTTATACTTTTTAAGCCTGTTTATAGGAGATGTTGATAAAACTAGACAAACTATAAAATCTAATGCATGATTAAAAAAATTCACTTTTAATATCCCAGACAATAAATTACATTTAAGGTTTAACTAGCTGCCATATTTGTGAAAGTTTATTAACCCTTAACTGGACGGGTTGGGTAGATTCTGCCCATGCATAAACTTAATATAGGAAAAATATATTTTTTTGTTTATCTAGAGCTACCAGCTTTCGTGTATTCTAATTTTACAGTTATACAAACATTTTCCATCCATCGTTTATAAATTTCAGTTTTGGGAGGGGGGTTAAATTTACATGTAGGAGCGGATTCCGCCCAGCCCGTCCAGAAGCGTGAGAATTTTTCGTGTCAGTGTTAGCTCGTGGCTCATACTCGAGTCTCAATCTTCCGCTATTTTTAGCTTCCTTTTATAAAATAACAATTCTTTCTTTGGATAAGTAGAATTATCAATCAAGTCAACAGAGAGAACTATCCCTGCCAACCCAAAATATATATGTTTTAGAGATTAGTCGACCGCACTTTGGAAGAAATATTCCAGCAGACAATTGACCCACTTCAGTAGAATTAGTTGATAAGTTGAAAGAACATGGCCTTACATATTTAGGAACGATGAGAAAGAACAAACCTTAGATTCACCACAATTTCAACCGCACTCTAATAGAGAATCAAAAACATCTATTTTTGGTTTCTCTGTGTTTTAATGTCCATCTATACAGAGTTCAAAATAACAACTGACTCACCCGTGCAGGCAAGGTCACGCTCCGCTGCGTCACGTGGGAAAACATAGGTACATGTTTTCTTACATCTTCTCAGCACATCCCCCTTTTTAAGACTTGAAATATATATATACATTACAAACTTTAAATGCATAATATAATTAATAATGAAGGCGATCCACAGGTTTAACAATTCGTCCACTCCGGGTTCTTATCTGGCCGTCTTCTGAGTCGTTAGAGGGATAATCCACAACTGGGGTCTTTTCATTTTCAACCAGTTCCTCCCCCGAAAAGGTCGGCGTCGATGGGTCGGCTGGATATTGCACTGTAACTCCTTTTCGTAGATGGAACCTGTTTCGACGTAAAGTCCCAACTGGAGTATCAACCATATACGACCTTGGTGTCGATGCTTTCTTCTTTACAATCCCCCAGGTTCGCATATCTGTAATCCAAACCGTGTCACCTTCGGATAGCTCCTCCATGTCCGTAGCTCCGCAGCGTCGATCATATCTGGATTTCATATCCTTTCTCCTTCTCCCCTCCTTTCTTTTCAGGGTCTGAGAGTCCACCAACTTTGGATTAAGATTCTCTGGTGCAATTGGCAAGGTCGTTCGGAGTTTACGTCCCATGAGAAGCTCCGCAGGGCTGTAACCATTCTCCAAAGGGGTCGATCGATACTCCAGGAGTCCAAGCAATGGGTCTTGATTTTTCTTGAGGATCAACTTAGCAATTTTCACACCTGCTTCTGCCATCCCATTGCTCTGTGGGAATCGAGGACTTGAAGTGACATGTGTGAATCCGTACTGCCTTGCGAAATTTGCAAATTCACGAGCAGCTCCAAATTGCGTCCCATTATCGCTTACAACAGTTTCTGGTACTCCATGTCGGGCAAATATGGATTTGCAACTACGCACCACCACATTGGCTGTGAGCCGATCCAGCTGAACCACTTCAGGAAATCGAGAATAATAGTCAATGACGACTAGATACCACTTATTCTCGAACTTGAACAAATCCATTCCAATCTTTTGCCACGGTCGTGTAGGAAAGTTGGTTGGTATCAAAGGTTCATGTTTTGAGACGGCTTCCTGGATGCAGACACTGCACTTTCCGACCGTTTCCGCGATCTCTTCCGAAATCCCAGGCCACCATACCGTCTCACGTGCGCGAAGTCTTGTTTTTGTAATCCCGAAGTGCCCAGCGTGCAACTTATCTAGGATCTCCAGTTTCATACTTGCTGGAATAACAAGACGACAGCTACGCATCAGTAGTCCATTTTGAACGCAGAGTTCATCCTTGACATGCCAATAAGAGAGCAGAGCCTGTGACATTTTCTTCTTATCTGGCCAGCCTTTCTCAAGGTAGTTGACTACTGCTTTCAGGGTCGTATCTTCTTGTTGAGCTTCAAAAATCTTCGTCAACATCTCGTCTTTGTCGGTTATACTAGAGAGAACTGCATTTATATGCGCTGAGGTTGGCCGTTCGTCTTCACCTCCCTCGGTTGTAAGAAGTGGTTGTCTGGATAATGCATCGGCGTCGAGCAGCTCCTTTCCAGGGATATGCATTATTTCGAATCCAAACCTCATCATACGTATTCGGAAACGTTGCAGTCTTGGGGTCAGCGAACTCAATTCTTTCGTCGAAAATAGAGGAATGAGAGGCTTATGGTCGGTCTCAATTCGGAAACGCTTTCCAAGCAGGAAATCTTGAAAACGTTCGCAAGCCCATGTAATTGCGAGAGCCTCTTTCTCGATCTGAGCATATCGTTTTTCGGTAGGTGTCATAGTTCTAGAAGAATAAGCAACAGGTCGCCAGATTCCATTCTTACCTTCTTGCTTCAGTACCGCTCCCAAGCCGTATGAAGATGCGTCGGATGACATCATAGTTGGTTTCCTGACGTCGTATGCTGCCAAGATAGGTTGAGTCGTGAGCAATTCTTTCAACTTTCGGAATGCTCGCTCCTGGCTGCAATCCCAAACGAAGTCTTGACCTTTCACCAACAACTGGTTCAGTGGAGCCACGATTTCAGATAAATTTTCCACAAAGCGTCCCAGATGGTTCACCATGCCAAGAAATCTTCTTACGCCATGGACATCGGTCGGAGCAGGCATCTTCGCCACTGCTTCGATTTTCGCTGGATCTGGTCGAATACCGTCTTCATCCAGTATGTGCCCAAGAAAATTAATTCTTGGCACGCCGAAGACACACTTGGCCTTGTTTAGTGTAACTTTCGCCTCTTTCAGTTTTCGGAGCACTAAACGAAGAATTCGATCGTGAGTCTTGGAGTCGGAGGCAAATATCAGGATATCGTCCAGGTAACACATTACACCGTCCATGCCTTGCAAGATTATTGACATAACTCTCTGAAAATACTCTGGGGCGAGTGATATTCCAAATGGCATTCTGCAGTATTTATATCTCCCAAAAGGAGTGATGAAGGTCGTTAAATGCTGGCAGTCCGGGCTCAACGGAATCTGGTGAAAGCCACTGTTCGCGTCCAGTTTCGAAAAGAATCTTGCTTCCCCCAGTTGCCCCAGCATGTGCTCCACCACTGGCATGGGATGCACTTCGCGCTGTACATGTTCGTTCAGCCTTGAGAGATCCACACAGAGTCGTATGTCGCCATTCGGTTTACCAGCAATCACAGTCGGTGCACACCATTCAGTCGCAACGTTAACTTGTGCTATGATTCCCGCCCTCTCGAGCTCTTCCAATATTGTTCTGAGCTTTTCCATCAAAGGTATTGGTACCCGTCGAGGAGTATGCACAGCATATGGTTTTGCTCCAGGTTTCAATTTTATTTCGTAAGGGTTTCCGATCTGTCCCAGTCCTTCAAATACTTCAGGGAATTCCTTGATCGGGTTAATTCTCGTCGCAACCACTTCAATCCGCCTCGCCAGGTTCAAGAGCTCACATGCCCGGCGACTCAGAAGAGGTTCACTCAAACGACGAATGACATAAATCTTCTCCTTGATTTCATAATTGCCATTTCGCAGCGTTGATATAAACATACCCACAGTCTGAAGTTCGGAGAATTCAGCAGCTCTAATGTTGATATCACTTTCCACTAGTCAACAACAACAAACAACAACAAAACAGCTTTATTAGGGCATCTTGCCCTGTACGGATTCTCCGTGGAGTTACAGACAATATTAACCATAAGAGAACAGGTGAAAATATAGTATTTACAGTCAAGGTATGTCAAACAGGGTGACTTTTTATTGTGCCCCTGTTCTTCTCTCTTCCATGAGTGCAATTTTATTCCCAACCGCTTTTTGAAAGTTGAACAGTTCAATTGCCCAACTTTTCTTATCTGAAACAGTTTTTATTAGCTTTATTGAGTTCAAATGCGGTCTAGGAAGACTTTTCAGGATCTTTTTTCTCTCTCCTTCCAGATCCCTGCATTCAGCAATAAAATGGTATATTTCATCAGTTATCTGACTTCCACATAACCCACAGTACAAATCTTCTTTCTTAATTGCGTAAATATGATTTTCTTTGATCATTGTTGACATTAATCTGATCTGTGCAATAAAACTCACTAAAGCTGAAGACAGATTGCATGAAAAGTAATTTTCTGGAATAAATGAATCATAAAGTAACCTATAGTTTGAGTATGTTTTCGTAAGAGATAATTTTGCCAGATCTTGCTGCAATAGCTGTTCAATTTTTATTTTTAGTATATTCGGAAGTTCGATCTGTATGTCATCATAATTTAACCTATAGTTTAGCCATGTGAGTCCACAATGATTGATGATATCCATAATATTCTTACAGAATCCTATAGGTTTTTTTGTCATTAAGGAAATTTCCTTCAATCTATTCCAGCATAGCTTAGGTAGTCTATTGTCTTCCATTTTTTGTAATCTAATGAAATATTTCAAAATTAATTTGATCGTTGTAAAAGTCAAAGATATTCTGCCTGTTTCCAGCCTTACAATGTACCCTGGTATATATCTTGGTAGATTCAGAAAATTTTTGATAAACGTATTCTGTAATTGGTCTATAATATCCGTATTGTCCCAAGCCCACACAGGGGCCGCATAGAGCAGTATTGATTTAATAACTGAGTCAAATAGATTCAGAGCAACTTTTAATGAGTTAATTTTTTCTTTTTTTATCAGTCTAATAGTTGCATTTATTGCCGTATTTGCTTTGGCTTTATAAAAGAGGGCTACCTTTTTACTATTAATAGTGGAAGTGAATGGATATCCCAGATATGTAATATTGGACGCAACAGTCAGTGGGGTGTCACCCCAGTACCAGTTTTCGTGTCTTGCCGGTCTTCCTCCATTTCTGAATACTATTATTTTGGACTTATTTTCATTTAAAACTAATTTGTTCTTATCCAGGTAAGACTTTAGTAAATTGATTTTAATTTGAAGATTAATTTTCGATTCTCCAATTATGGCTATGTCATCCGCATACATAAGTAGGTGTAAAACGCCAAAATCAGGGAGATGAAATCCTGTAAGTGCTGAGTTATTATAAAGTTCTATTAGGTCGGCCATATATAGTATAAATAAAAGTGGGGAAAGTGATTCTCCCTGCAACACTCCAGAATTAATTTTCACATTATTTGAATATTGTCCTTTCCATCGGATAGTGATCTTAGCTTCTTGGTAAAAGTTTTTTATCAGCATTACAAATTTATTGCTAATGCCCATTTTATGCAATTTTTGCCAAAGTAAATCATGTGGGACTGTGTCGAAAGCTTTAGTCAAATCGACGAAGAAGACATATAGCTTGCCTCGTTTTCTTCTCAGAGATAATTGGATGAGTGAATTCAGTAGTATTATGTGGTCAGTGCATGATCGGTTCTTACGGAAACCTGCTTGGTTTTCTAAAATAATCACTCTTTTTTCTATCCAGTTGTTTAATCTGTTTCTTAGTATTGTAGTAAATAATTTAGATATATTACTGCAGAGGGCAATCCCTCTGTAATTTGTTGGGTTATTCTTATCACCGCTTTTATATATAGGGTGTACTATTGAGTTCGTCCAGAGTTGCGGATATTTTTCTGTGGACATTATTTTGTTGAATAGGTTTTTCAATTTATTTAAAGTCGGTATTGGTAAATTCTTTAGCAACTCATTTGGTATACCATCGAGTCCCACTGCTTTGCCGTTCGCTAGTTTTTTTACTACATCATGGATCTCTTCAAGGGTTATTTCCGCGTCTAAATCTGGATCTTTCCAACCGATCATCTGGTTTACCGTAAAAGTAGCTTCTTTATTTTCTTTGTTCAGTAAATTTTTATAAAATAAAAACCATTCTTTTATATCAATCTCACCTTGTATTATTGGTTTTTTTCTTCTTGAAGAGACACAGAGGAACACATGTAACATCCGCCTGGGAGTCGAGCTTGAACTTCACCTTTTTCCCGTTCACTTGGATTTCTGCTGTCCATCGCCTCCGGCACTCGCCTTCATCATCATCGAGATTAGATGAATCCTCCACCGCTGAGACCTCCAGGAGAAAACCAATTTCTTCATCAAGTCCAGAAACAGCTTTGACTTCCGCAGTCTTCGCCTGCTTATCTGGGCAGCAATTTGCAAAATGGCCAGTTTTTGAACATAGGTAACATTTCTGTCCTTCAGCACGGCAAGCCTGTCCTTCCCTGTGGGTGAAACCTCCGCACTTTGGACATCGTGATCTTGTTTTGGCTGACTTCGCCTTCTTCCTCGAAGGCTGCTGTTGTTGTTTCGGTGATTGTTTCTTCGAGTTGAACTTCACCTGATTGACCTTTTGGCTTGTTGAGGGACGCTGCAGGTCGACTTGCTGCTGTCGAACGGCTTCCTGCTGTCGAACCATTTTCACCGCCTTTTCCAAAGTCAGTTCGCTGTCCAACTGCATTCTTTCAGATAAAGCTTTGTCCCTCACTCCAACCACTATTCGGTCACGGATCAACTGCTCATGAAGACCCTCAAATTCGCAACTATCAGCCAATTTGTACAATGAAGTGATGAATTCGTCCACTGGCTCCCGATCCTCTTGGATTCTTGAATTAAATTTCGCACGTTCGTAGATAATATTCTTTCTGACACAGAAGTGGCTGTCAAACGCCTTGAGGACGGAATCAATTTTCGTTGCCTCTTCCTCCTTTTCGAACTTGAAGGTCCTGAATATATCATCCGCGCGGTCACCCATCAAGTACATGAACAAATCGATCTTGTCCGCCTCCTCTTTCTTCTTCATTCCACTGACCACGAGGTATCGTTCGAATCTTTTCCTCCATTTGGGCCATTCGTTGGGAGTCGAGAAGTCGAAAGTTTCTGGAGGTTGAATCTGAGCCATGTTGAATTATCTTCCAAAGTACGCAAAAATCGATATTTTGCGATATACGGGTTCGTATTTTATCCAGTTATCGCTGCCACCATGTTTTAATGTCCATCTATACAGAGTTCAAAATAACAACTGACTCACCCGTGCAGGCAAGGTCACGCTCCGCTGCGTCACGTGGGAAAACATAGGTACATGTTTTCTTACATCTTCTCAGCACACTCTGGAACAACCACTTTAGTCTCCTATGTTCCGAAAAAAAAAAAAAAAAAATCGGTTATCACATTGATAAAAAGGGTAAAAAAAGAAAGGAGTAATTTTATTGTTGATCTTGGGGAAAGCATTGACTGATGAACACCTGGCCACACGTAATCTCAATTCTCTCCCACTGCAATTACAGGTGACAATTCAAGAAGAATGATGGTTCAAGTAAACCAAGTGAAACTGCGATGCCACAACAATCTGATACTCCAAAAAGGTGCTACAAATGTCCATAAAAAAGTGAAGTAAAAAATAAAAACCCTTTGCTTTGTATGTCAACTAAGCGTTTGCAAAAACGTTTCTTAAAAATTTGTGAAAACTGTAAATAGATTATATTCAGAATTTTTAAAAGTCAAAATCTGTATATTAACTATATATTAAATAAATATTTTTTGAATATTGATTTCAATCATTATTTAGCGATTATTTCATAAAGTAACATAAGTGGGTTGAATCTACCCAACCCGTCCAGTTAAGGGTTAAGCGACCTTAGCTGGGCCTTCTTCTGCACACTTGACTGATGTGTTAATCTAGGTGTACATACATTCTCCCAACACTGACCATCCAATGTTGGGTGATGACTGGGTTTTAATAATACAGTATAACCTTGTTAATTCGACACCCGGTGATATTTAGACCATATTCTAATGTCCCGACCTCCGGCCTATCAAATAACAAACCGTAATTCAACAATATCGATAATGCGACACTTCCGATAGTTCGACCATTTTAAAATTCGAATTTCGACAGTTGAATTTATTTTACATACAACTTTACCGCTAAAAAGGTATTACAGTGGCGACGATCGGGGGGCGCCGATAGGATCGCGCCTGCTCACTTTTGGTTAGTTTAAGTTTCACTTTGCAGTGCCATTGCGCAATGTTATGAGTGTTATTGTTTTGTTTGTTTTTTACGCTGGAATTTAGGCATCGTGTGCTAATTGATAATATTTTATTTTTAATTTTCAGCATTGAAATGTTTTAGTTATTTTTAAATTTACAAATAATTACCTTTTAAATAAATAAATCTCTATAAAATATATGTAGCCACAATGATTATGATAACATTTTATTTCAATATTCCATTTTCATGTTTTTATAAAAGATTTAAGCACAAAATCAATAACACCTACAGCAGCAGTGGATGGCTTTAATACAATAAAACCTCTTTGTTATTTAAAAGACATTTTAGAGGAAGAAAGACATGCATGTCTTTTAAAAATAGACCATTTGGAATACATCCTGAAAATAATTTCAGAGCAAAAACAGACATCTATAAAGGAATTTTTTAAAAGATCTTCATGATTCTTTTTAAATTATATTTTTAAATTTTCTTTTTATTTTCCATATTTATTTCCTTTCAACTGCTTCAATTAGAATAAAATATTATTTGTAATTATTTATGTTTCAAAAATATGTATTCTATTTTGGCTCTGATACCAAAAGTTAATCATGAAAATAAAAGAATAATTACAAAATACACAATAGTTTAAATTAATATAATTAATTTGTATTACAAAGCTATTTAAAAAAAAAAATATTTTAGCAAGTTGATGATTAGCTAATCATCTAACTTTAATTCAACACTTCCTTTAATACAATATAATGCGGCTTGTGATATTGTAAAACGACATTTAAAAATTATACCGCATGTGTTTCTTTTCAACAAAAAATCCAAATTTATTTTAATGAGAAATAATGATTATTTCTAACCTTAGGGATGAGGTATGAAAGGATGACATGGCATCTGCCCGGTAAGCGGAACACTGTGGGTTTGATTCCCATCCCTGGACACTTTTATTTTTCTGCTTATCATTACTCTTCACAATTCATCCTTTCATACCTCATCCCTAAGGTTAGAAATAATCATTATTTCTCCTTAAAATAAATTTGGATTTTTCGTTGAAAAGAAACACATGCGGTATAATTTTAAAATGTTGTTTTACTTCTCCTTTAATTCAACCGAAAGCTCTGATCCCTTGGGGTTTTGAATTAAAGGGCTTCGAATGTATATGATGGAGGTGTCATCATCTTCTCTGGTGAGTTGAAACCAAACATTCTCTGTCCACACAGTTTCTGTTGTCTATATTTTTAATTTTTTTTTGCTTATCTCACGTACACGTGCTGTTGTCTATATTGTTACTAGAAGCAGGGAAGCACATTTGTAAGTGCAAAGTCGAACTGCTTTTCGCATGTGTAAACATGTGGTGCACTTACAGTAAAAGCAGTCGCCTACTTCTACCCACCATGATTATCATGGCCTGTACCATGTGTACTAGGGATAAGCAAAAAAATAAGTGGGGGAACATCCCAGTTGGTGCTGCTGCCTAGAGCTAGCTATGTAATGTTGAACCACAAGAATGAATACAAGGTAATAAAACCAAATAAATAAATAGTGTGTGACGTTTCAGCGTTGTTACCATCTTCAGACCAAAGTACTGAATGATTCAGTACTTCATTCAGTACTTTTGTCTGAAGATGATAACAACGCTGAAACGTCACACACTATTTATTTATTTGGTCTTATCACCTTGTGTTTATAATCTATAATCCAAATTGTGCCTTATCACATAAATGAATGTACAGGAGGCACTGAGGACAGCCCTAGCCATGGGAGTGGACAAAGCCATCCACGTGGTGGTGGAGGACAAGGAGTATGCCACCCTCCAGCCCCTCCATATCTCCAAGATCCTGGCCAAGCTGGCAGCTGAGGAAAAGGCAGACCTCCTCATCATGGGCAAACAGGTTAGTTCCATCCCTAGCTGAACTGACACAGTGCTAACCTATGGCATACCTATACTGAAGGATAGCTTGAGTCTCCATTCAAATTTTTAAAAAAGAAGGTCTGTAGGTCTGTGTGACTTGATGCCAGTTCACAGTTGTAATCCTTTATATCTATAAAATGAAATCCAAAATCGATGTTTGTTATTGCGTTGCGCAAAATCTACAGAATCAATCATTATGAAATTTCGCATGTAGGTAGCTGAAGATTTCATTTAACATATAGGCTATTCAAAAAAACTAAAAAGTTTAATGTGATTTTTTTTCAAAAATGTAAAACCAAAAAGCGTTAGTTCCAACCTTTTACCGCTTGGCGCCGCACTGGTCGTGACGATAAATGAATTTGATGGTTAATAATTTTACACGTAGTTTGTTTACACGATGAATGTTTTTAAAAGGTAAGATTTTCTAATCGCCGTGAAACTTTAGGAAGTTATTTACTATACTACTGGGAAGATTTCTGGTTTGAATTTGATTTGAAATAAATATTCGTTGCAATTTTATTTTCAAATTTTCTACTTCACTCGCAAGCAGCGCCTCTCGCGGCATCTGGTGAAATTGAATTTATAAATTGTAAAAATGCTAAAACGTGTTCCAAGTATAATAAATTTAATATTTAATTTGAGGATTTAGTAATATAATATTCCAATGACGTAAAAAAACTTGGCATGTCAATATTAATATATATTTAAAGAAAATATCTAATTTAAAATTTAATAAAGGTTTTAAAAAAATTATGTTTCAAAATATATTTAAACGCATATAACAATATTTATATATTTATATATGTCATAATTTGTACATAACTGGATGCAAACCCGCCCCAATATGTATGCAAGGTATGTTTTAAAAGATTTTAATAAAGACAAGGCTTAAGAAATCTGGGAGAGAAAGGCCATCAAAGAGGAAGCAATCATTATCAGGTTTTATTATCCAGGAACTCATAAAACTGGGTTCAAGAACCTAGCATTTCCTGGACCATGTTAGAACAAGCTAAGAACAAAGAGTTAGCCGAGACCCAATGAGAGTATAGGAGCATTAGTTAGGAACCAATGGGAATCGAGCACCCCTGGAAATTCATCCAATGAGAGCCCGGAATAGCTTTCGTCTTAAATCGGGAACAAAGTATAGTCAGTCAGGAGATCGCCGCCGTTGAGACCAGTTTGGAGCCAATCCCATCTCCTCAACCCCTCAGATAAGTCAATCCTCAATCATGTGAACAGTTATAGTCAATAGCCAACTCAAACCAATAGCTTCAACTCCTTTTCTCCCTAGATTGCTAGCCTTTTTCCAACCCAAATCCTGTGTTTTCTCGTTATTTTCCCCTGTTTGAATACCTTACCAACTCAGCAACAACGACTGCGCCCACCACAAACAATCAACTCATCCAACTTCAAAAGGTAATTCGCACCGATCCCCATATATATGTTTATAAATCTATATATAGGTGAATTGGATGATAAGGCACAATTTGGATTATTCTATATACAGTTACGAGCGTCATTCCTCATCTCCTAATCAATCAGTCAGTTTTCATATCTCTGTCAATGTTTGCTTTTTTTTTTGGAATAGCGCCCTCCTATTGGTTGGCTACGGTCACGCCACCTTTGCCCCCCATCATGCCCCCCCCCCCCATTCACTATTTTATCTTTGTAACTATTGTGTTGGAGCGGGTCGCTCCCTAAATAAATGCATATATTAGATAATAACCAAATGGAATCCTCTCTTTCTTTTTCCCAGTAAGAGACGCCTACGGAAGCCAACAGTACATAGACAGATAAAGCACATAGGCTATAGTTATTAACTAACATATGCAATTATTTAAGGCGCCAATTTATAATTGTAACAAATAGTATTTGAATCAAAACATTCAATCGGGTAAAACACGGGCGTTGCCCGGGTCATTCGGCTAGTAGATTATAAACACAAGGTAATAAGACCAAATCCTAATAAATAAATAGTGTGTGACGTTTGTCAGTACTTTTGTCTGAAGAAGGTAACAACACTGTTGCCGAAACGTCACACACTATTTATTTATTTGGATTTGGTCCTTTTACCCAGGTGGATTGGATGTTTTCTGGAATAGATTTAACAAATGTTCGTTAGGCAAACTTTTACTCGGGTAAAAACCGGGCGAAGCTGGGTACATTCGCTAAATACTGTTATTTACAAATGTTCGTTTGTGGCAAGATACAATTCCTTCAACTTCAAATTACAGAGTGGACCAATTAATATTGATTTTATTCAACTTATCGAGTATTTTTCAAGGGACCGGGAAAAAATTTCAAATTATCGAGAGTATAGACAAGTATAGATTCAGTAGGGATTGGATGTTTTCTAGAATCGTTTTAACAAATGTTCGTTAGTCAAACTTTTATCCGGTAAAAACTGGGCAAAGCCGGAAACATATATATATATATGAAAAAATAGTACAAATGTAAGATTGTACTGGAATAAGGTGCATAAATTAAGAAAAAGGCATCTCCTTATCGTGCAACTGAAAGTTGCTGATGGCTTGCGCCATCTATCAGAATAAATATCAACTATTCTCGTTGATTTTTAATTATTCCAGAATTGGCCAAATACCCATTCTTGATTAAGCAAGAAAAGCTAACCACGGACACGTTTCGGGCTTTTGGCCATCATCAGCGTGGTGCAAGCTGTATCTCAATGACCAAAAAAATTGGTCATTAAGGCATCCTGAAAAATCATGAAATGGTTAGTTAAGGCCAGAATTGCGTGAGGACGCTACACAATGTGAAAAAATAGTACAAATGTAACATTGTACTGGGATAAGGTGCATAAATTAAGAAAAAGGCATCTCCTTATCGTGCAACTGAAAGTTGCTGATGGCTTCCGCCATCTATTGGAATAAATATCAACTATTCTCGTTGATTTTTAATTATTCCAGAATTGGCCAAATGCCTTAATGACCAATTTTTTTGGTCGTTGAGGTACAGCTTGCACCACGCTGATGAGGGCCAACAGCCCGAAACGCGTCCTTGGTTAGCTTTTCTTGATTAATCAAGAATGGGTATTTTGCCAATTCTGGAATAATTAAAAATCAACGAGAATAGTTGATATTTATTCCGATAGATGGCGTAAACCATCAGCAACTTTCAGTTGCACGATAAGGAGATGCCTTTTTCTTAATACAGTAAAACCCCTCTATAGTGAACCCCAATGGGACAGAGCTTTTGGTTCACTATAGCCACGGTTTGGCCATTTTTTTTTACTTTTCAAAAATTTTAGACAGTATAATTAAAGGACATCCATACACACAAGAAGAGGCTTCCTCTTAATAGTGGTCACTTTATTTTAATTCCCTTAATTGACCTATTTCCTTACATTAATACTGAATAATAATAGAAATCATTAGATGATAGGTTCTTCTTATCATTAACATACATGTACCTCTATGTCTAATTTAAAAATCAAGACAAATCCTAGGCAAAGTTTTATTAAATATATATTCAAAGATATAAAATGATTTTAAAACATCATTATCACATTATATAATACATTGTTTACTTGGAAAAATGGCTCTAACACCTTGTTGCTTCAAAGCATTCTTCAAGCATTGCACCATTCAAATAAAGTTAGTGTTTTCTTCCATTTCATTTTCCCACATATTCTTCTAGGTCTAGATTTCGTTTTTTTTTTTTTTTAACCTGTCATGCAAAACATTGCTGACTTTAAAATCCCCATAGTTAATGGCATAAAAATAGTTTTTGTTTCATCACGGGATCATTTATTTGGATTTTTTTTTTTTTGACCCTAAAACGTACGATCGCGATCGCGGCAAAAGTTGAGGTTGATTCCTCTTTGTAACAATTTTTAATAGCTTTATATTTTATCTTTTATAATAGAAAAGTTATATTCTCTTATTTTAATATGTTCTTAACATTTTGCCTGTGTTGTTTCACTTTGAAAAGTTCTGAAAATGGCCTTTTTTTTTCTTTTTCTTTTTTTTTTTAAATAACGCTTTTGTTTTCAAAATGACTTTGTTTTCTTCATTTTGGAAGCCATTTGTATTTTTATATTTCAAATTTAATGGATGCAAATATATTCTATTTAATAAAAAGTATAATGTGTTAAAATTTATACAATATACATAAAAAATAAAGTGCAAAATTCAAAACAAACAATGCCGCTAAAATTATTGTTTTGAAATCGCGATCCGCGAGCTGAAACATGATCAAAATTTGGTTGTTTTAATTTTTTTTTTAAATTACAATTCTAAGTTCGTTATAAGCATAGTATTTTAAATAGATTTTATTACTTTGGGACCGAAAATAGGTTCGTTATAGGGGTAGTTCGTTATTCTAAAAATCGCAAAGTTCGTTATAACGATGGTATTTTCAATGGAATGGAATTGGGAATCGGCGTGGGTTCGTTATAAGGGAAGGTTCGTTATATCCAGGGTTCGTATTAACGGGGTTTTACTGTATATATATGTTTATCGGCTATGCACGCCCTCAATATGTAACTAATCTCACTGAAATTTGAACAGGACAGTGTTAAATCTATAAGAGTTTTTTGTCACACTTTTAACCAAGAAAAATGATAAATAGCCAAGTAATGAGCAACAATATTTTTTTAGTCAGAAATGATGAAAATATTGCTGTATCATGCTTGATTGACATAAATAAAATTCTTTAGGGGATTTTTCACTAAAGCAGACCACGGGCGAAGCCAGATAATAATTTTTAGCAGGCAGGAACAAAATTCTACCAGCGAAACATTCACTTGAGCAGAAGACACATGAAGCCAGGTCATCTCTTTATATAAAATATCGTTTCTCGGCCTTTTGGCTAAGATCATGTAGTATATCTCTAGATATTTTTATTTATATCTATCTTTTTTAAAATCTATTCAGTAGAGAGAGTGGATATGTTTGCTTGAAAAATATATTTTATATATTATATAAATATATAATGTAACAAATATTATTATCATTATTATCATAATACAGTGGTACCTCGACATACGAGTTTAATTCGTTCTGCAACCTTGCTCGTATCTTTAATTACTCGTATCTCGAAGCAAATTTCCCCATACAAAATTCCCATTTAAAATCACAGATTAATATCTTCAACACTACCGAACCGAACTCGTATCTCGAATTTCGCTCGTAACTCAAAGCAAAAAATCACTTGCTCGTCGGCTCGTATCTCGAAAAACTCGTATGTTGGGGCGCTCGTATGTCGAGGTACCACTGTATTCTGTGTGTTCAGGAATATTATTATCAATAATATTCGTTAGGCAAACTTTCACTCGAATAAAACTCGAATATAAACTGTTTGTATTGACTTTTGTTGTCTACTGTTTCTCCATTGGATGAACACTAGAACACTTAGGTTCAAATGGTGGTGTGTAACAAGCTGATTGTGCTGTCCAGGCCATTGACGACGATGCCAACCAGACAGCTCAGATGACAGCGGCCTATCTTGGCTGGCCCCAGGTACATCCTCTCTTCTGTTCTTTCCAGGGATGGAAACACCCTTATTTTGTGTTTTTATAGAGAATATCTCTGCTAACCAGGTTAGCAGCCACTTTAGCAAAATTCAGTTTTCTTATAAGTATTTGATAAAGCACATTTTGGATTATAGATTATAATAAAAGAAAACAAGACCTAATCCAAATAATTTATTAGTGTGTGACGTTTTGACGGCAACAACATTGTCACCATCATCAGACAATGATTCTTTTGTCTGATGATGGTGACAATGTTGTTGCCGAAACGTCACACACTAATAAATTATTTGGATTAGGTCTTGTTTTCTTTTCTTATAAGTATTTGAAAAGTACAAGTGCAGTTGATGAAATACAATGGCACTGGACCAGGGTGATCATCACTGACTGTAATTATAAACCACCACACTGTGTTCTCTCCTTGTTCCTTCATTACACATCCTGCTGTTCCTATTTAACATTAGACAATTGCCCTTTCTATACGAACAGATCAGGAAAGACAACCAGTTTTATATTTGTCATCACCAACAAATTAACTTTTAAAATGCCATCTATGGAATAAATCAATCATTGACATAAATGCTTCTTTTTGAATAAATCATCAAACTCTACTTCTGCAAACCCTACTGTAACATTAGGTGAGAGCTTATCACCCTCTCAGCAGTTTATATTTCAACTATATTATATGTTATATATTATATGAACATATCCCTTGGAAGTTTGTTTGGAAAAGTACAGCTACATCAAATAATTTTTTTTTTCTTCTCAATGTTTCAAGGACTTCCCTGAGGTGAGTGACAGAGAGTCACTGAAATGTCAGAAAGAAATAAAAAATTGGTTGATGTACTGTATTTAGATGGCCCGCTAGAGTGGATGTATAGTCAACAAATTACAATAGCATCATCATTATCTGTACCAAATCTTCACCCTTCAGAATTTATATATTATACAGTTACAAGCGTCATTCCTCATCTCTTAATCAGTTTTCGTCTCTGTCACCGTTTGCCTTTTTTTTGGAATGGTGTTCTCCTATTGGTTGGCTACGATCACGCCACCTTTGCCCCCCCCCCCCCATCATGCCCCCCCCCACTCGCTCTGTTGTTTTTGTAACTAGTGTTGGAGCGGGTCGCTCCTTAAATAATCTATTGTTAACAATACCTCATTATAGGTCCGCAAATATCGAAAGTATAGGTATGTAGCCTTTGTACTATTAAGGTGCATATATATACACATACTTTATGTATATAGGCTTTTATGCAGTATTGAATGCAGTACATACTTTTAAAATATCTTATCTAAATATATATCACTCGGGTAGATATGCACCCGGGTCACCCGTCTAGTATATTATAATGATCATTGTGTTAGGGAAAGTACAAAGGTAACTCTAAAAAAACATAGCAATTGATTCAAAATACAAAGATGTGGAGAGTGAAAGGTTTTGTTATGCCCACAATTCCTAATGTGACAAGACCAAAACAACGTACCCACATTAGTATCACTCCCACTATTTGAACAAATATTCCAGCAAATATTAGAGAGGGTTCAGCAATTTAAAATACTAGACTCTTAGTTTTTGAGTTGAAAAGTGTGTATCCACATTGAATTTAATTTTATACAGTAGAACCTCCCTTTAGCAGACACCCCGCTAGCGGACACCTCTCCACAAATAACAGTTTTCATTTGAAAAATTACCATTTTTACAATTTATCAACTCCCCTGTAAGAGGAGACCTCTCCCTAAAAGACAGTTTGGCTCTGCAATTAGGTCTCCTTTACAGGGAGGTTCTACTATATTTAAAAATCTATAAGAAAATTTGTAAAATTTATTTAAAATATTTTTGTGTAGTAAATTGATAAAGAAGGAGCTTATTTGAAAAGTTTTTCTTTCACGCATTCAACTTAAAAAAACCAAACAATTTTAAACTATTATTGTTTAGACTCAAAGTTAGCTAAAATAAATATAAAAAAGAACACCACAGATGTGGTGTTAGAATGTTAAACACAAGGTAATAAGACCAAATCCAAATAAATTAATAGTGTGTGGCATTTCGGTTACAATGTTGTTACCGAAACGTCACACACTATTTATTTATTTGGATTTGGTCTTATTACCTTGTGTTTATAATCTATAACCCAAATTGTGCCTTATCACATAGAATGTTGTTTGGACCTTCTACTAGACAAGGTGTGAGTTGAGAGAGGTGTGGTCCCAGGCGACGTTCACCTCCAAGCTGGAGCAGGATGGAGACAAGCTCAAGGTCACCCGGGAGATTGACGGAGGCCTGGAGACCATTGGAGTCAAACTGCCGGCCGTTGTCTCCACCGACCTGAGGCTCAACGAGCCCCGCTACGCCACCCTCCCCAGTATCATGGTATGTACTTATCCCTCGGTGTTACACTGGGGACTTAGTACCATTTAATTTAATGAATTCAATTCCTATCTATCATTGAAATTTGTTACAATTACTTTCTTGCAATGTGTTTCTTTTACACAATCAGCAAATATTATCTCTACAGACCTTACTGCAATGGTAAAGGTTTTTGAATGAGAGGGCTTGGTGAAACACTGGGGACTTGGGCAAGAATCATTTAGTTTTATGAATTCAATTGTGTGCCATCTATTGCTGAAATTTATAACAATTGCTTTCTGGCACTGTGTTTCTTTTCACATAATCAGCGAATATTATCTCTACAGATCTTACTTCAATGATAAATGTTATTGAATGAGAGGGCTTGGCTCATCGGAGGAGAGCTTTCTCAGTAGTTTTGCCAAATACTCTGCATTACTATATATATTACTTATATACTCTATTATCTACTTATATAGTCTGCATTTTTTTGAAGGAAGGCAGCTTTAGGGTTTAAAAATTTGGTGATCAAATCCTTGTTTCTCTACCTCACTTTTGACAGCTGGCTTCACCACAATATCTGACTCTAATTTTTGGCAGTGTAAAAATATGAAATATCTTCTTCTTCTTTCTTATCTCCACTCAATCACACTAAGGTATCAAGCTTGTAAAGTTTGAGATTTTTTATAGTGTCTGCCGGGGAAGAGTAGGCTCATCAATGGATGAGTCAATACACTCAATAATATGTATTGGGGTCGCAGGCTTAGAATTGCACTTAGTACACAGTGGGAAAACCCTGCAACCATTTTGGAAAGGCATTGTCCGTAGATGACCAGACTTAAGTCTGGAAATCAAAGACTGTTGTTCTCTTGGGAGGACAGAACCAGTGCTTGTCCCTCCTGCTCTGTACCAGTCATGTGCAGCATCAGATTTCCATTCCTGCAGGCATTGGGTTTTGATGGTACGGAGGAGGTCTCTTTCGTCTAGTTGGGTGGTAGATTCTCTTGCTTCAGGTAGGCCAAGAGCTCCAGCCTTTGCCAGAGAGTCTGCCAGCTCATTACCAGGAATTCCAACATGAGCTGGAAGCCATTGCACTGTGACTGAGCTTTTGGCTGGGAGTCGGTTTACAGACTTAGCAATGCTCTTGAGGAGAGGTTCTTGACTGGAGAAGCAGCTTTGAAGGGTATAAATGGCTGCTCTTGAGTCGGAGTAGATTATTATTTTGCTTGGCGAGTTGATGTCCTTTAGAGCCGTATCTATAGCAGAGTTCTGATTTATAAACTGAAAGATGTCTAGGGTGGGAGAGGGAGATTTTTTCCAGGATCTTATCTTTGTAGATAGCAATTCCACTGCCATACAGTCCAGTTTCAAGTTGGCTACCGTCAGTGTAAATTGTGATGTCGAAGAGGGAGCTATTTTCCTCAATGATTTGGAGGCCAAGAGCTTTAAGTAATTCTGGCTGAGTTTCATTTTTTTTTTCATGTTTGTGGGGATTGTCTGGTAGATGAGGGAAACAGATGAGTTGTTGCGAGTTTTGTGTGGGGGATAGGAAGTTCTGTGTTTGGTATTAATTGGGATGTCTAAAAGATTAGAGTTGTGAGCCAGGTTGAGAGGAGTGGGGCGGGGCGTTTTAATCTTTGGTTTGGGGCCCAATTTCCAATAAATTTTCCTGTAAGATGTTCTTTTGGAGAGTTAATCTTTTTTGTTATAAATTTTGAAAAGCAGATTTTTCTCCTTAGGTGCAGGGGAAGAAGGTTGGATTCGAGTTCAGCAATGCAATTTGGGCAGAATCCCCGAACTCCGCTGATGATTTTATCTGCGCTTGCTTGGATTCTGTCTATTTTGGATAGGTTAGTTTTACTTGCATTGATCCAGGCTGGTGTAGCATATTCCAAAATAGGTCTTACGAGTGCAAGGTACGTTGTGCGTAAGATATTGGCATTTGCACCCCAGTTTAAGCCTGATATTTTTTTCAGGATTTTGAGCCTATTTTTGGCTTTGCTTATCATGGTGTCAATATGTTTTTTAAAAGTGAGCGCAGGGTCGAGTGTGACACCAAGATATCTTGGGGAATCTGAATATTGGAGTTTTGAATTATTTATGGAAATATTTGGGGTCCAGTGGCGAAGGTGGTTGTTGATGGTGAAGAGGCCAATTTCAGATTTGAAAATAAAATATGAAATATATGAGTTTAAATAGTAGTGTTTGAAGAAATTAAACAATTAATACAGCACTTATTATTCACTGCAACAGCTGGCAGTATAGAATACTCACTTACACAACATCTGTTGTTCAACACACCTCCATGTCGTGCTGCTACAAAATCAGTTTTCTAAAGACCTTCACAGTACCTATGAGCCCTTCAAATCTTGCCCTCCTATATGATTGCTTTTTCTTCGTGGTTTGCTTTTATTTTTTTTCTTTCATATTTTTATCATACAATGGAACCTTGTTATAACATCATAAAGTCCCTAGTTCCTTTAATTGCTTTAATCTTGGTTATAACAATAGTTCCAAGTGTTTTTGTTAAATAACACAGTTCAACTTAATTTCTATTGATATATTTCTTTTAATCAATTTATATTAATTTGAAGCCATCTAAAAACTTCAATTTAGAAGAACTTTTGATATTTTGAAAAATAGAACAAAAGTGAAATTGTGCTGGGATCAGGTAGATAAATTAAGAAAAAGGCTTATCCTGATTATGCAACTAAACATTGCTGATGGCTTGCGCCATCTGTTGGAATAAATCGACATATTTATTTATTCCGATAGATGATGCAAGCCATCAGAAACTTATTTGCACGATCAAGAGATGCCTTTTAAAAAAATTTATACTTTATTTTAAACAATTTTTTAGCCTTTTGATTGTTTTTGAGGTCAGACAAGTGGATTTTTAAAAAAAGATTTAGGTTTATTCCACTCAATACCCAAAATGGCTGTTCCTAAAGGTTTCCTGAAAAGTCAAAAAGGCATATTTGATAGCATAATAAAAACAAGGTAATAAATAAATAGTGTGTGACGTTTCAGTAACAGCGTTGTTACCATCTTCAGACAAAAGTACTGAATTCAGTTCTTTTGGTAACAACACTGTTACCAAAACGTCACACACTATTTATTTGTATTTGGTCTTATTACCTTGTGTTTATAATTATAATCCAGATTGTTCTTTATCATAGCATAATGTGATGTCACTGTGTATAATGTGATGTGTGTCAGAAAGCCAAGAAGAAGCCCCTGACCAAGAAGAAGGCCTCAGAGATGGGGATAGACCTGTCCCCCAGGATGGAAGTGATCAGTGTGGAGGACCCCCCAGTGAGGGAGGCAGGCTCCAAGGTGGGCAGTGTGGACGAACTACTGGACAAACTCAAACAACTGGGACAGATCTAGGTGGGTACACTTTCTCTCTCCTCATGTCTATTGTTGTTGTTGTTTCTTATCCCCAAATATATTACATGATCTCATGATCTGATAGTTTCAGAGACGGTCGAGAGAATGTTTAAGTTCATCTCACTGAGCCTTCCAGGTCTTATAGACACTGAGAATTCTTCTAAATTGCCAACTAGAGAAATAGTAAAGCAGTCTGGTGAATTAAATTGGCCCCAAACCTCCATGAGAGTTCATTACCAATGAGCCAAGCCATTCCACTTATGACTTAAGTGAGTCGTTGGAAGGATGGTCTAAACTGTTGATTTTCGACTGCCACGACCCGGGTTCGAATTCCGCATCGGCCACTTTTTTCTAATTAAAAAAAAAAAAAAAAAAAATGTTCCAATGGCCCCCGATTCTTACAAAAGTTCAACCCCACCAGCGAGCACAAGTAACCAAACAGGGCTCTGGCACATTTATAAGTGCAAAAGTTGAACTGCTTTTCACATGTGTAGACATGTGGTGAACTTACAGTGAAAAGCAGTCGCCAAATTCTACCCACTATGATTACCATGGCCTGTACCATGTGTACAGGGATGATTAAAAAAAAAAAGATCTCATGGAATGGGGTGTAGGCGTACAGCTTTCATTGATCATGGCACCATGATCCAGGCACACTTTGGTGAAAGTCTGACTTTGCCTGTAATTTGAGGCTGTTCCTAACATGGAAGCCTTTGCTGCTGACTCTAACATAAGCACAGATGCAGCACAATGTTATTGTTTATATGATAAGGCACAATTTAGATTATAGATTATAAACACAAGGTAATAAGACCAAATCCAAATAAATAATTAGTGCGGGACGTTTCAGTAACAATTATGTTACTTTGGTCACACACTATTTATTTTTATTTGGTCTATTACCTCGTGTTATTGTTTATATTAATCTGTTTCAAATATCCTCATGCATATATTTTCTTTATATCTAAAAATATATGAATGTATACTTATGTTCCCCTGGGTTAATAAAGGAATAAAAAGATATTCAAAGTTCTTTAAAAAATTCACCATGTTCCAATGGGCCATCATTATATTATCTAAAATGGTTCACTAAACAAAGACATGTCAATGATAAGGCACAATTTGGATTATAGATTATAAACACAAGGTAATAAGACCAAATCCAAATAAATAAATAGTGTGTGATGTTTCAGTAACAGCGCTGTTACCATCTTTTGAGAAAATGGTAACAACACTGTTACCGAAACGTCACACACTATTTATTTGGATTTGGTCTTATTACCTTGTGTGAAAAACATGTCAACATTGTGTGTCAGTAAGTGGAATAATAAGAGCTTGAATGATCAAAATTATCTTTTTTTTTTTGCTTATCCCTAGTACACATGGTACAGGCCATGATAATCATGGTGGGTAGTTAGCGACTGCTTTTTTTACTGTAAGTGCACCACATGTCTACACATGTGAAAGCAGTTCGACTTTGCACTTACAAATGTGCCAGAGCCCCGTTTGGTTACTTGCACTCGCTGGTGGGGTTGGATTTTTGCAAGAATCGGGGGCCATTGGAGCATTTTTTTTTAAACAGAAAAAGTGTCCAATGCGATGATCGAACCCGGGTCGTAGTGGTCGTAAACCAAACGGTTTAACCAGCCTTCCACCGACCCCCCTCAAAATTATCTAAAACTTTTTACTGAAACTTTTCTAAATGAGGTTGGAGGTTTGGAAACTAGATAAACTACTTAGTGAAAAACAATCTCGCTAATTAGTTTCTTCCATTAATTTACATTGGGTAGAGTTCAACATATTTAAGAAAGACCTATAAGCCCACCAGTGAGGGCAAATAACCAAACGGGGCTCTGGCACATTTGTAAGTGCAAAGTCGAACACACACAAAGTCATTTTCACATGTGTAGACATATGGTGCACTTACAGTAAAACCAGTCGCCTTCTTCTACCCACCATGATTATCATGGCCTGTACCTCATGTACTAGGGGTAAGCAAAAAAAAAAAAAGACCTATAAATACATATTCTAATAACATCCAGGTTTATTGAGAAACAGTTCTATTTGTTAATCCTCTCATCAAATGAGGCTACTCAATAGGAAAAATTGTCACTTGATGAACTCACACATTGTTTTAATGCAAGTAGGGGCGAGAGATTTCTTTAAATGTGCACCTTTGCTATTTTTGGGATCTCTCAGTTTTGACCTCCAGTGACTTCCAATTACTAGCTAACAGTCTGTAATCAATGCCACAAGGAGTTGTTGAATTATAGCCAGTGTATATATGCCATTAACATGTTGTCCTCACATCTCTACCACACTATGTACTAATGTCAAATAGACATTAGAAGTCAAAAGTCAAACTGCTTTTCATATGTGTAGACATGTGGTGCACTTACAGTAAAATCAGTCGCCAACTTCCACCCATCATGATTATCATGGTCTGTACCACATGTACTAAGGATAATTATTAAAAAAAAGGAGACCTTAAGTTGTCCAAACAACATCCAAATGTAATGCTCATCTTTATTCCTATCCCCTTTGAACAAAGATTGCACAAATTCCATGAGTCCATGCTCCTCGAGCTGCTTGATGATAAGCCTCTCCCATGATCATCTTTGTTACCCCAATATAACATTTCTTCCAAGATATGGGATGTGGTGCAATGTCACTACCAACCTGACTTGTGTGCCGTAGTCTCCTCCCTCCTTGGATTCCCCAGAGAGAGTTCCAATTCTAGAGATATTCCCTCTTAAATTACAGATGTCTATTTAAAACCTCTCATAAATTGCTATAAAAATCACAATTTTGTCAATTACTGATTTGTAGAACGACATTTGAAAATTATCCCGCATGTGTTTCTTTTAAACAAAAAATCAAAATTTATTTTAAGGAGAAATGACGATTATTTCTAACCTTAGGGATGAAGTATGAAAGGATGATTTGTGAAGAGTAATAAATGGAAAAATAAAGTGTCCCTTCCGTTTATCATTACTCTTCACAATTCATCCTTTCTCGCTTCATCCTTAAGGTTAGAAATAATTGTTATTTCTCCTTAAAATAAATTTTGATTTTTCGTTTAAAAGAAACACATGCGGGATAAATTTCAAATGTCGTTCTACAATCGTAAGCCACATTATATTGTATTATAAATTAATGATTTATGTTTGTCAGCCAGTACCTGGAAATATGCAAACAGTCAGTTTCAGATTTGACAAGGTCATCAAAGTGTGATGTAGTTTATTGCACAACTGAGTAATTTGTACATTGGCAGACAGCTCACTGATCGTGTGTGTCCAGGTTTGCTTAATGGGATATTCCCCTCCCAACTTCACATCGAGAGACTAGGTCAAATAAAATATTCTATTTTTTACTTCTCCCATGTTGTGTGTGGAGGACCTATGGATCATATGGGTTTTGACAATAACAAAATGTGACACATTACCTTTAAAAAAAAAAAAGAATTATGGAAGCTTTGGATCAAGCTTTACCTCAGCTTGATGTACAGATCATTAAATAAATGCTTTGATTTCATTAATTTCACTACAACATCAAGCTGATGAAGAGCTTGTCTGAAAAAAAAAAGCTTTGATAATTCCTTTTTATTGAAAAAAAAATGCCATTATCTTCTTGTGTTCTATACATCTTGGTTGGTTGGAATACAGAGGGTGAGCAGTCACTGTCCACAGAGGAAATGCCGTCACATGGTAGACATTCTAAAAGTTGACTATATATTGCGTATGATATTGTTTTTTACAGCACAATACAACAATGTTGGCAAGTTTCTCTAGAGTGGAATGTCGAGGTGACGAATCCACTCCAGGGCCTCCTCTGTGCACCGGTGGATATCCCCAAGTGTTCCCTGGAAGAATCTTCGAGGACAGTCCCTTAGGATATGGTGCATTGTTTGTATTTGTCCACAGTCGCAGTTCTGGTCTGGACTCATGTTCCACTTATTTAGTAGGTAGTTGCATCTACCAGTAGAGGTCCTGATTCTATTGAGGGTTGACCAGGTCCTCCTAGGTAGGTTGTAGCCGGGAGGTTTGGTGTTAGGGTCCTCCACCAGGTCTTTGTTGGCGATGGCAAGATTGCTCCATCGGTTTCTCCACTCTTCTTTAAGATCTACATTTTCATCGGCCACCCATGCAGGATTCCTTGATATTAGTCGAGTTGGGGGAGGAATTTCGAGAACAGTGTTGATTGGAAGCTTAGTGTTAGCTTTAACATGGACAACAGACCAAATAAGTCATTGATGGATGGGCTAATGGCCGCTGCCTTGCCAAGCAGAGCTTTGGACCCAGAACAGCAGCTTTACACACCCAATAGAGTGGACATTGCGACTGCTGTGATAGAGATGCACGGAGACATCTGAGGCTCTTCATTGGACACAACAACAACAACAGAAAATTGACATGGACCCAGAATAGCAGCTTTGCACACCCAAGAGAGTGGATATTGCGACTGCTGTGATAGAGATGCATGGGGACATCTGAGGCTCTTCATTGGACACGACAACAGCAACAGAAAATTGACATGGACCCAGAGTAGCAGCTTTACACACCCAAGATAGTGGACATTGTGACTGCTGTGATAGAGATGCATGGAGACATCTGAGGCTCTTCATTGGACACGACAACAGCAACAGAAAATTGACATGGACCCAGAGCAGCAGCTTTATACACCCAAGATAGTGGACATTGTGACTGCTGTGATAGAGATGCATGGAGACATCTGAGGCTCTTCATTGGACATAACAACAACAGAAAATTGACACGGACCCAGAGCAGCAGCTTTACACATCCAAGATAGTGGACATTGCCACTGCTGTGATAGAGATGCACAGGGACATCTGAGGCTCTTCATTGGACATGACAACAACAGAAAATTGACATGGACCCAGAACAGTAACTTTACACATCCAAGATAGAGGACATTGCGACTGCTGTGATAGAGATGCATGGAGACATCTGAGGCTCTTTATTGGACATGACAACAACAAC
This sequence comes from Cordylochernes scorpioides, assembly GCA_030710605.1. Taxonomy (NCBI): domain Eukaryota; kingdom Metazoa; phylum Arthropoda; class Arachnida; order Pseudoscorpiones; family Chernetidae; genus Cordylochernes; species Cordylochernes scorpioides. The sequence goes on from CP092874.1 coordinate 67,981,455, forward strand.
ATGGATGGGCTAACAATAGTTTACTAACATGTCTAGTTTAACTCTATTGGGGAATATATGCTTTGTCAAAAATTTCCAGTAATTGTAAAATCTCCCTTGTCACATATAGGTTAGGGAGAAATTGGAGAATAACTCAAGCTTCTTCAAACCCCAATTTACGTTTTATAAAATAAAAAATTCTATTACAGTTAAACCTGTTTATAGCGCCCCTTCTAAATAGTGCCTTTCTCTTTATAGCTCCCGATTTTAAACTTTAAAATGTAAACATTTTACATTAAAAGTGACCTGTCTATAGCACCACCTCTCTATAGCACCCTATTTTGGTGAGTCCCAAGAGGGGGTGTTATAGACAGGTTTAACTGTATATGAAAAGGTTGAAGAAATATTTCTATTTACAACAACAAAAAAGCCTTTATTCAGGGTCACTGACCCTATACAGGATTCACCAGAGGTATGCATAAGAACAAAGCAGTGAGACAAAGGAAATAACAATATATACAGAAGAAAAGGAAAAAAAAAAAAACAAGAAAGAGAAAGAGGGAAGCAAGAAAAACAACACAAAAAGAGTAGCAGTAAGAAAGTGAGGAGTGAGTGTCACTTGGCCTTCTTCTGAGATATGAACTTGTGGAAACCATAAAACGCCGTAGCAATATACTTATTCTGGGTCATATTGTCAATTATTGATGGAAGTGAAGCACAGAGTTGCCCAGTTTTGAGCATAAGGGTTCTTCTTTCTTCTTTCAGAGCAGGGCAATCAAAAATATAGTGAGTGATTTCATTTTTTAGTTTTGAATTACAGAAGGTACAAGTTGGGTCCTCACCGCAGAGCATCTTGGTGTGGTTTTCTCTAAAAAAACTTGAAAGTATTCTAACTTGTGCGAGTAGTCTTACAACCGGGAAAGGAAAATCCCCTAAAAGGTATCCCTCCGTCATGAAAGATATGTGAATGTCTTTGTAGTGAGAGTATAGCTTAGATTTATCCATTCTTGTAAGGTCGTTTTGTATAGATTGGTCTGCCGCTGTTTTTAAGAGCCCTGTAATCGCGCTCCTCAGCGTTTCAGGATCATCACAGGAAACAAGTGCAGGGGATCCATTATTGTTAAGCAGATTGGTGAGCTTTTTAATGAAACCGATGGGTGTGCCCGAGGCATTAGACAGTTCCCGTGTTAATATTTCTATTTTATGAAAAAGTTATTGAGACTGCTTCCTTGTGTACCTGTAATAGCAACCAATGGAGTGGACTTGATTGGCTGTCATAGATGGTACAGAAAGGGACCAAAGACTAGATAACATACAGACTGGTTATGGTGGAATTATCAGGGATATGTTTCTTTTAAAAATTCTAATTCACAATTCACTCTAGCTTTTGAAATATGAAAACCCTTCTACAGGAGAAAACCTTTTTCAATAGAGATACAATTTGGATTATAGATTATAAACACAAGGTAATAAGACCAAATCCATATAAATAAACAATGTGACATTTCGGCAACAATGTTGTTACAGAAATGTCACACACTATTTATATATTTGGATTTGGTCTTATTACCTTGTGTTTATAATCTATAACCCAAATTGTGCCTTATCACATAGAATGTTGTTTGGACCTTCTACTAGACAAGGTGTGAGTTGAGTTTATTTATTTGGATTTGGTCTTCTCAACTTGTAAATACACTATTTATTGTATCATGTTTTCTGAGGGTCGGTGGAAGGGTGGTCTAAACCATTGACTTTCGACCGCTGTGACCTGGGATCGAATCCCGCATTAGGCACTTTTCTCTAGTTAAAAAATATGCTCCAATGGCCTCCTATTCTTGCAAAAGTCCAACCCCACCAGCGAGTGCAAGGTACATTTTGATTCACATGTCTAGACATGTGGTGCAATTATATTAAAAGCAGTAGCTAACACCAGCGAGTGCAAGTAAAACCAAACGGGGCTCTGGCACATTAGTAAGTGCAAAAGTCAAACTTTCTGATAGCTAGAGGTTTGTGAATTAAAAAAGTAACTTATCCCTGGAAACCCGCTATTTCACCTTAATATTGGCACAAGGGATTATTGAAGAGTGGTCAAGATATAGTGAGAGGTTGCTACCAGAACTTAGGTGTTTCCCACCTTCTGATGTCACCTTTGAGTGGTTAAAACCCTTGATTCCCAACAGCCTTGAACTGGGATCGAATCCCGCATTGTACACTTTTTTTCTGTGAAGAATTTGTTCATATTTTTCATTGTTTTTTTTTTTTTAATTATCCTAAGACACGTGGTACAGGCAATGATAATCATGGTGGGTAGTTAGCTTTTACTTATTTCACATCATTGTAAACAATATGAGCTAGGTGTTGCTCCTGCGATACCTAATAAAGTTAGTTTGGAACAACCATCCCACCATTCGCAGGGGAATTCACAAGTTAAGGATAGCCTTGCCCTCCTCATAGGCCCCCCTCGGTGAGGGCTCCGCCCAATGTACATAGTTTGCCCTATTAACTCCTCGTGAGTAATTGTTGACCAGCGGTCAATAAAGTTATTTAATTGTCAAAAAAAAAAATAATTGTCACAGTGGGGGTCTGGAATACACTAGAGAATATTTCCTTTCTAACAGCAGAGAATTTCTGTGTGCAATGGACGGCTGACATAAGTTGTCAGTAGGAAATCTCTGAATAACTGTGACGGGGATATTCTCAGAAATATATAAAATCACTAAAATATAACCAATTAAATAACATAATAATATATACAATAGAACCTACCTGTAAAGGACAACACCTAATTGCAGAGCCAAAGTGTCCTTTAGGGAGAAGTGTCCTCTTACCGGAGAGTTACTAAATAGTAAAAATGGTAATTTTGGAAATGAAAACTGTCCTTTGTAGAGAGGTGTCCCCTATAGGGAGATTCTACTGTATTTGTTAAAACTTAACTTGGATTTGGTCTTGCTACCTTTTGTTTCTATTCTATAATCCAAATTGTATACCATATCAAATTTGAAATACAATAGAACCTCCATTACCAGACCCTTGCGCTAGAGGACACCTCTATAAAGGAGTTTTCATTTTTGCAAAATTACCATTTTTACTATTTAGTAACTCTCCGGTAAGAGGACACCTCTCCCAATTAGGTGTCCTTAACAGGGAGGTTTTACTATAATTGATATTCCTGTTAGTGACAAATAAATTTCCCAAAGTTTTCACATGTGTAGACGTGTGGTGTACTTACAGTAAAATCAGTCACTAAACTCTACCCACCATGATTATCATGCCCTGTACCACGTGTACTACGGATAAGCAAAAAAAATAAATTGAGTCAATTTCAAAATAACCATATTTATATATATAACTATATTAAGGGGGGTTGGTGGAAGGCTGGTTAAACCGTTTGGTTTTCGACCACTACGACCCGGGTTCGATTCCCCCATTGGACAGTTTTTTCTGTTAAAAAAAAAAAAATGCTCCAATGGCCCCTGATTCTTGCAAAAGTCCAACCCCACCAGCGAGTGCAAGTAACCAAACAAGGCTCTGGCACATTTGTAAGTGCAAAGTCGAACTGCTTTTCACATGTGTAGACATGTGGTGCGCTTACAGTAAAAGCAGTCGCTAACTACCCACCATGATTATCATGGCCTGTACCACGTGTACTAGGGATAAGCAAAAAAAAAAAAAAGCTAAGAAATATACTCTGTTATAATTATCATCTTTGTTTTCATTTTAGGGTGCTTCTTTTATTCTTGATAACTTAATATAAAATATATTAATTAATTTCATTTACATATTAGCTGAGATAGAGATAAAACTTTTTAAAAACACCTTGATCATAATGATTGATTTAAAGATATGCAAATATTAAAAAACTGAGAGTTCATCAAATAGTGAATGAAATGTGTGTTGGTAAGAAGTGTACACACACAATTTCCACGTTCTCAAATATATGGAAAAATCAAGTTCAAATATATCAAAAACAGCAAAAAAATAAATAAATAAATAAAAGGAATTCAAATGGAAACTGTATGTTTTGCAATGTGCATGTGCATGAAGAGGATTTATATTAAAAAATATATATAATATATTAACTTTTTCAATTTTCATAGTACCATCTTTAATTCAATTGAACCTGATTCAATCCAATTTGAAACATCAAACTGTCTTTTCAATTCAACCAGCTATAATTCAACATCCCCTTAAGTATTGACAACCAAAGATGCGCTCTGGTAGATTAATTTGGCGAAACCGCTGGGAGGGTTCATCACTGATGAGCCAAGCCCTTCCAATATTTTTTCATCGCAGTAAATACAGTAGAAATTTGATTAATGTGTGAAAGAAACATTCATGTTTTAATGTTTCCATCTGTGATAAAGCACAATTTGGATTATAGATTATAATACAAGAAAATAAGACCTTATCCAAATAATTTAATAGTGTGTGATGTTTGCATTGTCATCATCATCAGACAAAAGAATAAATGAGAAAAAATATCACAGCAAGTTCTTAAATAGTTACTGATAAGGCACACAATTTGGATTATAGATTATAAACACAATGTAATAAGACCAAATCCAAATAAATAAATAGTGTGTGACGTTTCGGTAACAACGCTGTTACCGAAACGTCACACACTATTTATTTATTTGGATTTGGTCTTATTACCTTGTGTTTAAATAGTTACTGTTATCAAGTGTTTAAACAAGATAACAGATAAGGAAAAATGTTTTTTTTAAAGACAATTTGATATTTTTTCTCATTTATTCTTTTGTTTGATGATGGTGACAATGCTGTCGCCGAAATGTCACACACTATTAAATTATTTGGATTAGGTCTTATTTTCTTGTATTAATGTTTCCATCTGTTCTATATAGATGGATTGTTATTGTATTGTATTAAAATATCCACAAGCTTTGTCTCTCAATGAATTGATGCTGACTTTGCCTAGAATTTTTAAAGAAACTGATTCCGTGAATTGATAAGGCACAATTTGGATTATTCTATATACAGTTACGAGCGTCATTCCTCATCTCCTAATCAACTCTGTCACGTTTGCTTTTTTTTGGAATGGCACCCTCCTATTGGTTGGCTACGATCACGCCACCTTTGCCCCCCCCCGCCATCATCATCATGCCTCCCCCACTCGCTTTTTCGTTTTTGTAACTATTGTGTTGGAGTGGGTCACTCCTTAAATAAATGCATATATTAGTTAATAACTAAATGGAATCCTCTCTTTCTTATTCCCAGTATGAGACGCCTACAGAAGCCAACAGTACATAGACAGATAAAGCACATAGGCTATAGTTATTAACTGATATATGCATTTATTTAAGGCGCCAATTTATAAATGTAACAAATAGTATTTGAAATAAAACATTCAATCGGGTAAAACACGGGCGTTGCCTGGGTCATTCGGCTAGTAGATTATAAACACAAGGTAATAAGACCAAATCCAAATAAATAAATAGTGTGTGACATTTCGGTAACAGCGTTGTTACCATCTTCAGACAAAAGTACTGAATGAGAGAATTTTACCACAGCATGCTTTTAAATAGTTCCTGTTATCAAGTGTGTAAACAAGATAACAGATAAGAAGATATTTATCTGATAAACAGATGGGATAAACACCTGATGATTATTATTCTTAGAATAAGTGGGGGTCGGTGGAAGGCTGGTTAAACCGTTTGGTTTTAGACCACTAGGACCTGGGTTCGATTCCCGCATTGGACACTTTTTTCTGTTTAAAAAAAAAATGCTCCAATGGCCCCCGATTCTTGCAAAAGTCCAACCCCACCAGCGAGTGCAAGTAACCAAACCGGGCTCTGGCATTTGTAAGTGCAAAGTCGAACTGCTTTTCACATGTGTAGACATGTGGTGCGCTTACAGTAAAAGCAGTCGCTAACTACCCACCATGATTATCATGGCCTGTACCACGTGTACTAGGGATAAGCAAAAAAAAAAAATAATTAAAAGTTTTCTCAAATATAATTGAAAGCATATCTATAAATATCATTTATATTAAGAGACAATTTAAAGAAGCATTTTTCATTCAAAAGAAATGTGCTACAATTAACAGAATGGAAGAAAGAGTATATATAAATGATATTTATAGATATGCTTTTAATTATATTTGAAAAATCTTTTAATTCTAAGAATAATAATCATCAGGTGTTTATATCATCTGTTTATCAGATAAATATCTTCTTATCTGTTATCTTGTTTACACACTTGATAACAGGAACTATTTAAAAGCATGCTGTAGTAAAATTCTCTCATTCAGTACTTTTGTCTGAAGATGGTAACAATGCTGTTACCAAAACGTCACACACTATTTATTTATTTGGATTTGGTCTTATTACCTTGTGTTGATTCCATGAATATTAATCAAACATTATATTTATTGATTTACAAGATAGAGAACAAAATATAAAAGGGAAACTAATATTAAAACAAAGGAACTTTTTTTTCTTTTGGTTAGTACCTATTTACTTGTGATCTTACACACTCTGTGGAACATTTAATTATTTAAAATTAACATAATACACCTATCCCCCGATTTACACGTTTTCGCTTTTACACGGTTTTCCAAATAAGTTTTTATTTTGTTTTTATCGCACTATATTAAATGCTACTGTGATTGAACACATGCGCTGTGTACACATCTCACGAGGAATCCCGAGCTTATGTGCTAACTTGCTGCACACCCAACTGTGTCTGTATTTCTTCGCATAAAAATTTCGTGAAAATTTTTAATTTTCGATTTACACGTTTTTCTCAGGAACGTATCTACCGTGTAAATCGGGGGATAGGTGTATATAGTTAAACTTGTCTATAGCTCCCCCCTTTTGGGACTCAACAAAATAGGGTGCTATAGAGAGGTCACTTTTAATGTAAATCGCATTGTACTATGTATTTAAAATTGGGTGCTATAGAGAGGGAGGCGCTATAGACAGGTTTAACTGTATACAACAATTGATAATAATCTTCACATAGAGACAATAATTCAAGATTTCTTGTGCTGCTATATATGTTCTGTCTCTATGATCCCAAATATATTCTCTCAAATTATAAAGTTGAAACATACAGGTTGGAGTGGGTACATTTTGACAAAACCATATAATGAGTGCAGAAAGAAGCATAGACCCTGGTGATGATGAACATTTGGGTCATCCTCATTTGAACCATGTGTTATACAAAATGTTGGTGTTGTGGGGAGCTTAATTGACATTTTATATAACAATGCTCCATAGCCTGGTAGTTGAGATGGTTGCAGTCAGGAGCCAAATATCAAGACTCAATGACTGGGGGTACGAAAAGTACCAGAATTTGCTGTGCCATGTGGACTTGAGTGTATATACATGTAGTATCAATTAAGTCTTATAGTGTCATAAAATAGTACAAATGTGAAATTATTCTGAATATAGAGCATAAATATCTAAAAATAAGGTGTATTTTGACTAATGTGTGAAAGAAACATTCATGGTTTAATGTTTCCATCTGTGATAAAGCACAATTTGGATTATAGATTATAATACAAGAAAATAAGACCTTATCCAAATAATTTAATAGTGTGTGATGTTTGCATTGTCATCATCATCAGACAAAAGAATAAATGAGAAAAAATATCACAGCAAGTTCTTAAATAGTACTGTTATCAAGTGTTTAAACAAGATAATAGATAAGGAAAAATAGTTTTTTTAAGACAATAAGATATTTTTTCTCATATTTTAATATTCTTATTGCTCATTAAAAAGGCTAGCATCAGTTTCACTATAAAAGGAAGTTAAAAAAAATGCAATATAACAGCGGTATGGTAGATTAAACTGGCGGAACGGCTGGGAGGGTTCACCACTGATGAGCCAGGCCCTCCCATTTATTTTTCCATTGTAGTAATGACAGTAGAAATTGTTTATTTTTAAAAAGAATCATACATGTCTATAATAGTTTCGAATTTTGATAAGTTTTATTTATCCAATATTTCGATGGACCAATCGTCATCTTTTACAAGGATTTGTTATGAAGCACATAGTAGGTCTCACGCTTTAGGAACTTGTAACACTCTGTGGCTCACCTGAAGAACGTGACCTGCTGTATGCTTCATAACAAAATCCTCGTAAAAGATGGACGATTGATCCATCAAAATATTGGATAAATGAAGCTTATTAAATCCAAAATATGCCTTTTTTAAAATATTAAATGTGAAATTGTACTGTTATCAGTAGATCAATAAAGATAAAGACATTTCCTCTTCTTCTTTCTCATCTCCAATCAATCATTTTTGGGTATCAAGTTGTGACCCTTGATGGTGTCTGTTTGACAACCATCATGACTGGGTGGAGTAGAATGTGTCTGCCTAGGAGCACTGCTCAGTGGCAAGCCGACTTAGCTTCAAAAGAAATGGCCACCTCTGACATGAGGAAGACGCCATGTGCAGCGGCTCCTAACATGGAGTACAAACGCGGCTCATCCTGTATCCCTGGATTAGGAGCCCTTACAGAGTATTATCGGCCGGGCCAGCTGAACCCAGGTTTTTTAGCGAGCTTGTTACTGCTCCCCCTCCTCCTTTTTCATCCGAGCTTGGGACCGGCAAAGGCGGAGTTAGACATTTCCTGATTATGAAGAGTTGCTGATGGCTTGTACCATCTGCTTGAATAAATATTGTTGTGTGTCAACAAGCCACCAACCGGATAGCACATGTGTCCTGAAACTATTTATTTTCATTGTTAATTATTTTTTAAATGTATTTCTTATGATAAGGCACAATTTGGATTATGTATTATAAACACACAAGGTAATAAGACCAAATAAATAAAAAGTACTTTTGGTATTTAATTCAGTACTTTTGTATGAAGATGGTAACAAAGCTGTTACCGAAACATCACACACTTTTTATTTATTTGCATTTGGTCTTATTGTACCTTGTGTATTTCTTATATTTATCAGAGAGAAACGGCACCACAGAGATAATGGGAATTAATTGTATTTGACAGTTGAGCAACATTTTCGCGGAAATGTGTTAGATAGAACAATCCCAGTGATCGTTTACCCTTCGTTCTGTTTACATCTTTGAACGGCGATTGAAAAATGTCACAGCTACAACCTCTCCTGCAACCAAACTGACAGGAACCAAATTGCAATGACCTCCAGGGACTGGACCACGACCCCAGCATTGATACAGGCTTTGGTGACCATAGCCCACCAGGTTAGAGCAGTACATCATATAAACCCACTGAGTCTTACATACCCATCTTTTTCTCATCAATATCAACTAATGTTGATTTTTTAATTATTTCAGAATATTTGCCACTGTATGCGATTTGCTTTTCTGCCACCATTCTGGAATAATAAAAAAATTAGCCTTTATTTTATATTTATTTGGATAGGTGGCGCAACCCATTAGCAACTTTCAGTTAAATGATCAGAGATGCTATATTTTAAATACAATAGAACCTCCCTGTAAAGGACACCTAATTGCAGAGCTAAAGTGTCCTTTAGGGAGAGGTATCCTCTTACTGGCGAGTTGCTAAATAGTAAAAATGGTAATTTTTCAAAAATGAAAACTGTCCTTTGTAAAGAGGTGTCCTCTCATGGAGGTTCTACTGTATATCTATATTATAGTGTTTGTTTTTATACAGAATTAGAAATTTGACCTCTTCATCAAATGGCTCTATAACAACTGCCAGATCTAAGCTGTGCTGTTTTAGCTTGTTGCACATGTATAATGGAATATTTTGAAATAAACACAAGGTAATAAGACCAAAAAAAAACACTATTTATTTATTTGGATTTGGTCTTATTACCTTGTGTTTATAATCTATAATCCAAATTGTGCCTTATCTATTTTAAAATAATTAAAGCTGAGTCAATGTAATAAAATTTAACTGTTCTCAGAGTTAATATAAAACTATAACATGCAATCTATATACAGGGGGGTGGGTGGTCTAAACCGTTGGTTTTCGACTGCTATGACTTGGGATCGAATCCTGCATTGGGCACTTTTTTTTAATAAAAAAAATGCTCCAATGGCCCCTGATTCTTGCCGAAGTCCAACCCCACCAGTGAGTGCAAGTAACCAAACGGGGCTCTGGTGTATTTATTTGTAAGTGCAAAAGTCGAACTGCTTTTCACATGTGTAGACATGTGGTGCACTACCCAGTAAGAGGACATCTCTCCCTAAAGGACACTTTAACTCTGCAATTAGATGTTCTTTACAAGGAGGTTCTACTGTATTTCATTGGGAACTTTTGGGTCTTTCTCAAACTGTTATTAAAACAATTGAAAGATTAAAGAGGTGGGAAACAAAGAATTTAATTATCCCTAGTACACGTGGTATAGGCCATGATAATCATGGTGGGTAGAAGTTGGTGACTGCTTTTACTGTAAGTGCACCACAAGTCTAAACATGTGAAAAGCGAAACAATGAATAAAATTGGGTAAATGATAAGTCACAATTTGGATTATCTATATATATAAAAATGAATGTTTGTATGTTTGTCTGTCTGTTTGTATGTCCGGTATACAAATTCGCAGTAGTTCACTAATTCAAACCAAAATTTCCATACATAGGTAAAAGAATACGGGGAAGACGATAGGCTATTTTAAAAAATATATAAATCAATTATTAAAACTATATATTTTTAGTCAGAAAATGATGATGACGATATTGCTGTATCATGTTTGATTATCAGATACAAAATTATATCGGGAAAAATTCCAAAAAGCAAAGACCACGGGTGAAGCCAGTTCATTATTTTGTATGCAGGAACAAAATTCTAACAGAAAAACATTCATTCGAGCAGAAAACAAAAGCCAGATCATCTTTCTATACAAATATCGCTTCTCAGACACAAAGTTTGGAGCGGGACGTTTCACAAGAGTGACATCCACGGCGCCAATTTATAATTGTAACGAATAGTATTTGAATAGGGTACATTTAATAGGGTAAAACCCGGGCGTTGCCCGGGTCATTCGGCTAGTAGATTATAAACACAAGGTAATAAGACCAAATCCAAATAAAGAGTGTGTGACATTTCGGTAACAGCTACTTTTGTACTTTTGTCTGAAGATGGTAACAACACTGTTACCGCAACGTAACACACTATTTATTTATTTGGATATTTGTCTTATTACCTTGTGTTTACAATTGGGTGAATAAAGTGAAGAGGCACAATTTGGATTATAGCTACAAGAAAATAGGAGCAATATCCAAATATTTCCAATAGTGTGTGACCATTCAGTAACAACGCTGTTACCATCACACACTATTAATTTATTTGGATAATGCTCCTATTTTATTGTGAGTGAATAAAATTTTCATGTCCTAGTTTCCTGATACAAGGGTCACTCCAAATGTTTTAAAATAACTTATTTTTATTAAAGGTGCAACCTTCAAATTTTTAGTTTCTCAAAGTATTCACCCTTAGCACCTATGCAAGATTTCATCCGTGAAAACCAATTATTGAAGCACTTACACCAGTCATCTTCGGGGATGGAATTTACGGCATTGATAAAAGCTTGCAGTGCTTCGTCATCAGTGTTAAATTTGATCCCTTTCAACAATAACTTAATTTTTGGAAATAAAAAAAGCCACAAGTTGCTAGGTTACCGGCTATAATTCAACATATTGGTTTTCAAATCTCAACCAAGTTACCTACTTTAATCTGTTATAATTCAACACATTGGTTTTCAAATACCAACCAAGTTACCTACTTTGATCTGTTATAATTCAACACATTGGTTTTCAAATACCAACCAAGTTACCTACTTTAATCTGTTATAATTCAACACATTGGTTTTCAAATACCAACCAAGTTACCTATTTTAATCTGCTATAATTCAACACATTGGTTTTCAAATACCAACCAAGTTACCTATTTTAATCTGCTATAATTCAACACATTGGTTTTCAAATACCAACCAAGTTCCCTATTTTAATCTGCTATAATTCAACACATTGGTTTTCATATCTCAACCAAGTTACCTACTTTAATCAGCTATAATTCAACACATTGGTTTTCATATCTCAACCAAGTTACCGGCTTTAATCAGCTATAATTCAACACATTGGTTTTCATATCTCAACCAAGTTATCTACTTTAATCTGCTATAATTCAACACATTGGTTTTCATATATCAACCAAGTTACCTACTTTAATCTGCTATAATTCAACACATTGGTTTTCATATCTCAACCAAGTTACCTACTTTAATCAGCTATAATTCAACACATTGGTTTTCATATCTCAACCAAGTTACCGGCTTTAATCAGCTATAATTCAACACATTGGTTTTCATATCTCAACCAAGTTATCTACTTTAATCTGCTATAATTCAACACATTGGTTTTCATATATCAACCAAGTTACCTACTTTAATCTGCTATAATTCAACACATTGGTTTTCATATTTCAACCAAGTTATCTACTTTAATCTGCTATAATTCAACATATTGGTTTTCATATCTCAACCAAGTTACCTACTTTAATCTGCTATAATTCAACACATTGGTTTTCATATCTCAACCAAGTTATCTACTTTAATCTGCTATAATTCAACACATTGGTTTTCATATATCAACCAAGTTACCTACTTTAATCTGCTAT